>JAWNOQ010000007.1:21502500-22144984 GCA_035045865.1 Drosophila austrosaltans | reverse complement strand
TATGAGATCTATATGATATAGTCAACCGATTCTAATAAAATTTTATGTTTATATTAGAAAATATATAAAACTTATAAAAAGCTAATGTTGTGTTTTTTTTACTTCAAATATAACAAAGTCAGGAATGGTTAATCCTATACTCGACCGATAGTTCCTATGGGAGCTATATGATATAGACATCCGATCGGGATGATTCCAAGATATATGTTGCCTATATCAAAAAGAAGCCTTTGTGGAAAATTTCAGCTCTGTAGCCTAAAGGTTCTCGAAGAATATTGTGAAGAATTGGACAGATGAATAAAGCTAAATCAACATAGCTCGTTGTGGGATGATCAAAGATATATATACTTTATATATAGTGAAAGATTCTTACTTCTAAGCGTTGCAAACCTTTAATCAAAATGAATATACCTTCTTTGCTAGGGTATTATGAGTACTTGATAAACATTTCATGAAAGAATCTTTCGAAAACTATTTTTCAAAGTAATATTAATGTGAAGAGCCTAATGCAACACTAGTTTATAGTATACCTAATGGAATTATGACCTGAGTGAAAAGGAATTAAATATATTTTAATATGAATAATTAATAATACTTTAAAATAATATTAAAATTACCAAAAACATAATGCTAAATGATCAGGTATAGCAAGTAGACAGAGACTAAAATTTAAATAGTTCGAAATTCTTTATTATATAAAATATACTTTGGCAAACTTAGTATATATACTAAGAATAAGGACTTCTAAATGTTTATTTGGATTATTTCCATAAACTGAAAAATGTTTTCTTAAACTTTTTTTTTGAACTATTTTTAACTCTTATTGTTGCTTAGATTTACTTTGTAAAAGTTTCCCCTTTCAAATTCACTTTAACCTTTTAGTCTGAAAAGCAATTTAATTGCAATATATGCATTTCATGTCAAGGCACTCAGAAATAACGGTAATTTAATAATACAATTTATATATTTAAATATTTATTTTCTAAACAATTGAATTATAAATTAAAAACCTAATGCATACAAGGCTAATTAGACTTAATATCAATTTAGCATAACTTTTATTTATTTATTTCAGTTTTTGTTGTCTATGGTAAGCGTGATCACGATCACGATCACGATCAATATATATATATATATATATATGTATATACTATATATAAGATATTTGAATTACTTACGTCAGCTCCAAATGCAAAGTGCCATTGCTAAGTGGTATATGCAAATGTAATTCCGGTGATAATCGTTCCGGTTCCGTCTTCTCGTTTAGCAGGCTACGCCGTTGCCTATGCTTACGATGATCCCATGGATGATAATAATTTAATTGCCTTGTCATAAATGCACCATCCGGATGGACACGATGTGGTACAATTAGTTCACCACTGCCGGCTACAAGTTCATCCGTGTGTATTCCAAACAATTGAAAGTCATTCAAATGATTTCCCTCAACGACAACAGCAACAACAACAACAACGAGCAGCCACAAACCGAGCAGCCTAGTGCTCGGCATTATCCCACGCACAAAAATCTCTCACTCTCTATAGTTCAGTTTATATATATATATTATTATATAATATATCAGTTCTTCAGTTAGCCGTTGTCCAGACGTTGTTGTATCAGCAGCATGGCAGCGGCAATTTCATTCTCAATCTCAATCCAATAATCAAAATCCTGTGAGAGAAGAAAGAGATATAAAGTTATTCAATATATGATATATAAATATGTATATATATAGTTGCTTCTCATGTGATCTTTTTATTTTTTTTGATTTTAGAATCTAATAAAAATACAAAATGTTATAGCTTAGATTTTGAGCAGGTGATAATTACATTTTAATGGTTTCTTTTTTTAAGGGAAACCTGTTGAAATGTTAGTAGTACAGTAGAGACTCGTATATTATACTTTCCCAATCAATATATCATATTATTCGAGTGCTTCTGCCATTAAAAGGAGTCTCTACTATATACATACTATATATACCTACATATATACAACATATTAGCCTCTGCTAGATAGTCGAAAAAAATGAGTTTAATAGAAAAAAAAGTATAATAATATTTCAATAGATCTTTGATAACTTATTTTATACCCTTTTTAGGTGATACAGTTAATGTAAATAAAGTATATCTAACTGCCGTTTCGATCAGCATCAATGACTAAGTCAATCTGGTAATAATTATTCTACAGTCTGTTCGTTTCTATGCAGATTTTAGATCTTAAACTTTAAGTTATGTAAATGAAATTTGGTAAATAAACTATTTAAATGTGTACGCAATCCAAGTTTAAGAATTAGTCAAATCGGACTACTATAAGATATAGTAGTCACTCTAGGAACAATCGGTGTAGCCTAAAAAAAATTTGTTTGTTTGTATTTTGTAAGTAAATGCTATTTGTACCCACTAAATTTGAGGCAAATTTTATAATAATTGGGAGTATAAGTCAATCAAATAGATTTTCAACAGAAACGGAATCAAAAATATATAGATCAATTTTAAAAATTGCACAAAAGGAATAGGTTTCAACTCTGGTTAAGGCAAGATACTATGTACTTATTTTCGCACTTATTTATAAGTTCTGTATTGAACCTACTGTAAAAGGTGTTCAAGGAAACTAAAGAAGGGTATATAAAAAGGATAAAAAAAGGAAACTAAAAGGATATACAAATATTGACACTATTTAATATACTTGGGTAAAAGCAGCTCATTGAGGTGAACCAGTTCACTCATATGGCTCACTGACTCACTTGCTGATAGCTGAGTTCACTTTGCGATTGAGCTATTGAGAAGAACACAAAATGAGCCATAAGAACTAGTGTGCCAAAATGAGCCAGTGTGCCAAAATGAGCCAGTGAGCCAAACTGAAGGAACAAGCTCATTTTGGCTCACTCACTCATGAGCTACCCAACTATACTATTTAACTTAGCTTCTTATAATATTATATATTATACTTCAAAAGAACTTAGATCGGTCTAGAAGGTTTGTTTTCTCAAGTTCTCAAATACATTTTATTGCAAAGAAATTTACTTATATAGATTTCAAAGCTATAAGATCAATAATAAAGTCTTAGATACTATATAGAACTTCCTTCTCAAATTTTATATAGCTGCTTTTATTTTTTTTTTTCTTAAAACTAATGAGCATTTGGTTAATTTTATTAATGGAATTGCCAAACAATTTATCATAAATTACAAATCATGAGATTATTGTGATAAAGACAACAACAACTTTGACTTCGGCTTTGTCTTCGGGTTTGGGTTATATTTGAGATTTTTCACTCCATTTTGATCTCGGGTAAAATGAATAATTAAGTTGTCGGAGCCATCTAAAATGCAAAGCTCTCTCTCACTCTAATTTGAAATCTTTCTAACTTTGACTTTGATTCCCCATTCCCATTCCCGTTGAGTCCGAGTCCAAGTCCGAGTCTACCTCAAATTTTAGTTGCCTTTGAAGCGCCGCATTCAAATTATTTGCTTAATTTTATAGCCCGTTTTTTTCTTCTTTTTTTCTTTTCTCTGAAATTTCAGCATTGTCTCTCGTGAGTGCTAAAAAACAAAAAACAAAAATGCTAAAAGCAAATCACCTTTTATTTATGATCTGGAAGTTAGTTTCTTTTGTTTTGCCTCTTTCTTGTTGTTGTTGTTGTTATTGTTGTCTGTGTGTGTTGATCGCACTGAAATTTATGGCATAATTCGGGTTTTGAGGGGCTTTGGAAATTGAACTTTTCTTTATTTTTTTTTTTTGTATTTCTGTGTTTTTTGGGGGGCTCTAAGTCCTGTGTCACTTAAATTCAGTAGCCGCCCATGGCCATTTCTTGTTGTCAGCAAACTGCCAATCAATTTTGTTGGCGCCAGACCGCAAATTGCTGGGCTTACTACAGCAGCAGCAACATCAACCGAAACGACAGCAGCAGCAGCAACAGCAACAGCAACCGCAGGGCAAACGGGCTTCTATTTTGAAATGAAATGTGCAAATTTGAAATTCAATCAGCCTTATGGATCACATACCATAATCATGGCGCCAAAATGTTGCCATACTCATTCAAGATTCAACATGATTAGCATGAGATAAGAAATTTGACTATGGCTGGTGGGGGGAGGGGAATGAGGAAGTTTCCCATTCAAATTATATTGGAAATCTGTGCACAAACAAAATTTCAAATTACATCATATAAAAAACGATCATAAAGTAAGGCAATTTTTTAGGCTATTCATTTAAAATTAAAAATTAAGATTTAGTTAACTATAAATTAAGTGTTTAATTTGAATCAGGAATAATATATATATACATTTTCAGATATGATCTTTCTTATTTAGTTTAGAAAGATTGAAAAGTTCTATTTTATATATCTAAACTTCCATCTATATAAGTTAACTTGAAGAATTTAAAGAGTCAACTGTATAAAAATTTTGTTTATTTGTTGACTTAATTTAGTTTAATTTAATAAATTCCATTTGTATATAATTTCAATTTATCATAGCAGAAGTCATATCTATATATAATAGGAACAATAGATCTCTTTTTGAATTTTACTATGACTGACAATGATTTCTACAATTTTATTTTTCCAAAATTGGTTCGCTACACATATCAAAATTATTAGTCAATTTCAGTTCAATATTCAATATTATTTAAAAATATATTTTGGAATATTATAAAACCCATATTTAATATTCAATATTAGGATATCAATAGAATATAGAATATTATTAGAATATTAGAAAACATTTCAAAGAAGTCTAAAACCGAATCAACAAAATCCGAAAATTTTTTTTTCGTTTTTAGCTTAAAAGATTCAAATATTTGACAATCATTTCAATATTTTATAGAGTTTTGATTTCAAATAATATAACTTTAATATTCTCAATATAGAATAGAAATATTTCAATATTCAATATTTCAATATTTAAAATATTTTATAGAGTTTCGACTTAAATTAGAAAAAGCATCATTGATTTCAATATTTTATAGTTCGAATTATCTTTAGATCAACAATTTCAATATATTTAATTCTCTTTACATCCATTTTGTAAAGAGAAAAATGCAATACCAATATTTTCTTTATTATATAGAATAAAATATAATTATTATTATTATAAAACTTAGAATACAAAATTTTGTTAATTTTGATTTTATAAATTTTTTTAAATTCGCATAGAAAACTAATCAATTTCAAGATTAATTTTAATTAAATTACAAAGTTTCGATTTCATATAGACAAAAAATTTCATAACAATATTATCTTTATTATATAGAGTTTTGACTTGGAAAAGTAATTGATTTCAATAGTTTTAATATTTTATAAAATTTTTAAAATTTCGCATAGAAAACTAATCAATTTCAAGATTTTCAATAACATTACAAAGTATAGAGAAATAATCAATTCCAATATTTTCTTTGTTTTGACTTATAGTAAAGAGTTTCGAATAGTAAAATAATACCATTTGAATAATTTTTCAATTTGAAATAGAAAAATCATCAATTTGCCATATGTTCTACATTTTATAAAGCTTTAATTTTGAATAAAAAAATAATCAATGAAAATAATTTTGAGAGTTTCCACTTGAAATAGAAAACTAATTAATTTGAATATTTTCAATATTATATAGAGCTTTGATTTTATATAGAAAAAATTAAAATAGAAAGTTTCGACTTGAAATAGAAAAACTAATCAATTTAATAATTTTCAATATTTTAAAGGGTTTTGATTTTGTATAGAACAAAACTATTAGTTTTCAAGATTTTCTATATTTTATAGAGATTTTGTTTAAAAAAAACAAACGATTTCAAATGTCTTTTAACAAATTTAGAATCTATTTACCAAATCTATCTTTCTTATATATTTTTTCTATATTTTTATAGAGAAGAACAAATGACTTTTACCAAATTAAGAATCCATTTACCAAATCTATTTATACATTTTTTTTTTAGTTTTCAATTTGAACTCTGGGACTCTTCTGTGCATTATATATTGATATCGTTTGATCGTCTTCCGGTTGGCTTTTTTTTTGTACTACAAATTTTAGATGCTAATATGAAAGAATCATACAGATGTTGTGTTTTATAATTAGCCAACTGTTGAAATAAGTTATAGAGCTGTCTGTTGAAATTCTGCACAGATAGACAGAAACAATAACCGGATAAATGTCATGGGAGAAACCCAATTTTTTTGATTTCTTCTTTGAGACAATGACATCAGTAGGATTTACCTATATGGCGGCTATATAAAGAAGTTTTCTCAAAGAAAAATGTTGCAAAGTAAATGCTTAACTTTTTTTTTTTTTTTTTTTTTTTTTTGCTGTTTTCCAGACTGACAGAAAGGAACAAGAATAATAAAAACTAGAAAAAATTAGCAAAGCGCCACATTAACATAAGTTTAACTCTTGGGGATTTGTTGTTGCTGTTGTTGTTGTTGTTGTTGCTGCTGTCGCTGTTGATGTTGCTGTTGCTGCTGTTCATTATGCTGCAACAGCAACAGGCTCAAGGGGACTGACTCTGTGACTGGTAGGCGCCACTTTTAATTATCAATCAATCACAGTTGACGGCTCCCTCCATTAAATGTCAGCCAATTGATTGCATTTTCTTCTTTTGCTTCTTTACTTCTGAATCGCTTTCCCCCCCTCCAACTCCCCACCACAACCCTCTCATTTCTATCCCCTTACATTTTATTGTTAGTCCATCGACAATGATGTCTTTTCTGGTTCGCTCTAAACTTTGCCTTTTGTCTGATTAATCAATAATAAGTTATTGTAGGAAAGAAATTTTTTTTGTATTTCCGTTTCCTAAACAATTTCTTTATAATAGTTTCGTTTTTTTTTCTCTTTTATTTAAAACAGTTTTTTTTCCCCTTTTTTCTTTTTGTCAACAACTTGTGCAAAAAATTTATTAGCCACGTTTTTGTTTTCTATTCTGTTTTTTTTTTTTTTTGTTGGTTCTTTTGTCATGATCACATGACGATGACTGTGATCGTAATCAAGAACATCTTTTTTTTTCATTATAATGATTCGCAGACGCAGACATAGACGAAATCTTAAAGTTAGATCTTAATTCTATTATGCAAAAATTTTGTGAGAAAAGTCAACAGAAAAAAAAAAAAAGAAAACGAGACAAAAGCCATAGGCAACAGCTGTATAGTTCTATATTGATAGGGAAATGGGAATTATCACTAAAAAGTTATGCCAAAAGTTCACAAAAAAGAACTAGTTCAATGAACTATTTGCATATGCGTATATATCCGATATTTATTGTCCAATTTTAACTAAATTTGGACAGCTGGTGCAGTTTGTCTATATAATTAGGTGTGCCAAATAAGAATACGATATCTTTTATATAGCTTTAGTAATTCGTTTTTTCAAAATTACAGGGGCGGAAGTAGGCGTGGCAAATATTTGAAACAAACTTGATTTGCCTATGAATTAGACGGATGTTCACACCAAATTTGGTAGTTCTAGCTCTTAAAGTCTCCGAGATCTACGTGTTCATACGGACAGATGGACAGACGGACGGACGGACAAATGGACATGTCTTAATCAACTCGGCTGGCAAAGCTGATCAAGAATACTTTATGGGGTCGGAAATGTTTCCTTCTGTCGGTTACATACATTTTAGCGACTTTGGTATACCCTTTTATCCTATTAGTACAGGGTATAAAAATCACATTATAAGTATCATTCATTAAATTCATCTGAATTTTGACATTTTTCAAGGGATATATATAGCAAATATAGCAAAAATTGAATAAAACTATACTTTTTTTAATCGATGAAATTTTTATGTGGGTTTTTGCAGTGCAAAGTTGCGATGACAACAAAGTAATTCTTTTTGAAATTGGCCCAAAGATGGCCAAATTACAGCCTCATGAACAGGAGATTGGACATATCCTTTGAGCGAACCTTAACCATGAAATAACCTTATCCTTGAAGGAAATTTAACTTCGCGAGGCTTCAATTTAGTTAAATTTCAACCGATTTCAAATAACCTAAATTTGATTTGCCAGTTGGAATCGCAATTTTTAACTGGCATAAAAAAGTAAAAAATTAAAAAAAAAAAAAACTTTGATGTGATTTTTGAAAATTTTTCAAGGGGTAACATCATTAAAAATTGCAAAAAACCAAAAAAAAAATTTTATTTTAAAAGGTTTGAAAGTTTTAATGTTATTTTTAGCTGTGCAAAGTTGCAAAACCTTTATGGTCAAATTATAGGGCAAAAGAATATCGTTGAAGTCCTTAAAACCATTAAAATTCTACTTCAGTAAGTCCAAAAATTCTTTTGAAATATATATACACAATTGTCCAAGCATATATATTTCTTTGTATTGAATTGAAAACTGATTCATTCATCAATCACAACAATTTGACAATGACAAAGACATTTCTCTCCTTTAGTTTTTTTTTTTATTGCCAAAGATGGATTTTCTTCGTCTTCGTTTCGGTTGTTGTTTTTGTTTTTTTGACAAGTTTACTAATGATGATATCATATCTGGTAATAACAATGCCAAATTTGTTTACCAAACCTTTGTTATATAGATCTCAATTGTTTTGATTTCTATATATGACTTGGCAGATTTTTTGGCCTTTTTAACTTATATTTTCTTGAAAGATCTTCCCACTTTTTGTTGCTAAAAAACAAACTAACAAACACACACACACACACACACATAGTCATTTCATCTAAATGTCTGAGAGGTTGGCAAAAAAGAAAAAAAAAAAGATTTCACTTCCAAAAGTAATTTGTACGCCTACCAGCAACAGCAACGGCAGCAACAGCAACGGCAACAACAGCAACGGCAGCAACAGGCAGAGACAGAGGAGACCCTGCCCAGACCCCAGACTAGGCTAGCGCTGATTTCATTCATATCTTTTCATTCCATTCATGCGTTAAAGTTTCGTTGAGGAGCTCACACACACACACATACACATACAGAGATTGTGTGTGTGTTTCTTTTTTTTTTTTTTTTTTTTTTAATTTTTATGAATGAAATGAAACTTTTAACGTAAAGTCAGTCAGTCGTTTGGGTTTTTGCGTTGGGTTGGGTTGGCTCTTCCACTCTATGTCTCGGATCGCTTGTAAACTCCACTTCACTTCACTCCACTCCATGGTGAAGTGTTGTTGTTGTTGTTGCTCTTGGCGTTGTCGTTGTCGTCGTCGTCTTGGGGCATATTTTAATTTCTTTAGTGTCGCTTAGACGCGTCGTTGTCGTCGTCGCCGTCGTCTTTGGCATGTGGGCCGAAAAATGTATTATATTTTTTTTTTTTGTTCACTCTTTTTTTTTTTTTATGGCCACATCGTTCGATTTATTATTTTATTTGAGTTTATTTCTTCTTCATTTTTCCCTTCGCTCTTTGCTCTTTTTCCCCCTTTTGCTACGGTCAGATCATAAATTTTGCACGAGCATTTTGTTGTTGCTTCTTTTTGGGGGGAATCTTCAGTTTTATCTGCATATATGTCTATATGCCTTATCTGCCCCCCCTACCCCTGCTTCCACCCCATAACTTGAGTTCAATTTGACCTTTTTTGGGTTGAGTTGCTTGTGAAACATTGTTGTTTTTGTTGCTGTTGCCTTTTTGCATCTTCTGTGAGAATTTTTTTTTTGGATTTGACTCTGAGATCACACAGGAAATTACCTTAATGACCGAAACCAAAATGGGCGATCAGAGCAAAAAAAGAAAAAAAAAAAAAAACAACAGCAAAAGTAAAACAAAAATTCAAATGCAAATATTTGCACTAAAATCTAAGAAAAAAAAAACACCAAAATATTTCTCAGGAATAAAGATTGTTAATTACTTAATTTTAATTAAAAATGTGAAAACAAAATCTCTCGTTGAGCACTGAAAGTTAAAACTAAATCTAAACCTTAATTCAGTATAAAATTCTTTGGACTTTTCTATATAAGAAAATAGAATTATTTGATCATGAAATTGAAGAGTAAAGTTTTTCTATTTGAAATGAATTTCCTTAAATTTTTAAGTATTTTATTAAGGAAATTGATTAAAATATTTTATAAATACATATTTTATATGTTTGCCTTATCTAATTTTTAACTATATAATGGAATCTAAGGTTGAATATCTTTAATTGCCTAGAAAATATTGAAAATTGAATCTTTGGTTGAATTTCTCTAGTTGGCCAGAAAATATTGAAAATTTTGAGAGTGAAATTGTTATCCAAATAATTATAAATAAGAATAGTTTCATTTATAATTCTTAAAGTATATAGTTAAAATTATTGTTATTTAAATAAATTGATTGTTCATTTATTATTCAAATTCATAGTTTTATTTATTTTCTGTTCAAATAAATAGTTTAAATGATTTTTCAATCAAATAAATAGTTTAATTTATAATTATGCAAAGTTAAAGTTAATTCAAAGTAAATTATTTTTAATTTTATTTCAAATAAGAATTAAATGGAATACAGTAAAAGCTCTACTAGCGGACAGCTCCGTTCCCTCCGTTCCCTTGGGCGGACAAAAATACTGGTACCGTCGCTGTTCGCCCAAGGGAGCTTTCACTGCATTTCAGTTTAGATCAAAATCTGATCTTGGCATATAGAAATGTTCTCCGTAAATTCACAATATTAAGAAGAATGTTGAAATCATGAATTTTCATATTTCAAAATTCAAAGAAACGACAAAAAAAGTTTTTTTCTCTATTTAAAATGTTTTCTATTTTATAAATTTCAACATAAAAATGTAAAAATTTTGAAAAAGAATTTGATGACTGGACTATATGTTAACTTAAATTTGAAAAACTAATACCAATATTGTTTATGTACATTTCTATTTAGATAAAGTCGAATATTCTTTACCTAAAGTAACCAAAATTTCGCTTTAAAGTTCGAGTTACAAAAGAGTTTGAGTTGGAGAAGTGAAATTCCTTGCAGATTTCGCTCTATTACAGTTCATTTTGGTTCGAGTTAGGAGAAGTTCGAGTTAGGAGAAGTTCGACCGTATATAGTAGATATAATAGCATTAGAATAGTCCTTTTCTTATAAAACTAAAAAAAAACTTTGTTTTTAGTATTTAGACTAAGTTTTGAAATTATTTGTATAATTGCAAAGTATTTAGATTATTTTCCATTTCATATTCGATTTCGACTGAGCAAAACATTGTCGATGTAACAAATTTAGTCGCAATTAGTAACTTTGTTTGTGTATTTATTTAGTATCAAGTACTAAGT
The DNA here is from genome assembly GCA_035045865.1 of Drosophila austrosaltans. NCBI lineage: Eukaryota > Metazoa > Arthropoda > Insecta > Diptera > Drosophilidae > Drosophila > Drosophila austrosaltans. The sequence continues at coordinate 22,133,815 of JAWNOQ010000007.1, read as the reverse complement.
TTTCACTTTTCTATTAAATAATTGTTATTCAACTTTAAGATCTATTACAACTGTAGATTCACACATACATACCTACTTATCTCTAATCATTACACACACACACAGACTTACCCCAAATTCAAATGCCTCTGTACTGTTCCGTTTCCGTTTTGTTTCGTATCGGAACGGTTACTTTGTTGAAGAAGATGATGATGAAGCCCGCAAAATAAAAAAAAAAATAACACCAACAACAACAACAAAAGTGTCAACCGCAAATAATAATAAAAAAAAAAAAGAAAGAAAGAAAAAAAAAAACGCCGACGGCAACCGGGAGAAGATGATGAAGACGATAATGCTGACAAAGATAATAATGATGATGATGACGATGAAGATGATGCTGATGAAGACGACAACGGGCGGAGACAGCAACCGACGGACGGATGGATGATGTCAGGTAAATATAGTATAAAAGAAACAAACAAAACGCACACACTGAATTGGTTTTTCGTTTCGATTGGTTTTTAAGTTTCCAAGTTGTTGATTTCACAAGTCGATTGCTTGGATCGATCGATTGGGATTTATTAAATATCAAAATTGGTATTGATACTTTTTGCTTGCACTATGTTTTGTTGTTTAACTATTGTTGTTTGGCAACGGCAACGGCAACAACAACAAATATGGTTGAAAAAATGTTTGCCCTGTTGCTTTTGGCGCGTTTTCGAACAACAAAATAAATATCGAAACGACAAAAACAAAAAAAGGAAAAACAAAGCACCAACAACAACAGAAAAAATAAAGAGAAAAACTGCAATTGATCGATCGATCGATCAATCGACTCAGATTACGTCGATCGCGCGTCGTATATACACATATACACAACACATACGCACGCACGCACGCACACATACACACACGCAACGACCGGGCCGGCGCAGTCGCCGTTCGAACTCAAACTAAATGAAAATTGCAAAGCGTCACTGGTTTTATTTGAAGGAAAGCATAGCACACGATTGGGGAGCCAGAGCCACCAGAGCCCCCAAAGCCAGAGACGTAGTAGGAAAGACGAGTCAAGAGTCGAAGTTGTCTCGAAGTCGAGCCGAACCACCAATCCAATGCGAGAGAGAGAAAGAGAGAGAGAGAGGGAGGGAGACGAGTGAGAGCTGCTGTTCGCGCGCGCACAGCCAACGCCAACGATGACGACGCCGACACAACAAAATGAATGGAAGATTTGATTGTGAAGATAGGAGAGCCGAGCCGGCTGGTGACGGTTACGTTACTGTGGCGTCGGCGTCTAGTTGCCGCTTTGTCAGAAACCAAAAACTGCTTATGTGACCCCCAGAGGCTGGCTCAAAGGAAATGATGTTGCTGCTGAATGACAGTGACCCTGTTGACTGCAACTGGTTGACCACAGCAACATATGCATACATACAGTTGGCAATTGGGGAAAAACTATAATTACTTACTATACTTAAGTATGAAAGGAATATGTACATACATACATAGATGGAACAACAGAAACAAAGTTCTTTAAAAAGGAAGAATCGCGAATGGGATTTAGCATATTTGTTTTAGAAAATTATTGGAAAATGGTTGATACAGTGGATAGAATATTTCTGAAATATACAAGTGGATATATGGAGAGACTTAGGAAACTTTTAAGATCTAGTCAAGAAGTAAACTTTTTAGATCAAATTAAATAGCACAAATTGAGAAGAATGAATGGGATTCTTTAGAAGATCAGGTGCAGAATTGTAGATGCATCTATTCTTTAGAAGATCCGTTGAAGTTGTAAAATTCTTGAACTGATCTTCTAAAGAATGAATGGGACTACAATTCTGCACTTTTTATTCTTTAGAAGATCTGTACAAGTAGGACAATTCTTGAACTGATCTTTTGAAGAGAAATTGGGATTAAAATTCTGATCCTGATCTAATAAAGAATGAATGTGAGCACAATTCTGTACCTGATTTTCTAAAGAACGAGTGGTAGCACAATTCTGGATCTAATCTTTTAGAGGATTAAGTATTTATATAAGTTTCTCTTTCTCTCTTTTACATGAAAGAAGTTTTACTACTTATGTATCTATTTAACTAAATTTTTAATGTTTAAGCCAAATTTCTTATTGGCTTAATTTCTTCTATTTGGTTCTTTGGGGTTTTTTTTCTGACTGATTCGCTGCTCTTTTATTTTCTTGTGCTTCTTTTTTTGTGAATGATTCAATTTTATAATATTACTTACTGATAACTGTTGCCATGATTAGGTTGTTCTATATATTATAGTGATGAAGTCATCAAATGTTTTGATTTTCTTTTTTTGTATAAAGAATTTATATGAATTGCTTTAACTATTGAAACTATTTGCACAACAATTCTTTGGAATCTGTATAAACTTTCCTATAAGCATTTTTTCTTAGTTAATCAAAGCTTATTGTTCATTGATTTAAGAAAGTTTCCTATTCCTATTATTATACAAAAAAAATCCCCTGAATCACTGTACTATATGTATGTATATGTACATAATCCCCGAATGAAATGCCCCAAACCAATCCCCTTGTTGCCAAGCGATGCTTTTTCGACTTCTGTGTTTTTTTTTGTGCCATGTAATTATAATTATAATCATATCATGCCTATCCATATGTAAGTATCAGTATCTGATGCAGCAGCAGCAGCAACAACAACAACAACAACAAAAATTGCTTGTCTTTAAGTCTAGTCATAGTTTTCAGAAATTACCAAGAATAGAGTGGAATGGGATGGAATGGGATAAGGGGTTAAGGGTGCCTCAATCAAGGACACCGTTAAATGCTACAAAAGTGCCAGAAGGCAACAACAACAACATCGTCAAAAGGGGAGTAAATTGTTTAAAATTATCACATACTAAAAACTACAGACGACAATCAGACAGACAAGGAGAAAAGGAAGGAGCTTGAGATCTGGCAGCTGGGAGCATGCGCAACTTTTGCTCGGCATTGGCAACGATGGGCACGAAAATAGCCTTGGCCACGAACAAATCACATTATTAGTTGTCGGCATTGTTGTTGTTGTTGTTGCTGTTGTTGTTGCCTGTCCAGCAAGCGTTCCCGGCTTTGTGGCAGTTGCACGTTATTTTTATACAACAATTTTGTGTGAACGGGGGACGGGGAGGCCCCTGTTTGATTTTTAGGCGCCAAGCCTGTCGGCATTCGGCGTTTGGCGGCAAATTGTGGCGACACGTCTGGAGCGTGGCAGCAGCAGCAAAAGCAACAATAACAACAACTACAAGAGCAATAGCAGATACAAAGCGATAATGTACAGGAGAAAAAAAAAAAACAAAAATAATACAAAACTGAGATACAAGATAAGAGCAATGCACGGAGAGCGCGACGCGACAGCCAACAGACGCCAGCGACCAGACGACCGACGACGCAGCATCGCTGAGGCTCAGTCTCTGTCTCTGTCTCCGTCTCTGTCTCAGCCAATGTGCGATGCCAAGAGATATCAAGTCAAGCACGTCTCAATCATTCAGGGCCGGGCCTGAAAAGGTTTGTGCTCAATTAACAATGAAAAGTTAGCCTGGGGTACGTCATAATTTTGTTGTTGTTGCTGTTCTTTTGTTTTTTTTTTTTTTTGTGATACCCTGGTAGATAGGGCACGATCAGTTCGTTAATATGTTTGTAACGTCTAAATGGCGATCTTATTAGTTATCCTTGATTATTACTTGTAGTATTCTGAACATATGTACTTTTAAAGTAAACCTAAAAGATCATTTGCAGTAGTTCTTTTTTTTTTAATTAAACGAAAGAAATGTGTATTTTAGCTTTAGCTTTAGCTTTTTTGTTTAATTTTGTGCAATTTTAGATGTAGAATTTTGACTGCCTTTTTCATATTTATATATATATATAATCGTAATAGAGATTGTTATCCTTTTATAATTATGATTGCGTTTATTATTGGCATGGCTATCAAGTCTTAATTTAAATCTGTCTAGCAAGTTACCGATTTCCTAACGGTTATTTCAAAAATTCAAATGTAGTTTTTTTTGAGTTGCCAGGCGTATTGGGAAAAGCGTTGCCAGTCTTGACACACGGTTGTTTTTCCCTTTAATCGCCTGGAATATGCAAACTGAGCATGTGTAATTGTGTTAATTACGAAATTTATGCCAAAACACAATAGGGGTATACTGTCATGAAAACTTTTTTGTTTTCAGGAAGTATACGAAAAGTTCAGTGTTGCCAGTTAAAACTATCGATAGTGCATTAAAAATATCGATAGAGTATGAAAAACTGAACTATCGACGGTATCATCGATGATTTTACAGCTCTACGACTTAACTTAGTAGAGACTAAAAAGGTAAATTTAGAATTTAATCAACATTTCTAGCATTTTTCCGTCATGTAATTAACCGAGCATGGAATAGCATCGATTGCTCCATCGTAGCAGCGATTTGTGACACCATCCAGACATCAACAAGCGCTAGCAGTGGAGGCCAATTTCTGGTGCATTTGATTATTGGAACTTATGTAATTGCTGGGAAACTTCTTCTGTTGCAGGAAAAACCATGATACGTGCACCGCTGGTGAAGGCGCTGGGCGCCTTGAGCTCACCCACACATCAGATGCAAATTGGCAGCCGAGCGGTGCGAACCACTGCCGTTGTTGCCCAGCAGACACCGGCCAAGGCACCTGAGAAGATCGAAGTGTTTGTGGATGACATTCCTGTGCAAGTGTTACCAGGAACCACAGTGCTGCAGGTTAGTTAGTTGCTCACAGAATAAGCCAAGAATGATGATGGCTCATGTCTCTGCTTTTTTATTTAGGCTGCTGCTCAAATTGGTGTGGAAATTCCTCGCTTTTGCTATCACGAGCGTTTGGCCGTCGCTGGCAACTGTCGCATGTGCCTAGTGGAGGTGGAGAAGAGCCCTAAGCCAGTGGCCGCCTGTGCCATGCCTGTGATGAAAGGATGGCGCATCAAGACCAATTCGGATCTTACACGCAAGGCTCGTGAGGGTGTCATGGAGTTCTTGCTGATGAACCATCCCTTAGATTGCCCTATTTGCGACCAGGGTGGCGAATGCGATCTGCAGGATCAAGCCATGGCATTTGGTTCAGATCGTTCACGTTTCACCGACATTAATTACACCGGCAAGCGGTAAGGATTCAACAAGATTTAGATTTGAATCCTGAATATTTATTTTTTTGTCATTCAGTGCCGTCGAGGACAAGGACATTGGCCCACTGGTGAAGACCATTATGACACGTTGCATCCACTGCACGCGTTGTGTGCGCTTTGCATCTGAAATCGCCGGTGTCGATGATTTGGGCACCACTGGACGTGGCAACGACATGCAGATTGGCACCTACGTGGAGAAACTTTTCCTCACCGAGCTCTCCGGCAATGTTATTGATCTGTGCCCCGTCGGTGCTTTGACCAACAAGCCATACAGCTTCGTTGCTCGCCCCTGGGAAATCCGCAAAGTGAGCAGCATTGATGTCTTGGATGCTGTTGGCAGCAACATTGTTGTAAGCACCCGCACCAATGAAGTGTTGCGTATTCTACCTCGCGAAAATGAGGATGTCAATGAGGAGTGGTTGGCCGATAAGTCGCGTTTCGCTTGCGATGGGTTGAAGCGCCAACGTTTGGTGGCTCCCATGGTCCGTATGCCCAACGGTGAACTGCAGGCAGTGGAATGGGAGGGAGCTCTGATTGCAGTGGCCAAGGCCCTAAAGAAAGCCAATGGCCAGGTTGCTGGAGTTTCAGGTCAATTGGCCGATGTTGAGGCTTTGGTGGCTCTCAAGGATCTGGTGCACCGTTTGGAGGGCAACACTGTTGTCACCGAGCAAGGTTTTATTAAGGGCGCCGGCACAGATGTGCGATCCAATTATCTACTCAACAGCACTATTGCTGGCCTGGAGGAGGCTGATGCTGTCCTTTTGGTGGGCACAAATCCCCGCTATGAGGCTCCATTGGTCAATACCCGCTTGCGTAAGGCCTATGTCCATAATGAGCTGCAGATTGCTTCCATTGGACCGAAAATCGATTTGTCATACCAACACGACAATCTGGGAGCCGATGCTAGTCTCATTAAGGATGTGTGCAGTGGCTCTCATGCCTTCTCCAAGGTGCTGGAAGGTGCCAAGAAGCCAGCCATTATCATTGGCGCAGACCTGCTTGAGCGACCCGATGGAGCAGCTATTCATGCCACTATTCTCGAGTATTGCCAGAAGCTGAAGAAGCCGGTAAGTGATTCCATATGTTTTCCTGGCTAAACAAATCTTTCATAAGCTTTCTATCTTTTTGCCAGAACTGGAATCCTTTCAATGTGCTGCAAAACAATGCCGCCCAGGTTGGCGCCTTCGATGTTGGCTACCAGGCGGGCGTTGAGAATGTCATCAAAGCCCAGCCCAAGGTTCTCTTCCTCCTGAATGCCGATGCCGGCAAGTTGACCCGCGAACAGTTGCCTAAGGATTGTTTTGTCGTTTACATTGGCTCGCATGGTGATAATGGTGCCTCCATTGCCGATGCCGTTTTACCTGGAGCAGCCTACACAGAGAAACAGGCCATCTATGTGAACACCGAGGGCAGACCGCAACAGACTCAACCGGGTGTCACGCCACCTGGAATGGCACGTGAGGATTGGAAGATATTGCGTGCCATTTCCGAAGTGGTGGGCACACCACTGCCCTATGATACACTAGATGAGCTGCGATCACGCCTGGAGGATTTGGCCCCGCATTTGTCGCGTCTGGGTGAATTGGAGCCAGCTAGCTTGAGCGAGACTGGATCACAGGCCACAATTGTGAGTATTTATTCCGATTTACTGCTACGATGATTTTCTATAACTTTAAACTTTCCACTTGCAGAGCAAATCTATCAATGGCGGCCCAATCGATGTGAAACAAAAGGAACTGCGCGACTACTTCATGACCGATGCAATTTCACGCGCCTCGCCCACCATGGCCAAGTGCATATCGGCGGTTAACAAGCAACAGCGACAGAATGAACAGGCCAAGCAGAGTGTGGCCATCTAAGCTGGGCCAATTCCTCTGATCTGATGATATAAAAATAACTTACTAATTAATTATTGCGTTTTTTTTTTGTCAAACTTTGCTCTTTAATTGTTGCTTAGAGGTAAAGATAAACTGGAAGTGCGGCGAGCAGCAGCAGTAGCGACAGCAGCTGAAATACTTTCTAAAATGGCTATTAAAATTATTGTTGAAACACCAAAACAAAAAAAAAAAGGGCAAATATATATCAGCAATAATTACACCATACGAAATATAGGAGAAATTAAAATAAATATGATTTAGAAATCCAAAATACGATCTACATGTATAGCTATCCTGCTCATATCTATAAATGGGTAACGTTGTTAAAAAAAATGTAGCATACTTTTCGGAAGCCCATTTGAGAACAAGTTTCGTTTCACATTGCTAATGAAATTTTCAGTTTGCCCAAATCATTATCTAATTAGCCAAAATTAAATGCCAAATTCATACCAATTCAGAAAAAGATTTTTTTTTTTGATTCGCCATTCCTCCCTTTATAAAAGAAAGACTTGTTTCTTTGGATTTTTCATTTACATTTTTGTAAATGGATGAAAAATTATATTTTTCCTACCATACAACAAATAAGAAATTTTTTATAATCGGTATTTTTTCACAAATTTTTTTTTTTTCCATTTCAACATAATTCATTTTCAATTTTGAGTGCTTGGGGAAGTTGCACACATACACATACAGAGGCAGAAGGATCAGTAGCAGCGGATTAGCGTTTGCTAAATGGATAGGTAGATGGATTCACCCCAGTTCCACTGGAGTCCAGCAGTCAGTCTACCATCGCCTTCCGTCTCCCATATACTCCACACATACATTATGTCGTTATCCCACTCCCATCCCTGTTTTTTTCTTTCACAAATTGTTAATCTATTTTTTTTTTAATGCTGTCGTTTACGTATCCGTCTTAGCATCGCTGTCCTTTCCTTTTTCCTGTCCTGTCCTGCGTCTAAGCTATTTTGAGTGTGGTTAATATGTCTGTTGGTTGGGTTAATATGATCGAAACTAAAAGCAAAGCTAAAACATATTTATCGCTAAATCGTAAGCGGAAGGGGCGGGGGGCTGCGGCGAATCCGGCTTGGGCTGGGGTGGTGGGGGGGCTGGAATATATATCCAGTTTAGCTACAGCAACTAGCTGGTGTCGGGTCCAGACCGGAGCGTTTGGTAATGCTGAGGCGGGTGAACTCCTCGGCGGTAGTTGGATGAATGCCCACCGTATTCATTAGCGTTTGGACAGTTAAGCCCGATTTGAGCGCAGCGGCAAAGCCCTGGATGACCTCACCAGCTACAGGACCCAGATAGTGGAGACCATAAACACGTTGCTGGCCATTACGCTCGGCCACAGCCTTCAAATAGCAGTAACGCACACTCTTTTGGGGAATAAAGAATTCCGTGGGCTTATAGTAGCCATGGAAAACCTCCACCTCTTCCTCTCCATAGGTCTTGATTGCATCCTCCTCGCTGAGGCCCACGCAAGCGTATTCCAATGGTGTAAAGACAGTTGTGGCCACATCGGCATAGTCCATGCGCTGGGTGGAATTGGCAAAGAGGCGACGTGCCAGTAGACGACCAGCCAATACAGCTACGGGAGTAAGCTCTGGCTTGCCGTGAATGATGTCACCGACGGCATAAATGTGTCCAACATTTGTGGTCTCTAGCGAGTCCACTTGAATCTTATCCTTGTGCACTTGCACGCCAGCATTTGGAAGATTGAGATCCTCGACAAGTCCCTTGCGACCGATGGCCCACAAAACGGTATCGAAAACATCCTCGCTCACCTCGCCAGATTCCGTGTTCTCGTATTTGACCAAGAAACGGCCATCCTCCTGCTTCTCAACGGACAGAGGTACAGTTTTGCGCAAGAATGGAATGCCACGCTCTTCCATCGATGATGCAACCAATTCGGCCATCTGCTGATCAAAGCCTCGTAATACAATGGAACGGACCATAACAGTGGGCTCATAGCCCAATCCCTTCAAAAAGCCAGCGCACTCCAGGCCAATGTCTAAATTTAAATAAGAAAAGATATAGTTACAAATTTTAACAAAGGAAATGGCATGAAAACTTACAGCCAGCTCCCACGACCAAAGTCTTGCCGGGCTCATGGTCAAGACTGAACAAATCATCACTGGTAATACCATATTCCACAGCACCAGGAATATCTGGGTAACGAGGACGACCGCCTACGGCAATTACAAATGTCTGAGCAGTAATGGTACGCTCGCCACTCTTCAGTTTGGCCAGCAGAGTGTGAGAATCCACAAACGAGCCCAGGGCATTGATGTACTCCACTTTCCTAAAGGAAATTAATTAATACATTGAAGAAGATTTGAAATTAACAAAATTACTTACTTGTCACGCAAATCAACTCGGGTCACCCAATTGACAGATTTAATATGATTCTGGACCGATGACACCAGCTTGTGCCAATCTGGTTTTATCTTATCGTCAACATTCCAGCCATAGGCAGCTGCCTCATGCACAGCCTCACCCAATAGGGAGGCCTGATGCATCAGCTTTTTGGGTATGCAACCAACATTGACACAAGTGCCACCCACACCCCATCTGGTGCCAATGGGCGTTGGCTTGACGAAATCCAAGCAAGCGACACGTGCTCCATTGGTAACAGCCTCCTTGGCGCAGGCCAGACCAGCTGAACCGCCACCAATCACAACCAGATCGTAATCATAGTTACCTTTAAATAGATAAAAAAAAGAGAGAAAAATCAGTTAAATTGTGTGGACAAAGACTCATTCCACTGACTCCTCTTTAGTCGTATGTCCAAATAGGCTGAACGATATATAGTACGCCCTGAGGAGGGCTGTTGGTCAGCCACTGAGGCTGGAATAAATTCAAATAGATGCATAGCTCTCCTCTCTCACTCTCTCTCTTGCCAAACGACAACACCAACTGATGACTAGAAAATCTCACACCGATTCAAAAACTCCTCCGTATACGACTTCTTCCGCGATTTCTTCTAGATGTTGAGTTGGTGATTAGACGCCGAAACGCCTTGACACCGTCTCGTGTTCATTTAATTATGCACATTGGCTCCAAATCAAACTGGAGCAATCATCATCCAACTGTGGCGTGCGGTTGGTTTTGCTTTCAACCCCAATACATTTCTCCGTCCGTTCGTCTGTCCCCGTACACGACAAAAAAAAAAAATCATGTTGCCATCGATTGCCATGGTTACACACGCCCAGAAATCGAAGCCAAACAGAAATATGTAGATGTGTATATATAAGTTTGATGGATGTACCATACACTAGGGACCAGTTAAATAAGTTATTTCAATGCGGTTCTAGTAACCGGAGATGAGTGATTGACGACGGACGATGTGCCCACAATAACCATAGAAATCCTCTAGCAAAAACAATTTAAATTTAGTTAGCAGTAGCTACAAATTAATTAAAACTCATTCTAATAAACATTATTTGTATGTTAAATTAATAGAATTTCGAATACAGTCGAACTTCCCAGAGTAGGAAAGCTCTAAATTAATCAAAAAGTTCGACTTACAGAGACTTCTAGTTGGACCAAGTGAAAATCTATGCAGATTTCGCTCTTCTAACTTTCATTTTTGTTTGAGTTAGAAAGAATTTGATTAAGAGAAATTCGAGTTAAGAAAGTTCCACTGTAGTTGGAATCGAAAAAGTTTATTCTACTATCGAAGCGACCCGAAATGGTTAATAATATGAAATGTTCTTATTATACAATGCAATATTCCATAGGGAAAAATAACAAAAATTATTTCCTTCTTCCTGTTTTAGCTAAAGATTAGATGAGTAATTTTTATTATATGCTCCTCATTTGGAATTCCAAAATCTGAAACTTACTTATATTTAAATAACAATAATCTACTTTTAGTAATATTTTGAAAGCAAATCTAATCAAATGAACATTTATGTACACATCTGTTTATTTGTACATTTGTTTTTACTTTTAGAGGCTTATTCGAATATTTTAATTTTCCCTTTTTTTTTTTTCTAGATCACAATAAGCGATAAAGAAATAAATATTTGTCGTCACGATTGTTGCAATTTTATGATGATGATGATGATGACGCAATTTGTTGTTGTTATTGTTGGTATAAAGATAAGTCAAAGTCAAACTATGCACACAAATTCTATGGTGAAATTCATCGACAGTGCAAAAATTTCTTGAACATTCCACGCAGATCGTTAAAAGGGCCCTCAAAAAAGTATTGTTAAAAAAAAAAGAAAATGACCAAAAACAAATAGCACCTAGAGAAAATGTATAAAAAAAAAATAAAAGCAATATAAAAAGTTTAGAAAGTTGTTGCTAAGGGCAACATGACTTTGCGTAAATAATGCCAGACCGCCCGCCCATTAGTTGTCCTATAAGTCACCCCGAGCCTCTACGTGCCAGACATATGGTAAATCAGCGGACCGATAACCAAAGAACAAAGTATAAGGTGACCATCGTACGAGCGAAAGGGGTGGGAGAGGAGGGGCGGCGACCAAGATTAGTTTTCGGCAATTAAATAACCGTTAAGTAGTTCCCAACTGTAGAGTATCTAAATCTCACCATGTGTGTATGTGTGTGTCTGGAGAGAGAGAGAAAGAGAGATCCAGTGTTGCCGCCAGCCACACTTACCTTTGGTAGCCCTAAACATACGTGCCGGCTGAGCATACATGGCTTGACGATCGCAATGGGGATGGGAGAATGGTGGAATATTGGTAGTGCTGCCAACGCCACCACCAGTCCCAAGGCTGACTGTGCTGTCGTGGGAGCCACGATTTTGCTGGGTCGAACCAATGCCGGTTCCTTTGCTATTTCGTCTCATAATGGTAAATAAACTGCGATGCTGTTGTTGTTGTTGTTGTATTTTTGGTGAGAAATCTGAACTTGAATTTGTTTGTGTTGAATTGTAATTGTAGTAGTGTGAACTGGGGCCAGACGTAAATATCGTTGTGTACTGGCGGCGCACAAGCGTCACAGAAAATCTCGAATTCCACAAAGTCAGGGACATGGTGGCGTTAACTACAACCAACAATAAGAATTCAAGCGAAAACAAAAAAAAAAAAACCGCAGAAATTGAATTTGTTTTTCAAGATTTTTTCGCTTTTGAACACGACGACCAAAGTTACACTGGAGGAGACGACGAATGTGGTGGGAAACAAGCGGACCGATAGCGGCTGCGAACTACGTAACAACAGCAGCAGCAGCAGAGTTGATGCGAATGCGCATACAAAAGAAACGACCGATGATGATGATGTGATGGCAAAGATTTTTAATATAAAAAAAATTGCAAAAATGTTTTGTTTTCTATAAAAGCTCAATTCCAGTTATAAATTAACATAAATTAATTTACAAAAACAATCCAATTGGCATGCAACAGTTGGTTCTTACTAACCAGAGTTGCCATCCTGGTTTAATGAATACAGCCTGTTGTAGTTGTTAAGTGATAGTAAAAGGGCAAGCCATGCGTTCAATTTCTTATTGGAAGTTTTCCCCTCCTTTTTATATTTGTTTTATTTAAAGTTTCACTTTATTTCCCATTTCCCCCATCGATAACATTTTGACACACACTCACAATGACAACCCTGGCGGCGAGCGTAGGAAAAAGATAGCAGGCAATTAATATAGTAAATGCCAATCCAATTTTCCCCACGCTGTTCACAGCAACAGTCGCAGCATTATTAGTTAACACGTTATATTGCTGGCCTAATCTCAAGATTAGATTTCGTTTACCACCACGAGGAAGGTTAAGTGAGACTTGGTCACAAATGAATTCCATTTTGATAACCGGTTGCAATCGAGGATTGGGCCTGGGCCTGGTCAAGGCTCTAAATGCCTTGCCACAGCCGCCTCAGCACTTATTTACCACATGCCGCAACCGGGAACAGGCAACGGTAAGTTAGCTCGTTTCTATGTTTTTTTAAATTAATTTTAGTTAAGTCACTTTGCTGCTGACTCATCATCAACATCATCAAGTCAGAGACAAGACACTATATACACTAAAAACTAACCTTAGCCGCAGATACAAACACAACATTTTTCACTTACCTTGTGCGGGCGCCATGTTTTGTATTTTTTGTTGTTGTTGTAATTGTTCCAGACGATTTAGGCTAATTAAAAGGACAAGCAGCAGGAATTGTTGTTGCTGATAAATCACAATGACAGCACGTTGATAAAAGAGAGAGAGAGATGAAATATCACAAGAAAAAGAGCAACAACAATGTTAACAAGTTCAAGTAGCTGAAGTAGTGCCGAAGTAGTTCTAGATAGCGACAATTCAAAATTGGTAAACGTTAACTCGAACTAGCGAAACACAAATGTGAAATAAGCGGCGTCAATTTTTGCAATTGCCTTTTGTACGCTGTTTCGGTTTTAGTGTGACCAAACGGTCGTCAGGCCAATAATGACACGAACTGAGCGCAACACCCTATAAATTAGGCTGGCTACTCTAGATAACAGCTGATTGGATGAGACTGTTTTATTTGAAATTCAAATTTCTTGACCTAGGCATTTCTAGAAGTTTCTATTGATACTCATTACACTTTCTATATTTGCGAAATATTTGTAATATTTTCATTTCGCTTGCAATTCTGAAGAATATATTTTATGATGAGTAGGTTTTTATATCAAACTTTATATAAATAATAAATTTGTTTGATTTTTGCAGGAGCTGCAAGATTTGGCCAAAAAGCATTCAAACATACATATTCTTGAGATAGGTGAGTAACGTACATGATGTATGTATATATAATTTGCTGTTGTTTAACCTTCCATTTGAATACCCTTTAGATCTTAGGAACTTTGATGCCTATGACAAGTTAATTGCCGAAATCGATGCCATCACCAAGGACAAAGGCTTGAATGTCCTTTTCAATAATGCTGGAATCGCTCCAAAATCGGTGCGGCTTGGTGCCACCAAGCATCAAGATTTGCTAGACACCTTGCAGACGAATACTGTGGTACCCATTATGATGGCCAAGGCATGTTTGCCGTTATTAAAGAAGGCCTCATCGGCCAATGAGGACAAACCGATGGGCGTGGCACGGGCAGCCATTATAAATATGAGCTCGATTCTCGGTTCAATACAATCGAATGTCGAGGGTGCTATGTATGGCTATCGCACATCAAAATCAGCATTGAATGCTGCAACAAAATCCATGAGCATTGATTTGTTGGCCCAGAAAATACTTTGCATTAGCATGCATCCGGGTTGGGTGCGAACCGATATGGGTGGCAGCAATGCACCCTTGGATGTGGCCAGTAGCACAGATCAAATGGTCCAGACCCTACTCCAATTAAGTGAGAAACAAAATGGTGGATTTTATCAGTATGATGGCAAAAATTTACCCTGGTAAATCAAATTAAGTTTTACCCATTTACCCATTTGCCCATTTATTGTTGAATAATAAAAGAAAATTGTTATTATTATTGCATTTGTTTATTTGTGATTTATTAAATTGAAATGAATATACACAAAAGGAAAACAATTTTAATACGAAGACTGTACCAAGAAGAGGAAGAAGAAGAAGAAGAAGATTCGATACGTAACGATTCGAATTGATTCGAAACGAATCGCATAATGGATGCCAAATTTCAGGCTGGAGCTGGAGTCTCTGGTGCTGTTTCCTGTAAGCACATAACCAAATCAACCAAAGTGAATTTGCCATCATTATCCTGGATGATATAATGAGAGAGTGCAAGAGCAGGTGGTGCAATGCAGGTGGTGCAATGCAGGTGGTGCAGTGCAGGTGGTGCAGTGCAGGTGGTGGTGGTGCTAGGAATAACTGTGCTAAAAGGCATCTATCTACATCGCAACAGGTTCGTCACATGCAGAAGAGGTTCGGTTTTCTTTTTTTTTTCTGTTTTTCATTGTTTATGTTTTAATTTAATTTACATTTAAAAAATATAATTTGTAATTAATTGAAAATATGTAGGTAATCATATAATTAAATAATCCATTCAAAATGTGTGTGTTCAGAATCAAAATCGTTGGACTGATTGATTTGAATTATTTCTAAACTTTTGTTTTTTTTTGGCCCTTCTTTTTGTGGGTTTTTTGTTTTTGTTTTTTTTTTTTGGTTTCAGATGTTGCTGCTGCGGTTTATTGATTTCATTGCGTTCAGATAGCATATATCATATATATGACGAGATATATATAGTATATAGTATATAAATTGTATTTGGTTTAAATTGACATTCAGATATTTAAATATATTTGGTATTTGTTGTAGAAATAATTTCAATTTAAATTTGAATTGTGTTTTGTTTTTTGTTTTTTTTTTAGGGCGGGAGTCACGGGTCACGGGGACACTTAAGCTTCGGCCTCAACCTCCTCCTTTACCTTGGCATCGCCGGGTTTGCCCTTGGACCAGTCGGGTTTCTTCTGCTCATCAAAGGATAATCACATTTTCCAGATTGTAAGATAGAGAGATAAAAATAAAGCGAAAAATATTAATATTTGTACAATTTTTTACATGATAAAACATTCAATTCAACATTCTAGACATGTGCCGAGGACTAAACTACAATTTGTGTAAACTTCAAGTACTCTAAGGATGTAGAGAAACAGAGAGACAGATAAAGAGACGGAGAGAGTGATTCTGTATCTTTGTGGGACTAACATACATCTAAGGATTGCAGTGAGACGAAAACAAAATATATGCTGTGAAAACTATATTGCACCTAAGGAACTAGCTAAGACCACAATTGATTGATAGTGATAGTGCTATTTACATATAACAAAAAGAGAAATGTGATAAAAGAGCTAGACAAAGAAAAAGACGGAGAGAAAGAGAGAGAGAGAGACATAACACACACAGTGGGTGCAAGGATCGTGTGTGGTCGGGATTGGGACACACTCAGAATTTCTTACACTTTTTGGCTTGCTTAAGCACAGCGGCATCTTTTATCTTTTTCTAATCGTTTGTCGTTGTTGTTGTTGTAAAAGTAAATATTAGATTCTGAATGTATTTTTAAAAATGAATTTCAAATTTTTAAATCTTACCTCCTTCTCTTCCTCCTCCAATGTGAATTCCTTCTTCTTCACCACCTTAAGCTGGTTGCGGAAGTTGAACTCAGCGGCCTTCTTCTGCAGCTTGGCGAATTTGTTTTCATATTTGGAGACCTTCTTCAGGGCTGGCTTGACGCTAAAACACAAACGATAACGATTTTCGATAATTAATATCGATAGCTCCTTTAGAATTTGAAATTGTGAAATACTTACAACTTGCCGCGAAGATCATTAACTTGGGCATTGAGATCGTTGATCTGTTATAGTTGTATCAGAAAAAGAAGATATGGAAAATCTCAAGTTAATTCACATAATTGATAAATATATATATATATATAATTACATAACAGAAATGGGGTAAAGTCCACTTAGTACATAGTATAAGTAATTTAGGTTAAATTGAGTGTCTTAAACATGCCGATACAGTTATAGATTATGCATATATATATATATATAGATATAGCATGCAGTTAGAAAATGCGAGCGAGCAGAGCGGTGCGGAGCGGTGCAATGCAATGCGGAGAGCTAACAAAATATTTATGTACGAGCCAAGTAATTTTATCGGGAGTGGATTTTTGGTTTTGGATTCATTTTGTTTTCTTTTTTTGCTTATATTGTGTGTTGTTTATATAGAATTTCATATTTGATTTACTTTACGTCAAATTGAACAGCATAACATCCAAATGTCGATTTGCTTTTAGCTTTAATGCTTTATAGTGATTGTTTGTTTGTTTTGTTTCGTATTTTGGTTATATATACACAATATATATATATATAGAGACGAGAATTGAGAGAATTTTATCACACAGAACAAATGGGGAATATATATATATATATTGCTACAACAGATATTGTACAATATAACAACAGGGATAACACTAAAAGTGTGCTCTAAAGTGCTAAGTGACTACAATGGGAGAACAGAGAAGAATGTGTGCTTGAACAGCTGATGACAATCGGATCAGAGTTTTAGCCGTTGTATATATATTTATATATAGATTTGATTTGTATGTATGAATTGTTAACAACCTAAAATTTAGACTGGACTGGGCTTGAGGTACTGCTCTCTTTTTGCTTTTCAACTTTTATAGTTTTCTTTTTTTTTTTCTTAGCTTTGTTTTGTGTTTTTTTCTTTCCTTTTTCTTTGCTTACTTTTCCTTTACAGTTTGGGTACGTGTAACGTTTAGTGGGCAAAGAAACATTTCTAGCATTATTAGATATTATTATTATAATTATTATTATTATTATTATTAGCTGGTTTCGAAGCTCTGGCTTAAGTAAATCGACGCTTGGTTTTTTGGATTTTGGTTTCTTGATTTTTTTTATGCTCTTCAATTTTGGATATTTTTTTTACAGTTTGTTTATTTTTTTTTTTGGCTTACACAATTGGAGGAACTTAAATTACAGTTAGATCGAAAGAAATAGAAAATAGATCGATAGATATATAAATCGACACAAATAGAAATGGTGAGAAATAGAGAAAGAGAGAAAGAAAGATAGTGAGATTGAGAGATAGAGATTGAGCAGACGACAGTGTAAGAGAAAAGAGACAGATATCGAGAGAGAAAGAGAGAGAGAGTAACAGCAGTTATTCACAATGAAGTGAGTGGCAAAAAGGTTTGGATAGGGTTTGGGGGAGGGGAAATTGCCATGCATGCAAAGAAAAAAAAACATTGCCTACTTTTCAGCGCGTGCATGCAATTTTTGCGTGCAATAATTTTTTTTTGTGTCCGTGTCGTTGTGTGTGTGTGTGCGTGTACAGGTGCTTGGGTATAGATGCTTGGTTGTTTTTGTTTTTGCTTGCTGTTGTTTACTGAGGGGATGCAGCGACACAAAAAGAGGAAAAAAAAAACACAAAACAATCTCAAACTAAATTTTGTTGCTAATGTTTGTTTGTTTATTTGTTTGTTTGTTGTTGTTGCTGTTGTGCAAAACTCACTAATTAATATACGACTACTATTTGACATATTGCATGTATCTGTATAGGTGTATAAATGGTGTGTATGTGTGTGTGTCTGTGATCGATGAGTAATTACCATTACAAATCATTGAGAAGAAGAGAGAGAGAGAGAGAGTTATACTATACCCTAACATTGGATTTCCTAAGCATATTAAACGTATTTTACTACTGAAATTGTTCTATTAAGTAATGAAAAACTTTGAATTACATATACTTGATATATAATATTTTGATTTTTGTTTATAAATCTAACTATTTTCATTTCAAATCATTCAAAACAAATGAATTTGTTGTGTATCTTTCACTAAGAGCAAACTTAGAGAGAGTTTTCACAGAGTTCTATCATTCAGATAGAGCAAATATATAGCATACAGTTTCAAAAAACTGTTCAAAAACCTGTTAAACACTATTCTATGTGTAATTTGGTTCAACTGAACTGACTGACTGTTATAAGTATTTGAGACTATCAAATGAATTTTGTTTAATAAATATTTCATTTACTTGGAATTGTAATAAGTATTTTATAGTCTATGCCTTTTGTTCAGATCATTTATGTTGAGTTTTCTATAGTAAATAAAATGAATTTTGTTTAATTTGCTTGCCAAATTGATTTACAGACAAATGGGCTCATTTTTTGGTACAGTCTCGCTTGATATTGTATAGTTCCTACTCCTTTTCTAGCTACTTGATATTGGAAAAACGTAATATACAACTAATTTTCTAGCTATTTGATCTCTCATGAATTATATTTTTTGTTGGGCAATTGTAATTAATCACTCATCGTCGTTGTTTTTTTTTTCTTGATTTTTTTTCTTTGTGTGTGTTCCGATTATAAACATTTTGATTAAACATGAAATGGAACAAAAGTAAAGTAAGTAAAGTAGACAAATATTCAAAAAAAAAAAAAAACATATATAGTAGAAGTAAGAGAATTTGATGCAAAACTAAACGGAAAACGTTACATATATGTCTGAAGTGAAAAAAAAATATATATTTCTTGTTTTATTTTGGTTCTTTTTTATTCAGAGTTTTCTTTAGTTTTTTTTTCTTTTTTTTTTTTGGTTTTGTGATATTTAAAAATTGTTGGCAGTACCTCCCAGTCTTTTTTCCTGACTTCGTATTCCAGATCCCATTTCTGGCCTTCACAAATATACATACGCTCGTAATACTCTTCGCAAATCTCTTGCAATTCGCCTGCAAAATTAGCAGATTTTTTTTTTTGGTTGTTTTTTGACTGATTTTCTTTTTTGTGATCTTTGGACTTAAAAACTAATACAACTACAACTACTAGAATATATATATATATATGAAGTTGAAATTGAAGTAGAAGTAAGAGAAGAGAGGGGAATAATTTGTATAATTTAGTTTTATGAGGATTTTTTTTGAGATCATAATTGAGATATATATATATATATAGATATAGTCATTGTCATAGTCATATATATCATTTTTTTTTTTTTTTATATATGTCTTCATTAGATGTTATGTGTTCTGGTTTGAGTTTCGTTTGATTTTGAAGTGACGAAGATTGAGATTGAGATATATATATATATATAAAGATACGAGTACAGACAAATGGTAAGAAGAGAGATAGAGTGTGAGACAGAGAGAGGAAGTTGTAGAAAAGTTCCGATGAAATGTTTGTTGTTTTTTTTTTTTTTTTTATTATTTTATGTTTTTATTATTATTTTTGTTTATTTCTTCTTTCGTTTTTATATTTTTATCTATTTTGTTTGTGTTTTTAATAGAATTTCTTGTTGTTGTTGTTGTTGGGGTTTTAGTTCACAATGTGACAATTAATTGAAATTTGTTTTGTTTTCATTTGATTTACAAAAAAAAAAAAAAACGTTCCATATATATATATAGAAATATATAATATTATATAGCACAGGGATGCGATATTGAGGCAGGACAATTTCCAAAAGAATCTATTTATATATATGTACATATATTGACTGTATATATGTATATATTCTATACTTGGGTAGCTCATGAGCGAGTAAGCCAAAATGAATGGCTCACTGAACTGAGTCACGGAGCTTGTTCTTTCAATATGTCTCACTAGCTCATTTTGGTTCACTAGCTCATTTTGGCTCACTTGTTCATTTTGGCAACTAGCTCATTTTGACACACTAGTTCTATGGCTCATTTTGCGTTCTTCTCAATTGGCAATCGCAAAGTGAACTCGTGAGCTATCAGCAAGTGAACCAGTGAGCCATATGAGTGAGTTGGCTCACATCAAAAATAAGACCAAGTGAGCCGCTTTTACTCAAGTATATTCTTATTTTTATTTTTGGAAATTGTCACACGATTCATCTGGTTTTGTTTGTTCATTTTTCAAAAGCACACGCCGATAATCTTACGATTCTTGTTCAATTTGGTTCATTTGTACTTAGTTTTAGCGCAGTTAAAAAAACAATATCAAAAAATAAGATTTTGTATTTATAAATATATGTATATAAAAATCAAATTAAAGTATTAATATAAGAAATAAAGGTAAATATATAATAAAAAAAAAAAAACGTATCATATCAAGATCTGATTAGGTTTTTTTGTTCTTGTTTTTGTATTTCAATATTGTTCATTGAGGTAAAGTTAAAACATTCGATTAAAGGCTTTTGTTTTTTTTTTTTTTTTGGATATATATAGCAAGGCACAGTTTTTGAGATATTTTAGAAAGATATTGAAAGAAAGTATCAAAAGTATTCTAGTTGAAATAACTGCAAATTGTTTCTGTATTGTGTTTTTAGGTCATCTAAGTACTATCAGATCTTTAAGCAACTTTCTATATATTTACATTAGTTATACAGAAACCTAAACTTTAATGTTCCAATATTATTATATTACCTATAAGAAAAGTTCTATGGAATAGAAAAAAACTTAAAAACTCAAAAACTTTAACAATGTTTTCTTAATTTCAAATCAAAACTGAGACGCAAGTTAAGCAACTGAGTTGATCTATAGGATGTATTGAAGTTTCTTTTAAAATTTCCATTGCAATTCGAAAAATTTTAGAATATTTTGTACATTTCATTTGAAAACTGAGACACAGGTTAAGTAACTGAGCTGATCTATAGAATGTATTGAAGTTTCTTCTAAAACTTTTGTTGTAATTCGAAAATTTTAACAATATTTCATAAATTTGAAATCAAAATCTGAGACGCAAGTAAGGTAACTGAACTGATCTATAGAATGTATAGAAGTTTCTTCTTCTGAATATTCCATTGTTATTCGAAAACTTTTGGAATGTTTTGTATATTTCAATTTAAAACCTGTGCCAAGCCATAGAAACTTTGATTTGAACCAAAGTTAGCCTGAATAATCATTTGTTTTTTGTTTTTTGATTGGTCTGGTGTCTCTGGTTTTTGTTTTATTTCGTTGGGTGCATTTTGGGCAAACAAATTTGGTGTGTTTAAGTGTGTGTGTGTGTTGCTTTTTTTTTTTTGTTGGTATTTTTGGGAAATTTACCTCTTGTGCCTTGACTTTCTGCACGTGTTCTAAATCAAATTTATCGCCCTCCAAATTGTAAACGCGTTGCCAATATTGTTTGCATATTGTTTGCAATTCGGCTATAGTGCGGTATAACGGTAAATGTATATTTACAGTTACAGTTACAGTTAGAGTTACGCGTTTCGGTACGGTTTCGTTGTGTATAAGTTGGCAAATAAAAGTGTAAGTGAAAGAGAAGAAAATAGATGTGTGGAAAACAAACAAAAGAGATAGAGATATATATAGAGAGAAAGAGAGAGAGAGAGAGAGCGATAGGTAGACAGAGAGATAGATAGAAAGTTAAAAAAAAAATAAGGTTTTTGGGTACAGTTATAGAGATAGATGCGTGTAAAAAGACAGATGAAAAGAGACAGCAATAGAGTGGACAAAAAAAAAATAAAAGAAGAAAGAAAAAGAAAGTGAGACAACGATAACGACGAAAACGACGACGAAGAAGACGACGACAAATTGACGAATTGTTACATTATATGAAACGCGCGTTATTTGGCGAGTTTATTTTGTTTTGTAGTTTATTTTTGATTTTAGAGAAAAAGAAGGTGTAGATTAGATTAGATTGGATTAGATTTATAGATCACTTGAAGTTTATTATATATACTTATAGATTATGACAATTGATTGAGATTGAGATATTGAGTATACTTGAGATAGTTCTGCTTGTTTTGTTTCAGTGTAGTGCGCTAATGAGATGTCTGTTTATGGTTTGTTGTTGTTGTTGTTTCTGTTGCTGTTTTGACGTGACTGTACCTAAATACTAAATATAGCTTTCCCCTCCGTTTGATTTCACCTTTAACTCATTGTTTACGTTTTTCTCTTGGTTTTGTTTTTTTTTTTTTTTTAGTAAAAAGTGTTTTTATTTATTTTGTTGTTGGTTTTTTCCACAAAATATGCAAAAAAGAATGTTTTGACAAAAAGCAAAAATAACATTAGCCATCAAAAAACGAAGCTAGGCAAGTAAAGCCACAAAAAAAAGCCGTCAAAAAATTGTGACAAAAAATTCATTTGTCTAGCTTTTGGTTTGGTTTTAGGATTTTTATTTTTTTCGTTTAGTAAAAAATCGAAGCTAGGCAAAAGTTAATTTCAGTTTTTTGTTTTTTTTTTTCTTATCATTTGTTAGTAGCGCAGAAAATAAATTAAATATATTTTCTATACGTTTTTGGATTTTATATACTTTTTGTTGTAGCCCACAAAAAAATTAGAATACAAATTTGTTTTGCATTAAAAATAAAAAAGAAAAAAAAGTGGGCACGGGGGAAAGTGCACAAAATATTTTTCAAAATAAAAAAAAACAAAAACTTTTGTACAACTCTCTCTTCAAAAAATAATGAAAAGTTGTTTGCCACTACAAAACTACATTTCGATACACAGTGCTACAAAAACAAATTCGCACACATTGCACAAAATATTATATATGTATAGTATATATTGCTGCAGCTTTCAAATATTTATATATATTTTTCTCGGTGCTGCCAAATGAAACAAAAAAAAATGGAGAAAAATTTCAAAATCGTTATTCACATTGTTTGTTTTTCGTTCAACTTCTACTAAATGAAAAAAAAAATATAGAATAATTTCAAAATTTTTGTGCTTAAGAAACGACGCTTGCCTCAAAGTCCTTTCTGGCTACCTCGTGTTCGAGATCGTATTTTTCAGATTCCAATTTCAGTATTTTACTGTGATAATCCTGACAAGTTTTCTGAATTGTATCTGTGAAACGAAGTTTAGAAGATTTTCTATTTTTTTGAAAAAAAATGGGGAACTCAAAGAAACTGCCAGTTGAAGAAGATTATATATATATATATATATATAAATAGATGTAGATTCATACTAGAGCAAGTGCAAAAGGGCAAAGAAACTATTTACTATATAGAAGTAACAAGATTCTATATAATTTCCATATAAATCTAAATTGAAAAACGAAAAATCTAAATTTGCCATTTTGCACTTTTTTTTCATTTTTTTTTTTGTTGTGCCTCCTAG
The DNA here is from genome assembly GCA_035045865.1 of Drosophila austrosaltans. Lineage (NCBI taxonomy): Eukaryota > Metazoa > Arthropoda > Insecta > Diptera > Drosophilidae > Drosophila > Drosophila austrosaltans. Next base: position 22,110,364 of record JAWNOQ010000007.1, on the reverse strand, counting down.
AAATCCTTTGCGTGTGTGTGTGCTTGTGTGTGTGAATCGTGTATAGAATTCATGTTTGTTGTGTGGGAAATTATGCGGAAAAGTGTGTGTGTTTTGCATGTGTATGTGTGTGCATATTTGTGGGAGACTGTTTGCGGTTTGGTGGGACAAAGTTTGTTTTGGTTTTGGTTTTCGTTTTGTTTTTCATTGACTACACTGTGAGAAATCTAAATAAATTTGATTATTGTGTAGCAGCTAGAAAAAGACGACAATACAAAGAGACACAGACAAATATATAGAGAAAGAATGAGAGAGAGAGAGACAGATATATAGACATATAAAGAAAGAGAGAGTGAGAGAGTGAGAGAGAGAGAGCTTTACATTGGGCACAATAATAATTTCCTAGTTAATTTCGTTTCAAGATAGAAAATATATATATATTATATAGTATTATTGTTTTGATTTGATCTGTACAATTTAATATTTCTAAGTTTTTAGTGCAAGAAATTTTGCTTGGGAGGTATTTTTTTTTTTGTTTTTGGTCACAACAATTAAGTGTATTATACAAATTAGATAGAATATAGATATGTAGATATATATTCAATTAGAAAGAGCTGACAGAAGTTGTGTTAAAAGTGTTTGTTGTATCAGTATCAGAGTAAGTGTAGGACTAGGTGTGAGTGTGTAAGTGTTTGTATATGTATATGTTTGCATGTATGCATGTGTGTGTGTGTGTGTACCTCAACATCCTTGCGCTTAACAACATACTCAAGATCATATTTCTGGTCCTCCAATTTACAAATCCTGTCATAGTGTTGTTTGAGCAGATTTTTGAGTGTTTCTATATACGATCGATATCGAAAAAGGTATACATATATATCATATATATGAGAGACAGAGAGTAGTTTCAATATGCATGTGTGTGTGTGTGTGTATGACAAAGAGAGAAAGAGATAGTTAGATATACATATACATACAGATATATATATATATATTTAGATTTTGTGTAGGTGTATTTTATATGTAAGGTTTTAGCGCCTTTTGTTTACCTTTTTTTCTCTAAGTGTATATGTGTGAGTGTGTGTGTGTGTGTGTGGTGAATGATACAATGACATTTGTATATAATAATTTATCTTCTTTATATATTTTTTTTTTATATTTTTTTATATTCAATTTAAATGGGGCAAAAAGCCAAAATTCTCCAAAAAAAAAGATATAAAATAAATTTGGAAAATTTAATTTTGACTTTTTTTTAAGAATTTTTAAAATATTATAAATGATTTATTGGAATATTTAAATTTTTATATATATAGAAATAAGAGAGAAGCAAACAAACAAATTTTTGTTAAAGTTCTATAATTTTACATATTTTTCGAATTAATTTTGAATTATTTTCAAAGTTTTAAAAAGTTTCATTTTGCTTTTGCTTTGTTTCGCTTCTTTCTGTTTCTGTTTCTCTTTGATTTGATTGGTTCCCTGTTTTTCTTTACTTTGAATATTATAAGGATACGTAGGACCATTATAAACTCACCTTCGCTGGCATCACTGAGATTCCTGGGACTGCCGCAACGTTCTTCAATGATGCGTCTACGTTCAGCCGCTTTGCGTTCCTGTTCTTTCTTCAACTCCTCGGCGGCTTTCTTGCGGAGCAACAACTGAAATTGGCCATTTTCGATATTAAAACAAATGTATGCTTCAATTTCAATTTCATTTAGTGTAAACTTACCCTGAGTTTCTTCTTCCTTTCTGGTGTCATGAAACCCTTCTTGGCCTTCTTGGCTTTGGAGGCTTCCTCCATGCGTTTGCGCACCTCAGCACGCTTGCGCTCGATCTCAGCCTGTTTAGCCTTCTTAGCCTGGAACGGAGAGATTCAAATGATGTCATATTAATTGTGGGGGCACTCTGAGTGCTTCTCTCTGTGCAACAACATTTGGCTTATGGACATAGACATGGACGTTGGACTTGGACTTGATGAATGTTCACATAAGACGTTGACCTAGACGCTGACGTAGACGTGTTGACTTTCGATGTTGAAGTTTTGACGTAGATGATTGGATTGGACTGGGATCGAAACGTGAACACACGTACGTGGACACAATTGTACCTCCTCGGCCTTCACTTTTGGATCATTTGGATCCTTGGGGGGACCAGCGGGGGCAGCTGCTGCTGCTGCTGCCGGTGCTTTACCATTGGCGGCAGCTGCTGGCGCTTTGCCATTGGCTGCCGGTGCAGCTGGCTTAGCCGCTGCTGCTGCTGCTGCAGGTGCGGCAGCTGCTGGAGCTGGTGCCGCTTTAGCGGCAGCTGCCTTTTTCTGCAAATGCAACCAAAGGAAAAGTAGATTAAATTAGTTAAAAACGTTTTCAAGTATATGAGTTTCATTACAAGTATTTGTACAAGGACTTGATGAAGTGAAATTCTTGCAGCTACAGTAATGATTGACACAATTTTTAAATTGAAGTCTATATAAAAGTCTTTAATTTGAAGTTTTCTTTATTATTCCAATTGATGTTTAAAAGTTCCCCTTTTAAAGGTAAGCAAAGTCCAAAATTTTAGCTTAAGGAACGAGTTTATAGGCATTATATCTCTTCTATATCCATTCTATAGCTATTCTAGTTCATTTTCCACCAAAACTTTTCATTTTCTTAACTTTTCAAACTCGTTAATGAACAATGATTTGATTTATATAAACAATATGACTACAATAACAACAAAGACAGCACAAGGATACAAAACAAATTTTGATTGTTTGATTATCTGAATTTGAATTGCTGTTGCTGCTACTGTGGCATGTGGCAATGGGGGGGATCATCTGTGAAAAGCAAATAAAAAATGCAGCAGATTTTCTCTCATGTGGTTTTCTCTTAATTTAGTTGAATTTTTTTTTGGTTTGGTTTAAAGCCAATTGCAATAAATTATTAGGGCTTACCTCTCTCTCATTCTCTCTCTCTGTCTCTCTTTTAGGCTGCTATCCAGTGCCAATTTCCATTTGCCATATGCCATTTTCCATTATCAGCTGTTTTTTTGCCACAAAAAGTTTACTAATGAGGGTGGGGGGAGGGAAAAAGGGGGAAAAGAAAATTGACCTTAGTTTTTCCTGTGTTTCTTTCTCTATCCTCTCTTTTGATACTTACCTCACCTCATCATCAGCCATTTTGATTTGTGTTTTTAGTTACTGCAAAGCAAAGCAAAAAATTTTTAATTTGTAATTAACTGGAATCGAGTATGACATCATGTGAATGAGTTTCTATATACATATATATATACATATAGTCAAAAAGAATTAGCCATATGCTTCTCCATGAATTCAACAAGAAAATAGAATTTTAATCATTGGTCACAGTGCGTATGCGCAATGTTTGGCAGAGATACAAAATTGATTACGTATACGCCGCATTGAACCAGGCCGTATATGGGTTCACGAAATCAAAGAAAAAGGAAGAGAATCAAGAAGAGAGAGAGAGAGAGTGTGTGTGTGAGAGAGAGAGGCTCTCTCTATCTAGCTATCTCTTTCGAACACTTATCTATGCTGTTGCTTGCTCTCTCTTTCTCTCTTTTGATCGTACTCTCTCTCTCTCTCTCTGGTTCTTCTTTGCTGTTACTTTGATGTGGGCGTTTATGTGTCTTTACTTCTTCTCTCTTTGATATCCAATTTCACAAAAGAAATAGAAAGAAAAAAAAGCTTTTCTATAGAATTTTCTCGCTAGTTTTCCATTCAAAAGAAAAAAAAAAAGAAACTCATTTTCAAGGCTTCGTTCAGGGTTAACGGAATTTTGCAATTTTTACTTTACTTGCGATCTATTTCGAAAAAAAGGGAATACAAATTCGCATATAAAATTTTCGAAAACTTTTCCATATCTATGTATGTGTTTATGTATTTGTAGGTGTGTGTGTGTGTGTGTGTGTAGGTGTTAATAACTAAATTTAGATTTTGATTTTATTTAAAAATATGTCAACCAATTATGATCGAGAGAGAGAGAGAGGAAGAGTGAGTGAAACAGAAATATGGATAAAACGCGAGAGAATAACATAAATTAATGTTTATTAAAATGGGAATTAAGTAACAGTTTTTGGAAAACAATTTAGAACATGTACTAAATTTCATTTCATCATTATTGTAGTAACCATTTGAAATTGTTCCAAGAATTTTAAATTGATTTTAGTTCAAAGTTTTCTACAATTTGTATGGAAAAGTGTTTCAAAACTTGTTCGAAAATGTTGTTAAACATTAACAAAAAAAAGAAAGGATTATATAAATATCAGATATATGGTTCTATGTATATATATATATACCTATTGGGGTGGTTTAATATATAAAGAAAAGAAGTTGGATCTGTCTAACTAGTTCTAGATCTTTAGACTACTATTTTGAGGAACTAATGATATAGTATGTATAGATAAGCTTTAACTTTTTCGATGAGCTTTAAGATCTATCAGATATTTCAACATATATTTCATATATATATATAATATATTCTTCTTCTTTTGTCTTTCTTTTATAAATTGAATATTCGTTCTAATACATTTTGAGGGGTAAATTTTGTTGTTTCGTGTGTTCTGTCTGTCTGTCTGTCTGTGTGTGTTTTTGTGTGTGTGAATGTATATGTGTTTGTGTGTGTGTCTGTGTGTATGTAGATTATTTCTATTTATAAGCACTTTGCCATCATCTCGAATCTATTTAGCTAGTATTTTTTGTTCCTTTTGTTCGAAAGTATGTATCTATCTATATAGCATAGATATTCTCAGCTCTGCATACACACACACACACGCATATACACGCACACACACACACACACACACATACACACACATTTGACCATCTTACATAAGTTCATCTAAATGAACGTAATATATATTTATAAAATGAATATATATGAAATTTGATTTTTTTGTTCCTTTTTTTTATAATAATTTTTGGTTTGAATTTGATTTAATTTCCATCATTCACTTGGCATTTGCTGCTTTTAGCACTTAAAAAAAAATTCTTTTAAAAAATTGAAAAAAAAAGCAAAAAAAAAATATAAAATAAATAAATAATATCTAGTTTTATATGTACGCATATAGAGGACACGCACGATTTCATCCAGTTTTTCACTATGGAATTTTGTATTGTTTTACGGTTTTTTTTTTTTTTTGTTTTCTTGTTCATTTTGATTTTTGTTACTTTTCCATTATTGTTATTTTTCCTTTTTTTTTCTTTTGCTCACCTTCAAGGAATTTAGAAAAAAAAGTAAAAAAAATTCGAACGATCACACGAATCGGATGATGCTGAACGAACACAAAGAGACTGACTGAACGGTCCGACGATCCACGGCAGACTATATTCAATTGGTTAGCCATGTTAACATGGGAATAGCATTAGCAGCTGCTGCACACACACACACACACACACGCACACAATCATACACACACCGACACACGCCCACCTGCCCATGCGTCCGTCCTTCGTTATAATAACAACAACAGGAGAAAGCTTAGCCAAAGAAAGAGAATTGAACATGGAAGCGAGAGAGAGAGAGAGTGGGAAAGAGTCTATGGGAAGGGGAGGGGGGGACGGAGGTATGACGGTACAGACGAATGGAGAGAGCATCATGACCATGTATCTGGGCGTTTTGAGCTATTATTAGATAATGCCTCTGACAACCCAAAAAATCGAAATGGATACCAATACACAAAAAAAAAAAGAAAACAAAAAAAAATCCGTTTCGTTTACTTCGTTTCGTTTGTTCGTTTCGTTTTTTGCTTGGTCCGATCGTTCGTATGGTTTCGGCAATCTTGGAGAAGTCTTCGTGTCTCTGTTTATTAGTGTGTGTGTGTGCGTGTGTGCGTGTGTGCCGGTGTAAACGGAGCCGCTTGGAATTCAATGCATGTGTTAAAAATAAGTTTTGTTCCAGTTCAATATGTTTCTCCTATGCGAGCAGGAGACTGAGTGGGCAGTCATCATCACCAACAACAACAACAACAACAACACAGCAATTATTTTGAATATATTGCAGTTAACCAGGGCATACAACGGTACATATCGTCCAGCCAGCGCTGCTACGATCAACAAAAACTTACATAGAAGATGCGAGCTGTTGTTGCTTCAGTTCTGTTAGAGTGATTGAAAGTCCCATTTTTGTTTCTTTGGGATTAGGGTATAAATTGCAGAACAAATGGAATCATGTCAAGGTCTAGTAAATGTGCAAACGTTTTTTGGCTACATTTGAATCTTTTCAGGATTAATTTTTTTACCTTAGGTTAGTTTGGGATAGGTTAGTAATGATAAGTAACTCATTTTTCAATGTTATATCTATGATCTAGGATATAATCTATGGCTAAATGTAAACTAATGGTAGCGGAAAGACAAGAGACACAACTGTCTCTTCATTTGCTAGTTAAGGGCTTAAAAAGTATCTGGATATATGTCTTGAATGTATACAAACTCACATGACATGTATGTTTTATTCAACCAAACACTATAAAGTTTATCTTTTGAGTATTTTGGATGACTTTCTTTTTATTAAAAGTTACATATATCTACGATTAGCTTAGTATATATCCAGATTTGGCAAAGATAACATATAATTTCCATGAAAAGAATTGACTCAAATGATTTTGACAACGATAACTTTGTTGTTTGTTAAGTTATTGACCTCAAATTAAGTAGTATTAGTGACTAAATAACTAAATTTTTACTTCATTTAATCATAATATATGCAGAAGTTGAATCTAAATAATTGCAATTGTTTAATGATGTTTTTAAAAGTTTTTTTTTAACAAAGAAAGTGTAAAAACTTTCACGATTCAAACGATTTTGAAAAGCTTGAACTAGTGGAATATGATTCTTTACGAATTTCCTTTCAAATTGCATTAAAACTAGGAAGTTAACTCAGTTTTTGCAACTTAAAACGTTAAAATTGGCAAAAATTGAGTCGACAATGATTTGTTTTATAAATTTTTTCTTTTCTGGCACTAAAAAAGATGGCAAATAGCAATAAAAGCAAGATAATCCATTTGAAAATCGATGCCTGATCTGGGGAGTAATGGAAATTTTCGAAAAAGATGAATGAAAAATCATAGAGACGACTTTGAGAGATAAGGAAAACTCTGTGGAATTTGCTAGAGATTTTCCAAGGACTTTTTTTTAAGCTATTTAGGACCTAATATTCCACTCAGTTAATGCAACTTGTTGGTTTGTTTAGAAATTGGTTTTAATAGAAATTAGGCTCTTGCTTTTCTATTGTTTAGCTTTAGGCAATCGTAAAAATCAATTAAAGAAAGTCAAAAACATATTCCAGACAGATTTAGTTTACCATATAAGAAGCTAGAATAGACACCTTTAGGATTTTGTTCAACTATTTGATGACGTTGTAAAGATCTGCACATACATCATCCCAACACCCCCACACCCACACCCACAACACAGGCAGCAAATAGTTGCCTTGCATTTGCGTTAATGTGTTAAAAATTATTGAACAAATTCTTTTTGCCTTTGGCATTTCTTTTCTTTTTTTTTTTTGTGTTATATGCAAACGAAGCAGGAAAAAAAGAAGAGCACAGAATTTGATTTTCATTTAGCAACTGAAAACGTTTCGATCACGAAATACATAGACATAGACAGATATATATGTACATACATACATACATACATGTATATGTATGTATACATTCTATATCTTTGATATGTGGGTGCCTGCAGACATACATACACGAATATTCTATTATATATATATGTATATATATATATATATATATAATATATATCTAATGTATATATACATATATGTATATCACTTTGTTCTATAAACAAAAATAATAATGTTGCTTCTTTGTTGTTGTATATTTCGAAATGTGTGTGTGTTTTTTTTTAAATTTTTTGTTTTTCAAATTTCAAAATAGATTCAAGTTAGCTACGATTAGAATCGACTAAAGTTAAACGCTTCCCGCACAAGAAAATTCAATTTAACGAACTTTTTTTGTCTTTAACAACACTGGCAACTCTCTACTGGCCACTGGCAACCCAAAAAGTGCCGCTACTCTGCTTACACTTGCAATGCGATTGAATACCCTTTATATTGCAATTGAATTTCCGTTACTTGAAATTCCTCTTCATTGCTTATTTCGAGTGTAGAGAACATTTTGAATTCGTTTAGGCCGCATCATATATATATATCGCTATCTATTTTTAGTCTTGGGCATGGTGGCGGCCAAGACATACGGGGGAAGGAGGAGGGGGGCAGTAAAAGACAGAGAGTAAAATATAGTGGAAACATTTAAGCAGCTTTGCAGTAAAATGAACCAATGGTACATATTCCCTCCAAACCGCTACCGCCCCACCCCCGCCCACACCTTAACCCGCAACTGCCAACCCAACCATAGTCTGTGTGTCAGCCTTCTGATTTTTGTGTTTTTAAAAGTTTTTACGAATTAAGAATAGAAATTTTGTTTTGCAGTTGGTCAAGTTTTTTTCCTTCTCTCATCGTTGTATTGTTGTTGTTGTTGCACTATATATATACATGTATTTATTTTTGTGATCTTTCAGGCCAAACAGGAAACGTTGGCCCAAAGGGCATACAGTCCGATGAGTTGTTCGATGAAATGGAAGGAGATGATGGGGGGGGGAGTCACTTTGCCGTTGGCTCAGCGAATGCGTCAAAGCAGAAACAAACGTCATAAATGCAGTTAACCTACCAAATAACGTCCGCATCATCAAATCCTTCCTCCATTTGCCAATAGTTAGATTTTCATATCTTGCCGCAAGCTTTTTTCTTCCTTCTACCGTTCCGTTTCGTTCCCTTTGCCCTTTTTGTTTGGTCTCATCTGTTCCAACGTTCCCTTGTGGCCTTGTTATATGGGTTTGCTCTTTACCTGACAACTGTTTGTCGTCAAGTCTTGTTGATGCTGCTTGTTGTTGTTGTTGCTGTTGCTGACCCATTTAAGGTTATATACACACACACACACATACACACACACATACACAAGCCAACAGATATTGTGGATACAAATTGTTTCCTCTGCAGGCAAATACATTCAACGATTGAAAAAAAAAATATTGAACTCACTTTAAATCGGTTCACAACTCCGGAAATGCTCTCTACTAAGTTGGTCAAGTTATCGTTTATCTAAAATGAGTTTAAAAATTATATAGTAAAAAAACTATTGGAACTAAATAACTTAACTTTAAGTTATTAAAATGAAACATTTACTAATCAATCTTTAACTTTGATTATTGTTGTTTTTTTTGGTATTGAGATTGAAATCTGTGTAATCTTTTAGTCCTAATCAATCTACTTTATATTTATTTATAATAAATTTACATATTATACATTTTTTATTTAATTTTTTTTATATTGTTATTACTATACAGTGGACCCTCGGTTAACGAACGGCTCGAATAACGAACATTTCGCATAACGAATCCTTTTTGACGTTTCATATTACTTTACTTCAATCAGTTCAGCTTTAACTTGATATAAATTAGTGAATTTTTTCAGTCCTTTAAAAGTTTTGATGCATTTTATGTTGATTTCTTTTAGTAAAAGTTCAAATTAAAATATATTAGAGTGTTTTTTCTCAACCTGGAAAGTATTACTTTATTTTAGATTGATTTATATGGGGAATAGTGGTTTCGCTTAACGCACAAGCTGCTGGAACCAATTGTGTTCGTTAACCGGGGGTCCACTGTAATTCGTTTTGAGTAAATATAATCCAACATGTGGTTCAAATATTTTACATGCCAGATTTCTGAATATTGAAAGGAAAAATTCTTCAAAAGTATTACTATTAGTTATTAGTTTGAAATCTTCAACTTCTTCTTTATACACTTAAGGTCAAAATAATAAGTACATAAGTAAACCTTTCATTTGGAGTAAAATACTTTAAAGTTGTTATGAAATTATGGAGTACTTTTTTATAATTATTAAATATTGTAAAGTAAATATTGTAAATTTCTAATATTTACTATATCTTTACAATACTTTACTTTAGCTAAATCAAACACTCTTTTTTAATCATAGTGCAAAAATCGAATAAAAATGATTATGTACGTATTATTTTGACCTTAGGCAGGCGCGTATACAGGGGGGGTTTCGGGGGTTCAAACCCCTCCCGAAATAGTCGAAAATTTGGAAAGATACTTTGAAGATAGATAGATATTTTGAACGAAATGGCGAAAACAAGTCGGAAAATAGACATTCTTTTGTAGAAAAAAAAATTTGAAATAAAGGTCATCCATTATATTATTAAGTATGAATATGTGTATTTAATATTTGCTGAAAACCCCCCCGAAAAAATTTTCTGGCTACGCGCCTGACCTTAGGTGTATATATATGTATTTCTATGCAGGATTCTGCATCTAATTTAGGAATGTAAGAACGTTGGATTAGGCGATAAAAGGTTAAAAGTCACTAAATAATATTATTAATTTACTTATTATAAATATATTTATTGGAAAACAATAAAGTAAACATTTAACTTATAGTTTAACATTAAAATAAAATAGTATAAAGATATTTTTAATATTAAATTCATTATATTCTAAAAAGACTATATAATTTCCTTTTCTTTAATGTTTAAACCAAATGAAGAACAGTGAAACCTCTCATAAAGGAAACGATTGCTGTTCGCCCAAGAAAAGTTTTACTGTTATCCTATATATGATATATATTTCTAAGCGAAATCCAGAGTTGAATTAGAAATTAGCCAACTATTATTAACCTCATTTGGTATATAAATAGTTCGAATTTATTTCACTAAAGTATCTAATAATCAAGTGAAATAGTATATATATATAAAGTGGAATACAAATTGCATAAAATATTAAATACAAAAAGCATTAAAGATGAATATATGTGCCGTGTTGCTCTGTTGATTGAATTAGGCCCAATTAGGTACTTATTGGTAATTTAACATGGCCAAAAAATGTATTTTGGTAATTGTGGAAATTTCATTTATAATTGATAAATGCGTATTTCCGCTACTATTGAACATAACAGCCTTTATGTGTATTTGTATCTGTATTCGTATTCGTATCTGTATCTGTGTCTACGTGCAATGTTAGGACACATTTATGATGATAAATCTTTTAATGATTATCCTGCGCATTTCCATGACATTCTATGCTAAATTGCCATTAATAACGTGCGGAATTGTCGTTGTTGTTGCTGTTGCCCCATTTTTTCATGCAATAGTTTTGGTCGTTGATGACGTCATCAATGCCCACGTCATCAGCATCATGGCATAGCATAGCATAGCAGCAACAGCTTCAGCTTCAGCCTGAGCTCCTGAACAAGGCCATGAGGTGAGTTTGAACTGGTTGGCAACCTGCAACATGAATACATACAAACAAACAAACAAACAAACATACATAGATATGTAGGTGTACGCATCTATGCAACTTTGTATGTATTTTATGAAAATTGCCTCTAATTGATTGATGGTAGAGCAGCTGAGGTCAATGTAAAATGCGCTTGTCCGCGCACAATTCAATTGGATATGCACGTCATTGGTCTTCATTAGCCCAGCAGCAATAGAAGGAGGCGAAATGTAAAGCTGGAAACCCCTTTTTGTGTAAGTGGGAGCCAGGAATATTTTCCTCGTTTGAAGGACATCAACGAACCATGGATGATAATGATAATGATGATGATGAGGATGCAGTCCATGCCGGCTGCACGGGGTATACGGGGTCCTCTCTCTCTCTCTGTAGCAGCAACAAAAAAAAGAGAGAGAGAGAGAGAGAGAGGGGAAAACGGAACTCTGACGTAAATTCTTGCCATGGATCACCTTGAAATGCTGCTGCAGTTTTGTGAATGAAATTTTACTTTCCTCCTGTCTTGGCAAATGGCTGCACCATCCCCGCCCTCACCCGAACCCAGTGCTTTTCTATCTTGGAAGTGACCTGAGACGAATGCGTCATCAATGGGATTCCAGTAAGCAGACAGAATGAATGTAGCGACTATTGATAATAAAATAGTATCCAAATATACCAATGTTCAATTAGTTAGTTAGCTCTAACAATTAGTTTAACAAGCAGAACAATTTAATGAATCAAAGTGCGGATAATTAAATTGATTTCAAGATGAATCAGTCAAGTTTTTTTGTTTAGATTGATATCAGCATAGATTCTGTATTGAAATGGAAAGGTAATAAAGAATCCAACAGAACTGTATTAAAATGTAGAAATTTAGCCTAATAAACTAATCTTTTACTTATTTATAAGGTTTATAAAGCAAATGGCTTTATTTTTATCTTCTATATATAAAGAAAATATTAAAAAAATTGTTTTTTTTTAATAATGAATATTTCAAAATTATTTAACATACAAAATGTTATTCTAAATGTATTAACAGCAACTGTTATACCGTAACAGTTCTGCTAACGAGATCTCAATAACAGCTTAAAGCAACAGTTGGCTGTTGTATGTATATTAACCGTTACATAAGTATACTTTTATAATTTAAACTTAACAATTAACGTTTTTTTTTTTTTATAACAGAGACTAATATATTGGCTGTCTACTGTCGTATCTTTTATCAATGCAGTTTATAAAGTGATTCATCATTACTTATAGATTTCCTTCCTTTTGTTGCAAATTGCTTTCGTCACCAGCTGTGAGGCTTGTCATGTTTCCGTCTATTTGTCTGTGTCCGTTTATACAATTTACATAATGTATAAATGGAACACACACACACACATTGGAAGAATGGAAAGCAGCCATGCAACAGTTCGCCTTTCTCATATACACACATACAATACATAACACCTAATAATCGGGCACATATGTTCTTAGGCATTTATATAGATACATCTCAATTATATATAGTATAGATATGTATGGGTATACATATATATTTGGCATAATAAAAATACGCTTCTATTTCTCTCTATTTTCTTGTCTCATTTTCATAAATTCTACTTTTTGTCGATATATATTTTTTTTAGAAAATTTCTTGTATTTGAAAGCATATGTTAGATATAATTCTAAAATTCTGGATACCTTTTCTCTTATTAACTAAATCGAGGTCAATTTAAAAGTTTTTGCAAACATAATTCTCTCTTTCTCTCTCTCTCGCTCCATTTCTCTCTCTATTTTGGAATGACCCCGTTCGTTTATTTTTAGAAACGCACTAAAAATACATGCGAAGGTCATCGCGTAATTGGCCAAATTGGAGTGAAGGAGTAGGAGCAGCAGCAGCAGCAGCAGCAAAACCGGACATAAGGTCAAAGTGCCAACTGGCCAACTGGAGCACAATGAAATGGCTCATTCATGTGTTCTCTCTGTCTGTTATAACCAGAGAAGATTGGGCCCAATTTGAATGTGTCTACAAATGGGTATGCAAGTTTTGCGGGCGGCTTTCAAAAATTTTTTATTTCTTTTCGGATAAAGTTGGCTGGGATGAGAATGCAGATGGTATTTTCCAGGGAAATAAACCAGAGAGCAGAGAAACGGAACAATGTCAAACAGGTGTGCAGCCGCCCGTTTTCGACGTCATTGCATCTGCACAAGCCAGAGGGGGAGTAGGAGACGAAGGTACATAAAACCAAAGACCAGACCAGGCCAAAGCCAAAATCATTCACAACAACAAACAAACAAACATACACATATATGTACATATGGTTCATTTATGTATATTTATGCATGTTCATGTATGGGTTTTGCATGCATTTTATGCAATAAGGCACACTGATTAGAAAACAAATGATAAATTATCAAAATATTTAGTTAAAGTTAACATTTCGATTAATGTAACGTACCACGATCAATTATGTTATCGATAGTTAAGTTCGCTTCGCCATGTTCTAATCGATAAATTACTTCAATGCTTATAAGGAAACAATGAGGGGAACTCTTGATAAGTTTGGGCAACTATATACATATGTAAGTATATCTATTCATTCATTGATCCTGTATCTTGTTATTTTTATCATTCTCTTAAAACTGTTAATGTTGATTAAATTGATTGCAATTTAATTATTTGATTACCTAGGGCATTAGAATCACTGTCATTTGTCGTCACATCTTAGTCCCTGCCCCTGTATGGTCTATGGCTGTTTGTCTGGACCCCGCCTTTGGTCTTGCTGTTGCTGTTGCTCTTCGTCGTCGTTGTCTTTGTCCTCGTCTGCTAACACAGTGACCTACTGCCGACGACTGAGTGTGAAAGTGAGAAAAAACGAAAGCGAAAGCTTTAAGGCAGTGACGTCATCACTGGCATTCATTCACAGGATATGAGGCAGCAATGAAATTTCGTTGTTTCCTCTTTCGTTTTTCTTCATTTCTTTTTGTTTTTTTTTTTTTATGTTGTGCAGAGAAGCAAGGTGCGGCCTCAGACCCAGACCCAGTCGAGGACGAGGACGAGAGCAAACGATGGCAAACAAATGAAATTTCATTGAGAAAATGGTATCAAAATCACACACACACACACACAGAGTGTGAGAGAAGGAGAGATACACACTCACACACATACATGAAAAGCAACACAACCCCAAACATCCTCTGCAAAGGACACTGTGTGCGCCATCAGCGATGCTGCTGCTGTTGCTGATGTTGCTGATGTCGCTGCTGTTGCTGTTGCTGCTGCTGCTGCTGCTGCTGTTGCTGCCAGCGTCAGGCGTTTCAAGTTGAGCCTGGTTATGGTTTACATTTGAAGCAAAACGCATTTGGTAAAATCAGTCGGAAACTTGTTTCCCAGCTAACCAGTTGTGAGCGCTAAAAACATTTCCAAAAACAAAAATGAAAAAGGCTAATATATAGACTTTGTATTCTCAAACATTTTTGAAACTTGGTGCACATATTTTTTTTTTTGTTTTTTCCAAAGTTTATGAGAAATAAATGTATTGAGTGTATATTTCGAATATTTTATACTAAAGTCAGCATTATTCTGTCCTACGCATGAGTTCCACTAAGCAAGTTTTGGGCTTATTTCAAATTACAAAAACTTGACACGTTGAGCTCGTCTGTGTGACAGATCAAACAACCTACGAAAACAAAAATAAAAACGTTCCTGAACAGGTAAATTAATCAAGTCGCTAACTACTTATCTAAAGTTCTTGCTTTTAACACTCAGTTTGAAATTTTCCCATTTTATTATTATTTATATTAAGTTCTTTAATCAATAGATTTCTATGGCAATTTTTTAGCACTTGAAATTTGCGTGTGTAAAATATTTTAAAAATATTTTAAACATATTTTACTGCAAATTTATAAAAAAGAAATGACTTGGTTTCTCATAGTTGTGTCAAATATTTGATGTTGAATTCGTACAGTTGAACTTCGATAAATTGAACGGCCATATTCCCGCTTAAAATTGACTTCGAGCGGGAGAAGTGAAATTTTATGCAGATTTCCCTTTACTATCGTTCAGTTTTGTTCAAAATTCTACCTAGAGTAAATTGACCCAGGATAGTTTTGACTGTTTATCTATATAAAAGTTTCAAGTCTGTTGAATAATTTTTCCCATTTTCATAGTTGCAATAACTTATTGTTCAAATAAAGTATATAATTTTCATATTTTTCCTATGGATGATATATAATCTATAAATTTTATTTTCATTGAAATTTCCCAAAGTGAGTTTTCTTCTTTGTATCCTTGTTGTGTATTTGGCATTTTATGAAAGAATTTTGAACCACAAAAAACTCATAAAGCTGAAAAAAAAAAGCAAAGAATTATAATTATATAGCTACTATATAGAAAATCAATCAATTTTTTGCAGTTTCAATCTAGTTACGGAAGAAAATGAGTCTCAATATATAAAATTCTGAGAATATACTTAAAAGTATTTTGTTTTGATAATGTTTCTTATTTACTTTATGATTTTTTTTAGAGAAACTTGAGAAGTATTTATTGATTAAATGTAGAAATCATAAAATTTATGGTTATAATTGTTATTTTTCTATACAAACATTGAAAATTGTAAGTTTAACAAAATTACAAATTTTTCATAATTTTTGCCTAAAACTGTGCTACAGTTTTTAACAGTTTAATAACAAGCTAATTAGTTGACTAATTCTCATAGTTTTATCTTCATTTCAAACAAGTTGAAAAAGTTGTTAAAGAACAAATGACAATCTCGGAAAATCTTTTACATTTTTCCATATTCCTTAAAGTATCCTTAATATTGCTTATTATATTTCAAACTATTCTTAATATCACCTCTTATGTCTTTAAAATTTCTAAATATATCTTAAAGTAATCCTTAAATAATCTGCTAACATTTAATAAACTTAAAATGTTTATTTGTATGGTTTGTTTTTTCTTTTTTCAAGGCTGTGTCTGAGCATAAACATTGTTTTCCATTTGTTTTGTTTTTGTTGATTGGCAAACATTTTGCCTACTTTCAGGCGTTGCGGGCCAAACATAATTGTTGTGCTTGCAGCAGCAACATGTGACGAGCCTGCAGAGGACATTTACCTCAAATTTGCTGACGTCATTGAGTAAGAAACAGGAGTAGGTGCAGGAGGAGCAGGAGACGGAGCCAAACGAGCAAAAATCGAAGGAGATGCTGCTGGATTGCCCAGTAACCTAGTGACGAATCGTGCCGAGCCGAATGAAAGAGCCGAACGGTAAGCAAACTGTCTGCAACGTCATTGTCGAGCCCACCAGTTGGCAGCGATGACAGGACATTGGCGGGACATGTGTGGTAAGCGGCGGCGGCGGCGGCGGTGGCGGCATGCCCTAGATTTTGAACATCTATTTTTAGAAATTGCTTGCCCCTGCCCGACGGAAGTCGGAAACAAATCAAACCATCCACCACCCAACCAGCCATCCAGCCCGTTGCCCACAATTAACTTTGAGAGTGGCCAAAAGATTTGTGTAATTAAGCTGCTTGCCAGTTTACTGTTATTTCTGGCAAGGATTTTTTTGCATTTATTTCATTTTAAGGAACATTTTTTGTTTTCTTTCTGTTTGTATGACGTCGTAGCTGAGCGAAGGTCGCCTGACTAAAAGTTAATACCGCCTACCACAACCCTCACATTCCCCTCTTTCTATCTTTCTATCTCTCTCTCTCTCTCTCTTTCTGTCTGTTTGTTTGGCTTTGTCTGTCTCGTTTTTTTCGCTCTCTTTTTGGCATTTTGCGGCCAGCGACTGCAAAGGACACGTGTGACGCGCACACACGAAGTTGTTGTTGTTGCTGTTGTTATTATTACTGGTTGTTCGTCCCGGCCCAGGCCAAAAGACAAGACAAGACAAGACAAGCCAAAAGGTATTTATGCTGTCACTGTATGTGTGCGTGTGCGTATGTGTACATTTAATTATAATGTCGTTTCATGCATATTGATTGAATTGAATTCAAATTTTCAAACTTTAAAATACAGAAACAGAAACAGAAAAAAAAAAAAACCATTTAACTGAAATAGAAATAGAAAAACTAATGGAAAAGCGCAAAAAAAGGGGAAATGGAAAATAAAAAAATACCAAGGCAAGGCCATTTCAAATCAAGCCATTAACTGCAACTTGAAATCCCTTTTGGATAGTTAACAGACAAATTGATTGGCATGTCCCTTCCCCTCCCCATCCCCCCACCCACCATGATGTCTTCTTTTGGTATACATATAACCATCATATGTAACAAGGTCAATTGGTTTAATAGGTTTATCATTCCAATATTTCTCTGAGAATTTGAAATTGAAATGTAGCTAAAGGAAACTAAATTTTAAAGCAAGTAGAAAAACGATTCAAGAGCAAGTCTTTAAAGTTATCCAAAATCACTTGATCTTTAACGATTCTTTATTCTTCATATTTAAGTTCTATATTTTAAGATTTGCAACGATTTGGATAACTTATTTCATTCAATTTAAAAAGTCTTTCAATATATAGCTTAAAATTGTATAAAATACTTTGGAGCATAAAGTGTTGCATACTTATGCGAGCCAAAAGTCGAAAACCAATGACAACACATACAGATGCATACACACATTCTGCTGTTGCTGCTGCTACTGCTGCTGCTGCTTCTGCCTTTGCTGCGGCTTTAGCAGCACAGCAGCAGCAACTACAACAACAATAAGAACAAACAACAAAAAAAAATTATGGTTTCCCCAAGACGTTGGCAATCGACTGATCACCGTTGGCCTCTTTGCCGCAGACAATCTGTCACTTGATACGCTGACGTCGACGTTAACGCTGGCAGAGGCGTCGATGCTTAAGCGTACTATTGTTACCGTTGTTGAGATTCCCGTTGTATGTATGTACATTTGTTGTACGGGCGCAAGAGGCATCGAAGCATTCCAATTCCAAACCTGCTGCCGTTCCATTTGGTCTAAAGAGGATGCCCTAAAAGTGCCATGCGGGGGTTGACACAATGTTATTTAATTTTTTAACGCCCCAGCCATGAAAATGGGAATAGTTAAGAGGGGTGAGGGGGGGGGGGATAGTGTACTTACACAGGTGCCAATGAATAGGGGTGGGGGGAGGGGGCACACCCCCGGGGCGGATAGCCCAACCGATGAGCGTGTTCACGACTGCACGGGGTTTCATCAGTGATTGTGTGTGCTCGATTGCAATTGCAGTTGCATATCTCAAGGCGGATCATATTTCCGATTGGGCTTCGCGGCAATCGGGACAACTGAAGAAGTGTCAAGCACCCCGAAACAGAGGAAGAGAGAGAGAGATAGAGACAAAAAGAGAACGAGTGACCACCATGGTGTAGTGGTGGGATAGGCAGGTATTAAAAACCTGCCTCAATATTTAAAGTTTCTTTTTTTTTGTGATTTTTTATTCATATTCCGGCACCCCCTTGCCCTTATAAGTAGGCAGCTGTTTTTTTCGGCTTGATTTTAGTTTTTTTTCTTTTTTTGTTCTTCTTCAGTTTACCTTTACCGCCACACACTCTAATACCTGCCTAATAATATTACATACACACACATACACACACACACACACACACACATGTAAGTCTTCGCTGTGTCTGTGTGTGTAAGAAGAAGTCAACGTCAACGTTAACGTCCAGCGTCGACGTCCACGCCTGCCTGCAACTATAAAAGCAGAATGCCGCCCAGAACAATGTCTCAGTTAAATATTGTTAATTGAACGACAAGCAACTTAAGCAACTCAATATTCAATAGAGAAAGTCCAAAATTGTTTG
Organism: Drosophila austrosaltans; assembly: GCA_035045865.1. Lineage (NCBI taxonomy): Eukaryota > Metazoa > Arthropoda > Insecta > Diptera > Drosophilidae > Drosophila > Drosophila austrosaltans. The sequence goes on along the minus strand of JAWNOQ010000007.1, from coordinate 22,091,329 downwards.
GTTTTCCTGCATTTTTTTTTTTTTTTTTTGAATTTTATTTTGTCCAAGTGCATTTCTTGTTTTTAGTCTACAAAAGGATTGCCTACTTTCAGGCTTGGAATTAATGGAAAATTGAAAATCAATATGATATAGGACATATAACGGGTAACGAGGAGTGCCAATCAAATCAAATAAAATATTCAAAAACGTGCTAGAGTTAGCCACAACCCACTCCCCTCTACCCGCCTCCCACCAAACCATATAACTACATAAAGCATGGAATTTTGAACATATGTTGGCAACGCATCATTTATTCAACATTTGGCCAACAAATGTCCACAACACAAAAGTTCTCCTTTTTTGTTTCTATATATTTCCTCGTTTTTTCTTTTTTCGGCATTTAAATTCTACAAAAAGAAACTCGAAAGAAATTTAAACTTATCGCGGGCGAGTCGTATGTGTGCGCTAAATTCAAAACGGTAAATAGAATCGTTATGCATAACGGTACTTATTGCAGCTGCTGGCCACTGCACAAGATTAGACTTAAGACTCTTGTGCGTGTGACAGCGGCTATTGTAAGAGGCCAGAGAACACCAATAACTACAACAACAACAACTACAATAACAGCGAAAATGAAGGAAAACTAAAAAGAAAGAAAAAACAGCCTCGAATCGGATATCAATGACTTGTAGAAACGAAGCCATATAACAGTTTTGTAACTAATTACAAAACTAATCAGATCAAAACCTTTATCTTCAAAAAAAAAAAACCTTCGTTTATTTTTATTTTTTCATTCAAGTACAAGTCCCATTTCATTTATACAAAATTTAATACTCAATTAGATTAGCTTTACTAAGATTAGTTAATCCGATTCTCTTACAGATTAAAACAATATCAAAAAATATGTATAAATATTTAAAAATATATTACGTAAATATTACCTATTACATGCACTTGACTACTAAATTAAAATTTAACGGTTCGAAATTAATTGCCGTACCAGCTGAGCGCCCATTGGCTATTTACCCATGGCCGTAGATGAATAATGAAAACTGTTTAATAGACAAAGGCAAAGTTTGTTTTCAAATATTCAGTATTGCAGTTCATGAACTTTGGCCAGTATAATTGTATAATTAAACATTATCTGCATTTCGCTTGGTGTGTTCCCTCTTTAACTTGCAAAATGGGAATGTAGAAAAATAGCTGGTCAGCTGATTAACGTTTTATTTTCCATTGGAAATACTTCTCGTATTTCAAGGAGATAAAATGTATTTTTAATCTTTGTGCGAAAAAGAGGGATTCTATTCAAAATTGTAGTCCGGAATTGAATAAGTTAAAATGTTCGCCAGTTTTTATCGATAACCAATCTTATCGATAAATTAGTTTTTCGATGTTTAGCCAAAATACATAACCATCGATATATCGATAATAGGAATCAATTAAAAGCGAATTCATTGGCAAACGGCCACACTAAAAAAGCATTTGGCAGTGAGTTGTTTTTAATTTAATATTTCTAAAATAAACATTTATTGTTATTTAAATAATTAGATTTTTTAAAGAAAGTGTAGTTTAGAAAGTTAACGGGAATGAATGTTACTAAGATAATCAAGAGGATAACTATTTTGAATTGAAATTGGAAATTCAATTTTGCCAAATTACAGGCGATTTACCAATATCTGTGTTTACTACTACTAAACAATGATGAAATGTTCAATAATTTCAGAGATCGTCATGGCACCTCCAGTACCAGGGATTGATCAAATACAACAGCCTCCGCCACCGCCAACAGGGCAAAGTGGAATACCGCCTTCGGGGGCTTTTCCTGGTAAATTGCGCTTACATTTGCTCATTAAACATTTAATAATTATTTCATTAATATTTAGGTTCTCTTACACCCGGCTGGAATGATCCGCCACCAATTGCAACGGACAGCTCAAACAATCGTCGGCCACGTCTGGATTTGCGAAAGCGTGTAGCCTATCCCATGGATGGCACCAACACCAGCAGTGGCAGTAACAATGTCCAACCCTTGGATATGGCAACAGCAATAGCTAATCCACTTCGGCCAGTGGCCAAAGTTCCGCCACAGCGACAGACTCCATATATGGACTATGGCAGCGCCAGTGCCAACAGTAGCGACAACAGCAGCAACAACAATAACACCAGCAACGATTCCGCTCGTTTACCCCCCTTGGCGACAGGTAGTGCGGGTCTGTCCAAGGTGCCAGTGGCAATGGTTCCTCCGCGACAAAAGTGACAAAAGTCACCATAGTCATAGCCTTAGCCAAGTAGAGAATCGAACGTGATTATAGTGGGGGGGTTAATGTACACGGGTGTGAAGGAGCAGAAGTGAGACGTTGAGGGAGTTATTTAAATTGACCATGAATATATAATATTAAAGCCAAGAAATGCCCGAAAAATAGAATTTCCCGTTTTCTGTTTCATCTTGGCATTCCATTAACTATATAAATTTGCATTCGTTTACTCTCAATCAGGGATATAACCCAGGATTTCAAAGGATATAACTTGGGATTGAGATAGATTCTGTAATCATTAGATGTTTTTCCTTTACTCAGACATAACAATTTCCGATCGCTGTGTGGTTATATTGGTATTATTAAATTGATTTTGATTACTCAATTTGTTCTTACATCTACAGCTTGAATTAGACTGAACAGATCTAGAGTTTGTTTTCAATAAGGGGTTACATCGGGAAAAATTACAAAAATTTAATAAAAAATTTTTTTTCCAACTTTTATAATTTTTAATGTAGTTTTTCGCTGTGCAAAATTGCGATGACAATGATGTAATTCTTTTTGAAATCGGCAAAAAGATAGCTAAATTACAACCTCATGAAAAGGACATCGAAGATATCTTTTGAAGAAGCCTTAACCTGCTCTAGTCGAATCATAAAAATCATATCCTGTGGCAATCGAACTTCTTTCATCGAAAAGATATTCCTTTTTTTGTTTTTTAGCGTTAACTCTCACCTATCCTGCCACTGGACGAAAGGATATGCTTTGCTAGGGTGCCTTTTATGATCCCTATTGATAATCATCATAAAAAGGAATCACGGAAACTTAAATTTAAGCCAAATATTTAAAGAATTTAAATTTAAAGAAAGACAAAAACAAAATCGTCGATATCTCAACTCTCCCCAGGACTATGCGAATGTCCTTGGGCCAGAAGATAGTCCTTGTTTGTAAAATTCATTTGAGTCATATTTCGTCCAGATCCTTCAAAGGATTCCTGAGATATTTGCAATTTTCTATACAGCAAATGGTCCTTTTTTCTCAGCGATTTAAAGGACTTTCTAGGATCCTTCTATGTCGGTTAACGTTAATCAAAAAGGACTATCTTCTGACCAAAGGATATCCTAATAGTCCTTAAAATGGCTTAGTTACAAGGACTTTTGTGATTATATGCTAACGTTGATAGGCAGCCCCTAAAAGATATGCAGTACTTTTAAAATGAGCCCCTAAATGATATGCAACACTTTTTAAAAATTTACTCAATCAACCTACTGCTGATTTCTGTTCGCCTGGTACTTCTGAAAATTCCCAGTACCAACGAATGGGCTTCGGCTGCCCTCAGAAGCACGCAACAGAAAATTTTATTTCAAAATTTTTTGCCCCTCCACGATATGCAACACTTTTTGAAAATTTACTCAATCAACCTACTGCTGATTTCTGTTCGCCTGGTACTTCAGAAAATTCCCAGTACCAACGAATGAGTTTCGGCTGCCCTCAGAAGCACGCAACAGAAAGTTTTATTTCAAAATTTTTTGCCCCTCCACGATATGCAACACTTTTTTGAAAATTTACTCAATCAACCTACTGCTGATTTCTGTTCGCCTGGTACTTCAGAAAATTCCCAGTACCAACGAATGAGTTTCGGCTGCCCTCAGAAGCACGCAACAGAAAGTTTTATTTCAAAATTTTTTGCCCCTCCACGATATGCAACACTTTTTGAAAATTTATTCAATCAACCTACTGCTGATTTCTGTTCGCCTGGTACTTCAGAAAATTCCCAGTACTGGCGATACACTTCAAATTCCCCGCAGTAACTACAACAACAACAAAAATTGAAATTACAACAACAGGAAAAACATCTAAAATTGCAACAACAACAACTATAACTACAACAACAACAATTTAAATTACAACAACAACAGCAAGAAACAGGATGAAATTTTACTTAAATTATCTAATGAAATTGGCAAAAAAAACTACAAAAATCCTTGTAACTCGGCCATTTTAAGGACTATCGAAGTGTCCTTTGGCCAAATGATCGTCCTGATTGATAAAAATATTTTGACATATATTTCGTCCTGATCGCTTCAAGGACTCTCGAAATATACACGATTTTTTCCACAGATAAAAGTCCTTATTTCTCGGCCATTTATGACGCTAATCTACAAGGACTATCTTTCGGCCAAAGGACATCATGATAGTCCTTAAAACGCCCAAGTTACAAGGACTTTTCTGTATTTTTAACAATTTTGATGGCTAACCCCCTTACAGAAAATGCAAGAATATTTTACACAAGATCCTGGAAATCCTTGAATGCAGATCGATAGTCCTGCTTTTGGGGAATCTGAAAAACCATGTCCTTTGGAAATCCACCATAGTCCTGCGGAGTTGTGGCCTCGGAAAGTTGATCCCTTGTAGCATTACAGTTCTAACTTTGGCATATCCTGCCGCAGGATGAAAGGACATGCTTTGCTAGGATGCCCTCTTTAATCTCTGTCGATTCCCGTCATAAAAAGTAATAGTCGTCTTAGGATCCTGAACTTGTAAGTATACCCCAAAAGTATACCACACAAAATTGATTTCTCAACTCTCCTCGCTGGAGACCTTACTAAAACAATAATAAAAGATAATATATATATAATTTATAATGCTGCACGTTTATTCTTTTGTTCTGTCAGCAGTCGGTGTAGAAATAAAACCCTTTCATATATATGGTTAAGTTCTACTTAGATCTAAATAGATATATGTATATACTTAATCTATCTGTATAATCGAGAATTGTATGATTAGTTACAAATTTGATGCTGCATGCATGACATTTGAAATGGATTAGAGCGACTAAATCTAGGGGATCCAGATCCGGATGATAGTTACATGTTTTAGTACAAACTACTAAAGTCTTACGTATTAACAGATTTATGCTAGTCAAAATCAATTCGAGTCGATCAATAAATAAATAAACTACAGATACAATTACATTAAATGAGTGAGGAAGATTGGGGATGAGAGGCAAGGATGAATCTTAGTGGCTAATTAACCCCCAAGGGGTTACACAGAAATGAGGGGAAACTAAACATATAGCTAAGTGACTAACCGAAAAAAAAATAATAATAATATATATTATATAATAAAAATAATTAAATAATAGTTGTATATAGTTTAAGCTGTGCGTGGGAACTTTATCTTTGTTGTTAGGTCTGCTGGTCCTGTTTGCTCTGTGGTTACACCTCAATACTGTTGAGACTGCCGGAGGAGATGTTGTCCGTGTGGCTGCCCAAGCGGGTGCGCTTAATCAGAGCCCGCGACGGCATGGGTGATCTCTGGACACGTGGACTACCGGGCACAATTGGTATGCCAACAAGTCCAGCTCCGCCAACACCTCCCCCCTGATGATGATGATGTAGATGCTGGTGATGGGGAGGCAAATTGTTATTGTTATTATGATGATGATGGTGATGGTTGAGATTGGAGTGGCTGCTATTGTGCTGCTGCTGTTGCTGTTGTTGGTGTTGCTGTTGTCCACCAGCCGATGCCCGCCTTTGTCTTCTTAGCGAGGGTATGCGTGTAGGTGTACTGGGCAGACCATTCTCATCCATTAGGCCATATGATTGCTGACTCCGCACACTTCGCTCCAACATGGGTGAGGCAGTGCAGCTGGAATTTTGCGGCGACTGTTGATAGTAGGCACCATGGGGAGGCACAGGTGGCGGATGTTGTTGCTGCTGCTGCTGCTGATGATGATGATGATAGTCAAGACGCTTATGCAGCAGAGTGGGCGTACCGGGTGGATGATAAGGCTGGGCATGATGCAGACCAGGCTGATGTAGGGCAGCCGCCACAGCTGCTGCTGCTGCCACAGCATTACTCTAAAGAGAGAGAGAGAGAGAGAGGAAAAAAAGGTGCGTTAGGTGGATCATCTAAGGATTGGTAAAGAAAAGAGTTTTTTGTTTTTTCTTTTTTAGTTTCGAGATGGACGATTGCTGATGGACAAAACGATCTTAACTTTGGTTGGTTTGGTATTTACGTTTACTTGCGTTGCCATTACCGTTGCCGGACCATTGCCAGTGGCACCCGGAACGGTGGCAGTTGCCGGCACATGCAATGATTTCTTTGGCAGCGGCGGCAGCGGTTTACATGGCGCATCCTGTTGGTGTACATCATTATCGTCACATGCCTCCAATGTTTCGCATGAGGAGGAGGCAGCTACCAGCCCAGCGCCATCGGCATCCATATCGATATCCATATCCACATCCACATCATTTTCCGTATTCATGTTGGTATTGGTGAGGCACTGGCTCTGGCCATTATTATTTGGTGGCGGCATAAAACGCAGCTCCATCACATTGCGATTCTAAAACATTTTCACTCGAAATGAAAATCCACCCACAGACCAAAGCAGCATAAGCATAAAGACAGTGTGACAGACAGAGACAGACAGCGAAAGTGAGCGAGAGAGGAAGAGCGAGAGAGAGAGAGGGAGAGAGAGTGCGACAGATGGACCAGAATGTCCAAGAGACACCATAAGCTACCCACTTTATATACTTTTTTGCAATTGTTTCATGTATATTTGAAATGTAAAACTATTGCTCCTAAAGGTATGCTTTATTATATATTCTATGTATCTTTCATAAATTGTTTATTTTTTCATCTTAGGTAACTTCAATTGCTCTTCAAATGGGTTACACAGTAGTTCTAGTTATAACTTTGGATACAAGATCCTTTACATCTAAGGATCTTTTGGTGGACTGAAGTGGAGGAATTGGAATCGACTGGAAGGCAATACTTTTCCATATGGAAAGTGACTACTTGATGCTGTCATACAGAAAAGTTACTTTAGCTTCTCACTACAATCCAAGACGTAATCCTCATTATTATTGATCGGTTGCTGGAGTATATCCTGTTATATAGATGGATGGGACAATCTTTTCTCTAGCTGTTGCTGCTTGTACTAAAGATTCTTGTGAGAGCTGCTATATAGGAAGGCAAGTAGTCCACAAGATGTAACAATTTTTACCTCATTTCAATGTCCTTTAAAAGGACTCATTTGAGCAATTGCATGGGGAACTTTGTAAGGAATTGTGTTATCCCAGTTATGGAAAAACAAGGAACTTTCTCTTAGGATATACATATATATTCATATATCTGACCTATCTTATATATAATATATATATATATATATAATACCAAATCGATCAATTTTTCTAAACTCTTTGCGAAAATTTACTAAAATTTTAAAGCATAGAAATCGAGCCAACTACAGAAGAAAGATCAGGGTGAAGAAAGAAAGAAAGGGGCTTTATATATATATGTACTTATATATATATACGTGTGTATAGCATAAATAGATATCGAATATTTTTATAATTTTGACCAACCAACCAGCGAAAAGGTGTTTTGTTTCATTTTTGTTTTTTAAACAGATGGAAGGAAGCATGATAATAATTGTAGCCAAATACACTAAACGGGTGGAGGGGGGAGGGAGACTCACCTTATCGGCACTGGCCGGATCTTGGGATGATGCCATGGGATTCGGTGTGATATTCATTCGCGGAATAACACCATTCAGGCGACGTACATTACCGGCTTTATGATGATGATGATGTGGTGCCACGCCCAGTACAGCGGATGTAACAAAATCCGCTTGTATGTGATCCAATTGCGGTTTGTTCTCATCTGAAATCAAGAATATATATCGTAACAATTATGTAATGTGGATTGAAAAGTTTGCTTACCCTCCGGTTGGGCAATTTTACGACGACGCAAACAAAGACAGGCGACCACAGTGGCTATAAGCAGGAGTAGGCCACCGCCAGCGGCTCCGGCTATAACAGGATAAATGGAATTGCTGGCGGGCTTAATAACAGGAGATGTGGGTGTGGCAGTTGCCGTACTACCATGACTGGACTGACTCTCTATAAAAGAAGATGATGAGAAATTAATGGAGAATCCATTTTAAATCTTGGGAATTCCTCTTACTCTTTGTGCTCGCCTGCCGTATCACACTGAATTCGGATGCGGAATGGGCATTAAAGGATTGCAATTTGAATTCGTAGGCTGTGCCGGGTTCCAGCATATCGATCTTGAATCTCCGTGCATGTCCCCCATCCACAGTTGCCTTGAGGTATTCACCAGCCGAAGCTGCCTGCCTATAGTAGGCATAATAGCCATCAATCATTTGCGATTGTGCAGGCAATGCCGCCAGGGACCAATGGAGAAGGACTGCTGATTCTGTAAGTGGTTCCACATTTTGTAAATCCGGTATAGGTAGATCGGATTTGCCTGATCCGCGTTGTAGCAGGAATTTGATTGAAGTATTTCCTTCCTTGTTGTCATTGTTCGAATAAACGGCAACAATGCGGAAACGATAATAACGATCCGGATGCAGACCCGTAACGGATGAGGTGAAATTCTTGACACCAACACCACCACCATCAGAATGATCATGGCGATCTCGGGAACGTTGACGGCCATAGGGTATATACTCATTGGTCGTTTGCCAATTTTCGCGTGCAATTTTCCTCGAACTGTCGCCGAGCATGCGATATTGAACCTTAAAGAATTGAATGGGTAGGCCATCGTTTTTGGGAACATTCCAGCGCAGCATTACGGAGTCATCCGATAAACGTGTTACATTTGGCCTAGATGGCGGGACCATGTTGGCTAAGTGAAATGAAAATGAACAGAGTAAATAAATTATTAAGTTATTATGTTTAAAATGTATAAAATTGAATTTAAGGGAAACTTATTCAATTTTTGAAAAGGATAATTTGGCGCAATTTCTTTTTAACGGTTAACAGTTCGATTCTTTATTTCCGTTAACCGATTGACACAAACACGCTTTACAATGTCACAGTGGCGCCACAAAAACGACATTATTGCCAAACATCTGGTCACACTATACGAGTAGGTATCGGTTCAGTTTGAGTAGCATCGTTGTACGCGGTTGAGCTAAAAATTTTCGCTCGCTTCTTGCACTACTACGAAAACACAAATATCGAGATAAAACGGCAGAGAAATAAATCGAAGAAAAATGTTTCGATCAGAATTAAGAAGGCATTTGATAGGCTTTAGCAGCTAAACATCAATTAATTAAATGGGCAAATGTCTAGCTAGTGCAAAGCAAAAGAGTATCCATTCACAGTGCAATAATAAAAAAGAGACTCGCCCCATCTCGTTCGCACTCGGTAGCGCGCCATTCGCGACTCGACTCTTGAGTGTGTGTATAATAGCAAACGAGTGCAATTCGGTCTACCCAGACTCAGACTTCACTCGGACATCCGGACAACACATAAACAAACCTGCTGAACACAGAGTAGAGGCAACACACACACAGTATATATATATATATATACATATATTAAATTATATCAATCATGTCCGCTGTGGGAGAATCGGTTGCTGGCGGCGGCGGCGGCTCATCAGTTGATGGCAATAACACTAGTACGGCCACCACTGTGGTGGTTGGCAATGGTGGTTCTAATGGTGGCGGTGGTACAGCCTCCGCCAATTCTTCCAGCTCAAATAAGGCACAATTGCCATTAACGCCCCGCTTTACCGCCGAGGAGAAGGAGGTACTCTATACGCTCTTCCATCTGCATGAGGAAGTCATCGATATCAAGCATCGTAAAAAGCAGCGCAACAAGTACTCGGTGCGGGAGACATGGGATAAAATTGTTAGGGATTTCAATTCTCATCCTCATGTTAGTGCCATGAGAAATATTAAGCAAATTCAAAAATTTTGGCTCAATTCGCGGTAAGTGAACAACAACAAGAAAGAAAGAAACATCGATAAAGTGAAATAAAAATCCAAAATTTTTGAAATTTTTTTTTTTCCGTTATATCGGTGTTTGATCTTTAAGGCTACGCAAGCAATATCCCTTCCGGGATGGCACCTCCTCACAGCATGCATCATCTGGCCTGGTTAAAGGCAATTCCACATCCGCCCAACAACAACAGCAGCAACAACAACAGCAGCAGCAACAACAACATCACCATGATAGCGTTAAAGTCGAACCGGAATATCAAATTAGTCCCGATGCATCAGAGCATAATCCTCAGGCGGACACTTTCGATGATATTGAAATGGATGGCAATGATGTTAGCGAAATGGATGATGATCCCTTAGAGGCTGCGCAGCAACAGCAGCAGCAACAGCAACAGGTCCAAGAGCAGCAGCAGCAACAACAGCAGCAGCAGCAACAACAACAGCAGCAGCAGCAGCAACAACAACAACAACAACAGTCGGTTGTGGCAGCTGCCGAAATGCAGAAGTTGCAAGTATCCGCGGCTGCCGCTGCTGTTGCCGCCGCCAATGCCAATGCCATGCTCAATACACATTCACTGAATGTTGACCAAATCAGTGCGGATAAATTATCGCTGACGGATCTGTTGCATTTCAAATCGGCCAGGCCGCGCGAGGACAGCATCATATTGCAGATAAAACATCCCAGCGAGGCAACAGGTAAGAGAAGAAAACTTAACGAACATTGCTGCCAGAATACTGACCAAATCATCGTTTCGTGTTTTGCAGCCACACAAATTCATACGATACCAACACAGGCACAGCAGCATACCATGGCTACCATTACCGCGGGCGGCTACAATCAGCAAATAATCAGCGAAATTAAACCCCAGCAGATTACGTTGGCCCAGTATCAGGCACAGCAGCAGCAGCAGGTACAAGCCCAGCAATTGGCCCAACAGCAATTGGCTGCTGCTCAGCAACAGCAGCAACAATTGGCGGCAGCAGCGGCGGCTGCCCATCATCAACAGCAGCAGCAGCAGCAACAACAGGCAGCAGCGGCCGCTGTTGTGGTTCAGCAGCAGCAGCAACAACAGCATCAGCAACAGCAGCAGCAACAACAACAACAGCAGCAACAACAATTGGCAGCAGGTGTGGCAGCTGCTGCCGCTGTTAAAATGCAATTAACCGGAGCCACGCCCACCTTTACATTTAGCGCATTGCCCACGGTGACTGCAGCTCCAGTAGCAGCAGCGCCTGCACCGAATCCCAACCAGACAGCGACTGTTACCAATGTTAGCGTAACAACAGCGGGAACAGCAGCAACAACAGTGGGAGGAGGCGGCATTGCGGGCTTGGCTCCGGCGGATAACTATGAGGAGCGCATGAATTATTTCAAGGTCAAGGAAGCGGAATTGCGTTGCAAGGAGCAGCAGCTGGCCACCGAAACGAAGAAATTTGAATTGAATAAGGTGCAGGATGAGCTTAAATATATGCGCGAAGTCCACCGCTTGCGGGTGGAGGAGCTGAAAATGAAGATACGCATTCTGCAGAAGGAGGAGGAGCATTTGCGAAAGAACTCCAATTCATGAGATCAACTGGAGGACATCAGCGATGTCGACGACGACGACGATGTGGAGGAGGCTGAAGTGGGGTACATGGATATGTTGCTCTAAGTTGAATTATATATATATATACTTACATATATATACATATTTATATCGGATTTTATTTTATTCTAAATGTGTGTAGAGTCTAATTTTTTTTTGTGTAATTATTTTTAATATGTTTCTGTTTCGTTAGTTTTGGGCGGGTGGCCGGCCCACCCACCACAACGGATAGTGGTGGGGCGAGTTGTCATGGCTGGCCAAGATTAAACATTAAGCGAATTCTTAATTCTCTATACAACACTATCCTCTATATCTGTCTTTCTCTCCTTCTCTCTATCTATAACTAATTGTAAATCGAATGTGTTTCTCTATTGGGAAATGCTATCCAATCTAATGATAATTGAATATATTTGTGCGTAACAGAAATGAAACGCCAGAGAAAAACCGAACAAAAAAAAAAAGAAATGTTGATTGAATATGAACTTACCGACTCTCATGTATTTCCTTTTGCCTTTGCCATTGCGTGGCGGTGATATGGAGGAGGAGGAGCTGCCACCACCTGACTGGTTGCTGGCCTCATCATGCAACGGACGCATGGGTAAATTGCCGCCCAACGGTTGCAGATCCTCGCCACTTATCTCTAGGGGATTAACACCCAACATATTGCCCTCACTTATCTGTAGAACAGAGCAGGGATTATAGGGATTACAGAATGTTTAATCCTCCCTGGCCATCGTTTTCCACTTACCTCGCCCAGTATATTACGTGCAAAACATTGCACAATGCCCGCATGGCGCTTCTGGACATGATGTATCATTAGAGTGCGTTCGGTGACCAGAGTTTCATTGTCTTCACTTGCATCCTCACCATTGATGAGCCAATATATCTCCGGCTGGGGATTGCCCGTGGCATTGCACTCGAGATGCAATCTATCGCCCTCATTGGTTAGAGTGGAGGCAGGACCACGAATAATACGCGGACGTTCCAGTACACTCAGTTGGATGATGCGCACCAGAACCGGGGCAATGCCATTATCGAGACGACATACATACGATCCCTGATCCACAGGTCGGACATCGGTAATCTGTAGGCCATATGGCAAGACCCGAGTACGATTGTGAAAGATTTGCGTTACATTTGGACTACTCCAGACGGCTTCCGGTCGGGGTGAGCCCACACCGGGACATTCGAGGACAACTGTCTCACCGGGACGTGCCGCCAGTTGGGTGACCGTTGGCTGTTGGACCAGAAAATAGGGTGGCGTACGATCTGTATAGTCGACCCGCAAGTCGATCACCTGGGGCAGACGTACCTCCACTCCGGTAATGGCATTGGTGGCGGCACAAGAATAATTACCAGCATCCTTGGCACTAACCGATGTCAGAACTAAAGCACCAGCCGCTCCACCACCCAACATTTGCTCCGATTGTGGCACCTTCTCACCATTCCGATAGAAACTCCAAATGGCCGGAGGATTCGAGGTGACCGTGCCACAGCGTATAAGAACACAATTTCTTGGCGCCACACTCCAAATCAAGGCATGGCGACTATATCCATTGGCATTATCAATCGAAATGGACACGAGCGTGAGACGTGCCGGTGTCGAGGCTAAGGCACCCGGTCCATACCATGCAACACACTGATAATCACCCAGTGTCTGGGCTGAAACATATATGCGCAACTTCCATGTTTGCTCATCATTGCTACTGGTCACATTATAGCCAGCTGCCGGAGGCAGATCACTAAATGGCAGGCTACTATTACGCCGGAAACGCCATTTCAAACGATCCGGTTTCAAATTCAATTCACATTCAAAGACAACTTCATCGCCCTTGGGTGCCACCGCTGACTCGGGGGCACGCTCAATGAAGGCACCCAATGTGGCACTGCCATTACCATTATTATTCGCGCTCGAGCCCAAAGAACCAATGGGCATTGTGGTCAGCATAAGGAGTAATGCCACAAGTTGGTTCATCGTTGCTGTCCCTAAAAAACAAAAAAGGAGTTAAAGAAAGAATTTTAGATTTGGGTGGGTTTACGATTATAGTTAGGGATATATCTAGGAATATAAAATCGGATCAACTAAAAGATTAACATAAATTGTTTTGGTCATGGCATTTCCTTTCAGAATTCCATTAGATTAAGGGATTTCCACAATGGAATTCTCTTTTCAGACATTGTGGAAAAGGTTTTTGAAACAAGAATTGTTTTGGAATCGACAATATATATATTTGTCTTTAGTTTAGATGCAATCCCTATGCCCCACTCGTTTATGTGCAACACATTCTTGCCACTAAACTATGCAGCAACCATTCATTTCCTCGGTTCAAGTTAAAATGTTTTTTTTTTTCTTTTCGTTTTTGGTTTAGCCTAAGGAATGCGCATTAATTTTCAACACACGCAACCAACAACAACAAGAGCAGCGGTGGCAGCAGCAAACTAACTGGAGGATCTCCAGTACCTGGTGCAGATCGGCTTTTAGAAGAGGTAAACCTGCGTCAATTTCGCGCTTTACTTTTGTTGTCAGATGTTTTAAATCAGCGTCTGTCGGTCGAGCTGGTTTCTTTTTTTTTTGCTCTTCTTGTCTTGAGGAGCGACCTGTGCATGTGTGTGTGTGTGTAGGCAGTCCGGTTTAAGTTTAAGTTTGCTCCTTGCGTTAACAAGTGGCCACCAGTCGCCAGGCATCCAGAGGCATCAGCAACAGCAGCAGCAGCAGCGGCAGCTGCACGCGCCTTTCTACCAATAATGACTATCAAATGGGGGCCGGCAGGGCGATTTATGTGCGTCAAAAAGAACGGCAGACCGAAGAACACAAGAAGATGAGCACAACTACACACAGGCACACACACACGCATACACACAGAGTATATTAAGGTGACTGCAGCAGGTTGCGACTGCGACTGCTGCTGCATGGGGTAGATGATGAGGTTGAAAGGGGCTAAAAATGCTGAAATATCTGACAACTGGGCGGCCGTTTCTTGGAATTCCGTGCACACCAGTTGCTGTTGTTCTTGTTGTTGCTGTTGTTGTTGCTGTTGGTTAGCATCGTTTAAATTTCAAATCGAGCCAAACTGTCGCAGGGCAGACACAAGTCTCGTTCCCCAAAACATCTCCCTGGTATGCATGTATGCCCCTTCATCCTCAACTCATTCTCTGCTCCTTGAACAGGGTCTGTCTTCTCTCTTTTTTTTACGTTTTTTGTTTTTGGTTTGCCTGGTCAGCTCTCATAATAATGACACACCATTAACAATCGGTTCCAGTTTTAGGGACCCATGGATCCAAGAATGATGATGATGATGATGACTTTGACCAGCCTTGGCGTTGCTTCCTCTCTCTCTCTCTCTCTTCTCTTTCTGGCTGTGCCATAGCTCCAGTTTAAATGGCACATTGCAAGCGACTGCTTCCGTTGCCACGCCCCTTGTCCAAGGCAATAATAATAATCGCAATAACAACAACAACAACAACAGCAGCAACTAAAATACACGAAATGCTTATGGCCTCCGATCATCTAGAGCCAAGGTAGCAGAGGCCCCAGCAGACACATTTCTCACAATCCTTTTGGCATTTTAAATTAAAGGGAAAGCAAAAAAAAAAAAAAAAAAATGTTTTAACAAATATGCAAAAATGAAAAAAAGAATTAAATCTATATAGGAAATCGATCGAGATATTTAATTAAATGGAAAACTCCCTCTTAACACATAAACGAAACAGTTTGGTAATCGAAAAACTTTACTAATGGAATACCCCTAATGAATTTTATTGCACTGAAAACGATTCGTAAGTTGTAATCTACAGTCTGTAATATTTGTTGAAATTTTCAAAAGTCGAATCGAAATTTTTGTTATATATCTAGCAATGAATTTCAACTTAACAATGACCCAACTGAGGTATATTATGAGCAACTGCCAAAAGTCTGAATTGGTCTAAAATCGTCTAAGCTTTAAAACTTGTATTTGGCATTAAGCCAAAAGGATAGGAGCTACTGTTGGAATACCTATGGACAAAAGAGTTTCGATAGAACTAAACTGGATGTCCTTTCAAAATACTTTTACCCAAGAAAAAGGACTAACTCTGGAACTAAATAAGGATCATTTGAAATGTAATCTCTAGTTACCCTTCAGAACTCTCATATTTTAAATGTCATCAAATGGCAGAAAACAAGTATTTTCTCAAAATTTTCATTTTCTGTTGTAATTTTCAATGCAAGTTGGAATTTTCGAATAAAAAGGATCATAAATTAAGTTGACAATACTCAAAAATTCTGGCCAAATACTAAAAGATAAAAGGAGTAACTTATGGCAAAATAAGGCCGATTTTCAAGAGTTTCAAGAGATCAATATTATAATATTTTTATACCCTGTACCCATAGGGTAAAAGGGTATATTAAAGTCGCTAAAATGTATGTAACAGGCAGAAATATACATTTCTGACCCCATAAAGTATATATATTCTTGATCAGCATCAACCGCCGAGTCGATTGAGCCATGTCCGTCTGTCCGTCCGTCTGTCCGTCCGTCCGTATGAACACCTGGATCTCGAAGACTATAAGAGCTAGAGCTACCAAATTTGGTGTGAACATCCGTCTAGTGTCTACACAGGTCAAGTTTGTTTCAAATTTTAGCCACGCCCACTTCCGCCCCCGCAATTTGGAAAAAACGAAAAGATATCATATTCTTATTTGGCACACCTAACTATATAGCCGATCCGCACCAGCTGACCAAAATTTGTCCAAATCGGACAATAAACATCGGAAATATGCCCATATTCTTTTTGTACTGAAACGCTTAGGGCGAGATTGGCTGACAGGAGTGAGCGAGATAGCATGCGTTCGCTGCTGCTGCATGTAAAGGAAATTTTGTATGAAATTAATGGCTATTTCGAAGGTTTTTTTTTAATGTATCTAGTTGGTACAGGGTATACTCAACGTTGGCAGGGACGACTTGCTTGCTTCATTAATATTATATACATACTTTATGTTTACAAACAATAACTAAACGTTGCTATACAATTTTCTTTAAAACTATATCCTATATCACATCTGTTTTCCTAATAAGTTGATTTAAATTTCACATACAAAAGTATTATTTGGGTTTTTTATTTCGTTAACTAGGCCAAAATAAAGCAAACAAAAGATGTCTTACAAAGTCCATTTTTTATTCTACATTTCAATTGATGACTTTTATTTTGGTGTGTGTGGTTTGGCAACATGTTGCCAATGTGAATCATTAACCTGCTGTGCTGTTGCAACCGCAACCACATGCTGCAACCAACTAATTTTCAAATGCTAAATATGGCAATGATCTTGAGACTTGGTCATTTTTGGGGCTGCAAGCACAATTACTTTACAATGGTGGTGGAAGGAGGCACAGGGGGGATGGGAACTGGAACTTGTAAAATTTAATTTGATTAGGCACACACACACACACAGAGAATATAAAACATTAATCAACATGAAATGTCAAATTAAAATACATTAATTAATAGCAATAAAAATATGTTGAGCAGCAGCAGCAACAACAGCAAGAACAACAGTTAAAGCCAACGTCATGATCTTCATCGTGTCTTGGCCAAAACAAAAATTAGCATAAAACTGTTAGAAAAGTCGGAACAACAAAAACAACGAGATACACACGCACACACACACACACACACATAGTGAATGTGGGAATGTTTGGAGAGAAAGAGTCATGGCTATGACAGGGGTTGCAAGAGGCAACTCACCCCCCCCGTTGATTAAGAATCTTTTAATAAATCAGAAAATAAAAAGCCATAAATATATATTCCTAATCAAAATCAAGTTTTAACTATTCTATATACAAAATAAGTAAAAGAAAAACCCCTTGGGGAAAAGTTAATTTCTTTCCCTACACCCATGACACCAAAGAGAGAGAGAGAGAAAGAGAGGAAGCTTAAAGAGCGGGAAAACACGACAGGTGTGTGTGAGTGTTGGGCCAGAGACAATTGAATTAAGCGAGGTGAAGGGGAAGTCCAAGCAAATTGCAGTTGTGTGTGTGTGTGTAAGTTCATTAAAAAAGTTTCAGGCGTGACAAAGATGACAACAACAACAATAGCAAATAATCGTAATAATCTTAATAACAACAATAACAATAGTCTCTACTGGTTGAGTTTCTCTAGATGAATTGTTGTCATAAGTGTGTCTTCTTCTTCTTCTTTTGCTGTCTCTTGATCTTCTGCTTCTTCTTCAGATGATGATGATGATGATGATGATGGGGGGGAAGGAGGGGGTCTGCTTGTTGTTGTTGTTGTTGCTGCCATTAGCAGCGGCAGTTAACAGCTTGTAAAACAGCAACACCTGCCACATACAAGTTACTACTATTGCTTGTTGTTGTTCCTGTTGTTGTTGCTGTTGCTGTTGTTGTTTTGTTCTTGTTCCTACACAAAGTTCAATAAAACTTGAGAGTTACGATCATCATCATCATCATCATGATCATCATAATTATCATTATAATCATTATCGTTATTGAAAAAAAAATCAGCAGCAAACATTTTACTTGGCAGAAAAGGAGCATTAGAAATAGAAAAAATGTCCAAACTACAGTGAAAACTCTACTCTATGCAACTATTTTTAGCACAATTAACGATTATTTGTTCCTATATCTAACCAGCTTAGTCCTAGTAAAGTTAGGTCAACACTTTCACAACGCAACTAAAATTTAAGGAAGAAAAGTCAATTCAAATGAGGCACACGCAAGTCGTCCTTGCCGACTTTAAGTATACCCTGTACCAAGTGAGGAATATTAAATATTTCTTCAGCGTGTCCACTAAATGGATCGTTAAATCAAATTTAGTAGCTCTTGACTCTTATAGTCTACAGGATCTCAATGTTTATACGAACAGACAGCTGGATATATCTTAAACGACTCATCTATTGAAATTGATCAAAAATATATGTATATGTATATACTTTGTGGGATTGGAAATTCTTCTTTCTGCTTCTTCTTCTTCTATATACTTTATGGGATTGGAAATTCTTTCTCCTGCCTGTAACAAACATACATAATATACCCATTTACAGGGTACAAAAACTATCACAAGTCATTTATCAAATTTCAAGTACAAAAGTAAAATATTGTCTTGCCCTTTCGTCTTTAAGCAGATTTCACTGTACATGTGAAAAGTACATATATCGAAAACTGAAAAACGTAAAAAACTTAGGGGAGAGGAAGGGGTAACGAAACACACACAGACACACACACAGACAGATATGGCAAAAAATTCTTAAGCAATGGAACCTGTTTTGCCAGCATCAACAGCAGCTGAAAAAAAAAGAAGTCTTCTTCTTCAACTTGGACCGACCGGAACAAGAGGCTTAAAAGTATAGATGCCAGACAGAGACGGCTACTATATAGAGATAGATAGAGAGAGAGAGAGAGAGAGAACGAAAGAGGGGGAGGGCAGAGGTGGGTTGAAAAGAAAGATGCCAAGCTTAGAGAGCAGTAGCGCAATGCGGGGCAAAATTTGTGGCCCAAAATGAGGGCCAACACACACACACACACTCTTACCTCTGTTGGCGCCAGGCTATCCCTACCCTCCTTCCCCCAACTTTAAAAGACAGAGAGAAAAGTAGTTGAGACAGTATACAAAGACGAGGCAAAATGAGGATGGAATGAAGAGAGAGAGAAAGAGAAAAGAACACGGTTTGTATGTAAACGAGTTCGAAATCTGCATTCCTGAAAAGTCAACAGGATTTGCTGCTCATCTAATTTAAGCGCCCCACCTGTTTTGGGGTTGGGGCTACAGAAAGAAAGAGAGAGGGGGAGAGAGAGCAGGAGAGTGAGATGATTTCAACTTCAGCTTAAGCATCGACTTGAACTCGAACTCAAAACTAAAACTCGAACGCGGACGCGAACTTCTTGTGGATCTCAATGGATCCCGGAGTGCACAAGAAGCAAGTGCGTGGGCTGGGAACGTTTTGTATTGTGTGTTTGTATATGTGTGTGTGTGTGTGTGTGTGTGTGGGGGCTTGGGTTATGGGTGCAGCAGACCAGGCCCACGCCCACACATCATGGATCAAATAGTGGCGAGAGGAGGTCAGTGGTAGGAATGAAAGGGGGGGGGGGGGGGGGGGGGCGTGTAGTAGGGTTAAGTTTTTAATGCGTTCAGCGTGCGTGGGTTGTGCGCCTGGTCAGGATTATTCTTAATCCAACAATCGTAGTTACCTTTAAGGTTTGTCTCCTTTTCAACTTGATTCACACGTTTCCAATCTCAGGCTCCACTCTCTCTGTCTCTCTCTCTCTCTCGGGCTCTTTCCACTCTTTTCGTTTAGCTCTGCATTTTTTCCATCTACGAAAGAAAAAAAAAAAACAAAAATAAGGCATAAATATTGAAAATAGATGACACTTTTAATGAATTTCAAAATAATTGAGGCCTAAAGTGGCACACAAACAAACAAAAAATAAAAAAAAAAAAAAGCTCAGGCGACAGGCGAAAATACTATAAATGCCGCCAAAGTCTAAAAATACCGAAAAAGAAAAAAAAAAAACAGAATAAGATAAAGAGGAAGATGAACTAGCGATGGCAGCAAAACGGAACGACAATGAGTGTGAGCAGAGAGATGACCGAAAGGGGAAGGAGGAAAGACCAGAGGCACTTTACATTGTGGGTACTTCTCGTTAGCCAAAAAATTACAACCACTGGGAAATTTTCTATAGTAAATCAAATATACATATATAGAATATAGTCAGTCGATATATCTATATAGCCATCTATTTATAATATATCCAAGAAATATGTTTCACATATGAGTTATCCTATTCCAAGGAATTTTTTTTAATCTAGTTAAACTTGAGATAATAATAGTAAAATGAATCTTTATAAATTCATAGTATAACAATCTCTCACGTGATCAGAAACTTGTATATAGGTATATCTTATATGGAATTATATATACAGTTGAAAAGTTCGAGTTACGGAGATTTTGAGTTAGTTAGAAATTCGATTTAGGGAAAGTTCGACTGTATATATCTTAATTGAAATAGAATGAAAACTTTTACAGAGAGTATTGCGAGTTTGTTATTCCCAATCAACGTTTTGCCTATTAAACTTCTAATATTACTATAGCAAGTAATATTTCTATATCTGTTTCTCTCTCTTGCCCACTACTTCTCTGTGTGTGTCTCTCTCTCTCTGTGTCCCTAGAATTTTTGGTATGTTGTACATACATATGTAAGTTCTCTTTGGGCAAACATCCAAAAAGACATACCCTTAATGCACTTTTCAAACTTTCTCTCATCATTCACCTTTTGCATATTTTTGTTTTGGCCATTTAAAAAGGCATAAAACTAAGACTAGAGCAACATAATAACATAAATATATCAAATAAATTTGAAAAACATAAATAATAAAGACATGAACAGAAGCGGGGATTCATCGATGTGAGAGTGAGAGTAAGCGGGTGGAGGGGGGGGGGAAAGTGAGATGTGTGTTGGGCACGTGGAGATCTGCTGTATTTCTCCCCTTATTATATGCATAAATCTGCTTTTAATTAATTTATGTGATTTGCTACTTCTTCAAACATCGTTCTCTTTTACACTCTCTCTCTCTCTCTCTCTCTGTGTCCCTCTCCCTTGCTCTTTCTATCTCTTACTCTCTGTTTCCGCCTTTAGCAGTTGTTGGCCCATAATTTTTCGAAAAAATTTTTGAAATGTCGCCAAGTCGAACAGCAAAAAAAAAAAAAACAAAAAAAGAAAAGAAAATACAACACCAAAAAGCATGAGCGCCACCCCAAAAAAAAAATTGAAATCTATGTAGATATATGTGAATAGATATAGATATATATAAATATGTATGTATGTGCATGTGTGTGTGTGTGTTTGTGTGTTAGTTGACGGTTGTCATTTTTCACAAATACTTCTTCTACCATAAAATTGAAAAGCTTTTGCATTGAATTGAGATTTCCATTTCGATTTCCACCTTCTATTTTTCTTCTTTTTTTTTTGTTGAGCCACATTTGCCTTGGCAACATGTTGCTAAAAGTGTTTCCTTTTATACCCTTACAGAAGGTATTATAAAATTGGTCAGATGTTTGTAACGCATAGAAATATACGTTTCCGAACCCATAAAGTATATATATTCTTGATCAGCATCAAGAGCTGAGTCAATTGAGACATGTCCTTCTGTCCATCTGTCTGTTTCTATCAAGTTGAAGACTTCAAATTTTAAGTTACATGGTTGAAACATGAAAAGTGAAGTTCCTCAATCGATCAGGCAGGTTAAGTTTGAAAATTAGTCGAATCGGATAATTATCAGCGGAGTTATTAAATAAAACGTGGAGGTAACTCATGTAAAATAAGCAATTTTTTTTTTTTTTTGATTTTGTTAAACCTTTATGCCAATTATTTTTGAATGTTTGATAATAAAACAGTGAAGCTAAAAGGGTATACAAACTTCGGCAAGGCCGAATCAGCTTTTTGATTTTTTTTTTGTTGCCAAACGCTGGTGACTCATTTCTTACGATTATGTGTGAATTTGTTTTTGTATTTCTTTATCTCTTTTCTTGTTGTTGTTGTTGTTTATGGCTAGTCTGCAAAATTAGAAATAGCTGCAATTGCACACCAAGTGGCTGCAACAACAACAACAATGTGCTATCGAAGCTCTTTCCTATGTGTGTGGGCGTGTGAAGCATAAGAGGCGTTTTATGTGGCAGCTGTGGTGGTGCATTGCAACTCGTGTTCTCACAATTGCTGCCGCTGCGCTGCCACTTGCTGTATTTTCCGCTACATATTTCTCCTTCTCCCTTTTCATCATCATTGTTGTTGTCGTTGTTGTTGTTGTTCGTTTTATCTGTTGTTTCGGTTGCCTTTTACTTTTGTCATAATTAATGTTTGTGGCATGCAATTTCTTTTTTGGTGGAGCCCTGCAGCAGCGGCAGCAGCAACAGCTGCCGCCGCACAACAGCAGCCGCCGCACAACAGCAGCCGCAACGACATTTGAGCGAATTTTGCCGCTCGCATTCCTTAGGTGAAAGCCAGCCGACAACGCCACGCGCAATTTTCTTTCCCCTTCCACCCGATTACCCTGCAAGCAGGAGCCCAAAATGCAATATGCAAAAATCATGATCATACATATATATACAACGAAAAATTCGTTACAAATTTCATTCAACTCGACATGTGGTTAAATGCAAAAAGTTTCTTTTAACCAAAGCGAATCGAAAGCTATCCCAATCACAGCAGCTCGAGAGAGATCCTTGAAATCCATGTGGAATCTAGAGTTATAGAAACTTCTTTATAGTGAGGAATTTCTGTAAAGGTTGTCGAAAAAAACGTTTGTATAGGCCTGCGGGGTAATATTGCAACAGTGACAGTTGAACAGCAGCAGCAACAGTAACAGCAACAAGCAGCAGCAGTGTGTTGCAAGTACTATGAGAGGAGAGGGAGAATACAAGATACCTGGGGCTGGGGCTGGGGCTGGGGTTGGAGCAGGAGCGGAGGACTGCTCTAAAATTTATGCGTTTTGCACACACACACAGACACAAAGATCTTGAAATTGGAAGTTAGAGTTGAAGTTGCAGTTGTAGCGCAGCTCACTTCCAGTTTTGTTTATACAATTCGCCAACTCTTTCTTTCCCCCTCTCTCTCTCTTTTGTTCTGTCTGTCTCTGGTTATTCTCTGATGTCTTACATTTTTGTCCATTTTTGGATCTTCACTGTCGTTTGGGTTCGTTCTGGTAACGTCTCCTTCTCCTTCCCCAAATTTCATTTGCATGCCTATTATAAATTTTTCAAATAGTTGCGCCTTTGGCTTGGACTTGTTGTTGTTGCTGTTGTTGTTGTTGTTGTTGGTTTGCCCTCGTTAGATGGAGTTGAGTTGGGGCCTGCCTTGGCGGTATTGTGGCCCACCATGTTTAGTGATTGCTATCATTGTCATTGTTTTAGTTGTTGTTGTTGTTGTTGTTGTTATTGTTGTTCTTTAATGCAATTTATTTGATTTTCATTGTCCATTCTTCTCTGTTCTCTCTCACTCACTCACTTACAAACTCTCTCAATCTCTTTCACTCCCCCTCTCCCTCTCATCTCTATCTGTGTATCTTTCCAGGGTATGTAGAAAGGTTTATAAAGGAGTCAGTTGGGTAAATATAATCACATCCTGCTTAAAGTTTATAAAAAACAATTACTATATATAATTGTAATCAGATTTAATATGTAACAAATTCAAATACAGGGTATCTGTGAATCGGTGACAATCACATCATTTATTCATGTACTGATTTCATTTTCGATTTTGATCTTGGAATTTCAATTTGCGTTTCGCTTTTTGCGCAATTCAATTCCATTTCATTCCATTTCAGCCTACATACATACATACATACATACATACATATGTGCCGCCCCCTCGTACCACCTTTAACTTTAGCTTCGTCTCCCCCTACCTCACCACACCTCACCTCATCCCTACATCTCGACTATGTACTAGTGCCTAACAAGCTCGTCAAGCAATTTATCATAAGCATTCGTCAGCTGTCGGCTGAAGAAAAAAGAAAAAGAAACGGAACGCAACGCAACGCAAAAGAAAAGAAAAGAAACTAAAAGAAAGGCAAGTCGAGGCGTGGCGTGGAAAGAGAAAAACCCAAATGAATAGACCTAAAAATTCTTTAAAGTTCATCATTAAGATACATTTAGTATTATTATTTGTTAGTTCTTGGAGAATGAATGGATCTTCTTCTTTCCCTATCTCTATCATCATCTATTCTAATCATTATCAACACCATGTCACCTTTAGGCTTATAGAATATACTGGTACTACTTATTTACGGTATATGTGGGTTGGTTCTTCTTCATCTTCTTCTTTCTTCACTAAGTAATCAGGGACGCTGCATTGAATGGAATAAATTTAGTTTTTAAATTATCTCTGTCCACAAATATTTTTCGCTTTCAAATTGCGCAAATTAATATGAAATTCATCAACATAACAGGAAATGCAACATATAGGAGTAGAGGAGGTGGCAAGCAGCACGTTTCACCTACCTCAGACACACACACACACACACACACATACACCACGTCCAGTGATGGAGAGGGAAATATATGATTATATTTTGTTGGTTTTGTTTTGTTTTTGCACGACAAACAAAAAAGAAAAAAGCCAACTAGCCGCCAGTTGCTGCTGCCGCACACCTTGTCTCCGCCTACCATCTACCATCTCCTCCCACCATGCCTGCTGCCTGCCTCATCATGTTAATTTTAATATTTTTTCCATTTAGTTGGCAAATGGCCATGGTTGGCCACGTTGGCGACGTTGTTGCTGTTGCTGCCTCCTCTATGCCACCGGGTGGCATCATACATAAAAAAACAAGAAATTGGCCCACATTTTGGTTATTTGGTTTCTAAGTTTTTTCCATTTCCATTCCAATTGCATTGAATCGGAATGGGAGGAAAAACCACTTGGATTTTATCTGCGTTTGAAGGATTGTTAGAATTGTTTTCAATTTTTAAATTTGCATTCCACATAATTCTTAGTTAGTTGGCCACAATTTAATCTTGGACTTGCGTCACACATTTTGGCCAACGCTTTAAATTTCGTCTTTTTTTTTTGTCTCTACCTCTTTTGTGTGTAATTTGAAACTTGCAGCAACTTATTGGGTTACCTGCGGGCTCTGACAACAGCAACAGCAACAGGAACAACAGCAACGACAACAACAGCAAAATACAAACAAAAAACTAACTAACTATAGCCATGCCGAAGTTCGTATACCCTTTTGACAATTATAGATAATTAAACAGAATCATTAGAAAGCGTATACAACTAGTCGAACATAAGTTTAATGAGAATAAAAAGTTATTCATACTAAAACAGTATTTTTGATCCGATTGTTCCTATAGCAGCTATAGCTTTTAGTTGGCCGATTCTGGTAAAACTGGATAGAGATATTTTTATTTTACATATATACTAAACTTGCAAATACCTGTAAAAATTGCTTAAGAAACAACCAAGTTATTGGTCTAATTCTATATTCTTCAACGATTTTTCATATTGGAGCTCTATGATATAGTCAACCGATTCAAATAAATCATGGTGAACATGTTAGGAAGTAAGAAATTAAACTCACAAACACCCAATTTCATGATATTCACTTGAAAAACAACAGAGTTATTGTTGTTAAGCCCCATTCCCGAGCGATCGTTCCTATGAAAGTTATATGATATAGTCATTCGATCGGACTCATTCACAGATATACAATGCATGCAGCAAAAAGGAGCCTATGTGCAAAATTTTAGTTCGGTGGCTTTAAGAATTTCGAAAAAGTAAGCACAGATTCAGACAGATGGAAAGGACTACAACAAATTAGAGCTTGTTGTGTGTCTTAATTAGGAATATATATACTTTATATATAGTAGTAGATACTTTTTTCTATGCACTGCAAAATTCTAAACAAAATTAATTTACCCTTTTTTATAAGAGTATAAAGAACAATGGTCAAGACTCGATCTGAGACATTTTTGGTTTGGGATTTTGGCATTGTTTTCTTGCCCTTGCCCTGTCTTCAACAAAAAAAAAAAACTCCCTTAATAATACTAACTATACACGCACACACACATACATATACATACATATATTGAATGTTCATTTATTCAAATTATGCACAAATCGCCATCGAGGAATATGTTTGAAACGAAAAAAAAAAACAAAAAAAAAACTATATAAAAAATAACAGAAATAAATCTGATACCTTAAAAAAACACTCGTACTATGTGTCTGTATATATATCTGTATATACAGATATATTGAACTTTTTTAGGGTTCCTTTTTCTTTTTGTTTTAGTTTTTCTTGGTTTTTATTGGACTTCTCTGTGGGGTTCACTGTGCGCGTGTGGGGCACGAGGCCAAAATGTGTCATAAAATAGGGGAAACGTTATACAAATGGAAAGGAAATATCAGATGACGTACAAAATTCATGAATCAAAAACAAAAAGCTATATAAGAGTCTATATATATATACATATATATATACATAGGTAAGGTGTGTTTGTGTGTGTGTTTGTTCTTAGCTGATATGCAATTCTTAATTCTATTTAAATTTATAAATATTTTTTTGATTGGTTAAGTGAATTCTCTATTTGATTTTTGCTTTGAATATTTATATATATTTATATATCATTATGGTAATTCTTTATAAATTTTGATATGGAAATGTTAATAAACTTCAATGACTTATAGAGATGACATTCTCTACATTCCATTCAGATTCCAGATATATAAAATGAATGAGTCAACTGTATCAACTATTTTTCAATAATTTTCATGTTTAAATTTTCAAACAAATTGCTGTAAAATTAGAATACCCTTTATGCAAAGGGTGTGCATAGCACACACACACACACACACACACAGATACATATATAGAAGTGTTGTGCCCACTCAACTGATTTGAAATGAAACGTGCCCTGGTGTCGGGTTTAACAATTTTATTACGAGTGACTCTCTTGGCCGGGCCCGCCAAAGTAGTGGCCAAAGTGCATGCATTTTTTTTGCCAATGCCAAAGAGATAGCAACACATAGAGAGAGAGGAAGAGAGATGGCATGACCAAGAGAGAGAGAGAGAGAGAAACATTTCGCCCCAACTCTTTAGTCATTTTAGGCATGTAATCCAAGCTTGGGCAATGGATGGAATCGTACAACTTCTTCAAGCTCTTTGATGAGTTCAAGAAGGGGAGAGAGTGAGTGGTAAGGGCAAAGCGACAGGTAAGCGGTGGCTGGGACATACATACATATGTACATACATACATATACATATATATATATATATTGGTGGGGCGTGAGATAACAACTCAATCTGTCACTGGCAGACGCCGCCAATGAGACGGCAACATGGTCCAAAAATAAACAAAACGTGCAATAAAAAGAGCAACAAAGAATATCATCAACACTGAAAGAAGAATACTTAAAAAAAAATACAAAAAATGTGAAATGAAAAATACAAAACAACAAAACAACAGCAACAGCAACAGTAACAAGAACAACAAAGACAAAATACAAATTAATTATACAATTAAGCACGCGTTGCCTTTCCATTGCTGTTGTTGTTGTTGTTGCCATATCAAATAATCATAATCAATTACATGCAACATTGTTTGCCGCAATTTGATGATGATGATTGTTGTTGTTATTGTTGTTGCTGATGCCAGAAATCAAGTTGAATGAAAATGAAAATTGAAGATTTCCTTCTTAAGCATCTCCATTTCGCTCTTTCTCTCTCTCTCTCTCCCCACGTTGAGAGTTTTCTCATGAAAAATGCAATTGATGCAGTAATGCTGGCACGTAGGCGTAATGAGGCGTGGCGAACGTAAACAGAAATAAACAGCAAATTGGCAAAAGAAGGTGAATAAAATTACAAATTGACTTTAACATACCCACTTGACTTCACTCCACACCACTCCATACTTTGTATACTCCCCCCATGCCTTTGGGGGACTGTTTATATAACCAAAAGCTATATAGAGAAAGTTACAATGAATCCTTTAAGCTAAACATTATAGATCCTATGCTAATTTATAACCGATTCAAATCTAATATATGAAAATATAACTTTGTATTTCTTATCATCGTTAAACTATATCCCAAATATGTTTATATATGTAAGATAACATCGTATTTCCGTTTAGACTAGACTATTCATTCATAAAAATCTATAAGATTTCATCGAGCTTTCGTTTATAACGAACAAGAAGATTTTGTAAGATATCATTGTGTTATCGTTTATATCGGACTACTATATCTTAGGACGATTTCATTTCGGTATTTCAAATATGGTTTGAAAGAGTTTAATGTACTTAGATACATATGTATATCCACAATTTTCCAAAATTATACACAAATCGAACAAAATACTATATTTAATATAAACTCCCTTTAAAACTAAATTTTTCCTCTATATAATTATAAAACCCCCTTTCATGGGAGACTTAAATTTTAAAGCAATTTCATTTATAATATACCAAAATGTATACAAATCGATCTATTGATTGCTGTAAGCTGTCGTTAAACATTTATTTTTAGTTTATCAAATTTGTATTCAAATTTTTCTACCTAATTGTGAATTCACGAACAAATTTGTTCAGCCAACAATTCAATTCCAGTTTTCAATCATTTTTCAAGCGCCGATTTTTCTTAGACATAATGATCTCATACAAACAACAACAAAGATAGAGAGAGAGAGAGGGAGAGAGAAGAGAGATCGAACGGAGATGGCACATCTTCATTATGCGTCGTTTTTCTGGACTTTTTCATTCTTATTTTTTTTTTTCAGCTTTAATGTCTCTTCCGTTTCAACGCCCCTCAATTCAATGGCAGACAACACCTCGGTGTCGGTGTTTGATTTTGGTTTCTTTTCTTCTGTTTTTGTAGTTTATACCCTTGCCAAGTGGGGTATATTAGTTTTGATTAGAAGATAGCATACAGAAGCTGTAGCTATATGAGTCCTGTTATCAATTTTTATGTCATCTATTTACTATAGTAAGTTTGATATAGGTTTAAGAGATATATTAAAAATCTAAATATTAAATGTTATTTTGTTGATTTCCCATGAAAATGTATTATTTTGTTTATAATATTAAGCCAAAAAATATCGTTTAAGTGCTTTGTTTAAAAAGCATCTTAGTAAAAGTTTTGCTAATGCGCAGAATTGTTTGACATACTGTGGCTCTCCAAGCAAAGATCGCTTCAAGTAATACACTTACATAATTGTTCTACTCTCTTATCTATCAGTTTTATCATTATGATGAGGCATTTCTTAGTCTGTACTATTCAGATCATTGCATTCCCTTAATGTTAGGGTATTAAATAGTTTGATATGGCTGCGATTAAAATGGTTGGCTCCCTTTGATTTTATATTTGCGTTGTGGTTTTTATTGTCGCGCGGCTGCTCTTTAAATTATTTATTAGATCATATTATCTATATTGGGGAAACGAGGAGAAACTAATTTGTAATTTAGATCGGTTGGCTGGCGGCTCATCGTCAGTCATTGTCAGTTAGTCAGTCAGTCAGGCAGCCAGTCGGTCATTCAGTGAGCAACCGTTATGGGCTTTTAATTAATTGGCATTTTGGCATTTAATTGAAAAGTAAAAGAGAGAAAAAAGAGCTCCCACAGTTAAGTGAGTCGTAAAAACGATAGTTTGTCAATCGATTCAATCGATCGATCGGTATATTGTTTGTTCGATCGTTTGATTCTTTCATGTTATTTCACATATCTTGCCTCCTTCCTCTTCCTCTTTCTCCCTCTCTCTCTCTCTCTCTCTATCTATCGTATCGTTTGTTGAGTGCATTTTTGATTTGCTGCATTTTCCTATTTATTGTCGGGTATTTCCCTTTTTTCCCCTCCTACCTCTTCAATTTTCTATTACAATTTGTTATTTGTTGTTATTGCTCTCGTTTGTTTTTCACATGAAATGCAATAAACCCAATTTAATTTTTGTTTTTATTTGTTTCATTTCATTTACTTACTTATTTACTTGCCCGGACGTGCCTGTGTTTATATACATTTATATATGTATGTATGTATGTATCTCTGTCTGTCCGTCCATCTGACTGTCTTTCTGTCTGTTTATATGTTTGCCGGTCGAGGCAAGAGAACAATCTACAAAATTGGGTGGAACAGATGAGGAGTTGATGGGGAGGGAGGTTTGTAGGTTGAAGCAAAGATTTCTTATCAGTAAGTTTTAAGGTTTGTTGTTCCAACTTTTATCACGTAACAAACGAAAATCAAAATTAAATACAAACGAATTCCTTTTAAATATGTTAAAATCCATTACCGATTTCCCCCGAACAAACATTTCGACTCAAAAATAATAAAAAAGGAGAGAGAGAGAGAGAGGGGAGAGAAAGGGGGTGAAAAAAAGTACTTTTTTTTTCTTTGAAAAGTTTGCCAAAAGATTAGTAAAGTTATTTTGATAAGGTAAAAGCCAAAGAGGAAGTTATAGAGGAAATGACATTAAGTGAGCTTTGGCAAAAATTGAAATCAAATGGCAAATTTAAAATAGATAAAGTTACTAATACAGATTGATTTATTATCTTATAGATAACAACAAAACGGATGTTAAGGATTCATAAATATTTATCTAATGATGTTAATTGTGCATTCAACTCTTTCCAAGACTGCAATTATTTCAAATTCCAATTAAATGAATCCTTTGCCAAAAATATTTGTCCTTGAAAGGTAACAACAACAACAACAAAATGAAAATCGGAAACAATTAACAGACGACAGCCAGCCAGCCAAGCCAGTCAGTCAGTCAGCCAGTTGGGTAACAGGTAAACCAGAAAGAAAGAAACGAAGGGCCCCCAAAAAACTAAAATGATGATAATGATGACTATAACGATGATGATGATCATGAGATCAGAGCAATGAGCGATGCCTTGGAATGCAGCCGCAATGAGCAACAGCAGCCGGTTGGATTTCCAAAGAAATAACAACAACAACAACAACAACAACGAGGCTGTGGCAAGAGCATGAGTCCAAGTCCAAGAGCAAAAGGTAAAAGAAAAACAATCAATGAAAAGGTTGCCCGTCGTTCGACTGTCTGTCTGTCTGTCTGTCTAGATGTCTCACAGTATCTTTGTTGGTTTCGGCTGTGGTATGCGCGTCAAGGTGAACGAAACTAAATGCAACGACAAACGTGACTCGGAATATCTCCCTCTCTCTCTCTCTCTCTCTCTCTCTCTTAAGTCAGTTCGAGTCTGAGACGGAGTCAAAGTTAGGGGGAGTTGAGTCTTTTTTTTTGTACATATGTATGTATCGATGCAAATGCTGATGCGGATATACATAGATGCAGCATGTTTAGTTCTCTTGGATCCGCTTTTTCATTTTTATAATAAAGCAGTTAAAATGTTGCCATGTTGCAGCAGTAGCTAAGCTATCAGGCCAATTGTCGTTAACCTTCATCTTCATTTTCAGTTTTTCCATTTTCCATGCTTTCAACGTGTTGTCAGGTAATAAGCCATTGACGGCGCTTCCCCAAATACTCTCTCTCTCTCACTCTGTCTTCCCTCATCACAATTTAGTCATTGTGGCGACAGTGGCATCATCTATTTATGAATGAAAAGCGTTGTATATATAAATACAAGTATATGTGTGTGTGCGTGTGTGTGAAAACCCCAAACCGAAACCGCTTGCGGGGTTACCGTTTCTCGTGTTTGTTTCTTGTTATTGTATCGCACGCTTCGCCTGAACGCCATTTTGCACATTTATGTGGCACAAAATTTGTTGCGGCTACCGCGAACAAAACTACCAAAGCTACTATTTGAAAGAGGTTCCGTTCCCCTCCCACACACACACACACCCTCATATACACTCACACTCTTGAATTGGGGTTTATGGTTACCCCAAAGTTCCATTTAACCGGGCCACCATCACTCAACTCATGGTTCATTGCGTTTTGCCCATAAAAGGCGTCGGATGCCAAATTAACTAACACAAATGGGGCCTACAGAAATCATTCAACTCAAATGGCATAGTACAAGAAGATCTATATATATATATATGCCTTCTCTATAACTACCCTTCCCCACATTCCCCTTGGTAAACCCTTTTTTTATTATTTCTTGTTTGTTCGGCTTGAGTGAACAAATTGTAAACGATATATAATTACAGTAGGTTCAATAGGATTGAACAACAACAATAAAATACTTTTTTTTTTCCTTTTGGGGGGCAATGAGCTTCAAATTAGATCTTAAATAAAGCAGTTGTTGTAATACCAAGAAAATTTGTTACTTGAACTTAAACTTAAATTGATCAAAGATTGCAATCAATTAAAGGGGTTAAAAAAAAGGTAGGGTATAAAATGATTGACTTTCTTTAGATTCTTTTAAAATTTAAGACACTTAAAGAAATAACATTTTAGGACTATATTGAGAAAGTTTTAAGTCAATCCATAAGAATCTGACAGGGATTTTAGCTAAAGTTCAATGCAAAATTTAAGGCAATTTTCTTAGTAAAACTGAAAGTAAAAATCTTCACGCTTTTCCTACAATTTAAATTACATTTATTATCTATTTTTATTCAACTAACTAGTTGAAGACTTCTCGAATATCCTTTGAAATTGCTTCTAAAAATGGGAATTAGTAGAACTAGTTTCCAATTAATTGTTGGAGAATCTTGAAAATTTACTTCTTCCATTTGCCATGCTCAAAAGATCATTTAAATTTCTAAGAGTTCGAGGTGAAAGGTTATACGGGGCATAGTTACCGTTAGCATTACCATTACCAATTGTTTTTTGTTTTTGTTTTTGCAACATATCGTTCACCATTTGGCTAATCACTGCTTTAAACCGGTGCAAACTTTCAAAAGAAGAAGAAAAGAAAGAGAGGGAGAGGGAGAAAGATAGGTGATG
Organism: Drosophila austrosaltans; assembly: GCA_035045865.1. NCBI lineage: Eukaryota > Metazoa > Arthropoda > Insecta > Diptera > Drosophilidae > Drosophila > Drosophila austrosaltans. The sequence goes on along the minus strand of JAWNOQ010000007.1, from coordinate 22,058,403 downwards.
CTGATGCCAAAGTCGAGGTCCAAGCCCGCCCGAGGGGGCCAAAAAAAAAACATACGACGATTGCTTTCTACTACTCACGCAAATGGCAAATGCCCGATCTGGCCTGTCTGAGTGTGATCTGGCTATGCGGTTGGATGGCTGACTGGTCTGTCTTGTCTGTCTGGCCGTCTGGTTTATCATGAACGTTGATCTATGACTCGACGCTACTTGGCTAACTTGATGCGAGAGCAGCAGCTTGAACTCATTTTCTAATTGCCCCACGGTGAGGAATGTCTGTCTATATATACATACATAGATGGATAGATATGTACATATGTATATACATACGTGTAAATGTCTATTCATCTCTAGCTAGAGAGTATCAGCAGTTTCTTGGTATGTTTGTGATTCGTTTCGTTTTGGCTTGGGATTTCTTCATTTTTTTTTTCTCTTCATTATTATTATATAGTATATAGTTTTTTTTCCTTCCTGTTTCCACGCAGGTTTAATTACCAAGCAGAGAGAGATCTGTGAGACGACGACGACGTGCAAAGTTCGTACGAATCGGAATTGGCATCTCAAATCTCGGCGAAACATCTTTTATTTACGTTTTGCATAATGTTGGGCGACGCGTCGGGTGACGGGGCGACGGTCGATCGATCTCGTCTGCCATTTTAATTGAGTTCACAAATGTTTCACTGAACTGACCCCTTCTTCTTCTTCTTTTACTTCATCACAGCTGGCGGCCAATATGCCGCTGACAGCTACGTGCTGGGCGCAGGCATGGTAGACAAACACACACACACACACCCAAACATATGTGGTTGCATGGCAATAGAATCGGTTAGAAGATAGTTCAAGTTGTTGTGAAAGAAATTAATACATCATCAGACAAATCAACTAAGAGATGAACACCACAGAACAGCCACAGGTTGTGGGGGGGAAGGGGTCTTTAATTAAAATATTTTCAAAAAAATATATATGTACATATTGATTATCAGTGGGAACCAACAGGGCGGATGAATTTCCAGGTCCTAGCGAGTCATCATCATTTCTCTCTCTCTCTCTATCTATCTGAAACACTTGTACCTTGTCCTGTGCTCTCAATGACATTGTTGTTCTCCTGTTTTATACCTGTGTCAATGTCAAACCTGAGCTCTTAAATTGTCGCTTATTAAATGTCTTTTCGCTGCTGCTTGACGGGAGACGGGCCACTTTATCAAAACTCAATTCCACGTAACGGCCAATGTCTCCGTCTGACTCGGCTGTCTCGTCTCGTCTCTCAGTCTCAGTCTGTTCCACAGGCCATTGTCGAAAATTATGACTTGTTTTGGAAGTGCAAATAGCTTACTTCCTGTCCCATTCCCATTCCATTCGTTCGTTCGTCCATTCTATCGGTAGTGTCGCGCAGACGCAAAGCCTTTGCCTTGCTTCGTTTGTTCTGATTACTGTTGTTGTTGTTGTTTTTTTTTTTTTTCGGTGTTGTCGCTGTCATCGTCACGGCCCGACGATGGTTTTTAACTGATAAGATGAGAGGAGCACACCGGGAACAGCAACAACTACTGTCTATGTATGTATGTATGTCTACCCACGTCTTCGTTTGCTCCCGTTAACATATTTTTCATTCTTTTTCATTTTTTTTCTCTTTTTTTTTCTTTTGATATCCTCGCCGAGATAAGGTACAAAAGTCATGCACATACCCATACATTCACATACCATACCATACGTGTTGGTACACATTCACATTGTATCTAGGTATGCGCTACTGAGTTTTGATTCATTGTCTTCTGCTTCTTCTTTTGCTGTTACATAGATTTTGAATTTATGTGCTAATGGCAAGGAACGTGTAAGCGGATATATAACTTATATATCCTTTATCAAATATAACTTACATTAAAGTTCATAACGGGAAAGATTGATTTGGAAAATCAAATACAGTTGATATATGTACATTTATATGATTGATCGGATTACCGTTAAATATAACAGATTATATGTATGTAGCTATAAGAGTAACTGAATTTAATAGGTTAAATTCTATAGTACAAAGGTTTTGTTTAAGTCACAGTGAATCGATTTAACTAATATTTTGTTTTAAATTTATTTTAATTCTAAAATTTTAAGCTTGTTTCGAAACCAAGAGTTTTAGTTGTTATTCTTTTTAAGATGAATACTTAATTCTGAATCGGAATTTTCAACATTTAACCGGAATTTATGTTTTTCAATGCTAATCATGAATATATGTTATAAAGTAATTGATAAACGTTATATATGTATGTATCTCTTAATGATAGGCTTTAGTTCTAGTGTCATATATTCCCTTTCCGATTTAATAAAAGATCAAATCTAATCCTGGCCAACATTATGTGGAATGCACTTTCGATAATCGCTAGCAAATTGAAGTGAAAAAAACATGAATAATGATTAAAATTCTGCTATAGTTAAGTTACAGTTATTCTCTGTTTCCCTATGGATTTCGATGTTTATCAGGTTTTTATCCTCCCCGGAAGAAGGTTAAAAATTTTCTTTTCCTTGCTACAGTGGTTTCGGTTGCAAAACGTTTGCATTTACCTGTCTTTTATATCCTTTACTTTGCTTTAGTATTTTTTTTCGATTCAACGACTTTCTTTTATTATCTATGTAACTGAATATTTTCTTCTTTAGGCCAATTTCCACTTGCTTCTCTAGTGTGTGTGTGTGTATGTGTGTGTTATGCAAAAGGGGGCGTGGTTATCTCTTTCACAACATATACATGGATATTTGTGTCTATATGGCTATCACATTACGCGAGGCAGCTTGTAATGCGCTTCCGTTTTTTTTTTTCTACCAAGGTAATTTAGTTGGTTGCTGATGCTGGGGGCAGGCAAAAAGGTGCCGCCGCCGATGTCGAGACGTTTTTTCGGCTCATTTGTGGCCGCTTAAGGCAGGTTGAGCAGGCCGGGCCTGCAATTACACTTCCGCTACGAGAAAACAAAACCAGAAACAGCAACAACTACAAAAACGAAAACGAAACGAAACGAACCGAAACCCAAGTCGACCCCGGCAATCTACCTTTACCTCTCTACCACTGTGATTCGGCCTCTATCTCTGCCGCAGTCACCGCCTCTGTCTCTGCCTCTGCCCATTCATACCGATGTCGAGTCAGACTCCCTGTCTCAGTCGGCGGCAGCAGCAGCAGCAGCAGCAGCGGACTCATTCACAGATCGAGCGAGCATCGTTCGTTCGTTTGTTCGTTCATTCATTCACTCATTCAGTCATTCATTCATGTTGATTGCCACCTTTGGGCTTTTGGGGGCCCCCTCACGGCAGCCACTACAGCATAATCCCCTCCTCTTTCCTTTTTAACCGCTACCTTTCGTGGCTTCTCTGCTTTGGCATCTTCTTATACTGACTCTTGCTCTCTCCCTTCTCATGATTAGTCTGTGCTAATGAACAGGCGCGGCGGCAGAGGCAGCAGCATCAGCATCGGCGTCGACGTCGGTGACGACTACCAACTAGCGCAAAAATAATAACAATAAAAAAGAAGGAAAAAAAAGCCAAACTCACGATAGCAGCCAGCCAGCCACCAAACAAACAGAAATCAAATCGAATTTATGTTTTCAACATTAATCATAATTTGGTTTTTCTTTCTTTCTCTTTTTTTTATTATTATTATTTTTTCTTTTCATGGGAGCAGCAAAGGGGGAAATAGCGTGAAATAATTTTTTATTCGCCGTTTTTACGGTGCGAACAAACGAAATGTGGAGTAGTAGTAGTTATAAGGGAGGGGGGAAGAGAAGGAAACCCGACCGAGGCATTGAATAATCGACGAATCGGAAGAATCAGACAATCGGCGGAGAATCGGCAAATATCTTAAAAGGTGTCAATGTCTAATTTGATGGGAAATGCAACGAGCGCTCTCCCCTTAAGTATTGTGTTTTTGCAATTAGCATCCACAATTCGTGGGCATGACACTATGGGAGGAGGGAGGAATGTATGTGAGGGAAAGGGTGTTGAGAGAGAAGTTATGTGGAGCACATGAATGAGGCATGTACATATGTACATATAATAATGAGGAACATTTCCTTGACCTTGTTAATGCAAAAGAAACTTGGTTTCAAATTGATTCTACATACAGTTGAACTTTTCCAACTGAAACTGTATGTTAAATTCGAGTAAGAAAGTAACTCGAATGAACGGCAGTAGATCGAAATTTGAATAGAATTTTGCTCCCTTAGCTCGAAGTCAATGCAACTCGAACTTTGAACTGATATAATAACTGTATTTTATGGTGTTTCGAAATAGGTAAATATTTAAAAATTTAAAAATATTGTTTAAAGATTTTCATTATGATAAGTCCGTTTAGATTAGCTTAGCTTTAGCTTAAAGAAAAATTGTTTGAAGCTTCGATAATATTAATATGACAAATAATATGAAAAGATGCCTTAATTGATCGCTTAACCGTTACTTAAGTTTGTATGCATATAGTATAAAGAACAGATACCGATATGATTTTGGAATGCCGAATTACTGTTTTTTTTTCCTCCTTTTCTTGTGCACATATTGGAAAGTCATTCATTAAATTATATTCCAATTTCAATGGATCTTTTAAAGATCCACACACACATACACACGAATATTGTATAATGGGTTCATGCATAGATACACATACATATATACATACATGGATACAAATGTATCTGCGACACATTTAAGCCAAATGTGTTCTTTTCTATTTCGGTAGCTGTCCAACTAACAGATCAGTTAACATGGTCATCAGGTAAAATAAGGCATTGGTATTAAGGGGATAAGATCTCAGTCAGTGTGTGTGTTTGTGTGTTGTGTTTGTTTGTGTGTGTGTGTGTGTGTGTGCGTGTGATATAGTGAGGGAAGGGGATATTCAACAATATATAGATAAGGGGAGGGAAGAACCACTTGAGAAGCAATTTTAGAAAATTTATTTTTCATTTATTGCTTTATTTACTTGTTTTCATTTCGATTCGACCTTTTATTCGGTGTGGCCCAATGAACCCCGCCCCCGCTACCCGCACAGTATACCACAACCCTCATTCAAGTTCTGGTCATTTCTATCTGCTTATAAGATTAGGCAGCAGCTCAAAAGGAGCTAGTGCTATGACCAGATTTTGAGGTTCAGTCTTCTCTGTCCTCCGTCCGTCTGTCTGTCTCTTGTGTGTTTATTTGTTTTGGGTTCAGAAGACAGACAAAACTAAGGAAAAGAATGAAATAAAGAACTAAAGGGAACTAAGGAGAAAAAGGGAACTTATCCAGCCTGAGACCTGAGATTGAGACCAAGACTGAGGCACTGACTTGGTCTTCTTTTTCGTCTTTCTCAATGGCCAACAATCGAAAGTTATAATGAAATCCCATCAACAACAATAACAGAGGGACACAAAGATAGAGGGACAGAGAGAAAGAAAGAGATGGAGAGAAGGAAAAACTGTGGTAGTACAAAACGAAACTCATGCCCATGCCCAGTCACAGTCCCTTCATGGACATGGACAACAACGACAACGACGACGACACTTGCCTTGATTTTTATTATGTTGGGCTTTCCCCACCTCCCCCTACTCTCTTCCTGTTGCACATGTTTAACTTGCTTGCTCTCTCTCTCTCTCTTCACATGCCTCTATCTCTCTCTCTCTCTCACTCTCCTTGCCTGCCTTTTTGATTTATTGTTAGCAGGAATGAATGTTCGTTCTCAGCGGCGGGCCACATTGTTGCAATCTCTCTCTTTCTCTCTCTCCCTCTCTTCATGTTCTTGGCTCTCTTTTCTTTTGCTTATGGCTGTTGCATTCTTTTGCCAAGAAATGTGCGTATGTCTGTGTTTGTGTGCGTGTGTGCCAACTAGTTCGTTCTCGCTGGGTTTTCTATTCTTGTCCTCAGTTGTAGACAGTTCATTAATGTTATCAACAGGCATAGAGTAGGGGGAATGTGCTTGTAAAGAGAGGGGAAGGGGAAGAAAAGGTAGCCCTTCCCGGCGATTATCATAGGTAACTTCTTGCTCTTCTTCATTGAAGTTGTTTATTGCCGTTCCAATATTTATATCATGTGCCCTCATATGTAACAGGTAGTACACAAATCCTCAGGGACTTAAGACTCGTATTAATTTGGTTAAGTTGGAACACCCTTAATGTGATTAGAGATTCAGTCATTATTCTAATGGTAGCGCGTATATCCTTGGGTTAAAACCTTTCGCAATAAATGTTCAATATTTATATTTTCAATATAATTCTCATTAATTATGCCGATTCCTTAATTCTAATGCACTTTGATTTGTGTGTATTAGAGTATATGAAAGTCGTCTTGCCACATTTTTTGTTGTAGGTTTTCTTTTGTGCGTCGCTGTTTTATTTCATTTCGTTTTGTGAGATTTTGCGGCACTTGCTTTAACGGCAATTGGCAACTGGCCACCGAAACCAAACCAAGCCAAAAAAGGATATGTGGGGACTTTTAACTAGACACTTGGCCACTTGTTCACTTAACGCTTGGGGACGGGGTGTTTGGGGTATTGGACATTTATGGACACTAGTGACCAGATGAACTACTTTCAAGACTTGTCTCTCTTGAATTGAGCATTTGATTTACCGTTATGTTGAACTCACCTGCAAGAGCAGTTGACAGTTGGCTGTTGAAATTCCAAAATATATATAGCCAATGATTTAGTTTGATCTATACAAATCACAAGACAATAACAAAAAAAACGGTAAATTTATCACATCAAAAAAAATCCAAACGAAAAGCTAAACAACAAAACAACAATCGGTTTGCATTTTTTCTATACAAAATCAATCAAAATAATAGTTATTATTGTATGGCACTCAAGTAATGAATAATAATTAATTTCGGTTAACTGCAATGCCTCCGCGTGCTTAATTCAATTTCTATTACACTTTTTGGCAGCTGCTAACTGTCCCCTAAAAACTTTTGCCGTCTAACTGTTGCACGGAATCCTTCATTGATGTTTCTTTTTTTGCCGGCAATTCGCGCACTTCTTTTTTTTTTTTATCGACTAACTGTTAACTTACACAGGCGAAAGAAAAATGACCGAGAGAAACTCTCTTTCTCTCTCTTTTTTCAGCGTGCTCTTCACTTGACAGTTTATTGCATATATCTTAACTAATAAAAATCATTTGATTAACAACAAAACAAAAAAGAGAAATAACAATAAACGCGAAATACGCACGCCGATTGTATGAAAGAACCGTTGATTTTCTTCTAAATTTACGATATCTGCGGTTTGAAAAAATTCCGACACTCCGACACACAACCAAACGGCTTCGCTGAACGAAACAGACTGAAGACAAGTGAAGAGACACGTTGGAAAGACGATGCGGCACGAACACGAAATGGTACATTTATTTGAAAACACGACGTGCGAGCCAAAATACGCACGAATAATGTTTTTGTTCTATTTATTCTTTTTGCAAACGAAATTAATTTTTCTTATTATAAAATTAATTAGTAAGTCATAATAATAATGATATTAACACGTCTCTATTAAAAATTTGTGAAGATTTTCAAATTGGAATTTAAAAAAAAAAAACTATTACTTGAAATACATACATATCCTGATGCTAAAAAGAGTTATTATTGGATTGATTAGAACTATGTACTGCCGCGTCGTGTTAATCGTGCATATTTCGTGTCAATCAAAATTAATAACAACACGTGCACATCTCTGAGCCGTAGGCATAGCCGAAGTGCCCAATGCCGAACGCATTTGCCGATTGCAGCAGCCCAACAACAACCAGTGTCGTCGCCGCCTTATGTTCTCCCACTCACACTTACATTAGCAATCGCATTCTCCTTTACCCTTTCCTCTACCCACACCGCCAGATTCAGATTCAAAGCTTGATCACCATTATTTTGCTTGTTCATCCCGAAAATAAAACACGTGCCAAAATGTTGTTGTTGTTTTTTTTCTTTTTATATCCACTTGACAGTTTTTCGTTATCGTTTACTTTTATTTATTATTATTATTATTATTAATATTATTTTTTATACATGCTTCCATACAATAATATTTATTCTTTTAATAACTTTCAATAATTATGCATGTTGTGTGTGCGTGTGTGTGTGAGTGTTTATGTGTATGTAAGTAGGTAATGTTCGTATGTGTGTGTGTGTGTGTGGGGTTCAAAATTTTACACTGGGTTCCATTTATTTATTCTTAAAGAAACAAACGAAATAGGGGGCCCAAAGGAGAGAGGTTAGGAATAAAAATTATAGAAAAAAATGCTTTTCAGTAATTTTATTGAGCATTTATTTTGTGGTTGTTGTTGTTGCAGTTGTTCTTGTTGGCTAGTATGCGTTTTTCTTGTTAGTAGTTTTTTGTGGGCCTTAAAAAGGATTACTTCTACATATAGTTTTTTCTCTTATGGCCATTAACTTTTGTTTTCTTTAATATTAATGTTAAACTTAATATTATAATTTTGTTTTTTCTTTTTCTTTTATTATTCTGTTGCGTTTCTCTTTTTTTTTTTTTTGTGTTTGTTTAGTATTTTTTTTGTTGTATAGATTTGTTGCATATTTCTGTGAGGACTTTGCTTATTATAGAAATAAAACGCCATTTTCTCTCGACTGGTTTTGATTGATGCAATTAAAAAGCTAAGTAATTTCGGTAATTTCGGTTACTTAAACAACGGTTCCGCCCAAGGATTCATTGTGGCTAAAAGAACAAAAAGAAATTATAAAAAATTTAAACGAAATTATAGAAAATATAATATTTGAAATCAATAGTATAAAAAATATATAAAATAAATATACATATGCAAAAAATAACATTTTGCTATTCTACCAGATCATTAGGATATTAGGACATTCAAAAAGTATAAGGAAAACCAAAAAGCTAATGCAAAATGTTTAAAACAATTGGCTAAAAACATAAAAAGTTAATTAACTTAATGTTATATAGGAAAATTGGAATAGGATTAAAAGCTGCATTCCGATATGCCTTTCTTCTTTTTCTTCTAGTTTTTATGTATAAAAGTGCTGCAATTTCAGACTTTGTCTCAACGTTCCACGATGTTCGAACTTAACTTGCCCGCAAGGTATTATATATATATACATAAGTATATATATAGTATATTGATGTGCATATGTATCTGTATATGTAAACATATATATTTATATATGTATGTAGTTAGCAACTGTAGGTGCGCCGACTTTGATCTCTCTTATATAGCATACTTATTGGTATTTACATACATACACACACATACATACACATATGGTATATACATATGCATGTAGGTAGTATGCAACTATCTAAAATTCATATTCCGACTGACTTGTGCGCCCTGAGCTTTAATTATAGTAAAAAAAAAAAAAACGAAATACGAACAATTCAACTAGTAAAATGACTGACTATATAGTTAGTTAATAAAGATCCAGCATATAGTTTATATAGTTATACTATATGATGTATATATCAGATAATATAATATAGGTTGACTTTGTGCTAACTAATTAAAAAACAAAAAACTGACTACCGATTCTTCAGATATATGTATATGTAACTTGCTATAGATTTAGCTATTATGTATATAGGGTATTGTATTTCATGATATTTTGCAATGATATGGCACGATAATTTCAATCTGATATATAATCTACTTTGCTTTGCTTAACAGTAGATATCAGTATATAATAATATCTATATATATGTATATAGTATTTATATAGATTTCATAGATTCGATTATAATCCCTTTATGAATTTTATAAATATTTGGCATGCAAAGATGAAAGTTTGCATACAAATAATTTGCAGTTTGCAATCATTTCACCAATTCCAACCAAGGCAACAAAGTTGACCAACTTAATTTGTACCTACAATGAAATTCACTATAGAATATCATAATAATATATGTAATAACCAACTGGAAAAGAACTAGTTTGCACACAGAGGTTTTATGGTGGGGTCCAAAACATAATTGGAAAAATTTGTCGCCATATTCATTTTCCAATGCAGTTTTGGGTACAATGTTATGTTTAGCTGGGCGCTGGCAGTAAACTTAATAAAATGAAAAACAATGCCGATTTCAACCAGATGCAGTGCATCGAGAATGACGATCTCACTGATCGTTCACAGCTAGCCGCACTGTGGGGCAACTGATTTAGTTTTGGTCGCGGATAGATTATGTGCACCGGCGGCGGTTGATCGAGCTCATCGAAAAAGCTGGGATCATAGCGTACATCGTTCTCATCGAACTCATGGTACACTAGACTCGATGGATGCCAATATTTGTCTCTACATCCCATTGGCAGCAGATGAAAGATTAAACTAAAGTATGGAGTAGTGGAAATTATGGTAATACTTACACGGGGCTGGTATCCACATTGACGCCATTAACGGCCGATGGACCCAAATTGATTTGGCCGACAGCATCACCCTCGACGGCCACAATGGAGCCGGTGAAGTTCTGTGTATACCGTTTACCCGTGAACTGGGCAATATCCGGAATGCCACCTGATAGAATGAAAAAGCACAAATTGTTAACAAAGTGTAACCAGAAAGCAGAAGTGGATTGGAAAGATAACTCACCAATGAACACATTGCCGGGAAGAGTGATCTCCTTTTTATTGGTGGGACGTGACTCAATCGAATGTGTGAGGCGATCCACCTCCAATATGGCTGTGTTGTCGGTTCGCTTTACAATGGCAATGTGCCGATGGCCATCATCTACACGACTATCGTCGTGTCGTACAGAAACCTCTTCACCATCCAAACGTTGGGCATACTCCACATAGCCATCGACAACGGCAACGGCAATGAAATCCTGACCAGTAAACTCTTCGCCAGCCTGTTGGCCCCACCATAGAAGGAGACCATTCGGTTCGTTGGTAGAGAAGAGTATAGTGGCTGCAGTGTAGGCTTGCTCAATTAATGGATCGAACTGTGCCCGATTGATTTCCAGATAGCCATTTCCACGGAATGAGGCATTGTAGCCCACTTGAATGTATTCCTTGCATTCCTTACCCGTATAGCCCAAGGGGCAGGAGCATACGGCCTGATTATTAACTTCGGCACAGGTGCCACCATTCTCACACGGATCAATGGAACAGGGTGGCACAGTTGTATACGGCTGCAATTGTTCCTCTTGATTGGTCTCCTGGATATCAGTTGGTGGCGGCACTGGAGCCAAATCACTAGCTCCACCATCTCCCGCATCAGGATCGCCACTTATCTCGTTCAGTTCACCGCAATTTTGTATATTCGCTGCATCCATAATGTCAGCCAATAGTTGGATGGAACGCTGCGAGTCATGCAAACGTGATATACAGCCATCGAAGCCATCGGTTATATTAATATCCCGATTGATTTTCAAATTGGCACGATCATAGCCACCCACATAGAGCCATGTCTTCAGGGACAAGGCACGTGCTGTGCCAGAGGCCTTTGCCCGTTTCTCGGGAGCATCGCCCACACGCAAAATGCTTTCGCCAAGGCGACGCAGCATCTCGACTCGGGTCCAACGGTGCAGTGGCAAGGGTTCCGCCGATCGTATAACAATGGGCTTCAATCGTGCAGCCGTATTGATGATCAGTTCGACATGGCCATCCCGTAGTACTAGAGCCAAATAATCGCCACTTGGCAGTTTCGATTCGGCAGCATAGAGTAGGACTGCGTCGCGTAGGCTGGATGGACGCACCGATAATGTGATATTGACGCGTGTACCCCGAGGAGTGCTGTGGAAAGAGAAGAATTGAAATATTAAAATAACTGCGGCATACTTTTAGGCGCATGCAAAATTTTCAACTTACCCGTAGGCAGCATAACTGTTCCTCTTAAAGTTCAAACTCTGCTCATTCAGATGCTCAATGTACTGGCAACGATCTCCAGTACGATTCAGTGGACACAAACATTCCATATCCAGTTCGGTATTCTCACAGCGTCCAGCTCCACAAATGCCAGGAGTACATTGATTACCCTCCACAGCGCAATTACGTCCTGTCCATCCCTGTTGGCACACACAAGTGTAGGCTAGCTCCGTTTGACTTTCCAGGCAGATGCCACTGTTGGCGCAAGGATTTTGGGCACAAGGCTCACATGTGGTGACGCCCACCTTGAATTTGGCATCCTTCATTAGTTCAATGGTGCGACCCTGTAGACTCAATCGGCTGATGCAGCCGACAAAACCGGTTCGCTGACCACTAATTGCTTCCTTGGGCAACAGTTCCCAACTGGGCATGCCGGCAATGTAAAGATCCTCAATCAGATCCAATGGCGGTGTCTGTGAGAGAGTGGGGAAGGCCACAGGATGTTGCTCATCTACTTGCATGTAGCCATCGCGACGTGAACGATGGACACGCGCCGTATGCCATTCATTAAGTTGAATTGGTTCCTCTGAACGTATTACCATGGGTTTGCCACCAAAATCGAAACGGAACTCGGCAAAGCCATCCTTTAGGGAAAGAGCTATATAATCGCCGGAGCCGCGGGTCTGTCCATTGAATAACAAGATGCCATTATCGGTCTCCGGTCGGAAAGTCAGCTCAAAGTTAAATTTGAATGATGAGTCCGGAAGGGTGGGGAAACTCATATAGCTGAGCGGTGTCTGTTGGAAACGGGGAATGGCACCAGTCACAACCAAAATATTGGGATAATCCACCGATTCGCCATCATTATAGACAGCCGTACAGATGTAGGTGCCGGCATCACTTGATTGAACATCATCCAGGGACAATTCCTCCTAGAATAGGAATGATTGATGCATTGCCAAAAGCTAATTATGAAAGATCACTCACGTTCACAAGATCACGACCCGGCTGTAGTTGACCATAATGACGGGACCAGCGACGTTGGGGATGACGACTCTCATCAGCGCCGCACTCCAATTGGGCACTGGCACCCACCTGGGCATGGACAATCTTTGGACGCTTTAGTTCATGCGGTTGATCCTCAATGCCCAATTCATAGGTGGTTGTGTAAAGATCACCCTCATCTGTCTTGCATTTGCATACATAACTGCCAGCATCGGCACTGGTTACCTCAGAGATGATCAAACGATTGCCCACTTGCTGCAGGGGTTGATCAAAAATTGGATTAGATAAAGGATAAACTGCTTGGTTAATCTTCCAATCTACCTGAACATTATCTGTTAATGGTGAGCCATCTGCTCGCTCCCATATGACATCTGTGTAGGTATCATCCGAGGAATAGCATTCCACTTCGGTGGATTCGCCGAGACGTAAGTTAGAGGATTGTTGATTCAAATTTAGGCTATAGTCACGGGCTCTAGGTGGAATTGGAACTGGTTTGGCGGTAGCTCCTGGTGGCAAATATGTTGGATATGCGGCACCCGGAACCGCTGTAAACCATTTAAATGGTACGGCACAGACATAGGGACAAGGACAAGATCACCATTACCATGATCATCAATCATGATCAGCAGGACGACGACGACGACGACGACGATGACGTCACAATTGGCGACAATTCACAAGATTGGGGTTAAATGATGGGCAAGTGCATATAGTTGTATGTGTGTATGTGAGTGTGTGTGTGTTGGTGTGTGTGTGTGTGATATGAGCGTTGGAAATGGGAATAGTAAAAAAAAAGTACACAGAAAGAAAAAAACAGTTAGCAAAATTTTTAACATGTCAAATATGAATGATTTATACAGATATATAGTAGCCATATAATAATCGAACAATTCACATGGAAATTGAATTCAAAATCAATCAAATTCTTTAATATTTCAAATAATTTTGTAAAAAGTTTTCAAATTCATCATTGTGTTTGTTCGATTTATATGGTTTTTGTTATTAATATTTTCTGTTGATTTGGTTTTCTTTTTTAGTTATTTATGGATTTTTGTTTTAGCATTTTTGATTTCTAACTAGTTAGGACATACATTATAATGTAAATAGATAAAGACAGAGACAGTGAGAGAGACAGAGAGAGAGAGAGAGTGTGTGTGAGATAGAGTAAAAGAGACACAGAGAGATAGATAGAGAGCGGATCGGTTTTAAAAGAGGGGGGACAAATTACAAATTCGTGATATCAGGTATTTCGATTTGTAATATCAAAAATCTACAAATACTGACTACATATATATATATATAGGATCGAATCACACAAAATACGATTACATATAATAGATATGTGTTACAAAATGGATAAAATTTAGTTCAATTTCGAGTTTTCTTATCAAATTGTTGGCAATTTTTATATGGATTTATGGATTTTCTACACTTAACTAAACATATACTTAGTAAATACAATTGGGTGTGTGGGGAGGGGTCTTTAACCAGAATATAGATTACATAATCATTTCGTATATATAATTTTTCGATATTAACAGTAAACACAGATGTATCATAAGTAAATACAGATTCTACATAAGATATGATTTGGATTACATAAATTTTTGCAACATTTCTTTTCATTGGTTTTCGAGAGAGTGTGTGTGTGTATGTGTGTGTGTGTGTGTGTGTGTATGTATTGTGTGATGTTGGTGTGCATGTAGATGGCCCAAAGTGCATTGGCATATTATTTACAAAAGATTCTTAATATATATTATAGTTACAGTTGCTGTTGTTAGTTTACAACCACATGCAAATTTAATAATATAAAGATCTGTCAATACCGCCGATAAACCCCATATACAGATATATAAATAAAAACATATGTAATTGTAGACGCTGTTAAAGTGATGGCTAGTTTTTCTTTAATCTATATATATATACATATAGATTCTATATTGTATAATATAGCCGATTTTCTTAGCTGTGTGCAAATATATCGTTGAATCAAGTTTTTGGCGTTGATTTTGTTTCGATTTCTATTTTATTTGTGGTGCTCTTTGTTTTGCTGTCATCATTGAAGCCGATTTCGAAATTCGAGTTCGAGTTCGAATCGTTTGGATTTTTTTCTTTGGTTAAGTGCGAACAACTAAAAGTTGTAAGTGCCTACAAAATGATATAAAAGCCAGGACAAAAAACAGGAAAGTCAGAGAGTGAATGATAGAGACAGAGCAAAAGTAACAGGAAGAAAAGCATAGTTAAGAAATTATAAATTACAGTTAGAGTATAAGACAGAAAGAGAGAGGGATAGGTAGGTAAATAGAGACGGAATTTTAACGCAAAGAGTTGTTCTGATTTGCTTCTAAGTTGAACTCCTTTTCGGCTTGGAAACAATAAGTATTACTAAATTGTTCATCCAACTAGCTTAGTCCATCGTTCTTATATCTTTTGTTAGTTAGTGTAAAGACAGTGTAAAAGTGAAGTTACTTCTGACAGTTCAGTACAGTTCTTTGTCATAATTGGTCAAGCTTTCTCTGTCAAAGAATCAAGTAATATTAGGGTCCCTTATTCCTTCATTTCTTTATAAAAACTTCTTGGAAAAGGTTTGTTAAAGGATCCAAGTTAAGCTCTATCCCTTATTATAGTCTTCCCTTAATAAAAGTCTTAATAAAGTTCATCGGTTCGAATTCAGGCTAACTTTTCCTCGATTACGTAAAACAGAACAACCCTTCAAGTTCCAATTTGGGGGGATAGACACAGAGGAGAAGAAAGAGTGTTATAAAGAAGAATAGACCTAGGATATAGATAAGGAGGGGGAAAAAGAAGTTTATGGGGACCAACCAAAGAGACGACTGCTTAGTTGTTGCACTTTTTGCAGACGTTTCTGATGCTGCTGTTGACGCTTTTGTCGCTGAAATTGACTTCTACTTTTTTTCCATCGCTTAAAGTTGACTCCCGTTCCAGTGGACGATGCTCCTGTTTTGCCGCTGGCATCCGTTTTCGTTTTACTCTTGGCATTGCCATAGTCCCGTGTGCAATTGAACTCATCCGAATGATCGGTGCAATCATAGATCCCATCACATACCATAGTGGCCTTGACACAGGTATGTGGATGTGATACACACTTAAAGTCATTGGGCTGACAGGCAGTGGGAGTGGGACGATTGCTATTGCTGGTGTTGGATTTGGATGTCTTGGCCTTGTTGCTGGAGCTCTTGAAATCTATTTTGCAATCCGCAGCAATATTATAATTAATATTTAAAGAGTTTTCAATTTCACACTTTTATTATCTATCTATTAGTATAGGATCATCTTTTCCGTCTACAATTACAATAAACCCATTTTCCGTTTAATTTTCCCTTACCAAATGGAAATTGTTTTTTATTTTTGTGCAAAATACCGTTAGAAAAATTAACTTTGACTATGCCAAAGTGTTTTCTTTTTCTTTTTTTTGGGATACTTTTGCATATGCACAACTATTTTTTCGTCAAATATTTCTTCAATTTTGAATTTATTAAACTGCAAATTTTAAGAAACTTTTCTTTATACATTGAAATGAAAACTAGGTTCAATTTCTATTAAATTTCAAATCGATTCATAAAAATACGAACGGATTTCGATTTGTGGTTACATTGAAACATTTTGAACTAGAAATCGAATCAATTAATCGAGGAGTTCTTACCCAGAAGTTATCGGACTCTCTAGTTTGATCTAGTTGGAACTAGTTTTGATTGCAGCATTCCTTTAGTTTAGGTTCTCTAGGAGTTTGTTCTGTTTTGTCCTAAATCCTCATTCTTAGTTACTGATTTACAAAGTTTCTTCATTATACTTAAATCTTAACTATTTTTTCTAATTAAAAGGTTTTAAATGGTTGTTTAGGTATAGATCTTCATATGATCGATAACTTTAAAAGAGAAGACGGACAGATCCTAAGGACATTTACTTTAATCGACTGTGTTATGCAAAAGTATCGTTTGGGAAAAGTGCAAAAATGTTTTAGTTTTTTTCGTTTTGTGGAGTTGATGGCATATAGAGAAGTAGGCGTGGCAAGCAGAACTAACTAAATCAGCATTCCTTTATGTAGTAGTTGTTCTTATTTCTTTTTTTTCATGTCTTGACAATTTGTTATTGCTTTTTGTTTCTTTGTTTGTTTTTTTTTTATATACAAAATTCTCTAAAAACTAATGTTAAAACACAACTTAAAAATAAACAAAATATATAAAAAGAAAGAAAAAATGGTCAAAATACGAAATCAAAAGGAATTAATAATTATGATAGTTATATAATAATAATAATAATATAATAATAGTAAAAAGGCTCAAATACTTGGGCTGAAAATTAATTGAATATTTTTTTTTTGTTTTTTTTTTTTTTTGGTTTTTTGTTGGGTTAATCATGCTGCGGTAGCTGTAACACACCTGCACATATTAAGAAAACCTTGCAAGGGAACTCGTTAACGCTGTGGCCGACCTTAAACTCGAACTTAATATTAGCTAGACGACGAGATGGTTCAAAATTTATCGTTATCGATATCGAGTTGGTTGGTTGGTTGTCGTTGATTGATTTTTGGTTGTGGTTGTTGATATAGTTGGTGGTTTGTTGTCGATTGTTGTGGATTGTGATTGTTGTTGTTGTTGTTGTTTGGCAGGCAAAAGTTGATTTCGGTTTTTTGTGTATGTGTGTGTGTGTGTTTTTTTTTTTTTTTGTATTTCATTTTTTCATTTTTGTTCATTTTTGGCATACAAATTATGAGTAAATTAGAAATAATATTTGAAATTATTTGTCATAGTTTTTTTTTTTTTTTTTTTTTTTTGCACAAGCACATGTAAAATAGTGTAAGCAGGTGGAGAGACAGGGAAAGAAAGAGAGAGAGAGAGAGAGAAAGAAATAGAGAAATAATAATAATAATAAAATGTGGCAAAATTAAATAAATGTGTTTGCTGACATCTTGTTACAAAAATATATAAATATATAAACAAGAGGAAACATTTACGATTCTTTGCATGGATTTTCGACTCTTCAAACTGTTATAGGATCCTTAATTGTTAATCAAGGATCATTGATAAGCAAATTTTTAGATTTGTCTTGATCTGATCTACAAATCTTGTTCTATCCTAAATTCTTACTGATTTCAACTTATTTTCCTTTTTTTTTTTTTTTTGGCAAACAAACAGAACGTAGAAAACGTCGTGTGAAATTTTTTATTATATACAAGGAGACAGATAGTTAGAAAGAGAGAGAGAGAGAGTGCCAAATTTTACTTTCAAAGTGCATGATACAGGAAAGAGTGAGTCAGATAGTAAGTGAGCTTCTGCGAGAGAGACAGAGAGAGTGGGACAGACAGACAGACAGATTGATAGGTGAAAGTGAATGTGTGCAATGTGCATTTATTTTTGTTGTTTTGTATGTATTTACTTATTGATTTGAATATTTTACTTGATTAACACAAAAACAAATAATACAGGGACATACAGTTGATAAAAGGACGTTGATGTACCATCATAACATATAGATATGTGTAAGGACAACTCCAACACCGTTATAACCAAATTCCACAAAATAATAATTATAAAAAATTACTAAATGAAATAAAAAAAAAAACCCAACACCAAAAGGGAAAAGTAAATCATGTTACAAGGACTCTAGATAGGCATTTGTGGCGTCATTTCTATATGAAGAGACCCATTAAAGTAACGGGAAATAGTTGTAGTAGTTGTCTCACTTTAACCAATTCCAATTGAGAGAAAGAGACACACACATACATAGATTGCTTTGCTCTATCTTTGGCCTTTGTAACATGAATGTTAATTGTATTAAGAGGGAGAGAGATAACGATATTGTTCTAAGGATTAGGATTATTAGGTAAGGGGCTGGTGTATCAAGGGGGAGTAAATAAAAAAAGAATGTGTTACAGTTTGTAGTGTAGTGTTTAATTTTATATGTTAATATTCTCTTTTTTTTTTTTTTTTTTTTGGTTTTCTTCTCATTTTTAATTTCTCATTAATTTTTCACTTAGCAGTTAGGTTAATAGAAAATGGCAGCCATTTTTGTTTTCGTTTTTCAACTTAAAGTTTAACGTAAATTTGCTCCAATCAACATATATACATATATCATGTATATATATGTATTTAAATGTAAGTATAAATTGTTTTTCAAACTTAAGATTAAAGATTTGTTTTGCTTTCAAAAAATTTTCTTTTTCTTTTCGTTGTTTCTTCTTTTTTCTTCTTTTTTTTTTTTGTTTTTTTGCAATTTGGCTTTGGAGGCGTTTGTTAAGTTAAGGAGAATACGAACAGGTAAGGGGACAAAGGCGGCGAGGGGCCAAAACAGGGGGCGGCTGAGGCATGCATGCAATTTGTGTGTTTCTTTGGTTTTCTTTTCAATTGACTGTACATAATTTTTCAGAGTGCTGCTGCTATTTGTTGTTGTTATTATTATTATTATTAAGTGTTAGATATGCCTTCACCTTGGATTTCAATATTGTTGTTGTTGTTGTTTCTGTTGTAGTTCTATTCTTTTGCAAATTTGCTATAAATTGTTTTTGCAATAATCTTAGTAAAGTTTTCTTATACAATACATATACAATATAGTACAGTTTGTGTGTGTGTGTGTGTGTTCGTGTGTTGGTGTGTGTATGTGCATAGAAAGAGATAGAAGACATGGTTCTTTGTTGTTGTTGTTGTTTTTTTTTTGGCTTAAATTTTACATTTACAGTTAAATTGTATTGCTTTCAGTTAGAATTGATAGGCCGCCATTTTGTTTTTACTCTTATTTTTGTCTTATTTTTTTTTGTTGTTTTTGGAGCCTTGTCTTATATACAGAGTGTTTACCCTCCATTTTGGGCCCCAAATGTGTGTGTGATAACAACAAAAAAAAAAAAAAATAAAGGGATAATGTGAAAAGTGTGTGTAGAGAGAGAGAGAGAGAGAGATAGAGAGAGAGCGAGATAGATTGACTGAGAGTAGTATTGTGGTCTTTTGTAGGTAAGTACATAAGGAAAGGGGAAGTGTGATTTTTGCTCGCATATTTACAGAGTTTTTTTTTCTTTTTCAAGTTTAACAATTTACAAAAGTTTTTGTTTTTTTCTTTATCCAATTTTAACAAATACACACATACATATGCATATGTATGTACATTGTACATATGTTTATATATATATATATAAAGTTTTTTATACATAATCATAACGAAATAAGTTAAAGTCAGCGAGCTAAAGACAGAGAATGAGAGTGTATCTAACATTGCCAACAAAGCCCAAATCCTTTGTATATATTTTTTTTTTTTTTTTTTTTTTTTTATAATTTTTCAATTTCTTCTTCTTCCTCTTCTTCATAATTATATGGATAAATCGTAATCGCTTTTTTTTTTCTATTTAAATGGGAAAGAGATATTTCTGTGTGTTTCTGTTTTCTTTTTTTCCATTATTTTTCTTCTTTTCTAACCTGATCTAGGCAAAAGGCGGGGTAGAATCTTGAGGGGAAAAGGGGCGGGCAGTATATGTAAAGAAAATATATGGTTTTGTGGGGGTGTGTGTTTGTGTGTTGAGGGGGTGGGGGTGGGGTGTGGGGTAGGAGCGTTTTTTGAACTACTCACGCGACAATATTTGCAAATTAACGTAAGTCGGCGGCAAACTTTGTGCTGTCTTTACGTCATACGATGTGCAAACATAACGACCCTGATCCTCCAATTTCAACGATTTCAACACAAGCACCTGATTCTGTGGACTAACATCATTTGGCAGTGGTTGCTCATCCTCGCGATACCAATAGAACTGTTAAAGGAAAGATGGAGTAATTAGACTTTTATAAGGATTCTCGTTTTGATTCCCACTTACCCGTACATTATTACGCAATTCGCCATGTTTCTTGGTAACAATGCAACGCAATTCAATGGTATCACCGACATTGCTAACATGATTCTCAGATGAGGGCTGTTCTTGATAACGTGTTGCTGGATTCACAAACACCTGAGCAGTCTTTGTGACATTGCCATATGAGTTGGAGGCACTGCAACGATAACCGCCAGCATCTGCTTGGGTTATGGATCTAAAGTGTAAAACGTTTTTATCGATGCGCAGAGAGCTAAGAGAAAGAGAGAGAGAGAGAGATACATTAGTAACGAAATCAGAGAATCACTCACTGGACACCCACCTGGATAATGGTCGATTGTTCTCAGCTTCCCAATGTACATCCTCAGTACGGGCATTTTCCACTAGGCAGTATAGATCAATATTATGATCGGCTTCAACAACGAGCGGTATTTTTGGATAGAATGTAATCTTTGGCAGTGGTAGGAGCACCAGGTCACGAATTTCATAGCCAACGATTGTATTGCGATCATCAATGAAATCGCAACGATATTGTCCCAAATTGATCTCCTCAACGAAATAAATTTGCAAATTGTTACGATCAATGTAGGCATTTGGTGGCAATGGTCGTCCATCGACGCGCATCCACAAGGCAGTCGCATCGTATCGTCCAACCGAATTACAGGAAAGCGTCACATTATCTCCTATGGTAGTGAAACTCTTTTTCGGATCAGATTGTGGTGGTACATAGGATGGATATTGTGGCCGATGTTGTGGCTGTGAGGGACGATTGATTAACTCAACATCGCCATCATCTTCGGATATGTCGCCGCGCTTTGTCTTGACCTCAACGCGTATGGTTCTCTCATCTCGGCCGGCCTCATTGGATGCTGTACAGGTATAGACACGAGCATCGGATGTACTAACACGATAAATGTTCAAATAGGCTATATTATTGCCACGATTGTTATATAGTGTTGGTGTAATGGCACCATGATCCCATTGTACATTGGGATTTGGATAGCCACTGGCCTGGCAGGTAATGCGTAGCTCATCGCCTTCCGTAAGATAAATCAATGATTCATCGGGAGTCAATTGAATAAGTGGTGGCTCAACCACACGTATAGTTGCAGTTGCCTTAACAGTACCCAAAGGATTCTGGGCAATACATTCATAATCGCCGGCATCCGAAATCTGAATGTCATCAATACTACAAAAAGGAATGGGGTCAATAGGGCAACTAGGAAACGAACAAAAGGTTATACTCACAGTATATAGCCAGAATCGTGGGCCTGCTCCTGGTGTCGGGGTGATAGTGGTACACCATCGACACGACGCCATTGTACAGTCGGTTCGGGTATACCCGTAGCTCGGCAATAGAGTACACCCTGACTGCCAACTTGATGGGTTTGTGGCGCAGTTGGTGATATTTCAACGCTCGGTGGCTCACGAGCTGCAATCAAGCAAATGATGGTGGTGGTACATATTAATATGAGGATCAGACTGTGTGGACCTTGCTTATTACCAACTCCATTTTTGCGCACTTGCGTTAGCAAGTGATGCATTTCAAATTTAAAGTTTAAAATTAAGAGATTACAAATTATATATTTGAGAGAGAACAAAGGGAATGATCAGACATAGATGGGAGGGAGAGAGAGAGAGAGATACGATATCTGCGTTACATCTTCTTTCATTTTTTCATTTCATTTTTTCTTTGCATCTAATTTCAAGTAATTTCCCGATTTCATTTCATATCAAAGTTTCAATCATTTCACTTACGTTCCACATCGATATTTGTGCTAGCCTGATCGGAGCCATGTCGGTTCTCCGCTATACAAGTGTAGGGACCACGATTTTCCGGCTTGGCATTGATAATGCGCAACACATTGCCACTGACATGGACATTCTCGGCCAGAGCTTCGTGCACTTTGGTCCATTTAATGCTTGGATAGGGAGTGCCGCTAGCTTCGCAAGCAATGCTAAAATCTTCGCCCTGCAGTATGAGATTCTGCTGATTTAGAGGTGAAATAATGGGCGAAGTGCTACCAAAAAGAAACTAATTAATAGAGAGTCGTCGGAAGTATACGGATGATGCAACTTACCTGCCATCAATGGGTGGCACTTGACCCTGCTCAATATAGACATGTACATCTTCGGTATAGTTGCGTCTAGCATATAAGTCGATGCCATAGCATGTATATTTGCCCGAATCCTGAGCACTGGCATCACTAATCTCCAATACATTATCACTAATATAGATATTACGTTGCGTTTGCAATGGATAGCCATCACGTGCCCACTGATATTGTAGGTTTGCGCCACCTGTTGACTGACAAATGAGACGCACTGTATCGCCAGCAACACCATTATATTCCTTTGGCTGTATATAGACACGTTCACGTTGCGGCGGTGGTTGTGGTGTACTGCTCTGTACATAGACCTGGACATATTTCTCCTCCTGATTGAGTCTATTGTAGGCCTGGCAACGATAACGACCTTCATTCGATTTCCGTGGTGAATCAAATATGAGACGGGTGCCATCGGTACGTGTTAGACCTTCGGCCTGTCCATCGATATGGGTCCAAGTGATGGTGGGTGTGGGATTACCCTCTACCTCGCAATTGATTTCATTTGGTTGGAATTCCTCAAAGGTAACATAGCTGGGCAAATTGACAATACGAGCTGGCGATAGTTGTTCCTCTTCTGCAGGATTAGAGAGATTTTAAGAATAGATTAGCATAAGTTGTTTTAGTATATATTTATAATCGTTTTTTAGATACCATAACGAGCCAACATTTCCTTGGCATATTCTTTAGTTTTGCAGCGTTTTTAAGGTTTAAGTTAAGGATATTGAGTTAATCAATGACTTAAGCCAAGAGTTAGTCACTAACTTACCCGTTATGGTTATGGAGACATTGGCATTATATACACTGGATGTTTCCTCATTCCTTGCCGTACAAACATATACACCCGAATCGGAAATTTGCAAATTATATAGATGTAGAATGCCGCCTTCAACTGCTGCCTCGCTTGGTAGATTACTATTATTCTTATACCAACTGACCACAACAGGATCCTGTTTCCGAATAGAAATGAGAGAAATGTAAGGACATTTCGAAAACCTTTATACTTACATTATTCCAGCGCATGCGACCGCTGCAGGTGAGGGTTAGGGAACCACCCACCGGTACTATGGTAATCTCTGGCCTAGCAATCGATACAATAATTTGGGTTCGGACATCTTGCTCATCTGGTTGTGGTGGTGGTTCCACTGTTCCATGGTCTGATTTGTGGTAAATGAAATATACCAATTAGATGGAAAAATATCCCTTTTTTTTCTTTGGTTTTTTTTTTTTTGTGTGTCTTAGTTTGTGTTAGTGACATGAGTTGCGGTTTAATAACGCTGAGACAGAAAACGAAGATAGGTGGCAAGGACATTTTCTAGGATCGGAGAGGGGTGGGGGGCACACGCACATTAGAAAATGGTTATCAAAAGAGAAAAACAACCAAAACAATTAACATTTAACCATATTCAAATGGCGATTTGTTTTGGTTTTTTAACAAGTTTCATTCATTTCATTTTCATTTGCCATAGAATATTTTGGAGCCAGTTCAGTTTTGCAGATAGTAATTGTTAGTTAGTATATACTACTAAATACTTAAAAGGAGGGATAAATGAGATGGTTAACATTTTTAGGATAATAACTGACCAAAGGGGAATATACACACACACAAAAAAGATAGAGAATAATACATAAAACATAAATTTGCTTTTTTTTTTTATTCTAGGTTCTAGTTTCTACTTTAGAACACCGAAATTTTGGTTAACGTAATGAGAGAGAGCAAGAGAGAGAGAGAGAGACAGCTAGAGAGAGGGAGAGTAATAGGGAGTAAGAGACAGCAGCAGATGTCTAATTTTGTATTTAAGGATAAAGGATCTAGTTGAGTCACACATGAAAGTGAAATTTCTTTTTCTTTTCTCAACTACAGAAAACAGAATTATAGACATATCGATCATCTATATATATATATGTATATATATAGAAATCTACACAGATAAAACTACAAGTAACCCCAAAAAAAAAAAATTATATAGTAATACACACATAGAAATACGTAGGAATAGTATTTTTTCTTTCTCTTGGGTGTAGAGCAATACGACAAATGTTGAATCGAAAGTATTATCACAATTTGCCCTATTGCTCTATATAGGCCAAGGACTACAATTCTCAATGGAAATCAATTGGCTCAGTAAACAAAAATTGTCTAAAAGTTAGAAGTTGTTGTGATCCAAGTGGGTGTGTGTGTGTTGTGTGTGTACATTTACTACTACAGAGATAGAAATAATAATAAAAAAAAAGAGAGAGTGTGTGTGTGAGCTCAGTTTCGGTAACGGTTTTTCGTTCGATTGAATTTGAATTTCGTTTTTTTTTTTTTTTTTTTTTCAGTCAGCGAACCTCGCAGATGACAGCCGTAACGGAGTTTCGTTATATTTCCTATTATTCTGTTGCCCTTATATATTTGTAGGGTATCATTGTATGATATTGTCTCGTTGGGCTTAATATCGAAATGAAAGCCACTGCAACAGAATCCCCTGCTTATATCACATATCTTGGGCGGTTCTTCAATAATGGGAGATGTGTCTAGAATGTGGATTGGATGGAGGATGTTTGTTTTTGTTGATTGATTGTTGGTTGGTTGTGATGTTTTTTTTTTTTTTTTGGTTTTTTGTTTTATTTTTTGGTTTTTTTTTTTGATTTGCATTGAAAAGAAAAGTAAAGAGTAATAAATATGACAACAGCTAGAGCAAAATGGTAGATAAAGAGATAGCGATAAATAGGAATATATGAGAGAGCGAGAGAGAGAGGGAGAGAGGGAGAGAGAGAGAGTGTGTGGAGAAAGGAAAGGTTTGTTGAATGAATGGCAAACATGGGGGAAAAAAAGGGTCCAAACAAGATAGTGAGTGAAATTGAGAAAGAAAGGAGGAAAAAGGGAGGCAGGGGGTCATGGCAATTGGAGATGATTGAGTATACATCGAGAGAGAGAGAGAGAGAGAGAGACACTTTCAAATAATCACTCACCGACATTCTGGCAACGATCGCCTGTATAACGGGACTTGCAACGGCATTCGACATAACCGTTACTGCTTAGAGCGCAACTCTCCGTATTCTCACGCTGGCATGGACAAGCCCTGCACGATCCCTGGACATCACGGTAATGCAATGGTGCACAGGTCTCACACGAGTTGCCGGTGTAGCCGGCAGGACACTGGCACAATTCAATTTCGACAGCATGGCGAGCTCCTGCCTGGGGTTGTTCCACCGATGATTCAAGTATGACATCCCGAATGGAAGTACGCCTGGTTGGCACCTGTGGTGTGCCACGGATCAGTATATGCTCCAGATTGGTCAATACACTCATAAAGTCGCTACGAGATGCAACCACTGAATGACCGCGCTCCTGCCGCTGCCAGTTATCATCCTCGTGAAGGCGTACACTGTATTCGGTGCCCTCCGCCTCGTGGGGTGGGCGCGACCAAATCAGTTTTAGTCCATTACCAATCAAAATGACATCAAGTCCTTGCTCATAACTGCCGGACGACTCCGTCAGCAGGGTATACTGCAGCTGGCCGCCATAGGAATGCAACTGATTGCCCAATACACTGCCCCGAAGACTCCAGTATTTGGGTAGGTAGGTTTCATGCGAATATGTGTACATATTGTTCAAGACATCAAAGTTAATATTCTTGTCGTCCATCTCAACACCATTTTCATCGGTTATAAGGGGTGGACTACTGATAAAGTCCACGGGTATCAATTGGCGATAGAGCAGAGCGGAACTACACTGGGTTGACTGGCCGGAGCAGAAGCATTCCTTGCAACCACCGGGGTTATTCGCCGATAGACCATATGTGCCTGGACGGCACTGGTCACACTGGTTGCCAATCACATTCTGTTTGCAGATGCAGTAGTTGTCATCACAGCTGCTGGTTCCATCGGAGTTACACCAACGGTTGCAGTCTGTCTGGTTATCGGGATATGGATATGGATTGGGATCGGGTAGCGTACCAGAACCGTCGGGTTGGCAGTCATAGGGTGAGCCACGTGTAGCATCACCCACATAGCCGGCCGAGCAGCGTTCACAGCTCTCGCCTTCGGTGTTATCCGAGCAATTCTACATAATATAAAATAGAAGTTTTTTAACACTTGGATGGTTCAGTAGCTTGTGCTTTTACTTACCAAACATTCTCCAGTCTCGGCATCACATTGAGACGAGTGCCCGTTGCATTCGCATGGTTCGCACAATCCAAGATAGAGACCTTCCTCGGGATTACGCTTATAGCCTGGGGCACAACGCTCGCACGACAGACCAATATAACCCAGAGGACAGCGGCATTCCTCCACTTCGTAAGCACGTTGAGTTCCCAAATTGGTGGCTGTGGCAACATCGAGCACAACTTGTTGAAGAGAACCTTCCTTGGTGCTTGTCGTGTACGTAGCCTTGATGTAAATGGCCTGAATGCTGCTCAATGCCATGAGGAGATGTTCACGATTAGCCAATTGGCCATCGGTACGTTGCCAAGCGCTCTCGATAATGGGTACCGCATAGGAGTTTGGTGTGCTGGGACTAACTGCCGATTTACGATAATGAATAAACGTAAGATCCTCGGTACTCTTGATGACAACATCGGGAGCACTATTGCGCGACATTAAACCGCCAGGCAGGGGACTGTAGCTCAGGGTATAGTTAAGACGACCGCCATAAGAAGTCAATTTGTTGCCAAGGAAGGGAGAGGGTAAACTCCAGTAGAGTGTATCCGATCCGCTATGCTCGCCAGATGCACTGAAACTGATGGCACTGGCCGATGTCTGGAATTCGACGGGTTGTGGATTGCTGCGCGTGTAATCACGCACCAGATTGAAACTATGTGGAGCACGAGAGCGACCAAAGCTGCTAATAACTTGATCACGGTACCAGGAAGTGCTGGAACAATCCGCTTGTAGGCCACTGCAGAAGCACTCAATGCAACCCGAGAATGTGAACGAGTTCAAGTGGAAACTCTTGGGGGCGCAAGTGTCGCAACGATCACCAATAACCAGACCCTTGCATTGGCAAGTGCCATCGGCTCTGGCACTGTAAGTACCCTCAACATTGCAAGTTGATTGTGGGATGCGATGACAGCTACCGCCTGGAGCCAATGGTGTGCCCTGATAACCTGCAGCACAGGTCTCGCAGCGACGTCCAGTGTAGCCCTCGTAACAGTTGCAGACGACATCTCCATCGGGTCTCAGCTGGCAACCGCTGGCAAAGTTGTTGCTTCCACTATGGGGGCAGGGGCATTCGATGCAGGCAGAACCACGTCGTGAATCGACATAGGTGCCGGCCGGACACGGTTCGGGTGTGAAGGGAACACAGTGACCCAACCAAGCACCGCCTGGCTGACGCACATAACCTGGAGCACAGGTCTCGCAAGAGTCACCAATATAACCGGGAGGACAGTTGCATTTCTCTACCAGCGAGGCACTGCCTAATCCTTGATCGCTTGTACCAGCGGAATCCAGTGAGATATTAACTAGCTCCACCTCACGTTCCACGCTATCCAAGTAGCCGAGACGTATAAGAATGTTATCCACATTGGCCAGAATCATCATAATCTCTTCACGAGTGGCCTTGCGTCCATCGGGTTTCTGCCAACCGCCGGGCAGGAATGGCACCGTCACTTTGTTGGATATACTGGGTTGGGTGCGTACACGATAGGTAAGAGTAAATCCATTTCCTGTTATAATTACATCTGGGCCAGAGATTGGACGTCCACTGCCCACATAACTAACTTCGTATTTCAGATTGCCGCCGTAGGATTTAAGTTGATTGCCCATATAATCGCTGGGTAGAGCCAGATAAGGTGCTTCGCGACCACCGTATTGAACATTCGAGGCACGGAACTGAACGCCATGATGCAGGCTAAGCAGATCCTGACCTGGAGCCTCATTAATAACTATCTGACGGTAGGGACTGAGCTCGACACTGACAACGCGATGAGATAGAATTGGTGGCTGGATGGCATAGGTGAAGAGATTGGCACTCTCGCAAGAATTGGCTACACCGAAACAGAAGCAACGTATGCAATCCTTCTCGGAACGCGCCAACATGTTGAAGAAACCGGCGGCACAGAACTGATTACGTTCCGGAGTTACCGTTACAATGGTGTCAGGAGTGACGAAATGTGTGCCACGCGAGTTGATAATCTCGCAGGAGTAGGCACCGCTGTCCTTGAATAGCATGTTGGGGCAGTAGAGAGTACCAGTACCTCCATAACTTTTCGAGGTACACTTATCGGGCACATGACCCCAGTTGAGACGCCAAACAATAGTGGGAATCGGTGTGCCTGCGGCCATACAGGTCAGATTCAAAGCCTCGCCCTCGTGGAGAGATTGAACTGGTGGCGGTGGACGAATGGGTACAGGTTCCACTGCAAAGACAATGATTAGATATCTTTCCCTAAGATCTTTTCGCTCTATAATACTTACTGCAACCAATTTCATCACTACCATCTGTACAATCGGATAGATTGTCACATTGGAAACTCTTGGGAATGCAATGTCCACTGCGGCATTGGAACTCATTGAAACGGCATGGCGCATTGCTAGGCTCTGGATCGCAAGATTCCTCATCTGAATTATCACCGCAATCGTTTTCACCGTCACAACGCCAAGTGCGTTCCACGCATTTCGAATTGCTGCAGAGGAATTGATTCGGCTGGCACTTGCGTCCATGGCTGCAGCTATGCTCATCGGAGCCATCCGAGCAGTGCGGAATGCCGTCGCAAATGTTCCTCTTGTCAATACAATCGCCATTCATGCAAGTTGCCTGATATTCACTACAAGCTGTCGATGGACGTTCCACGTTGTTGTCTATGGAAAAGAAGAATTAAAGGCGTCGCTCAAAAAAAAATATGCCAAAAATGGATGAAGCCTTGTCGGAAGTGGTGAAGCTTACCAAAGTGCCAAAGGCGGCAATAAAAAGGGAATTTGCTTGATTAATAAGAGTTATTTTAGAAAAACAAAACTAAAAAGGATTTTTCGCTGGAATTGGCATTATCGCTAAACATATTATAAAAAAAATTTTTTTTTTTAGGAAAATTTTTTTTTTTTTTGTTTAAAATTATTTTTATTTTTTTTTTAAATTATTTTTTGTTCTTTTTTTAATGTTTTTTAAATACCAATTCGAGCTAGAAACCTTCTCTAACTTTACAATTATCCTACCTAGACCAAAAAATTCAAGATCAATATGCGGCACAGTGCCGTACTTGATGCGATTCGATTTGACCTCCTCATATTTATGCTCACCCCAGGCTGCATTCCAGCAGTGGGGATAAAATTTAAGAGATTAGATAAAACATAAACCCCTCACTATATACTTACATCGTTCAACATTTAGATGGACAGTGACCTGTTGTCCTTGCATATAGTTAGGGAAGCCAACAGCTTCGCATACATATGTACCAGCATCTTCCACCTAAAGGATATAAACATTATCTTATCAATTTGATTTTTACTACAACAAAATGCAGTGTACACTTACCCGAATATTGGGAATCTCCAATCGTCCGTTTTTGTCGGTGAAACCGGCAGGAAGGGGCTGACCTCCGGGACGTGACCATCTAACCTTAGCGCGTGCTGGTCCCTCGTCACGACAACGGAAGACAACCTCGCGACCTAGTTAATCATCATGCACACACACACACACACACAGAGAGAGAGAAAAAAACATACAGTTAGTTCATCGATTTGTTGTTAATGATCTAAACTAGAGACGAGCAATTTAGGGGAATAGGGATTACTAGCAGGTATAAAACTGTCATAATTGGAGTGATAAGAAAAATTTAGATATTTCGCAATTCTTTTTTTTTTTGTTTATGTACAACAGCGTTCCGTTTGCCAATTCAATTGGTGGTGCAGTGGTGGTGCAGCTGTACAAGAGAACAACTGTGTCTAAATTACATTCTACTATTTACTACTCTGCAATAAGTTGTAAGTAGTGTGCGTACAGTTAGATCAAAACTTACCCTCCCTAATATATCCTGTACGTTTTTTTTTTTATTTTCATATATTTTTATATATTTTGTTTTGTTTTAGGTTTGGGATTAAGCATTAATTGAAACAATGATAAAACATTATATTTAGAATTGAGTAGTTAGAAGAAAAAAACATAGAAACGCTTTAAGCCATGAGGATCGTAACATTGTTTCGAATTTCTCGCAACTAAGGTACGATCCCCCTATGTATTTATCGAATGTGATCGATAATTAATTTTGTTTTCGTACTTACTTTCTTTAATGCTCTGGCTATCGGGATATGTCTTGAGATTCAGTTGATTGCGTGGAGAACTCGGTTCGTTGGCTGTGAAAGTAATCGTAAATAATTCATTATTATATATTTCTCGCTAGATTTATATAGTCTTATGTATATATTGTTATTTCTAGGTGATTTATATGGTAGCCATAGCCCTCTAAATGGTTAGTAAATACTTTGAAAATAAGTAGATTTGGTGGTATTATTTCTTTGGTTTTGTTTTGCTTGGTTGGTTGTCTTGGATCCATAGGGTATTCGCCATCGTACTATCACATTCCACTTACGATCGATCTCGTTGCTAAGGGTGCTGCCGGTACAGTCCACCTCATCGCTGGCATCATATGGACAATCGACATGTCCATTGCAATGCAAGGCTAATGCAATGCATGGACCATTCTCACAACGGAATGTTGAGGGGGGGCAAATGATGCGTAATGCATGAGCGGTTGTTGTCATTGGTGTTGTTGTTATTGTTGTCGTTGTTGTTGGTCTTGCTGTAGTTGTTGTTGTTGTTGTTGATGGTATGAAAACTGTGAAATGACCTTACATTTTGTTTGTTTTGGTTTGGTTGTTGGTTCTTTTTGGCTTTGATAATGCTTTGATTTGATGATAATTCTTTTGGTATTTTTTACCAATTTTACTTACCACAATTCTGTTCATCAGAACCATCTAGACAATCGGTTTGCCTATTACAACGAGCCACCGCACTAACACACTGACCATTCCGGCAACGGAACTGATTCGAGGCACAAACACCAGTATCCTGACAATCGGCCTCATCGGAACCATCACGACATTGAGGATAATTATCACAAACAGCCACCAATGGGACACAATCACCATTTCGGCAACGGAATTGATTGACAGCACAACCTAATTAGATAAGAGATTACATAAAAAGGAAAATTAAATTAGTAACCATAACTAAGAGATGAGAGTAAAGAAATGTAAAAAGAAAATAAGAGTCACTACAAGTCGGCTGTGGGAATTTGAAGAGGTTATAAAAAAAAGTGTATTCAAAATTATACCCAATCAATATTAAAATGGGTAGGAGTGCATTTTCTTTTAAAACTACTTAAACTTAACAAACATGCGCCACATAAAACTTAAAAATAAACTTAGAGAGAAAAAGTATCTAATTATATAATTGTTAACAAATTTGTTGTATTAACCAATACAGTTTTGTTCATCGGAAAAATCTTTGCAGTCGTAATAGCCATCGCAGTGCTGTGATGCATTTATACAATATTGATGATCGTAACAGAGAAACTCAAGTTCCTTGCATTGAGTACCTATATATATATATATATATATATCGGTTTAAAAGTGCATTTCGGATTTCAAAAAAGGAAATGAAAATATATATAAAGAAAAATCAAAAAGGAAAAAAAAAGACACGCAGAGAGAGAGAGAGAACGATAAAGGAAAGAGCAAAAAGAGAGACACAATAAGACAAAAATATTGAGCAACTGAAATTGAAATACAATTAGTTAAGTTATAGACAATATTCAAGAATGCCTCTCGATTTTAGTCTATATCGTTTTTACGATATTCGTTGGTGCTGTAAAAAGCTCGGTGTAATTACATAGATGATACAGTTATAGAGATATAGACAAAAGAATATATAGATATATGTATATACTTAGTTAGTTCATATAATACAAGTGCCAAAGGTGACTTAATTCTAATTGAATGATCAAAATGAAAATCTCTCGATCCCATACAAAAAAAGAGATGTGTGAGTTTAGGTAGCTTCTTCTGGACAAATTTAGCTAATCCTTTTTTTTTTAACCCCCTTGAAGAAAGTTAGATTTATGTATTGCTATCTATATATGTCATGTATATATAGAGAGATTGATCCCCGATAATGTAATACACAAAATGGATGAAAACTTACAGTTACGCTCATCCGAGTTATCCTCACAATGCTGACGACCATCGCAGCGTTCACTTTCCGTATAACATTTACCACTGGGACATGTATGCTGCGGACAGGGTAAAAGCGAATGCGTATGCGTTGGATGTGTATGCGGATAATATGACGATGGATAACGTGAAGGATCATGTGATGTTGGACAATTATGCTCATCACTAAGATCATTGCAATCGACTTGACCATTACAGCGTTTTGAGCGATTTATGCATAAATCATCGCAGAAGAATTCATCGGTAGAGCAATCGTTTGGCGTTAGGCGTGTGGTGACTGTGGTGTTGATTGGTTGATTGGTTGGGTGGTGGTGGTGGTGTTTGGTGGTTGTGAGATAACAACATTCCGGCACAAATGGGCAAGCAAAATGGGTGAAGTTGTGTGTGTGTGTGTTTGTATTGATTGATGATTGCGAGAGAGAGAGAGAGAGATATGAAGAGTTTTAGCGCGCAACGAGAAAGAGAGACAACACAAGAATAAGGTGAGAAGTGGGTCAAGCTGGTTAATAATTTGTTCATAACAAAATTATTTATAAGAAACAAAAAAAAAAGCAGCTGAATACTTAAATATATATGTATATCTACCTACCTGTTGATTGGCATAATAAATAAACTTACAAACTAAAATAACTTATGATTAGCAATGGTGAACTATGGTGAATTTTGTCTTTAACGGTGCATCATTCAATAACGATAACAAAATTGAACTGTGTTTTCTTCTCTTACCACACAGACGCTCATCACTGGCGTCGGAGCAATCAATGTTACCGTTACATATCTGGCTAGATGCTATACACTCGCCGTTATTACAGCTAACC
Organism: Drosophila austrosaltans; assembly: GCA_035045865.1. NCBI lineage: Eukaryota > Metazoa > Arthropoda > Insecta > Diptera > Drosophilidae > Drosophila > Drosophila austrosaltans. The sequence continues at coordinate 22,024,772 of JAWNOQ010000007.1, read as the reverse complement.
GATTGCCAATATAGAGTTGATGAGCGATTAACGATAAAACGATATTGTTTGTACGATATATATATGATGAATGTGGTGAAATGTGGTGAATAAGTGTGGTGTGGTGTAGTGTAACATGTAAAAGATTGAAAATACAATGACTCTTCTTAATCCTCATTCTTTACATTCATTCATTTTGCTACATACAGATGGGCGCCATCACGGCAAAAAGTACAGTTACGCTCATCGTTGCCATCATTGCAATTGACAATGCCATTGCATAGCTGATCAAGGGGTATACAGTAATCATCGCACTCGAACTCACTAACAAGACAATTCTCTGTGAATGTGAATGTGGAATTGATGCATGTAATGTGTTGTAATGTGTCGTGTTTGAATGTGTATGCATGTAGATGTGTTGGTGAATAGTGTTGAAAAATACACAACCATTTATACCCCAAAATGATAGTTTGGTATATTTTTTGATTTTCTTTTTTTTTTTTACCTGTACCCGGACACGATGCCTCATCGGTTCGATCATCACAATCAATATGGCCATCGCATTTCTTCTCATATGGTAGACAACGAGTATAATCACATTGAAATTCGATTACATCACAAAATACACCATCATTGTCATCGAAACGATCTGTGTTTGGTTTTTCAGTGTGTTGTTGGTGGTGATGGTGGTTGTGTGTGTAGTTGTTGTTGTTGTTGTTGTTTTGTGTGGCATATGAAAAAATGAGAAAAGCGTAGAAACAAAAACAAAAACGAAACGAAACGAGACAAAACAAAAGGAAAAAAATGTATGTATAGTGTTTTGTGGTGAATATGAAATCTTTAAACTTGGCTTAGACTTAGTTTTTTTTTTTTTTCATTTTAGTTAGTTTTCTTTAAGCCTAAGTTTTGGTTCAGTTAGTTTATTTTTTATAGAGAGGGGGTGGTGAATTCTACCATCATAGTCTTCCGTTTCATCCGGATAATGGAAGAGACAATTGTTCTCATCGGCACCATCGGCACAATCTGTGATACCGTTACATCGTTTATAGCCCGATATGCAGCTACCATCGCCGCATTGATACTGAAAGCTCATGCATTCGACTATCGGTCGGCTCTTATTGAATCTGGCATGGAAATCTGTTGTCGGCATTGTATATATATGTATATATATATATTACAAGGATATATGCGTTTCGTTGTAGTTGTTGTGTGGTCAAAATTTATGGCGAAAAAGGAACGAACGTAGAGCGTAGTAGTAGTAGTAGTAGAGGGCGTACAGCGCATAAAATATAGATCAAGAAAGAAAGAGAAGAAGATTTTTTTGGCATATGGTGGGGCGTGAGAGAGGGAGAGAGAGAGAGAGAGAAAGAGAAAGGTATTTTTCAGTTAGCAAAAACAAAAATCAACTAATTATTCGCTATATAGCTGAATATTTTATTGGATGGGGGTTTTAGGGGCCAACGTGCGCATCTAATTTCATGGGTATTAGACTAAAGGCAGAAAGCATTAAAGTCTAAGTTAGCTGGAGATAAAAAATAATAGGTTAAAAAATAACCTTAAAAAAACAAGCAAAATTAAAAAACCAATCCAAAAATATAATGAAAATATGTTAATGAAACGAAAAATAAGGCATTGCAAAATAATAAGAGAAATTAAATCCATTCCAATGCAAATATTCCAATATCATGAGCGATTGTTTAATACTAACTGCAAAATTAACTTTGTTCGATATATATATTAACTATATTTGATGTCTTTATAAAGTCAGTTGATCTAGGGTTAACCACCTCTAAAGCTAATCACTGGATAAAATCACATTTTGTCCTGCCTTTCGTTGTGATTCCCCAACTACTTCTAATCCTATTTTTCCTTATAATTCCCAACTAGTTCTTGTTCCCACCTAGTTCTAGTTCCCACCTAGATCTAGTCTTAATCCTCCCTTTTCTTATAATTCCCAACTAGTTCTAGTTCTCACCTAGTTCTAGTCTTCACTTATAATTCCCAACTAGTTCTAGTTCCTACCTAGTTCTAGTCTTAATCCTCCCTTTCCTTATAGTTCTCAACTAGTTCTAGTCTCAAATTTTGTCCTCCCTTTCGTTGTAATTCCCAACTAGTTCTAGTCTTAAATTTTATCTACCGTTTCGTTACAATTCTCAACTTGTTCTAACTCTAAAAGAAAGACATTGCAATGGAAAAAGTCTCTAACCAAGTCTGCTCTTGAGAAAAGAGAGAAATATCCTTTATTCCTTCCAAATAAAACTTGTTCAATAATCAAATCAATTCAAAAATCGAAAATAATTCTAAATTATAGAACAAACCTTTCTTAAATATGGACAAAGGTAAAGCAGCTCCTAATTCTTAATTAGTATAAATAGAAAACAAAGAAGTTTCCTTAAGAAATCCAAGTCCCATGTATAAATCTAGTTAAATTGTTATGCTAATTAAATCTTAGCTGCGATGGGGGTTATATCTACTAACAAGTAAACGAGCTGGGGAAAGTTATGTTTAAGTAACGGACTTTTTTGGGGGCTGGTGGTGGAGGTGAGGGTGGAAGTTGGTAATGGAGTTTGGACAGTAATGTTGGGAGGTACTTACGGCACGCGCTCTCATCGCTGCCATCATAACACTGAGATTTGCCATCACAGACTTGAGTTTTTGGTATGCAGCCGCCGCCGCGTTGACATTTGTACTGAACGAGCGAGCGAACAAAACGAACGAGAACATATTTGGAGGGCGGGATGGAAAATGAATGTATGAATGTATTTGTTTTTTGATTGTGTTGAATGGTGGTGGTGTTGGTATGAATGATGGTTAACTGTTTTTTTTTTTTTTTGGGGTGGGAGGTGGGTGATATACTCACCTTGTCGCTGCTACAATTGCAAAGTATATAATCCTCATCTTCGTGCTGGTCACAGTCGTCAATGCCATCGCAGACGCTCTCAATTGGAATGCAATCGCGATTGTTGCACGCGAATTCAATGTTTTCAAGGCAATTGCTTCGCGTTGGCAATAATGATGATGAGGACGATGACGATGACGAGAATGACGATGATGATGGGTTGGCTAAATGCATGACATATGTATATGTATGTGAGTTGGTGTGTGTGTGTGTGGACGGTTGTTTTGATTTAGTTTAGATTGGTTTTGGATGGTCAACAGACAACAAGGCATATAATAATACGATATATATATAAATAACAAAAAGAGAAAAAGAAAGAGATATATAAAGTATAGAGAATAGAGTAAAGAAGAATATGAATAAAAATGAATGTATTTGTATGTGTGTGTCTATGTTGTTGTTGTTGTTCTTGTTGTTGTTTATAGGTGGGATGGAGGGAACGGCATCAATTAAACGCTAAATTAGCTAACCATTTAACTAGTTTTCTAAACTATATGTGGCGTGTGAGTTGTTGCTGATTTCCGCTTTAAAACTAAAGTAAATTTCAATGTTTCAAATAAATGGCATGCACTTTGATGGGTTTCCATTCAAAACAAAAAAAAAATGTATATATATATATGCATAAATTATATATGCATATATGTATATGTATATACTTATATACATATGTTACTTAAAATAGAATAGAATTAGTTATGAGCTAAGTAAGCATGTTTTCGATAACTAAACTAGTTTGTCAATGTTTGAAATCGAATACGTAATCAAATAGTCAGTGTTGGCAAAGCATATGTGAGTAATTGCTTGCTGGTGTGTTGGAAAACGTTAAAGCAAGGCAATTACTCTCCCTTCAGCACTGGCAAACAGTTTCCATAAAAACCTCTCAACGATCATATACACAAACCATCACCATCGATATTAAACCTTCAACACACTATTAACTAGGGAAACCTACTCGTTATTGTTGATGGTGTTGTTGTTGTTGTTGGTACTATATAAATTGGGTTAGTTCTGGTTGTTGGAATTGGTGGACGTGCAGGAGGTGCATCTGTTGGGCCTATTTCCAATGATGCAGGTGGTCGTGGTCTTGTTGTCCATGACCATGCCGGTGTCGTCGCCGGTGCCGAAGTTGTGCGTGTGCTTGTTCTGGTAATTGGTGGTCTTCTCGTTGTCTTTGGTAATTGATAATTTTCACAATTCTGTTCATCGCTCATATCGTTGCAGTGATAGAAACCATCACAACGCATATGCAATGGTATACATATATTTGCTTTGCTGCATTTAAATTGATTCGAGGCACATAGATTCTGGGAATCGGACTTCTCGTAAATCTTATTCGCTGAATAAAAATATTCATTGGCATCATCGCCATCGAGACTGGGTCCGTTATATGGGCCCAGTGTTGGAAATGGACGTTTATTATGTGGCGCATAGTTGCGTATTATGTTATCTTCGTCGAAGGTATCGGTTCGTTCATCGTCGATATCTGTCCATTGTTAACATTGTATTTCAAAAGGGGGACACAATACATAACCACATGCAAACCATATATATTTTTGAATTTACGTATATATATTAAATGGGAATATTTAATTTTAGTTTTTTTTTTTTTTTTGAGATTTTCATGCATTAAATTTTGTCGTTGAGCCAATTTGAGTGATTCGATGTTCCATTCATTCCCAGTCGTTTTGTAGATACGTGCAAATTAATCGATTAATTTTTGTTTTTGTTTTTTTGTACATTCGATAACCATAACCACAGAGGTTCAGATTCGGATTGATTGGGAGTTTTTATTTTATTTTTTTTTTTTTGAAAGGGAAAAGAAAAATAAAAATGTGATAAATTCAGATCAATATAATTTTTGTTTCACACAAAAAGAAGTACACACAAATAGAGAGAAAGAGAGGAGAACGCTTGAAGCCATCGAAAACGAAGTTAGAGAAGGACAACAAAATTAGAAACATTTTGTTAAACATTTCGCTTTGCATTTTCGTTTCATAGAATTGGAAAGCTGTCAATTTAATGACCCATCACCATATAGCACACAGAAGAGAGATAGAGGGGGGGAAAAACACACAATTTTTAGTTACCAAAAGTCACCAAGAGAGAGAGAGAGAGAGAGAGAGAGAGAGAGAGACACTGCGAGAGTAAAGCATTTTGGACATAAATGTAACATATACATATTTATCGATAAACATTATCGATAAGCTAACGAAGAACGCTGCACGATTAGACATGAATCGAACTTACCGCAATTCAATTCGTCTGTATTATCGGCACAATCGTAGATATTATCGCACACATGACGCATCAGTATACACTCACCACTACCGCAACGGAACTCATTGAAGCGGCACTGATCCTCATCATAGCCACCTGTGGCGTTTTATGTATCAGTTTTTTGTTGTTTCTTTTGTAATGGAATGTTGTTTGATTTGCATAATGAATTGGAATGAAGTGTGCTCTTAGAAACGAAGTGGTCATCTTCTTACCTGCTCTGAGACTGACTAACTGATAAAACTAATTGACTGACTAATTGATTGACTGACTGCTTGATTAACTACAAACAAAGTTCAATTGAGACTCACCGTCGCAATAACGTTCATCGGATATATCCTCCGGGCAATCAATATTGCCATTGCATAGCAACTCTTTGGCAATGCAAGTGCCATCATCGCATTGCCATTTATCGTAAAGACAAGCTGCTTTCGCATTCGAAAATTTAATATCAAATCAAAATGGATAATAAGAAAAGAAAAATTGGAAAAAAAGAATATTTGGAAATTGGCCAAATTGTATTAGATCAAGACGAAACGTACGACAACCCTCTTCATCGGATCGATCATTCGGACAATCGGCACGTCCATCACAACGATGAACTATCGATATGCAGCTAAAATCACGACATGTGAATTTGCCCTTGGAGCAGGTGTATCTTAATTTTGGAACAACTAAATTTCCATTAAATTGCAGCACGTTATAAAAGAGAGAGAAAGAGAGCAAAAGATGATGACTTTGATTCCTATTTTGGCTAAAGATATGGTGAAAAAGTGATCCAAGTAAGTATTTTTCAACATTTAGTATTAAAAATTCTAGCCAAAAGTATGCAATAGAAAGATATATTAAAATATATATACTATAATTATCTTATTTTTATACCCTGTACCCATAGGGTAAATGGTTATATTAAAGTCGCTAAAATGTATGTAACAGGCAGAAGGAAGCGTTTCCGACCCCATAAAGTATATATATTCTTGATCAGCATCAACAGCCGAGTCGATTGAGACATATCCGTCTGTCTGTCTGTCCGTATGAATACCTAGATCTCGAAGACTATAAGAGCTAGAGCTACCAAATTTGGTGTGAACATTCGTCTTATGCCTAGGCAGTTCAAGTTTGTTTCAAATTCTAGTCACGCCCACTTCCGCCCCCGCAAATCAAAAAGAAAATTTTAAAATGAATTTACTAGAGCTGTATTAAAGATAATGAGAAATATTATAGAACTATAAATAATACTAAAAGCTGCAGTGTACATATATTGAAAATGTAAAGAAGAGAAGTAAGAAATAATCCCCTATTATTAAATTTTTCAAAAACCATTATTTTCTTGATGTGTACGAAAACTCATTTCGAAATGATCCTCATCATAGCCAATTCAATTTCCTTTCTTTTATATTGTTATAGTCGAAAATCGAATTTTAGAAACATATTTGAAGAAGTTGCTTAAATGAATCTTGAAATATTGGGGATCTATCTGATCTATACGTAATAGAACTGGATCATCACTTTTTCACCACACTTCCCCACACCCCAAACAGATCTAATAATGATTGCCAATGATGATGATGATCCTGATGATGAATATGATTTCAGATTCTCGAATGGGTTACTCACTTCCATCGCAGTGCTCTTCATCATCGCCATCACTGCAGTCGACATGACCATCGCATTGTTGGCTCGAACTGATGCAACGAGTGCCATCGCGACACTGATATTCCATGCCACTGCATGCGGCAGCTGAGGTGTTGTTAGTGTTAGTAACAATTGGTTGGTTGGTTAGTATTACAGCAGTATGTGTTAAAGAGAGAAAGAGAGATGTGGAGAGGAGATATAGACAATCATGATAGTTAGTTAGCTCTTAGTAACAACAAATTTTACCTGACTTAAAAGAAAACAACAACTTATATTCTCTAAATTATATGTATATATAGAACACTTCAGTTCTTTGTCATAGTCCTAAATATGTCTGTGTGTTTGTGTATAAATATATATATATGGTAGATACAATTTTTTAAGAGCCACTGTAAGGGGTTTGTAACCTTTTTTTTTATCACATTTGTGTTTTTGTTGTTGGTATGCCAATTAGATATATGATTTACTTACTGCAATCTTCGTTCTCATCCTCGCCCTCGGAACAATCGGCTACATTATCGCAACGCTTTTGGGAATCAATGCATTCGCCATTCCGGCAACGGAATTCATTCGACTGGCACTCTGCAAGAGAAAGAGCAAAAATATATAAAATTTCGTTGAGATTTTACATTCATCAAAAAAGTGGCAAGCCTACGCAATTAGATGGCAACAACCGGATGCAGTTTAACAAGCACTTCCCACCCACCCACACACACACACACACACACCCCCTCCCACACACTGCCGAGTTGCCACTTCTATGAGATACAAAAAAAAAAAAATAAAGAGAGAAAGAATATTGTTTGTCAGTTCAGTTCAAAGTTGAAAGCAAAAGTTTCTTGTTGTTGGGGTAGGTGGCAAATATTGTGTGATAAAGCCAACTTCATTCAGACAATTCCCCCATCACCACTTCCCCGCTGTTACCATCCCTTTATTCAGTCATCTACAGCAGCATCGTTAGCCACAGTTTCCTGTGCATGTTTTCTTTTTTTTTTTTTGCCTTTTGAACCCTTCACTTCATCGTGTTCGTCATTGTTGTTGTTGTTGTTGTTGTTGTTGTTGGACACGGCTATGCCGCTTAATATTTCATACAACTTAAGCATTTTCACAAATATTTTTAGCATTTACTTTTACAGTTATCCTTTTCAGTTTCTTCTTGCCTCTTTGCAATGTTTTTTTTTTGCTCTCCTCTCTTTTTTCAACGCTTTTAAAGTGACAACGCGGATTTGATTACAAGCATACAACAAGAGGGAGAGGGGGGAGGGGGCGGCAGAGAGAGGCAGAATGAGACCAAGGCTAATTAAAAGCAAAGACAACTTGCATGGTCTCGGGGGGCAACAGGACAAGTCCTACCAAAAAAAGGGTTCAGGCTATCAGGTAATTAGAGCCAGCTTAAATCTTAAGCTTCATACAAAAGCAATTAGCAAAAAGTAACGATTAATACATATACATATATCTATATATATTATAGTCCAACAAAAATCTAGTCTTATCATACATATTAAACAGTTTTAAGAATTGTCCCTAAATTGTTTAGATATATTGAAATAGTTATACAAGTTAATGACTTCTTTATAAATATACCAGAATGGATTGTCAATTTAATGGGAAGAAATTAAGAAATATTCTCTTTTATTTAATTATTCGTAATAACTTATATGTATTAAATATATTATCAATATGATAATATGGATAGATAATATTCCATTACTTTGCTTACTTTTTAACATATTTCATGTAACCAAATTTCTATTAAAAAACTTTTTGTTTGCTTGTTTTTAATGAACAAAACGGTTCAAAAGATCTACAAATGATCGATAAACTCAACATGGTAAAGTTTATCGATAAACTCTAATGTAGTTATCGTAATTGATAGACGGAAATAGAATAGTGTTGATCCATTAACTCAAATGCAGTAAATGATAAACTTAAATGTGTTTAAGCTGATCAATAAACTCAAGGGCTATCAAGCTGATTGATAAACTTAATTACAATGAAGCAGATCGATAGAGTCTTATGTAGTTATGGTGTTGATCCATTAACTCCAATAATCGATAAACTCAAATGCGTTCAAGCTGATCCATAAACTCAAATACAGTGAAGCTAAACGTCAAACTCAAATGCAGTAATGCTGATCCATAAACTCTAATGCCATAATTGAAAAACTCAAATGCGTTTCAGCTTATCGATAAACTCTAATGCGTACAAGCTGATCGATGAACTCAATTACGATGAAGCAGATCGATAAACTCAATATGATACAGCTGATCAATAAACTCTTCTGTAGTAATAGTGATCGAAAGACGCAAATGGAATAGTGCTGATCGATAAACTCTAATGCAATAGTCAAGGAACCCAAATGCGTTCAAGTTGATCGATAAAGGGAATTACGATGAAGCAGATCGATAAACTCATCAAGGTAAAGCTTATCGATAAACTCTTATGTAGTTGTAGAAATGGCATAGTGTTGACCCGTTAACTTAGAAATACTGATCGATAAAATCTAATGCAATAATGCTGATCTATCAATATCAAGATGATCGATAAACTTAAAAACGGATCGATAAACTCTAATGCAGTACTGCTGATGTGTCAATATCAAGATGATCGATAAACTCAAAAACAGTAATGTGGATCGATAAACTCTAATGCAATAATACTAAACGATAAAAGCAATTTCAAATGGTACTAAGAGCAACATTATTTAAGAATAAATTTTAAATTGCGATAGGCAAAAGTTAACAAAAATAATCGAAATGGGTTGACTTATATCATTTAGCTGTCATACAAATAACTTAAAGCTCGAGCTTATTATTACCGACTGAGAGTGTGAGTTTTATTGGTGATTTAATTATTGCAGATTGAAAATGTCATTGAGGCCATTGGCCGGTAATAAATCCCACAATTGTCGTTGTCGTCACCAACGTCACACGCACATACACACACACACAACAAACAAAAGAAAGCAAACAACACGAAAAAAATGTTTTGCAACTTTTTTTTTGTAATGCCAAAAAGGCAAATGGTTAAGAAGAACTGCAGCATTGGCGGCAACTTTAACTGCTTTTAGGCGCACACAAATCGGTAAAGTTTCTTTTAGGTTTTCTTTTGGTTTTCCGTTTTTCTGTTTTTAATATTTCGACATTTGTAATTTTCAACACGAACATCAGCGGCAGAGCCACTTTGACAATTCCATTGCTAGCACAAACAGGGACAGGAGACATACACAAAAGCGAGACAGAGAGAGGGGAGACGTATGGTAAGATAGTTGCACAGGGGGCAACAACTGACTGACAGGCGCCTCAAAGTTACCAAGTCAATTTCCGAAAACGAAACGCCAAAGGAGCAAAAAAAAAAAAAAGAAAGAAAGAGATAGTTGAGCACCTGCCATAGACAAAAGCCAAAGGAGAGAGAAAAAAAATGAAACTCATTCCATGATTTCATGATTTTTCTTTTAGTTTTTGTATTGACATTAAAGATTCAATAATGACAGCCAACCAAACAAAGACGAAGGAGCATGTTGAGGGCAAAGGTGATTGGGTGGCGGACTTAACGTGTGTGTGTGTGTGTACATGTGGCCAGTTGAAAGGATTTTGGCTGCCAATCTGCCTGCCTTGGCTCCAATTATGCCACACACAATGTTTGTAGATGATGATGCTAAGCCGTTTGTTGCCCCTTTTTTGTTTGTGTACCCATCAAAGTAAATGAATAGAAGGAATATGTTTTCGATTCAAAAGAGAAATAGTATTTATATATAGAGGTATATGTTGGTATATAGTATAACCACCGTTGTAAGTTTTTGACTTTGTTCTCCATATAAATACTTTCACTATTATAAGAGCCAACTTTGTTTGGCTTTTGCTACGATTTGTACTAGAATAATGGTAATAGGAAACTTTCTATAGAAGTAATAGAGTTCACTTTATAGGGTATCCATTGAGTCTGTCTTGCTTATATCCTTTGATTATTCTATTTGTTTGAGTGTGCAAACAAATTACGTGCCGCATTTATAATCCGCAGAGGCGCAAACAGTTTGCTTTCTACCTTTCTTCTTTTTTTTTTTTGTAATTCTTTTTTTATGTTTTTTTTTTTATTTGTGTTGTTTTGAGTGAGGTTCGAATTCTGTGTGTGTGTGTGTGTGTGTGTGTGTGTGTGTGTGTGTGTGTGTGTGTGTGTGTGTGTGTGGCTGGTGGCCAGCTGGGGTTACCTTCAGCTGCATCTTTTGCTGGAGTTGGGCAGTTGGAGCTGGAGTGTCAAATGACCTGAAATGGGAGATTGAATGGCGGCTGGCTGTGTGTGTGTGTGTGTGTGTGTGTGGGTGTTGGTAATGGTGGCTATTGGCCATGGCTCTTGCACTTGAACTTAAAGCAAAGCAATGGCCCGCCTGAAAGTATGCAACATGACAAAAAAAAAAAATAAAAGAAAGAAAAGGAACATCACACGGTGCAGCAGCAGCAATAACAGCAATATCAAGCATATAAAGAGGTAATGAAAGAGGTCCTGAAGGAGCAAAAGGTGGAACCACCTTGGTTTCGAAGTCGGTGAGTTGTTAAGCTAAATTCGAGCCGATAATTGATATGCGCGAGCATATATAGAAGCCAAAAACCGCAAACAAACAAGTGCAAAAAGGAAAAAGAAAAAACGAAAAGAAAATGGAAACGTAACGCAAACCAAAAGAGTAAAAGGCAAAACATAGTAAAAGAGAAGCAAAAGTGGGATAAAGAATGTTGGCTGTAAAAAAAAGAAAAAGAAGTTTGTATGCATTTGTATGGGTGTGCACAGATAGAGTGTGTGTGTTTTTAACCCTTTGTTGGCCATCTTTGGCATTTAGTTGAGTTGCAAACATTTTCTTAACCAAAAAATCAAATAGAGTTTGCCCCAAACAGTGGGTTAAAGAAATTATCATTTAGCAAGAGCTAAAAATGCTTCGTCCTTGTCCTAGCTGTTGTTCTGTCTTGGTTGCTCCCGTTGTTGTTGCTTCTACTGAGTCGTTTAAAAGCTTGTTTGTGTTGTTACCCCATCCCCCTCCACACACTTTGCTAGAAGCTTAGCATATTGATAATAAAAAGTATTTTGATTTGATTATTGCTCGTTAGCGTCTTCATCATCATCATCATCCACTCATCGAATCATTAACTCGCTTTTTCTCGCAAAGTGCAAAACATTTCAGTCCCTCCCTCACTCCTGACCTTACACTCACTTACTGTTCTCTAGCGTAATGGGAAAAAATCTTTAAGATACAAATTCGTTTAGCTGGCATATTTCATATTTATTAAAGGGCTTTAAGCCCTAAAGGAAAGAAGAAAGAAAAGAAGCAAACTATCAACGATAATTATTCATTTTTGGTTTTGGAATCGATTTCCGCTATGTTCATAGAAGGGTTAAAACGCCAAAAACAAAAAAATTATTAGATGCAAATCTTTCGTTTCTAATTTTCGTAGAACTAATTGCTATACACATGTGTGTGTATCTGCGTGTGTGTGTGTGGGACTGTCTGCATATATTTGTGTAGGTGTGTATGGTTAATCGGATATTGGTTGAACGAAGTTATTTATGTTCGTGGGCAGAGAAAGGAGCAGGCAGACAGACAGAGATGTGAAATTGAAGTGGTTTTTTAATGGCTAGTTTTTGTTTTTGCTTTCGTTTTTGATTTACTATTTGTGTATAATCAAATATTTAATATAAAATTTACTATATGAATATGATACTTTGCGTTAATTAGTGTTTACTTCAATTACTTAACTATATAGTTATAATAAGTTCGTTAGCCAGCAACTTAAAGGCCCCAAAATTTGCATAAGACATTAAATTTTAAGGCAAAAGTAAAAATTTTTTATAACCAGGGTTGCCACCCAACTATTTGAAGTGCAACACTTAAAATTTCAAATATTGCTTGTCCTTGAAAAAAACAGAATTAATCTAACACTTTATTAAAAATCAATAAACCATAACCAGAGTTGCCACCTAACTAGGTGAAGTGTAATATTTTCGGTTTCAAAATTGATGTTCTTAACAAAAAAACCTAGTTTAATTAAAAAAGGTTTCGTTATAATCATAAAATAAATAAACCATAACCAGGGTTGCCACCCAACTGATATTTGAAGTGTTATAAATTTTGCTTTTAAAATTAAAAAAAAAGAACCTCTATATGCTAAATTTGTCTGATTACGTCTACAAATAATTATTGAAATCATAACCAGGGTTGCCACCTAACTCATATTTCATCTGTATTAATGTGGCTTTTTAGGCTTTCTAAATACAAGCACTTTGTGCTAAATTTAATAAATTAAAGAAACTTAATAATCAAACCTTAACTAGGGTTGCCACCCAACTGATAAACTAAGATATTTTCGTTTTCAAAATTTAAGTTGCTTAAAAGAAAACCTCCAAATTAAGTTTAATAAGATTTCATTTCTTTTCAATTTTATGGAAATTAAATTCTATTTTAGATTTTTTATTATTATTACTTTAATTTAAAATAAATTAATAGAAAATGTTTCTGATTTGCCCATTTAATGTGAATGAATATGCATTTCGGTTATTAACCTCTCTCTTCAACTACATGCTCACAAAATGCATGTCAAGATGAACACACTCGAGACCTCCGCCTTGCACAGTGTGCTCAACTTGATTGATTGCTTATTCATATTCATATTCATCTGCTGCACTCATATTCATACTCATTGTCACATTGTGTCGCTGCAGGTTTTCTCTTTTGCTTTTCGGGGCTATGTAAACATTGACATTTAACGTAAAAATGGCAGCTCAACACGAAAACTCAACTTGTGCCGGCTCATGAATATGGACACCCCACCACTCTAGTAACCTCACCAGCTGCTTCCTAACCCTCCCCTCCCCTCCCCTCTCGCTCTGTGTCTATATTCTATCCTCTACATATATTTAATGAGTCATTAGCTTAGGTTGCCCCTGCAAGTGGTTGCTTGTTGCAACTGATTCTGCCTGCATGATGCGCTCTGACGCAACAAAAAAAAAAAGAAAGAAAATCGTGTCAAAAACCACTGACAGTGTGTCAGTTGAACAGGCGGGGTTCGGTGAGGTTAGGTGGCAAATGGATTACGGATGACGGGTGGGTTGTTTAGCTAGTTGATTTCACTGCTAGGACTTGCACTTGCAACAGCAGCTGCAGGGGCGACAATTATGTGGCGTCTGCAATTTTAAGTGCGCCTTTGCATGTGCCTCTGTTTGCTTAAGCTTCAACCATTACCCCTTCTTACTGCTTCATCCATTGCTCCTTTGCCACCACACTACCTTTAGCCAACTTTTCATTTTGGGGGGTAACATAAACACACAATAAAAAAATGTCGCATAAATAAGCCAAGAGACATTGTGCGATATCAGCGCAGCAACAGCGGCAACTTGTTGGCCAACTCAACAAAAGCAACTTGTCTCAACATTTGCCCGGATTTCTGTTTTCCGCTCTTGTTCCTGTTACTGCTAAATCGATGAAATCGTTTGACGTTGGCATGTGTGCCCGTTCCCCTTTTTCCCTGCCACGCCCACCACGAAGGAACTGCAACTTCACCTGTCGGCTGACTGCTTAAAGTTTTCTTTTTTTTTTCTCCACTGATTTGTCGCATTCCATGCGCAATGTGACAAACGTTAATTTTTGTGGCTTGTTTTGCATAAACTTTTGGCTGATCCAAATGTACAGGGAAAGGGTGAAGAGTAAGGGGGAAAGGGCTTTGGGCCTGGGCATGACAATGGCAACGCGTGCGGCATGTTGCAGTGTGTGTGTGTGTGTGTGGTGGCATATTGCGTGCGTCGTCTTAGTTACTTCAGCAATTTATGGCAAATTAAATAAATTTATCATTTCGTGGCCAAAAGAAGACAAGACGCAAGAGAGAGAGAGAAAGGGAGAGGGAGAGAGAAAGAGAGAAAGAGAGGGAGAGAGGTAGGTACACAGGTAGAAAATGAAACACTTTTGATAAAGGACTTTCTGAAGATCAGGTCATAAATTTATACTATAATGATCGCTTCACTTAGACATTTATGTAGTATTTGCTATTTGAATAAGTTTCCTCTATACGAAGTTTTCTATACACTATACATTTAACTCTTTTCCTTTCATATTCTATTCCACATTCTTCATTCCAAAGATTCCATTTCACATATTCGAAATAGCAAATCTTTTAGTTCCATTCTAATTATTTCAATTTTCTTTAACAAAAATCATTTACTTTGTTTGTTTCAATAATCAAACAACCCTTTAGAACAACCGAAATGAACCGTTATAGTTTTTTTTTTAGATCAAAGACAATTCCTTTTAAATAGTAGTTATTTAAGGGATTTTAAATTACTTATCTAGAGCAATATTTTTGTACATGTATTTAGCAATTTTGTTTAAAATTTCTCCAAAAGAAAATTTTTTATTAAACTTTGTATAGAAATTTTCATTAAATTTATTTCAGTAATTTAAAAATTTTGTTTTTTATTAAGTAAAAATTTTTCCATGATTTGCAATGTATATTTATATTTCTATAGATTTCCATCTCATTAATAATTATTTGTTTAATAGAAAGAAATCCATTTTCATTCAAAAAAAACTTTAAAAAACTTTATCCACAGGAGTAATTATCATGAAATTGTATTTAATATATTAATTTTATTCACAGAACTAGGTAATTAATTATCATAAAAATTACTTCAGCTAAAGGCTTAATTAATGTTTAGTGATAGATAAGGACTAGCTAGTATATACGATCAGTTATTAAACAGGATCAACGATCATTGCAACGCAAAAAAAAAAGAGTCAAAGACAAAGAGTCAGTGGCCATTTTTGTTGTCACATTTGATTGTTGTTGTTGTTTTTTTTTTTTGTTTTGAAAAAGGTAAAAAGATAAGAAGTTGCCGCCTTTGTCGGTCGGTCGGTTGGTTGGTTGGTGGTTTGGTGGGTTTGGTTTGACACAAAGTAAAAGTGTCAGCGCGTGCCAGGCACCACAAACGGAAACACGACGAAGCGCCGCAAGTTTTCTTTTCCATTTCCATTTTCATTCCCATACCGACTATTTGCTTGGCTCAGTTTGTTCCTTTTCTTTTTGCAGTTTTTTTTTTGTTATAAGAAACTTTCCTTAAATACTTTTGCGGTTGGCAACCTCAACGTATACACACACACACACACACACGCAGAGAGTGGTAATGGGGATTGGGGGGTGGGGAGGCAGGCTAAACGAGTTGGAGCTGAATAAATCGTTGTCTTAACTTGAATCGCAATAACAGTAATAACAACAACAGCAACAATTAATGCACCATGTAACCTTTTTAACTTGGCTAAAATACAAATGAACACATAATTCGATGCGGTTTGTCTTGTCTGGCAGCAACACGGCGTATACTTGATTGCAGCTGCCATCAATGAAATGTAATCAAAATTATTACTATATATACATATTAAATGTGTGTACATATGTATGTATACACACGTAGATGAAGAAGGGATAAGAGGAGAGAGAGGGGTAGTTGACTGTTTGTGGCATTAAGTAAAGTAATTTATTTATTTAATTTTCGAGTCTTGAAGTGGAGCATCGTTTGGCGGTAGTTGTTGCTATCTGTTGATATATCGCTGAGCAATTAAATGTTATCGGCAAGCAACATACACACACACACACACACAGACATACACGCACGCACACACACACACACATACACAGAAACAGCAAAGAGTTTAAGCTAGGGGAATTAAGGGGTATGGGGGAATTAAAAATGTTGTCATTAATCATCTCATGCCACGCCATGGACAACCATAACCATAATAACAATTTGTGACCAAATATTTGACCGAACAATCATCCAACGAACTGGCCAAAATCGACCGCATGTCAAAAATCGAAACCGCCAAAAACAAGGGCCCCCCCCCCTGCCCTCTTGGCTATGCCACAGGCTGGCGCGTGCCTCATAACTGAATCGACATGCGCTTGAAGTTCATTGCCAAAACGTTCAAATGCAAATGCAAATAGAAATTCAAATTCAAATTCAACTTCAAATGTAAATGCAAATGAAAATATATGATTCATGTACAGATACACAAACACACTAGCACACGCACACACACACACACATGTACACTAACATACGCAGAGCTCTGCAAGTTGATGCAGCTGATCGATAGATGACATAAGCAGCATATTTTCTATACCCTGTAATCATTAGGAAAAGGGGTATACATAGACAGAGGGAAGCTTTTTGAGTCTATGAAGTACTTGTATATATTTATATATATTTCTGATCTGTAATAATAGGCAAGAGTTAACTTCTTCTGTTTTCTCGTAAATACTAAAGTATAGCTGCTTAAGTCATGAAATTTGCTATGTAAACTCTTTTCTTACTTTATATTTCAGCCACGCCCATGTTAACCAACAGAAAAACTGGGAAATCAGTTAATTTTAAATTTTTTAACTCATTTTTTTTTAAAATTATTTATAGTGGCATGGTAAAATTTATAGTCAGATGGTATTAGTTGAACAAAATTTTCTTAAAATCCTAAAAAATTGAATGGAGATTAAATTTCCATAAGTTTCTATTGGATCAAACCAGTCGAGGAAACATTTGTTGAAAGAAAATTCATTTTTGTTTTATGTTTTTTAATTCTACTCAATTTGAAATTCCACTTCTAAGTGGTACAGGGTATACCCAAGTCGTGATCTGTTTCAATTTAAAATATTCAATTTTCAATTGGCTCCCAAAAGTAGGCAATGAAATGTGTGTGTATATATTAGCTAAGTTGGTTTTGTATACAAATGCAACACAAAGCATTAAGTTGTTTAATATTAATATATATATATGTATATATGTATATTTATAGATATATATATATGTATATACATATATCAAGCAGAAGATCACTTTATTTCGGTTATTTGTAGATTCAGAATTCAACAACTTAAGAAAGAAATTTATTTCTTTATCCAGCCAAAACATAAAATTAAATGCAAATACCTTGGCCAACATTAATCAAATTTAACTTCAAACTTAATTAAGTAAACTAAAAATGAAAATAATAAAAAACTGAATAAATAACTCAAGTGATTTCACATTAAAAAATAGTTGAATAAACTTTAAGTTTAACGATTTGAAAAGTGGAAATATTACAATATTTATTCAAATGGTCCAAAAGTTTTTAGATTGATTTTTGATTGTTAGAAAGTTTTGAGTATTAAATTTTGACATATTTGAAATATGCCAATTTTTTATTGTAATTTTGAAAAACGTTTTTATAGAAGATGATTATCATGAATGTGTTATTTGGATCTTTCGTAAAGAAGGAAACTTTTTATAATTTAATTGAAAATTTTCTTTAAATATTTTTTACTATATTTTAAATGTAACTTTTTTCTAATCTATTTAAAAAAATCTTTTCATAGATATATATAAACAATTGCATAATGTATATAATAATTTTAATAGCAGAAACTTTTTATAGTTTAATTTAAAAAATGTTCTCTTAACTATTTTCTTCTTTTTTATTTACTACATTTTCCTCTTCTAGTTTAAAAAATAAACATTTCCAATAGATAATAATTGAATGCTTAATTTGTAACACATTTTCTCGCGATCAAAGTTTATTGGTTCCTTAATTGTTTATTAAGAAGAATAAATTGCAACAGTTTTCTGTTGGTAGGCAAAAACTTTGACTCGAGTGCAATTCGATCTGCCAATCTGATGGGTAAAGAAGTCTCATAACTGGCGCCAATTTTTATGGTTTTTGCCGAAAGCAGCAACTACTTTACTTTACATGAGATTGAAAATCAAGATTCGCAAGATTTATTTTGTTGCATCTTTCAATATCGAATTGCTTGAAAATCAATTTGGAAAAAAATTTATATACATATTTTGCTAAATAAAAGCATTGCCACAAAAAAAAAAACCAAAAAAAAAAAAAAACAAAATACCAGCAAAATGAAAAGAGGAAAAATACCGCAAAGGCAACATGCAATTCCCATTCAATCGGACATCGATGCCGACACTCGTTCACTATATATACATACATATATATATATATACATAAATACTATATATCCTCTCTCTCTCTCTCTCTTTCTGCTACGTTTCTCCTTACTAAAATGCCTGCATATTAATGGTCTAACATTTTTGTATGAAATTCATTCAGATTTTCTGATGGTTTTTTTTTTTTTTTTGGTTTTGGATTTTTATAGCCATCGGCGGCGGCGGTGGCGGCACTTTTGTTACTTTTTGCTGGTATTTGCATTGGCCACGCGTAACTTATGATTCTGATGCCAATGTGGATGTGGGGATGTGGTGATGCATGTTGCTAATGGTGACTACATCTCAGCAATCAGCTGCATATCAGCTGCCAGGCGATGATGTCAAGCTGTTGCTGTAGCTGTTGCCATTGCCGTTTCCGTCGTCTGTAATTGCAATTACAAATCGGCTTGGGCCAGGCCATGCCATTCCATAGAGATACATATGCATAAGTACTATATACTATATATATATATACATATGCTTTTCTATAACGTGACTGAGATAGCGCTCAACCGCCAGCTCATACTCATGATGATGATGATGATGATGATGACTCCTCTCGATCCGCGTCCGTATCTGTTCATCATCGCCTCGCTGGCTGCTCGATTAAAATTCCTGGCGTAATTTAGACAACAAACAAACAAAAAAAAAAAGGGAGGGGAGAGCAGGGGGAGGTAGAGCTGCAGTCATGATCTCTTCTCCAGTAACCTAGTAAACTGACAACAAATGGTTTTACTCTTGGCTCTTTTTTTAGGGTGCAGCTTTCATTTAGACATTTTCATAGCCAATAATTTAGTTCAATTGATCTTGACTATTGAACCAGGTGTGACAACATATAGATGACTATATTATTTGTGCAGGGCCAACATATGGTTAGTGTATATGCATTTGTCATAATAATTGGCATATTAAAGAAATTCTAAGAATTGTTCTTAACCAAACAATAACTGAATTTTATATATGACAATCTATTAAATATTTCAATCCCAGTCGGAAAACAGACTTTTTAAGTTTAATCTAGTTCGTTTCAAATCAATTTAGACTTAGATAAATTGTTGGTTTAATTTCACAAGTATTGGAAATTAAAGTCTTGTTTAGAAAAAAGGCTTTCAATACTATTCAAAACTTATTAAATAAAAAATTTTATTTCCAGGAGCAAATTTTGGGGGGGAACTCACTATTCAAAAGTGTCAATGAGTTAAAGTGCTTCATTGAAAAACATTGTATTCTTCGTGTTAGAACTCTCCCCCAGTTTCCCCCCCTTGGATCCGCCACTGATTAGTTTCATCTTTAGTTGATTGATTTTTTTCATTTTAAAACTTCTTTCAATGCTTTGAACTTCATATAGAGTCACATATGTATGTAGGTCAAGCAGTTCGTTAGTTTGATCTATTTAATTGAACTGGCTCATTGAGGTAAGGGAAGCAGTTCGTTTGTTTGATATAACAAATTGAACTAGCTCATTGGAGTTGCGTTGAAGCTTTGAAGCAGTTCTTTTGTTTGATCTATCAAATTGAACCTGTTAATTGAGGTAGGTGAAGCAGTTCTTTTGTTTGATCTATTAACTTGAACTAGTTCATTGAAGCTAATTCTTGATCCAGTTCACCTATTAAGCGTATAGGATATAGCAATACATTTTAAACTAACTTTTAAGTTTATAATATTAAAAATTGTTATATTTTCTTATACAAAATACAATTTCCAATTTTACTACATAAAAATTTCCAATTTTGATATGGAAAAACTTTTCCGATTTGAACATAAGTACATATAAAATCAAATTAATTGACTTGAGTATTGAAAAACTACAAATTTTTATATAACAAACTGTTTCCATTAAAATTTGTAAAATTCAAACAAATTGATTTACTGGAGGCATTTGAATATTAAAAGTTTTTATAAAGAAAAACTCATTCGATTTCACTATATACATATGTATATGATGTATATGATTCAGACAATATATGTATTATGCAATATTATGATTTAGAAAATATGGCAAAATAAAAGTTCTATGTTTAAAATGAAAAACCAAGCTAAATCTCATATACAAACTAACACAATTAAGAATGAAAATCTATCTATATCTTTATATAGATATCAATCTTTATTTAATGTTAATTAAGTATTAACTAATGCTTTTTCTACTATTTCATATATTTATTTCATTTATTTATAAGACAAAATATAGCAAACTGGAAAGATTTTAAATCTCTAAATGGATTATGCAAT
Organism: Drosophila austrosaltans; assembly: GCA_035045865.1. Lineage (NCBI taxonomy): Eukaryota > Metazoa > Arthropoda > Insecta > Diptera > Drosophilidae > Drosophila > Drosophila austrosaltans. Next base: position 22,003,753 of record JAWNOQ010000007.1, on the reverse strand, counting down.
TCGTTTGCTAGAGACATTCTTTGAGAGGAATTTTCTTGGTCATAAAACAGATGACTTAAGCGAGAAAAGGAAAAAAACTAGATGATGATGTGTTTGCAGAGAGGGGGGAGAGAGTGATGGGGGAGGGTGTATAAATACTTGAAACACATTTTCATGGATATATATTTTTTTTTTTGGGTGAGCTGTTTATGCGACAGTTTCGATGTCTTTTGCATTTGTTTTGCATGCAATTCAAATTGCAGTCGCAGCGAGAAAAGAAAATTTATTACAACATGCAACAAGCAGGCTGGCAGGCAGCAGGAGAGGGGGAGCTTGCTTTTTGCCTTTACTTTTTTTTTATTTCGACTCTATCAATTTGTCGTATCTGTAAATGTAGCTGTGTGTGTGTGTGTGTGTGTGTGTGTCTGTGAGATACTTTATGCGGTATCTGTTAGCCTGCGACTGCATTGAGCTCGTAAATTTCAGTGTTTGTCGGGCAAGTCATATAGTCAGTCTGTCATATAGTCATCCAGCCAGTCAGTCAGTCAGTCAGTCAGTCCGTCAGTCAGTCATTGCTATAAGTAAATCTGTCAAGTTGCAGAGCATGACATTTGCATAAGACTGCGAACAACAGCAAATGAAATTGAAATGAAATTAATAATATACATATGTATATAAATGATTATTCAATCCAAGACATGTGTTATATGTTTGCACATGCAAACATTATAGATATATATGTATATGTATGTGTATATCTATGTATATATATATATAGTATATAGAAGCAACAAACAAATGCCATTAATTGTCTTGGCATTAACAAGTTGTTCTTACACTTGTGTTCAATTCTACATGAATCTTCAGGCACTTGATATTGATATTGAAATTGATATTCAGCTAATAGATCAAGGCCAGGCCCAAACTGTTTGCCATTAAATTTGCATTGCAAGAGACAGAGAAAGAGAGAGAGAGAGAGGGATATGTTGCAAAGGGAGCATGTTAGCTGTGTGACACTGCAACAAAATCAACTTGTCAACAAAAGAATTAAGTCACGTATTTAATCAGCTAAACATTTTTGCAAAAAATGAAAAGAAATGGCAGAAAATGACGCAACAACGTAGCCAACAATGATATTTGCCTTTATTTTCTGTTTTTTTTCTCTCTCTCTCCTTTGACATTTTCCTATTTACCCATTCTCTCTCATATCTCAAATCTCAGTTGGAGAAAACTTTCGTTTTAGAATCAAAAGTTCTTGGGACATTTTCTTCTTATTTTGTTGTGTTTTTTTTCTCATTTTTTACGCTCTTATATTTTGCACGCGTTCAACAAGCAAATTACGTGCTGAGAGGTAAGTAGCAAAAGATGGTGAGGAATAAGCACGGGGTGGGGCGGGGGGAGGTGGGTGGTATATAGGGTGTCTCAACCATATGCCCAATGGCATTTAGACATTTTGACATTTTTGTTAATGGCATAAGCATCAAATTACATGTGAGGGGTACTGAAAGGGGAAGGGAATGTCGGCATTCGCATTAGAATTAGAATCTTTGCCCTCGGCCAGTGAAGGGTTCTATATATATGTATATATATATATATATATATGTATATATGGGGGTTCTTCTATATTCTTCAAGACAAGAAACTGAAGAGGAAGAAGAAGTAGCAGAGGAAGGAGGAGGATAATGATGAACAAGAATCAGCAGCAGCAGCAAGAAGACGAAGAAAAAACAACAACAATTGCACTTTAAACTCAAGATTAAAGTAAACAACAACAAACAAACATGCCAAGAGAAGACTTGGCCCTGAATAAGAAAAATGAAAAATGGAAAAAAAAAAAATAAAAGAGAAATACAAAATTTAGCAGCAAAGAAACTGTTAAAATGTAAGCAACTCTTTTGTTGTGAGTGTATATATGTGTCTCTATGTGTGTGTGTGTGTGTGCGGGGGGACAATTGCAATTGCATTTACAGTTTGACAGTCACAGGCGAGTGCGTGTCAACAACAGCAAACAGCAATACAAAAGATGCTGACCAAACTGTAAATAGAAAACTCACTTCACAGTTGCACAGATTAACACACACACACATTTTTAATACACTAACATATGAGCAAGCTAAATGGAATTTGTATTAATCATACAACAATAATTGTATATATATCTAAGAAATAAAGTATATATATACATTCTTAAGCAAAATTGCATAAATTGATCAACTTTAGATGATGTAAGTTTTGTTTTCTGGGTTTCAGTTGGTCAATCCAAGAACAAAGTCGTATAATTATATAGATATAATACTACTATATAAAACATACTTTGAACTCTGTTCTATAAATAAATACTATTCAAATTCCTCTATTTAATTTCCTTATTACCATTACTAATTGGATCCAAACTCTATAGAAACAGTTCCTCTAGGACGGTCGCTCTAGGATCTATAAATTCTATCTTTAAAAACTTTTCAAAAATATATATTTAAATATTTCTATTGACTTGATAGTCAAATTGATATTTAAACGAGCAAAATTGTTCAGTTTCTGATTTGATATTAGAATAAATCGTTCTTTTTTTTATATACATTATCAAAATTTTAGCTAAATTAACTAAAAAGTTGCTTTATTATCAAATAGATCGAAGAATTGTATTCAAAAACTAAGTTCAATATTTACAAATTGCTTTGACAAACAATTTTACATTCAGCTAGAAACAATCTCCAATTTATTTTCCTAAAATAAGTATATCAGAAATGGAAAAGTTTTAAGCAAGCATAAAGTAAGGGTATTAACAAGTTCACCTTGCAAATGCCCACTGTTCCGCTGGTCCACTTGGTCCACTGTTCTTTTTCACTGTTGTTCTAATTGTTCTCTCAGCGCATGAGCATGAAGCTTGGATTAAACCAAACAAACTAACTTGTAATATGCCCTTGCCTTGCCACAACCCCCTTCCCCTCCCCCCCTCTCTTAGCCTTTATCCATTGTCCACACTCTCATGTAGTTGTATTTATTTATTTATTCAAGAGCCTCCCCAGATCTCATTTCGTCGACTGATTCCATTTCATTTCTTCATCTTTTCTTTTCCACCCCCTCTCCCTCAACCTTTCCCCTTCCCTACTTGCCTGTTCATCAGGAAGAGAGATCTGAGAATGCAGGCAAGCAGAAAACTAGCTTTTGTGTCGTCTAAACCCAAAATCATGGTTACAATGGGCATGGTTAAATCAGTGGGCGTAAATGCATTGTACTAAAAATAAACACATTACTTGAAGGCAAAAACTAAACTAAAGCAAGAGTATATACTCGTACGTAGATATCTATGTATATATATCTATAATATAGTTCTATGTAATATCAAAAAAACGAAAAATGAGCTCAGTAATCCGGATGATAATAATGAAAATATTATTATTAAAAACTGCGCAAACAAAGAGGAAAGGAAAGCGCAAATTAAACATATTGAAAAGTTGGTTTTCTTTTTGAGAATTGTTTGAATTATTTATTTATACAAATCAAGCAATGAAGAAGTTTGCAAATGAATTATTTATCTAATTTAATATAAGCTTATCATATTTTTAAATTTAAATATATATTTTATATCTTTTAGATCGGCTTTGCATTTATATATAAATTTATCTATTAGTTTGTATGGTTTAAGATGGATAAAGAAATCTATATTTTCTATATTTATCCATCTATCGATCGATCTATCTTTCGGTTTGTCTATCTATCGATCCATCTGATGATCTATCTGTTCAGTAGTCTATCTATTGATCCATTTAACAATGCATCTATCGCTTTATATATGTATCTATCCATTCAACTGTTTATCCTTCAATCCATTAAACGATCTATCTATCGATGTATTTAACGATCTATGCGTCGATCCAGCTGACGATCTATCTATCGATCTATTTATCGATATATTTATTGATCTATTTATCGATCTGTCTATCGATCCATCTAACGATCTATCTATCGATCCATCTAGCGATCTATCTATCGATCCATCTAACGATCTATCAATCGATCCATCTAACGATTCATCTAACGATCGATCTATCGATCCAACTAACGATCTATCTATCGATCCAGCTCTATCGATCGATCTATCGATCCATTTAACAATCTATATATCGATCTGTCTAACGATCTATCTAACGATCAATCTAACGATCTATCTAACGATCTATCTATTGATCCATCTACCTATCAATCCATCTCACGATCAATCAATCCATCTGTTTATCTATTTATCAATATTCGATAGTTCTATCTCTCCTATTTTGTATATCCAACAGTTTTATCGTAGTTACTCCCACAGAAATCGCATTTATCTTACTAACAACTGACTTTTTTATCAAGTTTGAGGGACAGCTAATTTATTTAAAATTTATATATTAATAAGTAAATATTGAAAACACCATCCTAAGCCTGACCATTCATACCTAATATCGTCTTTGAATATTTAAAATCGTTCGAACATTCACTTTTTTCTCAAAAAATAAATAATTCGTAGAGTGAAATATCGTAAAAGAAGACTTCTACAAAATCTTAGTGAAAGAAAAACGTTGAAAAATCTTATTTGAAGTAATACGAAAAACTTATTTGAACAATTTTATATTGATGTTTCCCAGAAGTCATACGAAACAGGAATACCCTTAACATAAGATATCATAAATGGACAGTTTTTTATCATCAATGATGCAAATATTGGATTGAAAGATTTATGGAACAGAAATTTATTTAAATTTCCATTTTGCTTAAATTCAAATTTGACTTAACGGAAGTTATAATTGTCTTTTTCTTATTAAAATTTCTTTGTTTGAGGTCATTGATTTATATTTTAATCAACGGAATTTTGTTTTACTTTTTTATACATGCAAATTAATATAATTCTAATTGTAAATAAGATATATAAATGTATTTTTAATCCTTCAGAAAGATTTATTTCACATGAGTTGCAAACAAAAGTTTACTTTTTTTTACCCAACTGTTTGCCCACATTCCAAGTTAATTTACTTTATATTTGTTTAAGACATGCAGTAAACAAATATTATATACATAAAATTTACTTAAAGAAACTTCCTGATCAGTCAGTTGGTCAGTCAGTCAGTCAGTCAGCCACCTTGTGCACTATCTATTTGTGTCAAGTGACGAACAGAAATACGCTATGAAGTCATTCGATCATGATGATGATGATGACGGCGCTGTGAAGATTTTCTCTTAGATTACAAATAGAAGCCAGCTATTATCTTCAATCTTTCTTTTTTCTTTTTGCATACAGCAAATATCCACACCCACACCACACACACACGCACACACACACGCGACATGCAAAAAAAGAGTATCATAAAAATTGTTGTCGTCTTTTTTTTCTTTTCTGCAAAAAAAATTGTCAAAGTACAAAGTGATAAGAACAATTGCGAATTTCATAAGTTTGCAAATTTATCTGATATTATAGTATGTATATATATATATGTATATATATATATATGTATGTTTCTACATATGTTCATTGATATATATTCTCTTTTTTTCAACAGAAGATCTATCCGACTTTGGTAAGGTGAAAAATGTTAAATTATGAAAAAATTATAAATAAAATTGTAGATTATATAAAATTGAAAAAAAAAAACAGCAAATAAACTTCTGATGCCCCATAGCCTTAAGGGGAAAGGGTATTCAATTTAGTATTAGATATATCCTTAGGTGATTTGCAATTCTATAAGGCAGCATAACGTATCGCAGATGATTACAAATCATACTACCTTTAATTCTATATCCTTAGAATATCCTTTAGCTCAACTTAGTCATGCCAAATATACGACATACAATTAAAGGGTATATCAACTTCGTGGTGTCAACAGTTATTTGCTTCCGGTACATGTTTTTTTTTTTGTCTCTCTTTCTTGCTGTTCATATTATAATCTAAAGCATTTGGTTGCCTTCTGCTCGGTTGCTTTAATTGTTTAATTACATACACACACACACACACACACACATACATATACATATTCTGTTTGTTTGTTGCACATTTAAATCAAAAGCAAGCGATAATGTTACACACACACACACATAGACACACACATATATGTATATATATAAAAGGTGCACACACAATGAAGTCAAGGATAAATTATTGTCAGCAGTTAACAGTTTTTTTGTTGTTGTTGTATTATTCATTTCTTTTGCTGAAATAGCAGTTTTTAGTATGTGGGATTACATATACATATATACCTATGTGTGTGTGTGTGTGTGTGTGTTTATTTGTATCATATGATCAACAACAACAAACATCTCTTCTCTCACTGACCGTGACCAAAGGCCTAGAAATAAGCCAATGTTGAGGAATCTTTTTTTTTTTTTATATTCTTAAATATAACTAACGGTAGTTTTGTAGTTAAAACAAAAGATTTTCCTACAAGGCAAAAGTCTTTTATAAAGGAAAAGAAAGATCGTACATATATATACATATATATGCATATACATACAGATATTTCTACTTTTGTTATGGTAAACCAAAAAGTTCTCAGCACACTCTCAAAATTCTTACTTATTACAATTTGGAGTGGCTTAAGGAGATTATATAGCGTAGATATATCGAATATTCTACATATAAACGTATTAACCGATTTTGGTAGAGAAGAGAATCAAAAGTTTTATAAATAAACATAAAAACTGTTTTTGTTTTTTTTGAGTAAAGAATCGAAAGTTTTATCAAAAGAACTTTTTTCAGATGTTTTTTTTTTAAATATTTACTTTAATTTGTTGAGGAAAGAACCTAGAAAATATATATATAGATATATATGAATGTTCAATCAAAACTCGTATTAATCGACCTCTCTCAATCCGTATAATATTTTGGGATTTAAAACAAAAGTATTGCGACATTCAAAAGATTTGAAATATTTTTAGATAATTAATCAACTTTAATGATATTAATCAATTGTACCAAAATGTCCACAGAAACTTTTGCATATATATTAGTAAACTATTTTCGGATAATTTTCGAAATTTTATGAATTTTGAAATACATTTTTCAGCAATTATCTAACTGAATCATCATACATTTACCTAAGTTAGACACTTTGCATAGAAGTAGAAAGAAAGAGTTATTATTCTATCTTTAAACTTCTATACAAAGTGACTCAATTAAGAAACAGCTGATGAATCAGTTAAAGAATATCTATATATGAAAAAGGTGACAACCCTGGTCATTAAAAGAATTCATTATGCTTAAGTAATTCCCTCTAAGAACTGAAAATGATTATCTCATTTAACATTAGTCACTTTGAAAACCTTTTTAACACTTTGTACTGCGAATCTATGAAGAGTCTTTGCCTATCATTCATATACTACTATATATACATATATATATGGTAAAAATCATCTTATCAAGATAATTGTGTCTATTTATAGAGTAAAGAACAACAAGAACAATAAGAAAAGTGTAAAGTAATGTAAAGTGAAGTGAATTTTTGTTCTTATTTCTAAATTAAGATGTTTGTGCAAATTAATTGGTGGCTGGCATCATTATTATTATTATTATTATTATTATAAAAGCTACAAACAATTAGCCTAGATTTGTGGCAATAACTGAGCAGAGACTATCACTGAGATAGTGATACAAGTGGAACTCGGGCAACATTTTGTTGCCGCTGCTGCTGTGACAATCTGCAATCTGTGCAGCATCATCATCATCGAAACTGGCAGCAGCAGCTGGAGTCGTTTTTTTTCTCTTCTTATACAACAATTGTTGTTACTGTGTGTGTGTGTGTGTGTAAGGCAGCAATTAAAATTGGATGCCATTTGTTGTATTCATTTATTCATTCTTTCTGCAACTGCAACTGCAACTGATTGAAATCAATTGCCAATGAAGCTGCAAAGTCAAAGATGAAGATTGATATGCCAACAAAAAGGCGAATTGAACTTCTCTTTTTCCTTTACCATTTCCATTTCTATGTTCTTTTGTTTTTTCTTTGTTCTTTTCTTTTTTTTTAATTTTTCTTGTTTAAGGACTTACCCATAGGAGAATAGCTTCTATAGTTGCCGCGTGCCTCGTTCAATGGGCAATAATGGGACAAAAATAGAGCCCAAAATAGCCAAACGCCAGCGGTGGCGGTGGCGGCATTTGTCAAGGGTCTCAATACCCGAGACATGTTGCGCTGCCCTTGCGGATGTGCCTAAAGATGACAAAACTTAAAAAATTTCAAATTGGAGAATAGCCTTCAGAGCGAGAGTGAAAGAGAGAGCGAGAGAGCGAGAAGGAAGAAGTAAATGAAAGCTGTGCGTTTATTGCAGCTTTTAGAGTGTGTGTGTGTGTGTGTGTGTGTGTGTGCGTGGGTATCTGTGGCTTGTTGGAGGAAAAAAAAAAATGCAAAAATTGCTGCATAAAAATCACAGCGGGAGCAACAGCAACTATGCCGGACAGAGGGCAACACTTCCTGCTTGCTTGGTCAACGCATTAACAACAACACTCAGACACCAGTGAGAGGGGAGGGCAGAGGGGAGTGCAAAAAAAAAGGGACACTAGGATACACTCTAACAAACATTTCCGCTACAAATGAAAGCAATGAACAACAGCAGCAGCAGCAGCAGCACCCAAATGTTCGCCCACTTGGCTACAACTTCCGCTTTTGTCTATTCGTTGGAGAAGCAGAAAACCCTTAAGAATATATATATTTATATATATATTCCTTGCAAGGACATTTAAATGTTTGCTTAATTTTAAATAAAGCAATATATATATATATATATATATATGCTCCCCTTCCATCTCTTATGTTACGCTTAGGCCTAAGCGAGAGCGGGAGAGTGGTGGCAGCTTCATCAACATTCAATTGTTGGTGGCACATCATATTTATTTTTGTTGTTGTTGCTTTCCCGACTTTTCCTTTTCTTCTCTTTTCTTTTCTTTTCTGTTCACTTCAAATGAGATGCATGGAAAATATATTTCAGTGAAATTGTTATGCAAAAAGATTATATCCCAAAAGTAGGCCATACTTTTTTCATTTTTCGTTTTTTTTTTTTTTTTTTTTTTTTAAATTGAACATTTTGAGAAATTAATTTATTATACGCTAAAGTCTTTTCTTCTTTGATGAGAGAAATCAGTTGAAAATTTTAGATTTTTAATTAGAAATTGGTTTGGCTTTCTATAATTTTGTAAAATTATAGAAATCTAATCAAGAATATCAATAAAAATTGTTTGAAATTATAGATCAAAGTAAGCTAAAATCTATAATTTTCAAGATTTTTCTAATTAAAATCTAATTGATAAAATTAATTCCTTATTAAAAATCGAGTTCCCTTTAGAATTTTGATATAAATTATATAGAATAATAGATCAAAGTAAACTAAAATCGATAACTTTATATAATTTTGCTATTTAAAACTAGAATTTTTATTGAAATTCATGAACTAAATTCAAAATTTGATATTGGAGTTGAAAATATTAAAACAAAAGTTTGTCAAATGAAAATAAGTTTCAAACTGTTTTCAAAATTCTATATTAACTAGCTAATCATATGTCTAATATAGATTTAGACAAGTAATATGATTCTTTTAAATCTCTCTTATGAAAATTCTATTATATCTAAATTTGTTGAAAAGGTTTTTAAACTTATTACATCAATATGTAATATCTCTATTACAAAGTGAACTTTGTGGGGATTTATTCTACCTAAGTCAAACAGAAAAAGTTTCCCAGATCAAAACTCATATAAAAAAAGATTCCCTAAATCATATAATATAGAAATATATATATATTTCACGTTTTTTAATTCAAAACAACTTAAAAATTATTTCTACTATATATTCTTCATATGCATTTCCATTCCATCTTTTTCACTCTTCATTTATTTTAATACGTTTTTTTTTTTGACTCGTAAGCAAAAAAGAAACATTAAATGTAAAGGGAAAATAAAGTATTTTATAATTTTCATTTTTTTTTGTTTCTTTTTTTTTATAATATATGAAACTGAACACTTTTATTCGTGACTTATGAATGAGAATATCCATTCCAACCAAGGACCACACAAAACTCAAAGTTATTTGCTATGTGAATGGTAACTTTGCCATGTGATACATTTCGATTCCCTAGAATGAACAATGTTGTTCTATATGTATATACATATATATAAATGTATCACACTGATGGAATTTACTTGTAAAATAAAAATTGAGAGTTGCTCATCGTTTTCTATAGAAATATATATTATAATTTTTTTTTTCTTTTTTGTATTGAAGTTTGCCTCGAAATTCTTTATTACCATCTGATTGAGAATTTCAGTGTGGAATTTATGGTTTAGTGTGGTTGACTTCATTTGTATACCTTAACTTGGATCGGGTATATTGATTTTGTTTGAAAAGTTTGCAATAGTGTAAAAGTTACTTTTATATTATATATATATATATATCTGAAACAGTTTGGAATGAAATAACAATTGAATTTAAAAGGTGTTTAAAGTTACAAAACTGATTTTATTGTATTCCATTCTTTATTGTTGAAAGTTTTGGTAGGAATGAAACACATGGAAACTAATTTGAAATTGAAATGGTGGAATAGAACACTTAAAAGTTACCTCTAACTTAAAAAAAGGAACAAAATAAAGGAATAGAACACTTAAAAGTTACCTCTAACTTAAAAAAAAGGAACAAAATGGAGGAATGGAACACTTAAAAGTTACCTCTAACTTAAAAGAGGAACAAAATAGAGGAATGGAATACCTAAAAGTAACCCTTAACTTGAAAGAGGCATAAAATAGAGGAATGGAACACTTGGAAATTAACTTTAAATTGAAAGAGAAAGAAAATTGAGGAACAAAACACTTGGAAGTTAACTTAAAATACAAAGAGAAACAAAATGGAACAAAGACTTTAAAGTTAACTTTAATTTGAAAGAGGATTGGATTACTTGGAAGTTATCTTTAAATTGAAAAAGGAACAAATTAGAGGAATGAATCACTCAGAAGTTAACATTAAATTGAATGGGGAACAAAATGCAGCACTTAGAATCTTAACTATTCATTTGAAGGGTGTTGAAATAGAGGAATGAAACACTACCAAGTTAGCTTTCTATTTAAAGAGTATAAAAATTGAGGAATAGAACACTTGGAATTTAATTTTCCGAAGAAACAAATTGGAGCAATAAAAGGCTGAGAATTAACATTTTAATTACAAATAGAACAAAGTGGAAAATGAAACAGATATGGAAAAGTCTCGGATAAAACATACATTCTAAAACGCTATAGAGGAACGATGGGAAGGATTAGTTTCTTAAGGTCGAAAATTATCTGGTAGATTGGTAGAGTATAAGAACTTCGTTTTAAGTTTTTTCTTTTCTTTTTTTTTTGGTTTCTGGTTTGCTACATATTTTTTTTGCAAAAACTTGAACTTGAAATTCGGAATGTTTGAATTTTGAAAATTGAGTTTAGAAATCATTTAGGCCATGTGTGTGTGTGTGTGTGTCTGTAAGCTAAAAGACATTGGGTCAAATATTTGTGGTTAATAAACTTGATCGAATGTTCAAATTGATTGGAATTTGGCTTTTCCGCAAAACAGTTTTTTTTTTTTTTCTTTTTCACTTTGCCTTATGTTGGAGCTTATCTGTATCTTTGAGATAATATGGCTAAAAGCTTTGTATAGTTTGTGCGCGTATTTTTTTTTTTTTTTGGCAAATTGCCGAGGCACAACTATGAGAAAGAAGAAAAAGAAATACGAATATTTAATGAGATACACGGCGTGTATATATACCTATATATATATATATATAAAGAAGTTGATATTGTATTGCTTTTGGCCAGTTTATGTAGTTTGCGGCTTGTTTCAATTAACTAAACATTAAAGGAATGCTTTCAGTTATTGTTGTTGTTGTTGTTGCTGCTGCTGTTTGGCCAAAAGTGAGTTTTAAGTTACCGAACATGTTACGCATAATAATTGGGGAATGAATTGCATGCTGCAACATTTAGTAGTAGCAACAACAACAACAATAATAACAACAACGGAGCATCGCTAATGAGATGACGCCACGTAACCATCTCAAAAGTATGAGATGAAGCTGTGGGAGAGCTGTAGAGTGGTGGGGGGGTTAGGTAAAGGACGAACCAATTATTTAGTAGAATATCTGCTTTCAATGGACTGCATAGCATATTGCTTTCAGTTTTGCAGTTTAAGTCAGCGACTTGGCCTTTTTGGTGAATTATGTTTAGCCTTTTTAGCGTCATTAAAACAAACACACACACACACACACACACACAAATTGCGATTAAGTTAGTTTAGTACAAATGCCGCCACATTCATTCATATATGCAGGGGTCAAAGGGGGGGAGAGGGGGGCTTTAAGCAGATTGAGAGTCATTAAAATTAATGAGGCAAAGAAGCTTCTCTTGTCCCTCGATTTAGAGCGAAAAAAAAGTGATTCCATTATATATGTATTATATATATTTAAAAAGAAAATTGCAAACGTTTGCCCAAACTTCACTTCTTCCCACAATTCTCAGTCGTAAACTGATCCTGCCAGAATATAACTATAGAAAAAAAAAAAATATGCAAAGACAAGCAAATTGCATTTTGACAAAAAGACAGCTGCAACATAGCGCTGGCACCTTTTTCGAAGCACAAAAAACAAAAAAAAAACATTTTACCAACACCTCCTCTTCCCCCTCCTGCTTCTATTCAGTGACTGCCAGAAATAGTTTTCCATATTTGGCTCTGTTATTTTTGGTTCCCCCCATGGATAAAGTGTAGAGAGATCTTTTGTTGTGATCGAGCAGACCAATTTGTCAGCTAAAGTCAGCTATTTTGGTTCCTCCCTCTCTTTCCCATCTCCTTCCCAATTTCACCACCTTGCCGACGGTTTTTTTTTTTTTTGCCTTCTCTCCTTTCCTTTATTCATTAAGTGCAACAATCAGTGTCAGAAATATTTAACATTTTCGTTTGTATTTTTTGTTGGCTTGTCGCAAGATTTATATGCTTTAGCTCCGATCTCTGGCTCTTGTGCCTTTTTCTCCTATATAGATATATAGATATGGCCTGGCGTTTGACTTGCTCGTCTCTTTTATGAAGATTTACGGCGGCACCAACGAAAACAAAAACACCAAACACAGCAAATGCAACAGCAACAACAAATGCAACAAGCAACTGCAATTGTAAAAGCAACAATATTTACCGCAAAAAAGAGGGAAACCGCATCAAGGCTTTTACCGATACCGCCGTTAGCCATTAATTTATAACTCATAGGTAAAATACAAATATTTGCCTAGACTCAAATTCACTCATAGAGAAGCAACAACAACAACAACAACTGCAAAAGAGAAAAGAACAACAATTCGCAGAGAGAATAGAATAAAAACAACTTTCAATCATTAAAGTAATATCTCTATCGATTAGTTAATTGAGACAACTAACTAAAATAATATTAATTTACTTTCATCTGATCTTGGATTATAGTATACCCAACAAGAGCATAGGAGAATACGACAAAGAGTAAGAGAGAGAGAAAGCAAAGCGAAACAAGTTAAAGTCATAGATGATCAAGAATCTATAATCTATAAATCAGATTAAGTCATATAAAGACGTTCTACTTTCAACATCTTTGCTTGGGTTATTACATCTAAAAAATTTCAATTATTTTACAGATTTTTGATTGAAAAGTGTTTCTAACTGAGTGATCTATGGAAAGGAATATACATAGATCGCTAGAGGGCGCCAGTTGTTGTTATGCAAATTAATTTTTTAAAAGGATCGGCTAATAGAATCGAATAAGGCAACATTTACGTTAAACATACCAAAGCATAAAGTAAAATATGGGTCCTTGGACTTATTTTTTATTATATTTCATTCAGAATTGTTGATATTTTCAATTCATATCAAAATTTTACACAAACAAGGCAAAGAAATGAGTTTTTAGAGTTATTTTGCTAAGAGTAAAATTTAACATTGATTTTGAGATTTGAATTTGACATCATAACATTTAGTTTCTTATGATCCTTTAGTGGAAAAAATAAGATCCTTCGATCAGTTGGCTAAAAAGTATGCTGGGCTGGAATTCGGAATTGAATATGATTGATTCAAGAACAAAAAATAGAAAATTTAGTTAACTTTAGTCATTCTTTTTGTTTGAAATTAGTTTAAAAATAAACAGAGAATATTTTAAGCAAATGCTCTTAAACAAGAATTTCAAACTGATCACACTTTATATTGAGAACTTAAATATGAAAACAGTTTTCCATTTCAAAACTAAATTAAATATTAAACCAGTTTTTAAAATTGAAACTATATTTTTGCACACACATTAAGCCCAAATTTGGAAAATAATACTCCATCTGAATGGGAGAATTATAAATTGGAATTGATTTTATAACAAAATTTGGTAAAAACTCAGTTTTGCACTCTTGGAATGGAATCTTTCTAACATTGAAAAATGTAACATAATTTTTTTAAAGGGAAATCCCCTTTGACTAAAACAAAAAAAAATGTAAATTTCAAACAATTCTATTCAAATTTCAAATTCAACAGAAGCTTGCGAAATTTTATCTGCTCCTCGTTTATTGCAAAAACACAGAAAATAAAAAGAAGAGGAGACGAAAGAAGAGAGCGCAAGCAACAATTAACTGTAAACTGCAAGATCATTTTCTGTGCTAATCTACCGAAAAGTTATGAGTCTTCTGATAAAAACTTGAGCACAGATACACACACGCAGAAGGCAGATCCAATTAGTTAGCACACACACACACAGGGACAACACACCCACACACACACATAGACTTGAGAAACAGAAGAAGAAATAGCAAAAATTCAAAAATTTGCAAAAAACACAGAATTTGTTTATTTGTTTCACATACACTCAACTCTTCTGCTCTGCTTTATGTTTTTCTTGAAGGCTCTTCAATGAAAACTGTAAAAAAAAACTGCCACTCGAAAAAAAAAAAATAATGATTATGATTATCGAATTGTTCGTCGAAATATTCCTTGTTTTTGGGAGGAATATTCTCAAAAAAAAAAATAAATAAATAAAAACAAAAACTGATATGATATGGTTCAGAAAGTTGTTCTTGTTCTACGACTGGAGAAAAAGGGAGAGCTTGATTTAAACACGCGCCAAACACGTAACGCACACGCAAACGTTTCAAATGGAACTGAAGCTACATGCAGTTCGCTAGCAACGGTATAGGCCTCGCTGTTGCCCTCGCTGCTGCTGCTGCTGCCAGCCAGCCCCCCCTCTTACCATCGTTATAGTCACAGCTGCAGCAGCAGCAGCAGCTAGCTCTAGCTCCACCAAGCTCTGTGAGGAGGCGCTATATATCGCCACCACCCCACCCCCAGCCCCTATTCAACGAGCGACTAGCGACAAACGATGATGACGATGACACGATGATGGCACGACAAGAAAGCGAGGGCGTTAGACGAATGCAAAAACCATACGAAGGTAAATCCACGAAGTTTGGTCGTCGTGTCTGTGCTTGTGCATATTTCTGTTGTTGTTCTTGTCGTTAAATGTTAGCCTTCGCATCAGCAAGCACAGCCAACCACATTGAGGCATGGCCATCAACTTGTTGCCAAAGGCCAAGCATGTTGCCAATGAATTTGGCAAGCAACATGTTGCCGATATTCATATTATTCTAGATTTTCCTTAAATGTTCTATATGTATATTCCTTTAATGTTGCCTGCGCCTGCGTCACTGACTTTAAAGCCTACAAAATGCTTAACAGTTAATAAGGTTTTTTATTTTTTTTTTTTTTCTGTTAGTTTTTGCCAAGTTTCACTCACAAAAAATTGTGCAACGGAAAGTCGCCACACTTTTTACTTTTTCTTTTCGCACATACGGAAAACTCATCAGACATGCATAACTCTCCCCGGGGTTGCGGGTGGCCGGCCAGTGTCGGGCTACGAAAGGACCGAATCCTGAAGTTGGAAGGGAACTAACTGTTGGTGGGGGGGTTACATTGTTTGTTGTTATGATTTTTATGATTTTAACAACTGCTTTTATTAGCCAACAACAAAGGAGAAAAAAAAGGAAAGAAAACTATAGAAGAGGTTAGGTGGCTTCTGTGTTGCTAATGGGTTTCATTTGGGTATGTTGGAATTGTTGGCAACATGTTGCAATGTCATAATAGAAATATAAACATTATTTCTTGTTTAATATTGTATTTAAATTGAAATAGAATTGGATTAGCATGTATGAAATATTTATATTAATTTCTTTTTTTTTTCATTTTTTCTTAATTTTTATTTTTTATTTCATTTTCTTTACTTTAAATCCAATCCAAAGTCACTTTTTATGGTTATTGTTTAGAAATCTTATAAAGTTTATAGTCTTTAACAACCGATTATTAACTAAATAAAACTCTATTTTGCGAGTAAAGTTTACCCATATGTAAATAGATTATGGCTACGATTTCAGTACTTTCTCTTTTCAATCTTTTAAAGACTTGAAATTTTGGCTTAAATCAAATTCATAAAATTTTAAATAAATTTTCAAAATATTTTTAACAATATAATTTAAGAATTTTATAGATAAATATTAATTTAAAATGTTAGAAATTTAAAGAAAATATTTTCCTTTTCTATATGAAAGATTTTTCGTTAAAATTTCCAGAGTACAAAATGTGTTTAGACTTGAATTTAATTAATAGCCACAAAATTTGATTAAACAATTTGATAATTTAATAAAATTTGTAAAAATTGTATAAAATCGATTTTGGTTTTGCTTCAGGGGGTATTGGCCTAGTACGACCCTAAAAGCCAACAAAAAATTTTATTCTATATTTGTTTGGCATTTTGGTTTTGCCTTTTTTTTTGTTTTATTTTTTTTGTAGTTGTTGTCTGTTTCCTTCTTAATTTTCGCCCTTTTTTTTCGTTTTTGGAGTGTGAAAAGAAAAGCGTTGGCTGACTGCCTGGCAAATTTAATTTGCATATGTGAAAATTGTTGGCTACTATTGTTGTTGTTGTTATTGTTGTTGCATATAAATCTCCAGCCATTTAACAAAGTTGCAGCAAGTAGAGCTGCTAATTGACTGGCACACACACACACACATAGGTAAAGAACCGGAATAATGGTGGTTAAGGAGAGTGAGAGAGAGGGGAGGGGAGGAGGGGGCATGGGGAGGCCGAGTGTTAGGTTAAAAAGTGCAAGTTGTTTTGCCACACCACAAATCGATGGCAAAAAAGGGGGAAAAAAAATAAACGAAATATTTAATCAAGCAACCTCAAACCAAATAAACAAATTATAATCAAAATAGTAGAGGAGAAATAAGTTTACATAAATGAAAATAACTTTTGCATACACACACACACCCACTTTATTTGTTGTTTGTTCTTTACATAATAATTAAAATTTAGCGCATTTCAAGTGCTCGCTTCCTAACAAATGACGCACTTTTCCAACCAACCAACCAACCAACCAGCCAAACCAACAACAACTACTGGGCAAATGGATGCTGCAACCCACTCTACAACACCACCACCACCAACCAACAACAACAACAACAACATCGAGCCAGTTTCAAATTTCATAATGCAATGAACAAAACAACAACAACAACAACGACAACAACAAAAAAGAAAACATAATTATGTATAAAGTCATAAAAAAAAGAAGCAAAAGAGAATATGGTGAAATAGACAAAAAAGTTAAGCAATCCAGAACTCATCATCATGGTCTAGGTTAGATATCCAACCCCCTCTCCCTCTATCTTGTATGACTTCATTAACCCCAATTGCAGTCCTTAAGATTAAAATGCATTAAACAATTGATGCCCATTACACATAATTCACAATGAACCAACACAAAAAAGAAAACAAAATTGTCCAAAAAAATATAATAAAAAAACAATCTCAAAATTCTTACATTAGAAGAAATATATAGCCCAATTAGCTATAAAACGCATATATATATATGTTATATTCTGAAACCAAATCTGAAGCTGCATAGATTTGCTTACTTTTTCTACTACCAAATTGAAACAGCGGAAAGCACAAAGAACTTCAAACAATGAGGGGAAAAATGGAATAGAACTTGAGCGTATGTAAAGTGAAATGAAAGTGAAACAGTCTGGAAATGAAACTGTACCAAGTTCGAGTTTAGTTTTCTGTTTTATTCTAATGTCAAAAAATTTCCTAAATTGAAACAGCGGGAGGGCACACAGAACTTCAAACAATGAGAGGAAAATGGAATAGAACTTGAGGGAATGTAGAGTGGAATGAAATGCAGCGGAATAATAAAGTGGAACAGAAACTATACAAAGTTCGTCTTCAGTTTTCTGTTTTATTCTAATGCCAAAAAATTTCCAATCGAGTAAATGTTCTTTTACTTAATTAGATATTGGGCTATAATCCCCCCCCCCCCCCCCCCCCCCCCCCCCCCCCCCCTTGAAAAAAAAAACTGCTAAAACGGGATAGCCGATATAGCCAGCCCACATTCCACGCCCACTTTTCTCTTTCACAAAAAGTCAAGTGTTGAAAATTCATTAAATTTACAAGGACACAACTTTTCGTTGCTGGTGCTATTCCTTCTTTTAGCTTTTTGTTTTTTTTTTTGTTTTTTGTGACCTCTGACATTGCATTTAATCTCGTTGACAGGCACTTAACACGCCCCCAAGTAGTAAAGGCAACAACAAAAATCACAACAACAACAAGAACAACAACAAATTGTACGCAGCATGCACGGCTTGGAAGCAAGTGGAACTGAAACTGGATTTTGTTACAGCTAAGGGACGTGAAAAGAGACAAATAGAGGGGTAGTTGGGGAGGTATAGCAGATCCTTCTGCTGGTTTAACACTATGTGTGTGATTGTGTGTGTGTGTGTGTTGCAAGAGGATTATTTAAGTTTATAATACGCTTAGGGGTAATTTTAATCTGTTGCAAATTGTTTTTGTTGTTAACCCAAAAGAGTCAACCCCCAAATCTACATCCACATCACACACACACACACACACACATACATATGAAAAAACATGCGTTGCCTTCTTTCATTTTTTTTGGTTGTGCCCCAGTTTTTGGTTTTTTTGATTATTTTGCATATGCGTTGCCATTTGTGTCATATTTCATAGGATGCAAATGAAGTACTGACTAGAAATTTGGTGTCTATTTTGCCATATTGATACCCTATATCCATTAGTTAATGAGGAAGAAATTGAGACAACTTACATTAGTAACTTATTAAATAATCCTGCGGACCATATTCTTAACATTCATGGAATCTAAAGGACATTTGAAAGATCTTACCCATCTACGAAATAGTTAACTAAACTTGGAGTAAAAGTAACTTTTGACTTTTTACACAGTAACCGAAAGTCGTTCCTTGAACTTATTGAGCCAACATTTGTTGTTCCATTCTGTTTTCACTGTTTCAGTTTTTGTCCTTTTTTGTGGCTTTTTGCGTGAGACGTTTCATTAAGCCACAGAAAATCGCTCTATGCCACAGACGGACAAGAGCGTGTGTGGGCGGAGTTGAAATCGTTATTTCACTTTCTTTTTTGGGGGAAGGAGGGGTTTTGGTGGATCCGCGGGGACCATGGAATTTTATGGCTTGACTACAAACTAGATTCAGGGTCAACAATAACAGCAGATTGAGACATAAACCAGAAAAAGAAATCAAATGGAATGAAATGCAAAAAAGGTTTGAAGAAAAATATATAAGTAATAATTAAGAAACATTGAATATTGTTAAAAAAAAACAATAAATTTGTTTAAACAATGTTAATATATAATGAGATTCTCAAAAAGATGCTCCTTGTACATACATATGTGCTATCTGTGACTAAAGTTGCAATAATTAACATATTAAAGGACATTTGCGGTTTGTGGAACGATTGGAATGGGCCTTAAAATAGAATGAAAATCATCACTAGTAACTCCATATGAAACTTAAAATCTCAGAACACGGGAAAAAAAAGAATTGAACTACTAATTCCAACATTCCACCTTCGAAAACTACATTTGCGGATTGTGGAACGATTGGAATGGGCCTTTAAATAGGATAAAAATTATCACTAGTAACTCCATATGAAACTTGCAATACCAGAACAATGAAATATAACAATTGTACTACTAATTTCAATATTCCAAATTACTCCACTTTCGAATACTATATTTGCGGTTTGTGGAACGATTGGAATGGGCCCTGAAGTAGAACTCCATATGAAACTTGCAATGCAAGAACAATGAAATAAAACAATTGAACTACTAATTTCAACATTCCAAATTTTTTCACTTTCGTATACTAACCCAGGAACAGCAAAAATGTGAAACACTTCCAAATAAACCAAGACCAAAAGTCATTAAATAGTCAAGTAATTGAATAAACGATTCCAATAAATTATAATTCAAGAAAATTTATAATTTCCATTAACCAATTTCATTTTGGTAACATGAGCCTTTTAATTTGAAACACTGGCATGGAACAAGAGCAGCATTAAAAACAATTGAGAAATGAATGATCGCTGAAAAATGGGAAAATAATTTAGCTAATCGCCTATAAATGGCAATCAATCTATAAATAAATACCAAAAACCATTTGGGGTGAGAGAAGGCAAATATTTAACCTAATTCAAATATATGTATATGGATAAATTCATATTCATTATGTATTCATTATTGATGGGCCAATTAATATACGGAATTTATTATTTCCCT
This sequence comes from Drosophila austrosaltans, assembly GCA_035045865.1. Classification (NCBI taxonomy): domain Eukaryota; kingdom Metazoa; phylum Arthropoda; class Insecta; order Diptera; family Drosophilidae; genus Drosophila; species Drosophila austrosaltans. The sequence continues at coordinate 21,983,150 of JAWNOQ010000007.1, read as the reverse complement.
CTACATCATAACTTTATGCAAAATTGATTTTTCTTTGGACCGGCACGTTGCCAGAGCCAACAAACTGAGATGAGATCAGCGATCAGAAAAATGATATTAAGCAAAAATATGCAAAAAAAATACAAGAAAAACTTAACCAAAAATTATATGATAATCATATTAATTGAATTTTATAGGAATTATTTATAACTATTGAAAAATCATACACATCAAAGTGAAATCAAATAAATGAAAACTTACCATCGGGATAACGATCCTGATTATAATTTGGATCTTCTGGTTTCTCAGGCTCTTCTGGCTCTGGTTCCGGTTCAGGTTCTGGCTCTGGCTCTGGCTCAGGTTCTGGTTCGATTTCTGGTTGATTGGGTTGCTCCGGTTCCTCTGGCTCTTTGGCCGGGCAGCCACTCTCATCGGTCTCATCCTCGCATTGCACTTCACCATCGCAACGATAATTGAGGTGCAGACAACGATTATCGCATTTGAATTCATCGTCCGAACAAATCACTAAAAAAAAAAAAAACACAAAACAAAGAAACCCAGAGGAAAAAAAAAAAAAAAGCAAAAGAAGAAAAAAAAAAAGCAAAAATAAATGATTAATAATTATAAAAAAAAAAATGAAGCAAAATCCATGAACAAAAAGGAAAGTGTACCAGGTTGAAAGGAGACGATTTTTTTTTTTGTTGGTTTGTTTGTTTTGGGAATGCGATGATAATGGATTATCGGGTTAGTCGAATATGAATTCGAATATTGAATTGATTAACATTAGATCTAATGCAGAGAGTTGGATTAATTGGAGAGTTAGATGAATGATCGGTTCATTTGATTTACCCGTTTCAGAAGGACTATTGTAACAATTCAATTCGTCCTCGCCATCGGGACAATCGATTGTGTTATCGCAACGCATCTCTTCGCAAATGACGTGACCGCTTAGGTGGCAAACGTAGGTGGTATCACCACGGCAACCGGATATGGAATCACGAGATGCTGATGTTATCTCTGGACCATTAATATCGCCAGAGCCTTCGACTGTATCAATGTTGATCTTGGGGGCAAAGTCATTTGGATCTTCCAATGGTGTTTCTGGATCTATGTGGTTATATTTGTGTGTGTGTGTGTGTATGTGTGTTTGTGTGTTTGTGTGTGAAAGGCACAAAAATAGTTAGCAAAATGTTGATTTTGAAAATTTTCAACTCCTTACTAAGACAAAACGGAAAGGCACATTTAACAATTTATACTTATATTGAGATGGAGAAAGAGAAACAGAGAGAGCGAAAGAGAGAGTAGATGACTTAGACAAAAGGAAGCATAATGAGATAGAAACACAGTGAGAGAAAGAGACAAGACTAGACATGATGACACCTTTTGCAGCTACAGTTGGGCACAAAAGCTTTCATTTACCGTTGCAGGAAATGCAAATTTTATCTACAAATTTCTATTATTTAACTATTTTAAGAAAGTTTTTCGGTTTCATTTGCATTTCCCCCCTACCCCTCCCCAGATCGTTTACTTTGTATGTATATAGCAAATATATGTATGTATGTATATATGTATGTATGTATATGAATGGGAATCCCGCTGTCACCCACAAGCAGAACAAACCTCGATCATCACACATTTGTCGATCCTCATCGGTGCCATCCAGACAATCATAGACACCATTGCATATATTATAACACTCGATTGTTGTTCGATCAGATTTACATGTGAAATAACCATTAGCATCCGGACATATAATTTCTTTAGCATGAAAATCTGTTGAAGTATTTGTTTTAAAGACATCTTCACCATCTTCTTCATCATCAAATACATCATTGTTATCGTTATCGTTATCGTTATTATCACGATTATTCTTATTATTATTGATCTCCAAATATTGGCGACACATAGTTGGATCTTCATCGGATCCATCGTTACAATCTTTCATTTCATTGCATATATTAATGCATGCGATCTCTTCCAAACCATCGCTACATAGAAATTTATCAAGGATACTTGAGCAAACAGGTGTGCTCGATGGTATAACGACATCGATATCTTTGGCAGATCCTGGCACATTTGTATTGTGTGAATGTTAAGAGATATATAGCGTGAATAGCGAATACATATACATTATATACATACACACTAAGTGTTTACACTAAATACTAATTCAATAATCGCTGGCCCATTACCATAGCACAGAATATACATACATATATAAAGAAAAAGTATTATTTATATAGTTTTTTCCTTTCAATTTCACTTACCATGCACTTGACGATAATAGAAATGTTCATCCACTGAGGCACCAACACTACCAATTCGTCGCAAGAAATCCAATTGACCACGAAATTGGGTCTCAAAATCGGTAATACGATTTGGTATTTCCAATTGTACAAGTACACGCACCTTAAAGGCATCATCGGTTTGCCTTTAGTACAAAATTTACATTAACAATCCATCCAATTGTTTCAATTATCAAGGACACACTGTACTTACACTACACGCAACAGAGAACTATGCAAATCAACATCATCATCATCCTGATCATAAAGCTCCCGGAAAACGCTACGAAAACTATCGTCAAGTTGTTTTTGCAATTGGGCAAAGGCGTCGCTATTCCTATCATTTAGACTGTCTTCGAAAGGTTCGTGCACGGTGAAAAATGTTCGATCTGCAAAACATTATAACAATATAAACAAGATCCAAAGTGGAAGAAAAAAAGGCTCACTTACAGTAGGATGTCTCTTCGCCACCATCACCGGAACCGGCATAGTTCTCATCATAGGTTTCCGGTGAACGTTTTCGTGTCTGAAGTGGCTTCAATTGTTGTTTTTGCAATCTATTCTTTTTTTGCAATTCACGACGTTCCTTCCTCTCCTCGTTCATCTGTTTCCGTCGTTCGGTTTGACGTTCCGCAACGCTGCGATGGACGCGTTCCTTTGGGCCGCCATTATCGCTGCCAAAGATGCGGGAGAGTTCACGACGTACACGGCTAACACCGTTGCTGAACCAATTACCGGAATAAGGTTGTTCCGAAAGCTCATTCGTATTGGCCAGCATAACTTGGTCATTTTCTATAAAGGTAAGGTCATCGCTTGCGATTTCCTGCATCAAAATAAATGAAAAGAAAAAGACAAATTTGAATTTAATAAATTGTTTTTCAGTAAAGTTTCCCCTTTAACTGACAAAAGCTTGGCAATGAGCTTTCATTGGTTTGTGAGTATTTGGTGGTGTTCTAGACTAAACTTTACAGTTGAAAGACCACTGAAGCTTTTCACCACATACAAATGTTAACATTAACAGAAAGCTTCTAACCCTAACGGTCAGTCTGCAAAGAACCAACAACTGTTAACAGTTAAAAATGTTAAAAATAATAATTTAATTGCATTAAAACACAAAAATTCTATAAAAAGACAATTTTTTCCTCTCTTTCACATTCCGTTCGTCATCTTTAGGGGTATTCTAGTACATTCCCATTATCTTCTTGGCTTTATCGATGGGGGACACCTTATCGATAAGAAGAAAAGCGAACAGAAAGCAAAGATATGAAGACCAAAATGGATGGGAAGGGGAACGGTGTAGAGAAAAGCAACAAGCAATGCACATTTGGCCCACATTCCACATTACATATTTCCCATGCCCCCTGCTCCATTGTATCATATGATAGAATACAAGATATATATATATATATCGGTGCATATATGTATGTATATATAGCTAGAACCCAGACAAAAACAAAAATGTTAAGTGGATAGCGCAAAATAGATTCGTTATATTCGATTCTTTGATATCTTTCCATTCGATTGAAATTCATCAATGGAATAGTTCAGTTGATTCTCTTTCAATCTGTCAAGGGGCACGGCAACAACGCCTTTAAGGCGTGGCCAACACAAACACTTATCATTGAAATAGTGTAAGAAATAGATACATATATATATATACATATATATGACGTCTGTTCCGACACAAGCCATAGAAAGGGGGGGAAATTCAAAATTAACACTCGAAATCAATTCTCAATTAAGGTAGAATAGTTACAAGAGGGATGAGTTTTGATTGATTAAATCAAATTGTTTCAATAAATTAAAAAAAAAAAAATACAAAATAAAAGAGTTAAAAGGGAAATGCAAGAAAAAGAATGTTAGAAGAGCAAAGAAACTTTAACCTATATAAAAGTTTTCTTTATTTGAAAACTTTATCTTAAAAAAATTGATTCTCTGCAGTGAAATTGAAAAGAAAAATTAAAGAATTTAGTTTAATTTCAATTGAACTAGAGATAATTTTATCTATTAACCATTTCAAATTAGATAATAATTGAAATTATAAACAAGTTTATCTTTTTTACAATATAAACTTTCGATCATTTACTAGCTATTTCGCTTGATCGCTGGTTTGAAATCACTTGAATGATCGATCTTAAGTTCTAGTATATTCTCTTAAGATCATTATATAGTTTTGTGGGTTTTGCATGATCTATCTAGGAACCAATTATTGTTATATGTTGTTTTGGTCAGAAGTTTGCAACGCATTTCCGACTATATAAAGCATATATATATTCTTGATCAGCACGATGAGCTGAGTTGATATAGCCATGTCCGTCTGTCTGTCTGGATCAACAGCTTCTTCTCAGAGACCCTTAAAGCTACAAATCTAAAATTTTCCTCATAGTTTGCAAGGCTATGCGGCCGAAGTTAGCCCATTCTTCTAGTTTCCCTTTAATATAATTTCTAGTTGCTCCTTCCGTATAGTACGTCTTCCGGATATAACGACGTAAAACGTCGGTCCTTTGAGCGCTGTTATAACCGGACTCTACTGTATATGATTTATTTAACATTTATCAGAAATATATATATATATAAAGTTTATTGAACAACTTATTATGGCCACATCATTATCTTAGGCTCTTTTTAATGACTGCCCTGATCAGCTACCCCATCTCTCCCTCTCGTACTCTCCCAATGTTATCTCTCCATTTCGCTCTCTTATGCCTTCTCTCCACTAGAGTAAGAGAATGTTTTCTATATTATTTCATTGTTATTTTCTATTTTTATATACCTAAGAAACAACTTTCCTCTTTAGCAAAAATCGTTAACTAATATCAAAAGTATTTTCATATTTATATGGACAGAATCAAAGTTTAGTTCCTAGATGATAGTCTATATAGCTTTAATACAAAATTTGATTGTAAAAAAAAAGTTAAGAGCATTTTTCAAATATATTTGTTTACCAACTAATTGATAATTTATTTGATTTTGTATACATTGTCTTGTATTATTCTTATTGAAGTGCAATCAAAATCTTAAATATTATTGGGGCAATGTGGAAAGGCAGGGGGGGGGGGGGGGGTATATTCTGTTTACTAAATTGTATAAATTTTGTGGCAAGGCATTCAATTCAATTGGCCTGACACAGATTTGCATTTATTGTTCTTACACGAAATGTGGCTAATGCATACAAACAGTTTGAATGACCCCCACTCTTGCTTTATCATTTATGCCAGAGTATCTGATGCCCCCCTAGCACCTCTCTCATGCCTCATATCTATGGCCAATGGCTGTCAAACTGTTTAACGACAGCCCACACACACGCACAGTATGAAAATGAAGATGAAAATTGAAATGAATTATTACGCATACGCAACGTGTTGAACAAACAAGCAAATAAATGAAACAAATGTGCGTGGCAAATGAAATATGCTGCATGCAACTATTTATTTAAAGGTGTGAGAGAGAGAGAGAGAGAGAGAGCTGTGATGTCCTTGAACCCCTTTTTTTCTAAATGCATTTGCAGAGATTTATGAGATATGATGCATTTTTTTTTTATTTAGTCATTTGAAATAAACTTGTTGCTCAGACATCCCAAGACAAACTGGGTCACACAACACACACACAGAGACACAAAGAGATATAGAGAAAGAGAAAGAGAGAGAGAGAGAGAGAAACAGTCGTCAAGGTCGTTGTCGTTGTCAGCCTTAGGTATTTTTTTTTTCTTCTTTCCTTTTGTTGTTGTGTTGTTAGTCGACCCAAAATGCTCCCCTTTTAAATTTCACACTAATTCCTACTCCCACGCTCACACTTCTCCCCTCCGTCCAGTTCCGTGCATTGAACTTTATTGGAAAAAATAAAGGAGAAAAGCCCACACACAGAGCCAGCCAAAAAAAAAAAAACTGAAATTATGAAAACTAGGCCCGTCCATGGGCCAGCCAGACACTGATTTTCCCTCATTTCCTGTAAGACAAATTGCACATTGGGACAAACAAAAAGAAGAGAGAGAGAGAGAGAGAAAACACTCCCCCAGTAAAAGGGGGGATGCCCCTCTAATATTTTTTACTTCTCTTCCTTCTCTTTCATAAATTTTTCCGCACACATGTGTTCTGGCAATTTATTTTCATCTAAGTTCAAAAATCGCAGACGAAATACTCGTAAAATCGATCGCACACGTTTCTCAATGGATACAGAGAGAAAGAGAGAGAGAGAGAGAGATAGAGAGACAGAGGAAGGGAGAGAGACAACAGGGGAAGAGTGAGTGTGAAGGAAAAAAGGCGAAAGGAAAAAGTTATTGACTAACTGACTGACTGACTGACTTACTGTCTGTCCGTTTTGACTACACACAAAATTTGTGGCCAAAAAACACGGCAAACATGGCTTATATTTGCCATTGTGAAGACAGGGCGTTATGAAGGCGTGGCAGGCCAAATTGCAACAGCAACAAAAAAAGGAGGAAAAGTGCTACAATAAGCCATAATTTAAATACTCTTACAATTTGCTAAAATACTAAAGAGAGAGTAAAGGGTAAACTTTATTTTCAATATAAATATTAAAAATTTGATGTACTGTAACTCTACAAAGTATTTAAAGTCTCCAAAAATCTATAATTCGTAAATAAAACACTTTTTTTTTACTTTCTGCTTTGAATTTAAAAAAAAATTCATCAAGTCTCCATATAAAGTCTCCAAATAAAGTCTCCACAAGTCTACAAAATCATGAAAGGGTCTACAAAGCCTCAACATGTCAACAAAATTTCCACAAGACTTCATATACTGCACAAATCTACAAAGTGTCTATAAGTCTCCACAAGTCTACAAAGTCTCTACGAATCTACAAAGTCTCCAAAAGTCGACAAAGTCTTCACTCTTTTTTGTGGAAACATACTTACAAAATCTTGACAAGTCACCAAAGTCTCCAAAAGTCTACAAAGTCTCCACAAGTCTACAAAGTCTTAAAAACAAAATAAAATCAATTTTTTTTTTTTTTTATTTTTTATATGAAATTGTAGAGTTTTAACCAAGTTTCACTTAGTAAAAGTGTCCATATTTTACTCAGATTTTTCAAGTCCAAATTCATAGAGTGTTATGACATAACAAATCTCTTACAAATTTTAAGTTAAGTCTCCACTAAATATAAACTATTCTTAAAATGAAAAGTATTTCAAATTTTGCAATCACTCAACATAAAATAAAAGTCTATGGACACTAACTTTTCTCTGTCTGTGTGTGTGTGGCTTACAATTATTAGCCAAAAAGTTTTCATAAAACTGTTAGAGAGAGAGAGAGAGAGAGGGAGAGAGGTAATGAAGTGTACTATGCCGTATTATAAAGTATTTGTTATTGTGCAAAAAAGGAAATTGGGTTTAAAAACATGTGAAAATTTGATTAAAAACTAACGTCAAGGTAATTGGATGTAAACCACTATCCACACACACACACACCCACTCACACTCACACACACGACTTCTATTTCACTGTTTGATGAACTTCTCCCATTTCCCTTCCTATTTTCTATTTACACTTTTGCTATTACTATGTCGAGTTATTTTCATATAACATAATGCATTTCCAGCTGAGTTTTCGCTTGATACTTTTCTTTATTTTTCTTTTTTTTTTTTTAAATGTCATCAAATTGTGTCGGTATTTGGGTCTATGGGGCAAGTGCAAAGCAATTGAGAATCGTCATCTCTGGGTACACAGTGTGAATGATGACGGAGGCGAAAGATCTAGGGGAACAGCTTGGACCTCTAAAAGAAGATTATGTGATTAAGTTTAAAGCGTTGCTATTCCCGTCAATCATCATAAATGATAAAGAATGAAGAAGAGTGATATGAAAAACTGAGATTAAAATGAAGAATTGCATTGTTTTAGTCCCCTTCATTTTCCCCACTACCCTCTTGATCATTATGTTTGGCACGGCTTTGCCACTACCTCAACAACTGTTTGCTAAATGCAAAAACCAATTTACTTTCATCTCTCTCCCTCTCTCTTTCTCTATCTTTCTCTTTCTTTTGAAGGTATTAGGTCTACGCTTAGAGATCTCAGCAGGAAATATTTAGCAAGATTCTTTCAATTCGTGTCTATTTCTATTTGCTCCCCCGCATATTTTTTTCTATGCCTGTAAACTAGACATTTTTGCCAATTGTTTTCATTTAATTAGTTTTTGCTTCTCTCTGATTCTACAATATATATATTATATTTTTTTGTTTTCTCTTTACCTTTTATGGCATTTTCCTTGCACATTCCAAGCTATATAATATATTAAGTAATATGGGTGAGTTATTTTTTTGTTCTTTTGACTTGAGAATCATATACGAAATTGGACAATATATTTATGAAAACTAAATACCATTTATCCTTATCTATTGAAGCTTTAATATACTTTGTTTAACAGAAATATTTATATTAAGAAATCCATAAAACATGAACATAAATATATATATAGGAATTTTCATGATTTTCAGAGAAAAGTTCTCTCACTTGCATGGCAATTTCCACTTCTATTCTGAAATATATATAGAATCTCTATTCTATCAATATCCAACTAATATCATATATATGTTATAGACAGTATAAAAATTTAGTTATAGATTACATTCTATATAATTTTTGGTTTTTTTTACATTCGAGTCGAGTTTTTAAAACATTATCTAAGATAACATTGCTAAACCTTTGCTTGAAGTTTAACCATTCCAAGTTAAATTTTTAAACTTTTTAAAACTAATAAAAATTAAAAAATTAAATTGAAATTAAGTAGAATTGAAATTGAAAGCTTTAAAAGGAATAAACTTTCTTTTGATATATTAATTTTCGATTGCAAAGTTTAAGCTTTACTTTGAATTTTTTTATTTTAGTCAAAGACTCATTTTTAGATAATTTTGGAATTATTTATAAACATATATATATATATATATATATATATATATAAATGCTTTGGCTATAAAAAATTTTTACTAATATTTCAAATTTCTAAAATTTTCTTAAAATCATATTCTTTTCAATATAAAAACTAAAAGAAATAAAAAGAATATAAATAAACAATGGAGAGTTGAACAAAAAAATCTCAAAATTTCAATTTAGTCGATAATAAAAATTTAAAAAAATTATGTAAAATTAAAAAAATGTTAAAATAAAAGACAAAAAACTACAAAAATTTTAATATTTATGAAAATCAAACTAATTTAATAAAATAAAACTTAAAGAAATAACGGGAATTTGTATTAATAAATGTAAATGGGCCAAAAAAATCTTAAATTTTGTTTCAGGTGTCTATAAAAATTAAAAAAAATATATAAAAAATTTAAAAATTATTAAAATTAAAGACAAAAAAAGGCTAAATTGTTTAAATTTCTGTAAAAAAAAAAAACTAATTTAATAAAATAAAACTTCAAAAAATAAAAGGAATTTGTATGTGAGTGGGCCTAAAAAATCTCAAAGTTTGAATTTAGTTGTTTATTAAAATTAAGAAAAATTTTGTATAATTTAAAAATTATTAAAATTAAAGATAAAAAAGGCTAAAACATTTTAACTTTGATAAATAAAACTAATTTAAATTATTTTATTTTAAGCTTCATTTTAAAATGTTATCGTTAAAGCTTCCGTTTTGGCCTTGTTGAGGTTGCTTTCGCTGTTTGTTTTAGTTGACAATTTTAAAAATTTGTAAAAATTTAAACAAATTTTTTATGCATTTTCATTAAATGCAATTTTGTTTTACACTAATTGAAGTTTCTTTTAATATTTGTTTTATTTAGATAAATATTTTGCCATAAGCCTAAATTCAAGTTCAAAGCTCAAGCAAAAATGCCAATAGAAGAATTCTTGTTCTCTAATAATAACTTTTGCTTTACCTTTGGCTTATTGCATTATTTAATAAATAAAACAATATTAAAAAGTAAAATAAAAATTAAATTCAATTAGCTTCTTGCACACAAAGAACCTAAAACAATGTGTCTGGCCAAAAGGGGGACCCTAAGAACTTGGACCCCAAGACCTGGCATATGAATCTCCACTCAATGACAGGAAATTAAATTGCATGTTAAAACAAATCGAGAAGAGTTAACATCAATCTACACACACACACTCGCACACACTCACACATACACATTGGCAAAGTGACAATATGACAATGTGGCAAAGTAGACAATGTGACACTTGCATATACATTGGATTTAGTTTGCATGAATTGCGGTAGCGGGTCAAAGGATAAAAGTTCAAACAATGTATAGAGCGAGGGCTGTTTTATCTATTGTTGTGATTTCAATTGTTTCTATTTTGTATTACAAAGATGTAAATATTTTTGTTTCTCTTTTCTTTTCTTTTCTTTTTTTCTGTGTTGTTGGTAAACTTATTTAAATGTTGCTGCTGGGTTCCTCATCCGCTCAAGGTTGGACACGTTCGTAAGAGCACGCGCTTGGCGACTGTTGATCCTGGCTGATGTTTTACACCCACTCACACACACACACACATTCTTTGCTTGGCCATAGCATAACACTTGATGATGCCGCTCACGTTTTGGCAATTTCTCATAAAACAAACGACCATTAACGCCTTTAAGTTGTCGGCAGACTTTTCTTTCCTCCGGCTTCTTTTTTTTTTTTTTTTGACTTGCTGTGGTTGCAGCAGTCAAGGGGTGGTGGGGGGTACTACATAGTGATGATGTTTGCTGGGATTGGAGGACGAGTGATGGTGTCACTTGGGTTCGTGTCTGATATTAAGTTGTCAGCCCACAAAACTTGAGCTAGTCCTTGTCTATGTTAGCAGCTATTCTTATTCTTTCTTTCTTTTTCTTCCTTCTCCTTCTTCTTTTCCTTTTTTTTTGGGTCGTGGTGTCCTGATATACTAAGCCCCGTTTAATGGGTAAATTTTCATCATAGTTGTTCCTTGATTTTTCTTCTCTTTTCTCTCTGCTCTACTTGCTGACCAGTTGGGTAAAACTCCAAGTAAATCGAGAAAACTATCAATATACTATAATATAAAGCAAAAAAAAAGAAGGAACAAAAGGAAAGAAAGAATACCAACTAACAAGTCAAGTTACTTCAACTTATAGCAACAACAGCAACAACAACAAAGCCAATTTGCGTGCGTAATTTGTGGCACTTAGTAGCTACGTGACACTGTGCCTCATGATGATGATGATGATGATGACAATGATGATGACGATGATGATGTAATGTTGATAATGTGAATGTGGTTATGCCTCTTCATATACCTGTGCCTCTCTCTCTCTCTGTTCCCTCTCCATCTCCCTCTCTCCCTCCCTGTCTCTTTCTTGTCATTTGTCTACATTAGAACCGCCAATTTGTAATTGAGCATTAGTTAAGGTAGTTGCCCGGCCAGCGGACTTTCGCACCGCCTCCTTCCCCTTCCCCTTCCCCTTCCCCTTGCCGCAATTGTGCGTAATTAATGTGAACTAATTAAAACTTCAAAAAAAAACAAATTTCTTCATTTTTTCTTGTTAACTTTACACTATAGAAAAGTTTTAACAAACTGATCAGATGATCTTTAAAAATATTTCAAATTCTATATATCAATTTCAATATAAAAAGTAAGTCAACATTTCACTTGACAAATATTTCACTTAATAATTACTTAAAAATTTAATTATAATTACTTTACACTTAATTAAATTGCCAACTGTCAATAAAAAAACGATTTAATAGTTTTGCCAATAATTGAAAACAAAAACAAAAAAACAGTCAACAGTCATTTGAAAAAAACTTTAAGCCAATGAAAACAAAATAAATACCCAAGCAAATCTCTATAAACAAATATTTATAAGTATGTACAATTAGGGTATTATAATAGTCGGTTTGTCTTCATCTTCATTTCATATATATAATTCCATTACTTTTGACCTTTTCAACCTGTTTCCCATTACTAAAATTTGTTTTTTCTTGCCCATTTGTTTGTCAAAGTGTTTTGTCTGCCATTAACTACAAACTAACTCATGTCTAGAAATTTATGTATATATGAACATAAATCTATATATATATATATATATACAGACAAGTATATTTGCCATATGTAAGTCTAAGCAAAAACTCACATAATAATCATAATTTTTTATTTGAAGGAATTCTCAGATTTTTCTCTCTTTTTTTGTTCTTAACTTTTATGAAGCATTTGTTTTATGTGGTTTTTTTTCGCTCATTTAATACTCTACAATCCCTCTAACCACCCTTTCAAATCGGTTTTACAGGTAGTATTAATGTCAAGGAAACATATATGTATATAGATTTGCCCAGACTTTATGTGAGGTCAACTGACAATTGTAGAATTGTTTGACAAGTTTATTTGTACTTTGAACTTTTGAGATGAGAAAAAGTTAAATAAACCAAATTTGATTTATTGTAGATCTATCTTAGTATATCTTCTATAAGTTCTATAAGTATATATCTAAATTTTATACATATATATTCTATTAAAGATTAGACTGGCTTTGAAATACTTTAACAAACAAAAATTTATTCATTAAATTTCTACCAAAAAATATGAAAAATATTTTGTTTAGATATTTCTAACTTTCTTTCGATATCAACTACAGGGCATCTTCAATTCGTTCTATATATTTAAGGGGATGTTTTTTTGTTTTTTTTTGTTGTTGTTGCTTTTTATCGTTATAAACTCTCGAGTCGTTTCGTTTTTGTAAATTTTATGGACAGCTGCCACGTGGTGGCTGAAGTTTTTATATATTCCGCATATTTAGAAATTAAGTGGGTACATACAAAACAATGCGATGCATATGCATAGATATATATATATATATAGGTACATATACATATATACATTATAAATATATTGCATTCAACATGGAAAGAAAATATGCATTTTCTTGTCGTCATATTAATAGAAATGATTTAAAACAGAGATACAGAGAGAGAGAGGGAGAGAGGGAGACAAAGTGAGAACAGTCATCAGGCAAATTATTGATAAGATGGAAAAGCAAAAAAGGAGTAACAGGAAGAGAAAATATTTAAATACTAGGAATAACAAAAGTGAAAGAACATGAGAAACCAAAGAAAATGACTAAGAGTTGGTTTTCTTATAAGAAGATAGATCTTTCACTTCAATTCAATTACAAATCAGAAGTATGAGCTAAGGATCGGCCATGCCGAAGTTCGTATACCCTTGCAAACTATTATTTAACAATTACATTTTAATAATTCAACAAAATCATAAGAAAGCATAAAAAAAACTTATATATAAACTTATATCAAATGTTTGTGGTTTGAGAAGAAAAAAGTAATTCGGCAAAGAAACAATTTTTGGTCGAATTCTTCCTATGGGAGCTATAGCATATAGTTGACCGACTTGGCTGAAAATCAACACGGACATTTCTACATATACTAAACTTTCAAATACCAAATTTCGTGACAATCTCTTTTGAAACACTCAAGTTATTGCTCCAAAACTGTATTCCTGAACAATCGTTCCTATGGAAGCTATATGATATGGTCAAACGATTCTGATAAAAACTCGATGGATATCTTAGAAAGTATATTAAACTCATAAATAACAAATTTTGTAATATTTGATTAAAAAACATCAAAGTTATGGAATTTTAAGTCTATTCTCGACCGATCGTTCCTATGGGAGCTATATGATATATTCATCCGATCTAGATGATTCCAAGATATACAATGCCTGCAGCAAAAAGAAGTCTGGGTGCAAAATTTCAGCTTTGTAGCTTAAGGGGTCTCGGAGTAGATCGTGTTGATCCAGACAGACAGATGGGCTAGGCTATACCAACTCAGCTCATCGTGCTGATCAAGAATATATATATACTTTATATGGTCGGATATGCTTCCTTCTATGCATTGCGAACTTCTGATCAAAATGAATATACCCTTGCAAGGGTATCAAAAAGAGTAAAACAGAGAGAGAGAGAGAGGAGTAACTATGACATGCTTAATCCTGTTGGCTTTTAAAAGTATGCAATACTTTTTTCTACACAACTGTACCCAAATCGAAATGCATAAAAAAACGTATGGAATATGGCGAGTGGGCGTCAATATAAACATAAATTTGTCAAAAATGTTTCAATCAATAAAAATGATTTCATTTCATTTAAAATTTCCTCATGTTGATTTGTTTATAGGCAATTTCAATTAATGCCGGTCCCAACGACAAAACTATTCATTTACTTCATTGAGGATCACTTTTTTTTTTGTTTTGGTCACAGGCAAAAAAAAATTTATCAACAAGTAGAACTTATGGCCTCCAATTTGGCCCCATTTTGGTTTTGCTGATTATGAAACTATATATACTATATATATACCCGATATGTATGTATACAATTTTGTATGTGCTCGCGTGGCCGCATTTTGCTTGCTCTTCGAGAAGAAGGAAGTGAATTCAATTTTTTTTTCCTTCTTTCATTTTTTTTTTTTTTCAATGACTTGAACTTCTATAAAAAGCATTTACGCAATTTGTTCTTCATGCTGTAGGCATTCATTCTATTTCTCTTTTCCTTTTTTCTTTTTTTTTTTGTAGTTTTAGTGAGTTTTTTTTTTTTTTATTACATATTCAAGTTTGTTGCTATTATTATTTATAGGCAACTTACTGATAAGCAGCTGGGCAAAGAGATATATACATATATATGGCCATGCTTGTTGATTTCGTCCCTCTCTCTCACTCTCTCTACTGTTTCTTCGATCAAATTAATTGAATGAATATTAATTAAAGTGGCCTTGCCGTTAAGACAAAACAGAGTGTGGGGGGAGGGGGAGTCTAAATTTCATTTAATGAGGAGACTATTTAACCCCTAAAACCACAAAAAAAAAAAAAACAAATAATGGTCAAACAGAACTCTGAAAACTCTGAAATCTGATCTCAATTATGAGCGAAAGCAAAATTATTTTCCACTTTGTTTTTTTTTTCCCCATTTTAAAATCTCATATTTTTACCTTTTGCTTATTTTGTTTTTGTTTGACCAACAGACAGTAAAAGTTTTTCTCCATTGATAAAGGAGAGTGTGCGTGTGTGTGTGTGTGTGTGTGTGGGGGGGGGGGGGGAAAGGTGTTGGAATGGAGTGCCATGCCACGATGTGTGCTTTCAGTTTTAATTTGTCTAAACTTTGGCAAGTTTTCTTCATGTTGTTGTTGTTGTTGTTTCGTGTACCTGTAAATTATTGTGCACCGCAATTTGCAATCTGACCTTTTAACCCTTTTGCGGCCGCCAACAATACTAACAACACTTTCCGCCCACAAAATGCCTAAACATGGAACCCCCTCTCGCCCCATCCTCTCATCCTCCTATCCCCATTTTGTTTACTCTCTCTTTTTTTTTTTTTATCATGGAGCAAAGGCAGCGATGAGGACGATGACGACGACGACGACGACCTTGTAACCACAGCAACAGACTGCTCCAGACTGTTCCAGACATGGAAGAGCAAAGGCTTCTCTAAAAGCGGGCAATATTTAAGTAAAGATATTCCATCTGTATATATATATATATATATATATTTTTAGTTATATACTAAGGATATTTATATATAGACATTGAGATGATATTCCATTTTATTTAGGCTTCTTATTAATAATTGCAAAAATGGAAACCTTTAAACAATTTCTCATAAATAAATATTAGTTCATTTGCAGTGTCGCTGTCTCGCTCTATGAAATGTAGTTTTAACGTATGTATATATACATACATATATATACCCCAATTCCATTTCATTTTTAACCCGTTTCCATTCCATTTCGTTCTAAAAACGATATAATATCTAAAAAAGTAAATGTCTCTTGAAGATTATGAAAAATTTCTACCATTTCTTTTATTTAATTTAAATTTCGGTTGAAAGAATTTGTAGAATTCATTTATATACAGTCAAACTTCGCTATAATGAGCAAAAAAAATGCATTATAAAGAAACTTTTACAAAAAGATATGATATTCTGATTTGTTATATGGATACTAAATATGGAATGGGAAATGTAATAACAGTGAAAACTGGAAAAAAATCACAAGAAATCGATATAAGAATGAATGATGTTCGTCCAATAGAGTTGTTCGTTATGGACGTTTTCACTGTAATTTAATATATAGAGAAATTTAGTGTTCGAAAGTTCCCTAAAGGAAAACTTGACTACACTTGATTTATATATTTGATTCATAAGTTTGCTATACAGACTTCTTTTGAAAGTTTCTATGTAAGACTTTTTTATAGTCTTTCTCTTTCGCTGTGGTCTTGTATTTTCCAGTGTTGGAAAATATAGTTTGCAGGCTGTAAAACTAAGGCAACATATCGAAAGAAGAAAAGTCTTTCAAAATATTAGTATTGAAAGTTCGATTTAATGTTGATAACTTTTCTTGAAACCAAATTCCATTTTGAAAAGTGCAACAAATGTGGAAATATGAATGAAAAGTGTCAGTGTTGGCTAACGTACGCTCAAAAATGTTAATACAATTCCCTGAAAAACAGAAATTAGTCTATTAAGAACTTATGTTACTTGCCTAACCTTAACCAGAACTTTACTATATTCTTCCTTAGTTGATGCAGGAATCTTAGGAATGTTAAAAGAATCAAATGGATTCTTCAGTTTACACACAACTTAAAAGAGTATTTTAAAGCATTTCATTATAATAATATTTGCAATGCCATTGACGTAAAGCTTAATGCAAATTACATGAAATGCTATGAGATGAGAATGACATAGCCAACAAGATCACTTCTGAATGCAGTAGGTAAACTCTGTTAATATCTGTTTTCGCACAGTAAACACACACACACACACACACACCGTTTGCCTATATATATATAAATCAGAGTGACTATTAATAGTTAAACATTTCAATATTTTGTTTAGATAAGACTGTCAGTTAAATTAACCCAGTTAACTCATTCAGCTACCTATATCTATGATCATTATTCATCACGATTTTCGTTTAGATAAGGTTTTAAATTGGTCATGGATTCATTGGGAGTTCTAAGGGTATTCGACGATGACTGTTCTGATATGGCAATTATTTCTTTCTATAACTCACGATATATATATATATATATATATACATATATTAGTATTCCATTAGTTTTGCATCTAAGCACGATCTATTTCGAGGACTGACAATATGTTTTCTTTCATTGATTGATGCCTGAACAACTGACAAAACTCTAAGCGAGTTTGCACTATAACAAAAAATATATAGAAAAAAAAACTATCTATGTCATACATTATTAGCATGAGCAAAAAAAACAAAAACAAAAACAAATTCTCCCCCAGTTTATACAGTGCCTAGTCCCCCCGTCACCAGTCACCAGTCTCCAGTCTCTTTGCAGTCTCTCCCAAAACTTATGATGATGTCATACTATGGCTGGGTCTCTACTTGGGTGTACACACACACACTCACACACACACACACACATTGCTAAAGTGATATCACTATAGTTTGTAGTTCAGGCAATGTTATTTTTCTTTTCTTTTTTTTTGGCCTCCTCAGTGTAGTGGGCCATAAATCACATTGCCATTGGCGCTAAGCCATCCAAGACTTGCGACTGCAATTAGCTGCATCATAGAAAAAAAAAGAAGAAAAACTATCGCATCACAATCTTTTGCATTGATTATCATGATCAATGATCCTCCCCTCCCGTACCCCCCCACACACACACATACAGCCCAATATATGAAAAAACAAAGTTTCCTAGACCATTAATCAAAATCGCCAATCAAGATGTTAACAGCAAAATTACATGGTCATAAAACTTGCTGCACGGCCAAATGCATATAGCCAAAACTTCAGCACACTTTAGAGGAAAAAAAAAACCTGTGTGTATATGTGTGTGTGTGTGCACCGTCTATGCCGCAAGCAACGTTGTTGGTGGCGGCGGCATCTTGGCGATTCAAATCGCTTTAAATGCCACAATGCTTAAGACACTGAAAGCCATGCCCCGCTGCCCGGCATATGTCTGTATGTCTGTCTGTCTGTATGTATGCCATCATGGAAGAGTGCATACTGTACCCGTCACCTACAGTTAAAAGTCATCATCATATGGCTAAAACTGATGCTGAAGCTGATGCTATGGCGCTGATACACTGGCTGATGGCTCATGCCTGGTGGCTAGTGGCTGGTGGCTGGTGGCTGGTGGCTGGCATGGAGCGTGTTTAATTGCGTGCAATTTGTTTTAAGTCCATGGCGGGCTACCTATGCCCAAATGCATATACAAATATAAAGTGAATATACGCTATAAGAGATTATACTTGGACCATTTTGAGTCAATTATATTTGTTTAAAGTTCATTTAAAGTAAAATGAAGAGAGAGTAAAACAAAAACCAGTAAAGAGAAATGAGTCAAGAGAAGCTTAAAGAAAAGTTTGACCAACTTTTCTTCATTTAAATATAAAAAAAGTAAAAAGGTTTTCCAAATATATTAAAGTTAAAGGAAAAGAATGAATTATCTATGATTAAATTGAGAACATAATACATATGTCTACGAGAAGTTCATATTACTAGATTTCTGTTATCTGATTTAATAAGACTAAAGAGAAGTAATAAATCTATGAAAACAGATGAGAAATTACTTTTCTACAACAGAAAAACAATAAAAATGAAACCACTTAACCTATAAAGAAACGTTATGATATTCGGAACAAGCGAAAAAGAAGGAAACAATACAAACTTTTGATATTAGATCAAATGAAACCAAAGGACAAAAGTTAAATTATATATGAATTTTAAAGATTATCTTGATATTAAAGATTATCATTATAATCTTCTCTTCTAAGCAGAGAGAACTCTAAATGGTATGTGGTAAAGAAACAACATGAAACAAACGAAAGTAGAGAGAAATTCAAATGGTATGTGGTAAACAGATAAAGAAACAAAATGAGACATGAAACAAAGGAAAGCAGAGAGAACTATAAATGGTATGTGGTAAAGAAACAACATGACACATGAAACAAACGAAAGTAGGGAGAACTTCAAATGGTAAGTAGTAAAGAAACAACGTGAAACATGAAATAAATAGAAACAGAGAGGGAACTTCAAATGGTAAGTGGTAAAGAAACAATATGAATCTTGAAACAAATGAAAGTAGAGAGAACTTCAAATGGTATGTGGTAAAGAAACAAAATGAGACATGAAACAAGGGAAAGCAGAGAGAACTCTAAGTGGTATGTGGTAAAGAAACAACATGAAACAAACGAAAGTAGGGAGAACTTCAAATGGTAAGTACTAAAGGAACAAAATGAAACTTGAAACAAATGAAAGTAGAGAGAACTTTAATCGGTATGTGGTAATGAAACAACATGAAACATGAAACAAACGAAAGTAGGGAGAACTTCAAATGGTAAGTAGTAAAGAAACAAAATGAAACTTGAAACAAATGAAAGTAGAGAGAACTTTAATTGGTATGTGGTAAAGAAACAACATCAAACGAAATCAAAGGAAAAGGGAATTTAATTAGATAAAAATCTTAAAGCCAATATTTTTTGGCATTTTCTTTACTATTTTTGTTACCTAAAGAAACAAAATGAATGAAAAATGAACCTGTTAAAAACCCAAAAGAAAGTTGGAACAATGGAAAACTGAGAGGGAACAATATGGTAAATTTTACAAGATCAATTGAAGCCAAAGGATAAAATACAAAATTTGCATAAGAGAAAATGCAATTCCTAGCATTTTCTTTGTTAATTCTCTTCACGACCTTTATAACTAATGTTGACTGTGGGCCAGCATCAGATTTGTCTGTATCTATGACTTATGTGGGCCATGTAATACATGTAACAGCCACTCACTGCAAAAATATGAAATAAACAACAACAACAACAACGGCAACAACAAATCAGACTGTTTATATGAAACATTTTTTTTTTTTGGTTTAACATTACAGCAACTCATTAGGCACGCACAGACGACGACGACGACGACTACGACGACATCGTTGTAGGTCAGTCTGAGATTGTAACAGTGATTGAGTGGAGACAGTGACTGTGAAACTGTGTAACTGTGACTGTGACTGCAAATGCCTTGTGAACGTTCATGAAATGAAACTTTGACTGTCTGACTGACTTCAACACTGGGAAACGTTGGGACTAGCCGCTTAACAGTTTAAGTTGCTTGTACTCTTGGAAAAGATGGATATACATATATTCTTAGGCTTAGGCAAATAGTGTTTAGGAATTATATATTCTATATAGAACAAGAGAATGTTTCAATTCAATTGTTTCAATTTTTCTTTTATTTAAGACTTTTTTTAACAAATTTCAACTCCTAAACGGTTGACTAAGTTTGTAGATTCTTCATCAACCTGAACGCAAATTTAAATTACTTATTTCGTATGAGTGAAAGTAAAAGTTGTTAATTTTCATTTTCAATATATAAATCTAAGATTCACAAAGGGTATCTAAAATGCGTTTTGATAATGTGAACCCGGCTGGCCTTTTAGTTTCAATTTCGTTTTATTTCGTTTCGTTTTTTTGCCTTTTATGCCTTTTTTTTTTTTTTTGCTAGTTGCCTTGTCTCAAACTTTAAACTTAATTACCTGAGTGAGTGTAGGCAAATATGGTGCCGGTTGCCCACACACACACACACACATACACAACTCAAGAGGTGTGTCTGTATGTGTGTGTTTTTGTTTTATTGTTATTTCTATTCAATTTCCTTATGGGCCCCCACCAAAAACAAAAAAAAAACACTCTTTGAATCTTTGCACCTTTTGGACTCTCAATTGACCAGCAAACAATATCAATAAACTATATAAAAAAAAAAAAAAATACTATATATATATATAGACTCAATATTGACGTAGCCGTCAAGACTATGTGCGATTAACTTATCGTTGTCGTTGGCCGATGTCGTTGCTCCAAGCTTATCGATCGTTTAGATATTACCTCATCAACATGCCAGTTGAAATTGCAAAAGAAGCAGACAAATAAAATGGAAAGAAAACTAACAAAAAAAAAAAACGCTCATACGAGGAATCAATCAAATTGCTTCCACCGAAATACAAAATACAAAAAAAAAAAAGATAAATTTAGAAAATGAGAAAAAAAAAAACGAAAACAATATCGAATTGTATGCAAAAGGCGTCCCTGTATAAAGGAAGAGAATCGAAAGAGTAACAAAACTGTCTTAGAAAAAGCATAAATTATATAAGCCCTAAAGGCCATTAAGCTCGACTCGAGTTAGTCAGGGTGAGGGAGGGGAGAGAAAGAGAGGGGAGTAAGAGACAGAGAGAGAGAGAGTCAGACAATCAGTCAGTCAGAGCCTGGGCAAGCAAAACTGGCTGAGATTTTGTACGTGTTTGGCTAACCAATTTTCGGGGGAGCGGTTCAAAAAATACTATGCAATACCTATATATATATAGTATAAATATATATATATATATATATCTGTGTATGTGTGTGTGCATATGCAAAGCACGTTATGGCCAGGGCTTATATATGTATGTGTGTGTGTGTAAATTTATGAGCCTATAAAGTAAATCTACAATCTGCTTAGTCTCTAAACACTAGCACATCAACATTTTTATACCCTTGCAGAGGGTATTATAAAATTGGTCAGATGTTTGTAACGCATAGAAATATACGTTTCCGACCCCATAAAGTATATATATTCTTGATCAGCATCAACAGCCGAGTCGATTGAGACATGTCCGTCTGTCCGTCCGTCCGTCCGTCCGTCCGTCCGTCCGTCCGTCTGTCCGTCTGTCTGTTTAGCCAGACGTTTTTGAGCTTAAATTTTAAGCTACATGGTTGAAACATGAAAAGTTAAGTTCCTTAATCGATCATCCAGATCAAGTTTAAAAATTAGTCGGATCGGATAATTATCACCGGAGTTATTAACTAAAACGTGGAGGTACCTCGAGTAAAATAAGCAATTTTCTTTGGCAGCAAAGAAACAAAAACAAATTCCAAGCAATCACACACACACATACATATGCGAAAATTGGTCACCACGCGGTGTGTGAGAGAGACAGAAACATTTGCGTTGTGTTGTTGCACAGAACAAAATTGACAGAGCGAGATGCAATGGGTTTGCATATATGTATGTCGAATTAGCTTGCGTTAGCCAAGTAAGGACGGTGGCGTAGTATGTAGAGATCGGTGGCACGATGGGCTCGGTGTTTGATGGTTGAATGCTCGGTGAAGAAGTGAAAATTTTGATATGTGTTTTTTTCTTTTTTGTTTTTTTTTTTTGATTTTGTTAAACATTTATACCAATTATTTTGCTGCAAGGGTATACAAACTTCGGCATAGCCGAAGTTAGCTTCTTTGATATTTTAACATTAAATAACTCTAAACCGATTGCATATATATATATATATACTCTTTACCGCCAGATTAGATCATACTACCATAATTTTCTACATTTTTCATATTTGATTTGAATAACTATTATTAAAGTTCTATTATAAATAATAAATAATATTATACCAGTATCCAGATATTAAATTTGTTTTCAAATTATACTTTTTGAAATAGTCTTGAGATCTAGAAAGTTTTAGAATTTTTGAGGTTTTATATATATTCTTCTTTCGATATATTCCAAATAAGTAGAATTTTACTATTATGAAAAGTTCTTGAACTTATAAGATACATAAATTTTCTATGTAGTCCTTAAAAGTTTGAGTTGAAATGAAAATTGAATCTTTCATCTATGCCAAGTTCTCTTTAAATAGTTTTGAAACCCTCAAGTGCAATAATATTTACTAATTTAAAAAAAATGTATGAGAACCAACAAAATTTTAACTAAATTTTGGGGGAAGAGCTCAAGAGTCGAGACAATACGAAATATATTTTAGAATTCTTCATCTACATTTAAAAATGTATTTAAAATTATATGAATTTATGTGAACTTATTTTAGATATTTATTTTTGAAATTTTTCTTAGACCCTTGCAAGGGTATATTCATTTTGGTCAGAAGTTTACAAAGGAGGCATCTCCGACTATATAAAGTATATACATATATTCTCGATGAGTACGATGAACTGAGTTGATATAGTCTAGCCCGTCTGTCTGTCTGGATCAACACTATCTACTCCGAGACCCCTTAAGCTACAGAGCTGAAATTTTGCACCCAGGCATCTTTTTGCTGCAGGCATTGTATATCTCAGAATCATCCAGATCGGATGACTGTATCATATAGCTCCCATAGGAACGACCGATCGAGAATAGAGTTAAACTTCCATAACTTTGTTGCTTTTCAATCGAATATTACAAAATTTATTCTTTATATATTTAGTATACTTTCTAACATATCCACCAACTTTTATCAGAATCGGTTGACTATATCATATATATACAAGAATACCGTTTTAGAGCAATAACTTGGGTGTTTTTAAAGCGATTGCCAAAATCGGTTGCTATTGCTCCCATAGGAACAATCGGACCAAAAAATTTTTTGTTGAATTATTTTTTTTCCTTTTCTTTCTAACTGAATTATTCTTTCTACTTCTTTTCATCTCGAAATTAAACTGCCGAAACGGATTATTGTTCAAAAATAAATTTCTTGTAAGAAGAAAATCAATTTCTTTATCAAATTTAACATGTAAAAGTAATTTTCAAATCATTTTTCAATACTTTTTTCTTGACAAACTGCTTTTTGATGAAATTTAACATTGTATAGAAATTTTTAGATAATTTTTTATGAACATTTCTGCTATTGTTAGAAGAAAAGTTATGAGAAAAAAAAGTTCTTCAAAGAAACAAATTATTTTTTAATCTTTTTTAAACAAATTTAACATTGTTTAACTATTAGTAGATCATATAATTTTCAGAATTGCAACATTTAACATTTAGTTTAAAAAATGTTTTAAATATATAATGAAATATATTTATATTCTTTCTACATTAATTTTGCACCATTTAAGCTTAAGCTAAATCTAAATTGATTTTACATTTCGTTTGACTTTATTTTTCTTTGCCCGACGTAGAGAAGATGTCCCGACTAGAGTTGAGATGGGTTCATTATGGGTGACAAAAAAGAAATAAGAAAGAAAGAAAGAAAAAAAAATGCCACAAAACAAGCGTAAAAGCCTACAAAGATATGGTGAACCTCAAGTGCATATGCACATAAATATCTGTGAGGGGCGGGTTGAACAAAGGTAACCCCACCTACACACACACACACACACACACACAAAAAAGACCGTTTTGCCCCACAGCAATGCTGCAGCCAGCAGCAGTCGGAGTCGTCGCCGTAGTCGTCGTCGTAGTCGTCGTCAAGTGCAACGTCATCCTGCTTATTAAAGGTATTACACCTACACACAATGCAAAATGACGATGAAGACAACAAGTAAACGTAATTACAGTCGAGCCTCTGTGTTGCTGTCTCTATCTTTGTCTATGTCTCTGTTTATGTCTCCCGACAGCAACAAAACAAATCTGTGTAGTAGACCTCCTTGTCATTGTCACACATAGTGTGCAGGGGGGGGTGGAAGGTTGGGGAGTGGTTCAGAGAGGACAACCTCTTGACTGCAGCTTGTTGATTTCAGCATTTTAGTAGTTGCAGTGTAACAACGAGAACGACAACAACAGAAAATTTATTTCTTCTATGTTTTCAACACTTGAACTGCATTAGCCTAAGCTCTAATGTGAAAGAGTGAGATAGATAAAGACAGAGAGAGAGAGAAAGAGATAGACAGACTTGCTATCTATATATATATATATATGTATATAATGGTGTCTATTTATTATGGTGTACCTATAACTTATCCATCATAAACTAGGTCTCAATGTTCAGCAACTCTCAAACTGTATACAGTTTGATATGAGTCCAAAGCATAAAAAAAGTGTTGGAAAATGCAATTGAAGGCTTAGTTGTGAACTATAGCTGTGGCGTAAGGTTAATACTTGATTCTATAGAAGAAAGCTTCATTTTCTTATAACAAATTACTTGGCTTATATATATCGTATCCGATCAATCTATAAATTCTATAATATTCCCAAGAAATAGTAAATATTTTGTTTGCAGATAGAACTTTCGTTTTTAATCTCTTTTTGTATGTACATTATATATAGTTTGTGATTGTTTAATCATCTTTAGTTAATTTTGATCACGCATATATAAATATTTGAAATATTTTTACTTGAACTTAATTAACCAACACTGGTTCATGTACAGCATATTTAAGTACATAGACATAAAAATTCAGGAATAAAACCAATTTTCTTATCATATTTGATCTTATTTTGCCTATAAGAAAATAAGCTAAAGCCAAGCAGCAGCAGTCAACAATTTCCGTAAACAGGTTTTAGTTATAGAGTCGACTTGATGATACCCTGTAGTTAAATACACGATACTCTTTAGAGGGAATATAGAATAATTAAAAGGCGAAATTTGTATATATTAGATATGAACTCATTTTTCATAATTTCTCATTGTTTTTCATTGATATAGGTTTGCGTTTAAGGTAATGATAGTACCAATGTACTCTTTTGTTTACTAAGATTATAGGGTATCAAAATATTCAATCTTCTTATATGTATATCTTCCGTTTGCCGGCTTTATCTCTTTCTTTCCTTAAGCAAAAGCCTAAAGCGTTTGCATCAAGGTCAAGTTTGGGTTTATATTTTTTTATTTTTTAGCTGTGGCACACACACACAGATAGTGAAAGATAGAGAGAGAGAGAGAGAGATCAAGAGGAAGAGAGACAGGAAATAAATCAAGTTTGTCTCATTTTGGTCAATAATCGAGTTTGCTTTTGTTGCCATTGACAAATATTTGCCTTTTGACAGCTAATGGGCTCATTTAGTAGTGACCCATACAGAGGAAGTGTGGTAGGTGGGAGGGTGGCGTGGCGGGGCGGGGGGGGTGTCTATATCAGAGATTAGCTTAGTGTTTTGTTTGGGGGAGGCGTGGCTGTAGCTTCAATCAAATAGCCGCCAAGCTGTCTGTTTATCTATGTATTTACCCTCATCGCATCATCAAAATTCCATACCTGAAATCGAGAAAAAGAGAAGAAAAGAAGATTTCAAATAATTGACTTGTACAAAGAAGATGATTAATATATATATGTACATACATATAGGAATAAAATATATATATTAAATTGTTTAATGAACAAACTATAATCAAATGTAATACAAATCCTTTAAAAAGAGTTGAATATCTCTCAGACAGAGAGTTAAGAAGTTAATGAACCTTGCAATAGCTGATCTCAGCAATGAAATTTTTTCTGTAATTCTTTTTAATGCATTTGACACCTACATACATATATTTATATATATATATATATATATATATATATATATATCTTTAAACTATTAATATTTATATATATATATATATGTATATACATATATCGTCTGACATGCTTGCTACATATTTCTGAGCTTACTCAACCAACTTAAAAATCAAATCCAAGAAAAACCCAAGAGATAACCATATAGAATTTATAATACCCTCACAAATTGAATTTTGGTTCGATTAGCTATATATACTATATAATAATTAAATAATAATTAATAATTAAATATACTATTTAAACAATTAAATATTCTATTTATAAACTATAAACTAAACAATCAATAAATTGTTATACTAAAATCAAATAATGGGCATTCATATAAAATCTCATTGACAAAATGAATGAATTTTAGGGAACTTTGTAATAATATTTATTGTATTTAAATAATATATATATAATATTGCAATTTTGGGTTTCCATATAATATAAAAATATAGTAAATATCCAAACTATTTTTTTATATATATATTTTTTTTTAAGCTTTTCTTGGTACTTTTTGAGCTTAAAATGAAAATTCTTTTCCCTTTCCTTTTGGGAAATATTTTTTGTAGGTTTCGATAAACTTTTTCTCTGATTTCAAATAAAACAAAAGTTACTATTATTCGAAAAACATTAAAGAAATTTAATATTAATTAAAATTAATATTATTTTCAACTTGATCTTAGTACTAAATTTTACATCTAAAACAAAAGTAAGATCTTTTCTTATAAGTTTCCTTTTGCATACAAATAAAATAAAAGTTTTGTTTTTTAACCACTTTCAAAATTTCAATAAACCTTTTTTTTCTTTGTTAAAGGGTATACAAAACTATCGAATACAAAAAAAAGGGGTTCAAACAACTAACTGACCAAAGGTATGCCCGTCTGTCTGTCTATTTGTCATTCGTTCGGTCTGTCTGTATTTTAATGACTGTGATAAGGCGGCAACTAGTTCTCACAAAAAAAAAAATAATAATAAACTGTGGCACTAGCTTCTGCTGTTGGTAAAAAGTGCTTAATAAGTTAAAAAGAAAAAAAAAACCGGTTAAAGCAAAAACAAAAAAAAAACGAAGCAAAACTCATGCCAATGTCGCGATGTTGGCTATAGGCATGCAAATGTCAGGAAAATATGCATTTAATTAAGATTCATCAAAGCCACGAGTTGTGCCTTACACACACAAACACACACACGCACACACACACCTTTAATTTGAAATTAACCATATCTTACAGTTTCTGAATCACTGTCCAAACGAAGCGAAAGACAGACAGAATGAAAGAAAGAAAAGAAAAGAAAAGAAACGTGGTATGCAAAGAACAGGGGGCGGGGGTGAGGCAGGGGGGGGGGGGGGGGTAGGGAGTAGAAAACGCATCGCATTTCTTGTGACTCTTTTTAACGTTATCAAAACTTGGCAACAACATGAACAAGAGCAACACGAAACGGGAATGAACATCAGACGGGGGAAACAACAAAAAACTATGCCAGGCCATAGTCATACATACAAATAAAACCAACATACATACATATATATATATATATCTATAAGTGTATGCATATATGTGTGTATGTGTGTATGTTTGTGTAAAGTGTTCATAGTTCCTACCCTATATCTTATCTGGGCAATTGGCCCGACCAATGCTGCTGCTGCTTCAACTGACTCTTTTCCTGTTCAGGTTTCGTTTTCTCTTTTAGTTTTTGGTTTTTAATTGTCTAGCAACAAAAACTCTGACTAAATTTTTTATGTTGTTTCATTAAAAAATCACCCAAACTATAATAATAGGATGATGATGATGATGGTTAACCAAGGCCGTCAACGAAATCGAAAATGAAACGTAATCGTTACGATTGTTATCGCCAAACATATCGCAATTTTTCTTTTATAGTATATAGCATATGTAATCTATGTCACAATCATAATCCTAATCTTAAACCCCTTAATTCCAATCAAATTATATCATCTAAGTTGTAAACTTATTACTTAAAGCCTTCAATTATCGGCTAAAAGAACCTACAGTTATCGGTTAACCTCTCACTTGTTTGGATTAGTACCTTTAATTATCGGGATAAGTATTCATTTTGAATATAATATTATATGTATTTATCTTTTAAAACTTGAGAATTTGTGCTCAAGTCTATCCCATATAATGCTAAATTGCGAATTTAAATTACAATATTTATTTTACTGAAACCATAAACCAATATATCAAATATATATATACATATATTGTATATATAATCGTATAGCGACATATGTTATATATTTGTATACACAGTAAGTAATTCTATATATAAAAAGTGTAAGCAGTTTTTTTTTTTTTTGGTTTCCACCAATAGTTTTCTTTAGGTTTTTATCATCATCGTTTATGGTTACAGTTAAAAAATTAAATTTTTTGATTGCCTTGGCGCATTCCTTTAATATTATTATATCAACTAATGTCTCATCCCAAAGACAAGGGGGAGAGGTCTTTGAAATATGTAATTTGGCCTTTAAGCAGTTTTTCCTCATTAGCAAAACCCCCTAACCAAATCAATGGATATCGTTTTACCAACCCTTTTGCTGCCCTTGCCCATATTCAAATTGAAATGAAATCAAAATTTAATTGGTTAATTTTTTGTTATTGTTGTTGTTGTTGTTGTTGCTATTGTTGCTTATTAAAGCATAAATATATGCAATACATGTCTTCTCTGGCCAAAAGCAAATTAATTAATTAGCATAATTATACATTTTTTTTTTTGATTTTTTTAATGCTTTGTTTACTAATTAATTGGCTGACTAACTGAACGGAACTAACTGATCATATGTAGTTTGAGAGTCATTGGTGAATGTCAAACTGTTTGCTGGTATTCCAGAAGGAATGTTTTAGGTATTTAATTCTAAATGAAATGTTTTCTATATTTAAAAACTACAACTTAGATGATTAATATCAACAAGAAAAGGACAATAATTTCTTATCTATTCCATTGACTTTAACAGGGATTCATCAGTTAGATAAGAGATAATGATTTTGTAGTATACAACTTACTCACATGTTCTTCATCATCGAATAACAATAGCAACTATCTAATATTTTTACCTTTCCTTGTAGTATTACGTCATTGAAAAGGAATAAACCAATACAATGCGACACTCCGACATTGCGTCACTCTCTTCCTATCTAGACTAATCGTTTGCCATATCTCTAGAAATGTCTAGATTTGAGAGACTAAAACAATAATACTTGATCACCTTTAAGTCTCGACATAGTAATAGATAATGGATATACTTTTAATTGATAGGACAAATAGGGTATATGAAAAGCCGTTATGTGTTTGCTGTTCGATTAGAAATTTATTGTACAATTGTTCCTACGCCCTTTCGAAAATGTCAATTAATTCAAATTGAAGAAGCAGCCAAATAATTTCCAATGAATTTTTGTTTTATTTTTTTTTTTTTCTTTATTAAAGAAGATTTTGAAATGTGTTCTCTTGTTTTTTTTTTTTTTGACATTGTCATGCTCTGTCTGGCAGCTGCTGCAGATGATGCAACTTCACACAGAGACGACACAAGCAGAGGCAGAGAAAAAGAGAGATCATCAACCAGGCCAGTGGCAAAGATAGAGACAGAATCACAGACACAGACAGAGACAGAGAGTGTTAAAGTCATGAGATATAGACAGACGATGGCATTTTTTAATTTCCCCCGAAAACGAGGAAAAAAAAAAACGTTTAAAGATTTATGAAACCGATTATAAATTGGCGCAAGTTTGTTTTTTTTTATTTTTCTTCATTTATTTAAATTTATTTTAATGATTTTTAAATAAAATTTTTTTTTGATTAGAAAAGCACAAAGACTGATGTCACCCGCATCATTCCATGGAATAGCCCCACCCATTCCAATTTGCATTCTTTAACCAAAAAGCATTGAACAAATTTATGATCTTTCCCCCCTACCCCCCAAAAAAAGGATGAAGGCGATTATTATAAACAAAAGTCTCCACATCTACACATTGATGTTTAATACTAAAAATTATTTGATGACACATTTAGTTTCCTTTTTTCCATTTAATTTTTTAATGGTCAGCAAAATCGGAAAGAGAAATTCTAAAGAATTAGATAGATAAATTTTATTTGATTATAAAGTCTCCTCGATTTGTCTTCACAGGTAAACCCAATGTTTCAAATAGTCTTAAGCAAGCTATTTCAATTTGTAAAACTCTACAAAGTCTCCAAAAAAAGCAAATAGTGCATTAAATGCTTGCAAAATTAATTTGTATTGTATTTTCAGAATAATTTAAAAAAGTCTCCATAGTATTCAAAAGTCTCCACAATTTTAAAAAAGTCTCCAAAATTTAAAAAACTCTCTTAAAAATAACACCCTAATTCCATTGCTTAAATATTTTGTCAAAAACGTTGCACAGTCCTTAGATAACGATGGAATAAAGTCTCCAAAACTAAGATGACTCTTTGAAGACTACAACAAAAATATTTTGCTTATGTTAAACTTTGTAATTATTCTTAAATTAAGTAATTTAACAATTTAATAAAGTCTCCAAAGCATAACAAAGTCTCCACAACATACAAAAAGTCTCCAAAATAATAAAAATTATCCAAAAATATAACAGCCCCAAAGCTTTAGTTAAATATGTTATCAAATAAGTATTGGAAAAACTTTACATAGTCTTTGGAAAACCAAAAAAAGTCTCCAAAAATCATTTACCAAACTTTAGAGATCTTTACAAAAACAAAAAAGTTAAATTTAAACAAATGAACAGGTCAAAGAAATACATTAAATCGTATCAGAACCAGTTCCTTATTATAAATTGAAGACTATAGATAATGTATATAGCGAAACGATATATATTGGCAAAAGTTAATCGATTACGGGAAATCAAGGCTTCGCATATAGATTGTTGATTTATGCAAGAATCGTTCAAGTAAGCTGATCTATGGCATACAAAGTTTAAAGAAATTAGTTTCATTGGATTAATTTATTGCCATTCGGTCATCGAAATGGTCTATGTAAATGTTTATTGTAAAAACATTTCGAGAATTTCTATTTAAGTTAATTACACAGCTGCCCCAGAGAGAGAGAGAGAGAGAGAGAGAGAGAGAGAGCTGCTTTGGGATCGTATAATGTAAAATGATGACACAATACTTGTTGACAACACCCACAGCATTCAAATTCAAACACTCATAGCAATCTTTTCCTCACCCTCTCACGATCTCTTGCCCCAAAGTAGAGTCCATTTGCTTTTTTTCTTTCCTGCATCATTTGGTTGAACAAATTGCGACAGTTTGTCTTTATTTTCTTTACTCTAATATATTATATATACTCGTATATATGGGATTTTTTAGTTTTCTTTTTGTTTTGTCTTTGTTTACGCAATGCAAAAGTTAAACAATTATTATTAACACATATTTGACCAACGAGGGGTGGCTAAACACTAATCGGCCATGAAATGTAATCATATTTAAGATGATATCCCAGGAAAGTGACCACAATAGATATGCCCAAGTGACACTTTGAAATAACAAACAAAAACTTTATTAATGATAATGCAACTGACTTAAACTAAATCTTCCCTTTAACTTCAATTTATATACTAAAAGATCTTTTTCAGAAGTAAAATCCATTTTCCTACAAGAACCTTGATGAAAACTATTTAAAGTTTATTGCACTCCAGAAAGAAATTATATTGAAAAAAAAGGTTTAGTTTTTCTTGCTTAAATCAGTTACGTATCAGACGCTTCATATAAGGGGACTGGGGCAGGTTGGGGCAGGGGAGCGGCAGACATGTCTCGCAAATATTGGATTACAAAAATCACAACTCAGAAAGTACAAATAGGTAAAGAGTAAAGGGGTGGGAAAGAGAGAGAGCGAGAGCGTACAAAATAATAGTTAAATCTAGCACAAATGAAAAAAAATATTTATTTCTTTATATTTAGTCTAGCCAAATGCAAAAAAAAAACAACAACAACAGAAAACATTTGTCCAACTCAACAGTCAATTAAAATTTTAAGAGACAAAATTCTTACAAATAGAAAGAGAAATTAGAAATTTTTAAAGGAATTCTCTTTTAGAGTGAGAAATGTGAAACTATTTAGAAAGACAACACTTGGGAAGACATTTTTGTAAAAATATTTAGAGTTTAGGTAGATTAATGTAATACCCTTAAATTTGGGTTCTATAATATTGTTCAGATTTGGAATATTTTAATACAAAACAAAAATATAGTTTATGGGACCGAAAATGCTCAAAATTTTGATCTCAACTTAAGCTAGTAGGATAACGATATGATAATTCTAGATCTAGATACATAGAGTATTATACTACAGTTACATTTCGATCGAACATGCTTTCATATGCTTGTTGTACTTAGATTAGGATATTATAATTCTTTTAAGATTTAAAATCTATACAGTAATATAATCTATATGGATTTGTATTTTGATATATTTTATGAGAACAAGAATGCTCTTATCTGCTTGTTGTACTAATATTTTTGATCCTAAGATTAGGATATAATATAACTCTTTTAAGATCTGTAATATATGGAGTAGTATAATCTATTTGGATTTGTATTTCGATATACTTTATGAGATCAAGAATTCTCTCATTTGCTTGTTGTACTAATATTTTTGATCCTATGATTAGGATATTCTAATTCTTTTTAGTAATATAATCTATTTTTTTAGAGTAATATACTCTATTTGGGTTTGTATATCGATATACTTTATGAGATTGAAAATGCTTTCATCCTAACTTAAGCTATGAAGATTAGATTATTGGAATAATGTGGAATGCATTGAAACATTTAACATTTCCATATACTTAATGGGATCGAAAATGCTTTCATCTTCCTGTAGCTTTAATATATGTCATCCTATTACTAACCGATATATAGTTTTTACTTTAGATCCAACTAAGTTTAACTTCTTTTACAATTATTAACTTCTTTTGGTTACTTCATCTCTAAACCAATTGAAATAAATGATATATTTCAGATTCAGTTTAGTTAGAAACTTTCCCTTTAAGTCTAAAAGGATTAATTACCTTAGATGCCTAATGAGATGGCCTATTCATTTATTCTATTCTATAACTTTTTATCACTTTGCTCATCATTTCAATTGTTGTCTTTTCTATTGCGCTTGTTTCATCAGAAATGTGTACAAATGCATTTTTTTATATATTTTTTTTGTTTTTATTTTCGCTGATGGCATAGTCGTGCGCTTTTTTTTTTTTTTTGCTATTTTTAAACAATTCTATTTCATAGTTAGCCGGGAATTTTCTCAATGTTTGGACCATGGCCAGCTGGTATGATGCACACACCAAATAAAACCAAAAAAAGAAAACCCATAAAGTTACAATTATACTGTAATTTCTATACCCTTGCCCAGATGTATAAAAAGTTATATATTATGGTAATAAATGTCTAGAAAATATGAACAAAATATTAAATAAATTATATATAACATGAAAATTAGCTAGTTTTGGTATAAGAAACAAACGAAAGGCAATCCAAATAAGCAAAGCTTCTTAATATCCTTTAAAGGAAATAAAAAGCTTCTTCAAAAGTTTCATTATAATCAAGGTATATATATCATTGCCACAATGGATGTGAATGAGATCAGGTATATCGAATCTTCATTATATGGAAATTATGATAAATATACTAAAAATTGCATGCGAAGGCTATTTCCTTGTCTTTCCTCATATAAAAAGTTCACTCTAGGAAAGTTCTACTGTATATGAAATTGTTAAATGATAATCCCAATTGCTGTTACCTTCTTTTGTTAATAATGAACATATTCTTTATTTGTAAGGGTATCAGAAAGGGCATTTTAGATGACTAATTGAGGCAAATCTCCTTGAAAGTTGTGGAAAACATCTGTGTGTGTGTGTGTGTGTGTGTGTGTATCTATGTGCTAAGTTGTGTGATGCGGAAGCTTTTGGTCTTGTCAATTGACAAAGCCAACACGTTGCATTATCAGCGAACACTTGGTAAAAAGGGGAAGGGCAAGGAGGGTGGCCTAAGTGGCCATAGATCTATAAAGAGAGTGAGAGAGAGAGGGAGAAAGGGATAGGGAAACCGTTCACATACTTCAGTCACACTTGCATCTATTTATTTATAGTTTAAGTGTGCCAGTTTATGAGGAACTCCCCTTGTATGCATTCCCCCCTCAAACTAACCATTTAACCTCCCCCCCCCCATTCCCTCCCCTCTTACACTCTAAACTTGAGCTCAAGTAGGTAAGAGATGGGCATAACGATTGGCGGGTGTGAAAAATGGTATGAGAAAACGAGTCAGGGGGCGAGGAGACGGGCCGAAGCAACTAGTCGACTCCATTTCCAATACAATATTTATACAAATGTCAGTCTGTTAGACAGTTTTCTTTGTATTTTAGTTAGTTTGATTTCAATTCCAATTTTTCCAATGAATTATATGTATGCATGAAGATTTGCAAAAAAAAAAGAAAGAGAACATAATCATCATGTGATTAAACTGAATAATATATGTATGTAAATGCTATATACATATGTACATACATACATATATGTGTGGCATATACAACTGTGTGTGTGTATGAACCCCCCTCCCAATCCACATGTGATCTCCACAGCGGCAACATCTTGTGTCCATATGTTAGGCAAACAAACAATAATCGACCAAAAGCCAAGGAGATGTTGCTACTCTCAAAGAGAGAGAAAGAGAGATAGCGGGGGGGAGAGACGGTTAACAGAAACGCATTTTTACACCAAAATCAATGCTTGCCTCAAAGTTAACCAAAAGACGAATTGAATTATACCCTTTAAACGTAAGATTTAAGCAATCAAAGTTTAAACTTTCAGCAAATGAAACGTTTTTTTTCCCAATGATTTCTAGTTATTACCATAACCCATATACCCCACTATTTGTAGGGTATGTAAAAAACTGTAAGTCAAAAGCTACAAAAATTATTCTTTTCTTTTTTTTTCTTTGATATGCTGACATCGAACAACTGGTAATATTCATTCTCCCCCGTCTCTTTGTAACAGTCTGCAAAATATTTTGACGGCTTGCTTGTCTGATGGACCGACAGACTATATATATATTATGTATATATATCTCTCTGTGATATGAAACAGCCGATCATGAGAGCAAATGAAGCTTCTTTGCCTTTTTATCTCAAGTTCTTGACACATGAAAAGGGCCAAGAGCAAAGTAGTCTTTGGTTTTAAGCTAAAAGTGAAGTATTTGATATGGAAAATTCTTAATTAAGCTGATTAAAATGGTGTTAAAGTGTAATTTCAAAGTAGTTTAAGTGAAAAAAAAAGAAGCAAAAGAACAAATAATGTAAGATCTGCTAACTATATATACTATATACATATTTTTATGGCACTTTTATGATTCAAAAATCCAAACAAATTGCATTTAAGGAACTTGACAAAGTTTTCCATAATTTTTTAAAAATATTTCTCCTATAATAAATGGAAAATTATATATTTTCAACATTATATGAAACAATATATTTGCAATATCTTTTTAAGCATTTCGATTCCTGTCTCTATATAAGAAAGAAAGAAAAATTCCCCCCTTATCGGCCAAGTTAAATGATTTAGTGACCTCATTAAAATTTGCTATGATGATTTACATATTTTATATTTATATTTATAAATATTTCTTTTTCTTGGGTTCCTGTTGAGACTCCAAGAAATTGACCATGATAAGAACAATTGCATTCATTCAACAACAACAACAACAACAACAACAAGAACAACAAAAATAAAATCGAAAGAAAATAAGAAAAATGAGAAAACAAGTGTAACGAATGCTTTTCGATGTTGGCCCCATTTACGCAACTTCCGATGTGATAAACAATTAGTCCAGAACCAGCACAACAATAACAATAACAACAACAAGAACTAAAAGTGTTGCCCATAAACGACACTTACACACACACACACACACTCAAAGAGACAGAGACAATGTGCCTTAGGTGCGTTCAGGTACAATCCCGAGGTTACCCAGCTGATGTCAATCAAGAAAAAAAAAAACAACATTTTATACATATATATATATATATAGTTTTTTTTTTTGGGATTTCTGCTTTTAATTTAAGAAATTATTTCAACGGTACAGGGAGGGCATCGGGTATTTTGTCGTTGGTTTTTGATTCGTTTCATATCGGTTGTATGGGCCAACAGCTAGCTGGAGCTGGAGCCAGCTAGAGCTTCATGTCATTAACACACGCTGATAACTGGGCCCTGTTATCAGGCTTAGCTCATTATGATGTGGTACCATATGTACATATAATATAATACTTGCACACACACACACACACAAATACATACATAAACATAACCATATAGATAGATGAAAAAGAAATTGGAATAATCAAGCTTCACTCATAATTGGCAAAAAAAAAACCACACACACACACAAAACTCACTTTTTTTTCCAAATTATCAATGTGCCTTTTCAGACTGACCCCAAAACACAAAAAAAAAAGCAAAGAAAAATTGTTAACAAACAAAAAGAATTTCATGATGTTTGGGTCAGGGTTAAGAATTCCTCTTGATTATAGTCAAATTCTCATTTCAATTTCATTCTATATATATATATATATATATATATATATTGTCGCAATCAAATCCGGTCGACATTAAACATAATTTTTTGAATTTCTTATTTTTATTTTGTTGCAAATGGTTTCAAAGTTCAGATAATGAATTAAAAAAAAAAAAACTTGAAATAGTTCAAGTTCAGCTAAAAGGGGGAAGAGTTAAGTTTTTTTTTTTTTTTTTTTTTAATAAAAAACTATTAAAAAATGAGATCAACTTCTATAACTTGGCACGAGAAACATTTAAGAATGTTTTTCTGGATTATTTTTAAGATTAGAATCAGCAAATAAAAGCTTTTGTAATTCTTAAATTCTTATAGTTTTAATACAACTTTTAAGCTTATAAATTATAAAATTTTAAAACTAACAATTATTTACGATCTCTGATAATAACTAATGGAAAAAAATGTGCTAATAATCCTATTTTAAATCGTATCTACCTAGTTCCTATGCCAAAGATAGTACAAAATATTGTTGGAATAGGGAAAAATCTATTTTATCCACCTAAAAAATGATAAAAATTAAATTAAAAATATTTATTTATAAAATTTATACAACTGCCTAATAAAATTGGAAATAATAAACATAATATTGTATATTAATTTAAATATAAGTAGGCAGATTTATAAACTTTATAAAAATGTTTAATAATCGAAATTTTTAATTTAGATTCCCATAATACTAGAAAATAGAGCAAAAATTCATCTATTAACTTTAAATTGCTTAATATATATTTTTTTTTAGATTTTGGAAAACTAAAAATAAATTATTTCATCATAGAATAGATTGAGATAATGGCCTGATCATATAATGTTTAGCATAATAAGAAACGATTCTAGAATTTCAAATTTGGTTTAAAATTCAAGTCTCTCTCTGTCTCTGTCTCTTATTTCTTTTAGATATTATAGAAGAAGAAGAAGTACTTTATATATATGTATGTATAACTCACCTTGGCATTGATCATTAATGGCGCATGACAGGCATTCAGTATGAGTAGCAAAACGCCGAGTCGCCAAATTAACGACGACCGGCAACTCCGTCGCGTACTTGTATGGGAACCAACGGGTGATCCCATCGTGTTAATTACTTTTGTAATTCCTTTATTTACTTTTGATTTGTATAATTAATCGGTTACTTTATGTGTGTATATAAGATTTATTTGTATTGGATAGGATATTTTTAAAGGCAGTTTCGTTTGATTTTGATATTCGATTTCGATTCGGCGGCCCAAAATTTTTGTGTAAACACAATAAATATTAACTATTATTATGTGTTATGGCACTGCAAAAAGTCGGAAGAAATAAAACAAACAAATAACAAACAAACAAAAAAACAACAAAAACAAAATTTATACATGGAATCAGCGAAAATTTTGATGAAACCAAAAGCCAAGGAAGCACAAAACTTAAAACAAAAAAAAAAAAAAAAGCAAAAAAAATTTACTCAAAGAATCGAAATTGGAACTTTAAAGACGAATTTGCTATACCCTTGCAAATGTAAAGGCTTTTGATCAAGAAATAAACAAAAGAATTAAGTTAATAATATGATAAAATACTTTTAAATGCTTTAAATTAAGAGGAAAGCTTATTTAAAAGATATAAAATTGCTCCTTTTTATTTAACTATTTTATTTTATTTAGTTATACTAAGAATCTTCTTGTTCTTGTCTAGATCGGACAACTTTAACATATATAAAACGTGTATAACTTTCTATATCTGCAATTTGATCAAAAGGCATGTACCTTTCCAGCAAGGGTATGGAAACGGGGTAACAGATAAAAAATGCGAATTCTGCAGAAAAAAAAAACATAATTCAAATTTTGAAAAAAGAAAACGAAGAAGAAGAAATTTGCTGCTTGGCTCCTTGCGGAGATTTTCAATGGGATGTTAGTTTGGGTTTCTTTGTTTGGTTATAACTTTTGGGCCACATTTGTGTTTAAGAAAATCGCTCGCGTTTGCCGGTAATAACAAAAAAAAAAAAAAACAAAAAACTTGATTTAAAAAAAATATGTCTCTTGCTCGTTTTGATCCTTAACTAGACTACGCGTGAGACAAATAGAGAGAGAAAGCAAGAGAGAGACAAAGAGAGAGAGAGCGAAAAGTGACCCGAGTTTCCTTTTCTTTTCTTATTTCTTTTTTTCTCAAATATGCATTGATCCTTCTTTCGGGGCACTTTTTTCGTTTTCTTTTTTTTTTCTTTTATTTGTTGTTGGTTTTTTTTTTTTTGTGGACACTTTAAAAAAAACGTAACGGCAGAGAAATTTTCAAACGAAACAATTGCACAGCGAGAAAATGGCACCAAGAACAGTAACCGAAACAGGGCCCCAGGCGGCTTTTTTTTGTTTTTAATATTTTTTTTTTTTTAATTTTTCTTATTTCTTTTCTTTTATTCAAACGCACCGAAAATTGTGCGACCGTCTCATACAACGGCGCGCAACCGAATGTGGAAGAACTTTTGCTGCTAAATGCTGCCGCTGTTGCTGCTGCTGCTATTGCTGCTGCGGTTGCGTTGCTGTCGTCGACTACGACGACGACGACGACGACGACGGCGACAACGAATGCGACACGAGACCGAAGTGACAAGCATCGGAGGTGGAGGCGAAGTTTTGCGGCTTTGTTGTTAGTGTAGTTATTGCCAGTTCCTGGCTTATAAACCTAACGGCGCTTAAGTGCAAGCCTGTTGCGTCGTCGCCTTTTGCTTCTCAGTTTCCCCCACGAACATGGGCGTAGCATAGAGGGGATGTAGACAAAATGGGTCACAAAACATTCATAATCTTTGTGTCAGTTTCAATTTGTTTGATTGGGTAGATCAATGATAAAGATTTTCGATTTGTAAGATTAGAATAATGTTGTATTGGGGCATTTGTTTCATGTACATATACATATATACATGTATAGCATTTCTTGAACAATAGCCCTTTTTTTGTTCAACTCCTGTCTACGTACATGTTTACACCTTTTGGTCTCTCTTTTAGTGAGTTATGCAGCTTTCGCTCTCTGCCTGTGTGGGTGCTGCTGCACAGGCACCGACTGATGTAAAGTTTATCGCGCTTGCTCTTTATCAACAACAGGATGCTCTCAGTCTCTCCTTTACTCTCTCTCAGTCTCTCACTTTTTTTTTTTTTTTTGCTTCGCAGTGGGTGAAAAGAAATAGAGAGAAAAATCGTGCGTGTTGTGATGTCTGGCTTTTAGTGTATGAGTGTGTGTGTGTGTGTGTGGCCCCGGGGCTAAAGCAGCTGTAGAAAAACCCATTTGCTGTCTCCCTCTCTAGGTCAACTGATAAAAAGCGAGGCGTAAAAACAAACTATGTATGTACATACAAATGTACATATGTATGTATGTATGTACACACAAACATGCATAGATCAATAGGTAAATCCAAATCTTTCAAAGTTGTTTCTCTAATGAAGTGCAAAGATTTATTGTTAAACTTCAGATCGATTCTGATCATCAGCTGCAAACAAATTATAGCATAAAATGTCAGTGAAATATTTTTACAAAACCAAAAAGAAAGTCAATATACATACAAAAGTTGAAAAGATATAATACCTGTCAGAATGATGTATGTATGTATGTACATGTGTGTATATAGGACCAACAATTTGCAACAAAAAAGTAAGAAATATTTTTCATCTTTTATTCCGTTTAAAAGTGGTTCGAATAAGTTGAAAAGTGGAAAGAGTTTTGGTTGATTGATTGTGATCAAATTTTACAGTTTTGTGAGTTGCATTTTTTAAGCTGGTCGGATATTCGCAAAATCTCCCAAAAATGTTTTTCAATCTTAGGAGTGTTTATTTACTTATATTTCATAGAGTAGTCCAAGAAAGGAAGGTTGTATATAGACGTATGCTTCTACAAATATGAAACCAGATTTTATTCAAATATATTAGACACAAATTGTTTTTTTTATAAGCACTTCAAATATTAACTTAAAGATTTGTATTATATCTTTAATAAGAATAGCTTTGGTCTATGCATTTTCTGCACTTTTATCCCTTTTGATTCCATGGTGTTACAGACAACAGGAAGAAATATCTAATTATATAGTCGAACTTCCCACTCCCCAACTCGAACTTCTTTAACTCGAACTTGTCTACCTCGAACTTGTCTCTAATTCGAACAAAAATAAACGGCAGTAGAGTGAAATCTTCATATAATTTCATTTCTCTAACTCGAAGTCACCGTTACTTCGATTTTTCATAGGTATTATAGACACTTTGAGTTAGGTAAGTTCGATTATACAATCAAAATGGCTTTTCTCTATAAATTTTCTAGTCTAAAAGAATTCCTAATATATCCTCTCTCTTAATTCGATGAATTTGTGGAATCTGAAAGGACCAAATATTGATCTTATTATGCTCCTCATTCAAGGTTAATATCACTGAGTAAATCATTGACCGATTCTTTAAGTTTATAACGTATTTTATATATCCTAAATATATAGATGTATAATAAGGTGAATGTCACATTTTATACATATTTTACATTAACATTCTTGATAGAAAAACAAATTAATATTCAATTTATTTTCAAGTGAAATAAAGCTTAATAAATTTTTGTTAAATCTTGTCTTTAACATTATTGCATACTTTGACTTATTATTATCATACTTTAGATTATATACTAATATATTTTGTCATCAACATTAGCTATATATGTATATATAAGCAGCCATCTCATTGGGTGCCCATACAGGCAAACCTTAGATGGGCGCATGCGTCAAACCAGATGGCCAGACAGGACGTTGACGCCCTCAACAAAGGGCAATCGACCAATGGACGCTTTGCGTTTTTTTTTTCTTTTTTCATCATATTGCCCCAGCTTCCTGTTGATAGCGTTTGAAGATCTAAAAATACAAAACAACAAAATGTGTAATTAATTAATATATATATTTATTTATTAAATTAGATTAATCAAAAAAAGAAAACGATTTTTTTGCGCCCTGCCTCGTATCAGTGTAGTACACCGAGGTTCCTCAACTACAATTTATATTTGGGTCAGTCATCTCAAGTACACGAGGCGAGGCTGCTGGCCAGATACTCGTCGATGTCAAGAGGCTTATGCTTATCACAACCAAATTATATACATACATCAATTTATATATGTATATACATACATATATATGTATTTTATAAGATTATTCAAATTGTTCATAATTAAAAGAATGAATGAAATTGATGAAGATGTCGCCACCTTAAAGGTTATCAAAAGCTATGGGTCTGACGGCAGCAAAAAAGGAAAAAAAAAAAAAAGAATTCTTTGCCAACTGTTTAAATACCAAATTCACCATATGCTGTTAACTTAACCATAATTGGCAAAAGCTAAAAGTTTACCTGTGCAGTTTTACAAGCACTGTACCACCATTTGCTTAAGTATCCAAAAGTCGAAAGCTTTTTTAGTCAAGTCAATTCCAGGGCAAGAAAGCTTTTCACAAGCAACAAGTGCAACAGAGTGGGGGGAGTCCAAATGGGAGTGGGAGTTCTTTTGTGTGTGTGTGTGGG
This sequence comes from Drosophila austrosaltans, assembly GCA_035045865.1. Taxonomy (NCBI): domain Eukaryota; kingdom Metazoa; phylum Arthropoda; class Insecta; order Diptera; family Drosophilidae; genus Drosophila; species Drosophila austrosaltans. Next base: position 21,940,655 of record JAWNOQ010000007.1, on the reverse strand, counting down.
GGGGGAGGTGGCAGGAGTGATTTAGTGTTGCATTGCGTAAGCATTTACGTATGACGTAAGTAATGAACTTATTTGCCATTTGATACATGATATAATACCAAACTAACTGCATAACAGAGATTTCTGTAATTGCTACTTAAGTTACATGCATACAAACATACATATAAAGTGAATATATGTATGAATGAATCTGAATGAATAGACAATAAACATCAATACTCATGTTGGAAGCGTTCTTTATGTTTTATTATATAATACAATTGAGTATTAATGTTAAGTAATCATAGAGTAGTTTGGGTTTTGCCCAAATTTTTCAATGTTTAAGGCTTTATCAATGGGCGTGTCAATTAGAACAATTAATATAATCAAATGAGTTCAAAAGGTTAAGCGAATTACTTGGTAGAAATCTGTATACAGGGTGACCATTCTCAAAGAGAACAATTAAGCCTGCAAAGGTAAGTGCCTTATCAAATGTCACCCTGTATTTAGGAGAATAAATAATTTCCTTTAGCATTAATGTTTGCCCGAGTTAAACATATATTAAACCTTAGTATTCTTAAACTTTATATTTCACAAAATATATATATATAAATATATAATATACTACATACATATATACAGTTATATGCTTTATTCCTCAATAATTGCATTTTGGAGGCAAATGAAAATTCATTTCAATTGTATTTCAAAATACAAATGCATTTACAGACAAATATACATATATATATTTAAATCAGGGCACTCGAAACAGTAATTCTTGCACTTAACAAAACCATCCTCTCTCTCTCCCTCCCACTCCATTTTATACCCGTGCTCAATTTTCTCACTCGTTTCGTTTTGTGCATTTTGCTTCGTTTCCGTTTTGTTTCACATTCTCATATTGCAATTCACGTTGAGTTTTATGCCCACTGTCTACCCCTCTACACCTCTTTGTTTACCACAATTCCAGCCCATACTCCAACCTGAGAAGCTTCCCCTCCACTCACTCTCTCTCTCTCTCTTTCACTTCAGTAACGTGTTGTTGTTGCTGTTGTGCGGCAACTTGTTGGCCCACAAAAACAGCAAATAAAAATAAAAAAAAAAAAAAAACTTTGACTCAACGCTCGCTGCTGCCAGCCTGCCTGCCTGCCCATTTTCGTAATTTTCAAACTAATTGTTTGCCGTAAATAATTTACCCATAGCCTTGACGCAGAAAAGTATGCAACGCAAAAATATGCATACCATTTCTATTTTCAACGATTTGTACATACCCAGCATTTGGAATTGAAAAGAGTATATCCACAATCTGTTATGAATTATGACAAATTTCTAGAATATTTGCTGTCTGTTATAGAAATTTTAAATCCCATTTTGTTTCAATTGAGGAGTAAATTGCCTTTTAGAACCTTTAGAAAATAAAAAAAAAATTCTTAAAAATTAATAGCTGACGAAAGTTGTATACTCTTCCATTTTGCTTGCTATTTTATGAGTAAAGAAATCTTTTTCTGTGTAAGTTGAAATTCAAAAAGGATATAAGAAAAAAAAGTATATGTTGTCGCTTTTGAATTATGATCCCAAATTTTCACAATTGTCGTGCTAGAGCTATGACCACTATACCAGAAAATCAGGGCATTATATAACAGCTATTTCCCATATATAATAAACATAATGCATTTCCCTTAAACAAGTATTGTTTTTTGAATTGTTGAAAATATCAGCAGGTTTGTCTCTTCTACAATTCATTATTCTACTAAATATATTTTTGGTTAATAATCATCCGATTTGAATGAAACTTGCTGATTTGGTGTATAAGATTAATAAATATATAAGTATTTAATTTCTAAAAAAAATATACTTAAAAAACAAAAAAAGATTTTCCTATGCAACGGAGAGCTTTAAGATATTCGATGGCAAAGCAAGGCTCCCATGCAACGATCAAAATTATACTTACATTTGCCTAGTATAGGGTATCAATTAGTCGATAACTTTTCTTAAATGCATAAGCTATTCTTTTCCGTTCTTGTTGTAAGAAATTACAAAATCATCAATCATTGATGAAATTGATTGAACCGACTAAGACATTTGACATACTTTTTTCTGTCGTTTTCCATTTTTTTTTCTTTTTTTTCATTTTCTTCTTTTTTTCGGTGGTTTGCTTTTAAGTGAAAAGAAATAAACGAATTCTATTGGTAAATAAAAAATGAACAATCAAATCGATTTAATCGGTTCTCAATTGGATTTCAATTTAAATTGTGTGCTAAATGATTTGCCACACATTTGACATTTTGATTTCTTCTATTGCACAATCAAATTAATGAAAATGATAAAGTTTCACTTTGATGTTTTGGACTTTTCACATTTACCCTTATCCCTTTTTTTGGGCCGCTAATCGTTTGGCCTAAAATAGATATGATTTTTGCAAAATTACTTGCTTTTAACTTAATGAAATGGCTTTTGTATTAGTTGGCACATGCCATACCTCAAACCCCCCTCTACTTATGTCTGCCCTTGAATTATTCAAATCAATTAAATTGACAAAATGAACAAATGCAGAGCAATTGAAATCATCTTCAAAATGAAATATTTTTTAGTTGAAATTTTGTGAAAAAAAAAACAACAATTAACTTAACAAGAGATAAGAATTAAGCAGTTTTCAATACTTAGATCACGATTCTCGATGATACTTCTTGATCTTGTATTTCCGTTTTTTACATTTCAAAATTTTTATTCAAAATTTTAGTCATAATATCATAGAGATGTATCCATTATTTCATGTTCATTTCATTTATTAGCTACTTTTGGTTCTTTATTTAGTATCAAATGGCAAAACTAATTCTCGACTTGTATCCCGATCCCAAATTATATTAGTCTATATAATTAACTTAATGCCTTTAGGCATTTCCCATTTCACTTTAATGATTTTACTTTTTTTTTTTTTTTAATATAGATTTATTTAATGCTGCGAAAAGTTAATGTTTTATCGTTTGCTAATATTTTTGTTGTTGCTTTGTCTAATAAACAATTAAAGCCTGATAATGATGGCCAACAGATGGAAGCATCATAGCATCAAAGGCGAGTACCAGAAAAAAAAACAACAAAAACAAAACAATTAACAACAACAAAAAACGAAATGAATGGGTTAAGTTTGGTATTAATGAAATTTGTATACCCTTTCCAGTATTTCAGTTGACTATTTAGTATGACAGATTATTTTGTAATGAAAGCCATTTAAGTAAATAATTTGAGAAATTGAAGTTATATAGTTATATTACATATATCTATATAATCTCAATTCTGTGGTCAACCGATTTTGTTGAAAGGTAAAACGAGTGAAAGGAATACTTAACTAATAAAAATAGGATGAAAGAAGCATTTCAATTGTTTTTTTTTTGGAAATAAAAGCGAAATCCTTTTCAAATTTGATTCATTTTATATTATATTAGATATTATTTGTTGGTATGAAATATATATGATATAGTTAACCGATTCTATTGAAACTTGTTGGAGAAAGTTTTAAGGATTCCCAAATCACAAATCCTAAATATTATAAAAATTGTTCAAAAAACAACTAAATTATTGATCTAAGACTTTGTTTTCGCTCAAAAACTCCTTTGGGAGCTCTACCAAGATATTAAATGGGTATAGTAAAAAGAAGATTCATAAATATAGCTCATCATACTGACCAGGAATATATATACTCTATATACAAGCTTCCTTGTATACATTGGAAACTTCTTAAGCAAACAAATATACATACCTTTTCATCAAGAGTATAAAAAGTGAAAAGTTCAGTCTTTTGCTTTAAGATTCTCTGTGTTGGATAGGGTAATACCAAAATCTAGGCAAACTCACACTCTCCATAACTTAATTGCAAATACACTGCAAAAATGGGAGTATGCCGACTGTAAAGATAAGAATGTTTAACTATACAAAATAAAATCGTTTTATAATACCATAAGTTTTGAATTATTGTTTCGTTAGGAAAATATTTACTTCCCAACTTTGTATTTTTTATACTATAAAAGTTTTATATACTCTACGAAACTTTTAAACCAAAATATCTTAGAAATTGAACAATCTATTAATCGTTCAAAGATGCTCTAAAAGAAATCATATTTCATTTTATGTCAACAAGACAACAGATAACCAAACCATTTCACTTAGTTAATATGCCCCAGTACGTTGAAGAGTACATTTCTCAACACACAACCAAAAATGCCGGCAAACAAAAAAACAACAAACAAACATACTGAGGCAAATCTTTGCTTAAAATTTTTCATTCTTGCCTTTCTTTTGCCGGCTAAATACGTAAACGTTGTTTATGTTTATTTGCTGCAAAGTAATTAAAAGGCAATCAAAAAGCAAATATATTCGATTCATCCTATACAGAGACCCATAGTCACCACCACCCACCCACAACCGAGTTGCTTGTCGAGGGAACCAAAAGGGGACAACATTTGTTTTTGTCAAACTTAGACCAGACATTTAACTGGGCCTTTGGGCCGTGGCCATTTGGTATTGGCTATGCCTTTTGGCATTTGGTAAATATTTTTTCCTGATTCTGTTTTGTATTCTTTATATATATATATATATTCGTATCTAGTCCGTTTTTGTGTTCAGTTCATAAATGTGAGTGTAAATTGTAAACAAAACAAAAAAAAAAGCTTCTAATCTAGATGAGATTTGGAATATTAAATACCCTGCAATAAGAGGGTTATGTATATGGAAAGTTGAAAAATATTTGGATAGATGTTAGATTATTGAAGCAATTTCTATATATACCATATCTTATATATCAACTTTTATATATATAAGATAATGGATATTCTAGAAATTGCAAGACAATTGCTTTATAACTTTTCAATTCGATTCTTAATCTATGATCTGAAAGTTTTTCTATTCAACTTTGGTTCATAGTCCTTAATCAATTTCAAAATCTATCTTCTTTCCATAACTTATACATACCCTTATTATAGGGTATTACAAAATTAAGGCTATCTATCGCAACTGTGGTAATAAAAATTTCTCTTCCTCTTGCTCTTTTGTTTTTATTTTAAACAAAAAAAAAAATCGTTGGCAAAGCAAAAACAAAAAGCAACTAAACTGACAGTCGTTAAAAGCCAAGTAACACAGCGAACCAACCGAAAGAAAAAAATGCTTAAAAAAATATTGAAATACATTAAACCGACTGCGCGAATTGGCCAGTTCGTCTTCTTCTTTTTTTCTCAGGCGTCAAGGTCATTCAAAAAAAAAAAGCAGTTGAATCACATTTCAGATTTTCAAAAAAATAGAAAAAAAGGGAAACAATTGAAAAAAAAAGGTTAATTAACCGGTCAGTTGGGTTCACTTTGGTTCTATGTGGGCCTAAAGCAGGCGAAACCAAAAAAAAAAAAAAAAAACAATTTATATATATTTTAATTAGTAAATGCCAACAAAACAAAAAAAAAAAACAAAAGACAACAGGGAAAAATGGCTGAGAGAAAAGGGTTAAGATGAAGCCAAATTTACCTTTTGGCTGAGAGGAAATGTTGATGAAGTTGGTCAACAAGTTTTTTTTTTTTTTTGGGGCAAATGTATCTATCCATGACTAGTTAAATCTGTTGCATTCGATATTGTATGTGAACATCTGTTATACATTCTTTATATAAACTATTTAAAAGTAAACAGCTGGTTTCGATAACTGCAACAATGTAGCAACAAGTCTTATAGATAACTGTTATATAAATGTTATAAAACTGGTATACAATTGTTAAAAATGATTGTTATGCATCTGTTATACCACTGGCTTACTTAACGGTAACTCATAATTATTTACTATTAATAAGTTTGACTGTTATACAACTAATATATAACAGTTATACTACGAATATACAACTGTTATACAATTTATACAATTGTTATTTAACTGTTATACAACTGTTATATAACTGTTATACAACTGTTATATAACTGTTATACAACTGTTATATAACTGTTATACGACTGATTTTTCTGGTTTTTTACAACAACTCTTAAAAATAAATAATTTATAATTGTTATCAAACTGTTACACATCTGTTATATAACTGATATCAAACTGTTATACATCTGTTATAACACTGATATCGAACTGTTAGACATCTGTTATATAACTGATATGAAACTGTTATACATCTGTTATATAACTGATATCAAACTGTTATACAACTGTCATACCTATCTGTAATACCTATCTGTAATACATACCTTTGCCCAATGGATATTAAGATTTATTTAAACAACGTGTAAACCAACAACTGTTATACATATATGTTATAAATTCAATATATAATAAACTATTATATTTAACTTTCATTCACAACTCTTAAGCAAAACTATTTTGCACGACTATTAGACGCTAATGTTATAGTAAACTGTAATATACATGTGACTGTTATATACAATTAGTATACATAAATCTATCTGCTTGAATCGTTCGTTATCATAACTAAATTCCTACAGAGTCCACTCCCATGCCTAAGTTCTTCTTTTAAGTAACAATCTTTGGAATTAGAATTGACATAAATTTTCAATTTGAAAAGCTTTTTTTATAACATTTGAAGAACATTTTGTTCCTTTTTAGATAAAAGTTTTTGGTTTATTATACTTATCAAAACTTTTGTTAATTTCCAAAGACAGGTAAAGGGAAATCCATTGAATACAAATTGACTGCCTAATACAAACTTGAAATTGTTTTGCATTTTATCGAAATGCATTTCTTTACAATTCTAAATCTGTGAGAAATGGAAATTTCTTTCTTTCTCTCTTTTTTTTTTTTTTGTTGTACTCCAAACAAGGAAACATTTCCGCGACTTTTTCAACGACTTGGGACTGGGAGAAGCTTTGGCCATTAATTGAGTTGCTGTTGCAGCTGTTGGCCGAGTCTTGTCGCCATTTGCCACTCTTCTGCACTCACTCAATTTAATAATTTAATGCTTCATTTGCACACAACTCGCACAAATGGACGACAAATGGACAGCAGCCAGGACCAGAAGAGAACATAAAATGCGAAAGTAGCAAATGGCATTACCAATGCAATTTGAAAGAAAAAAAAAAAAAATAGAAACTCTTGGCCAACTTAACAAAATGAAGTCAGGTGAATATATATATATGTATATGTATATATATAGAAAGAGTAACGAGTGGCTGTCACTTTAAAGTAGAATAAGCAAAACATGAAAGAAAACTAAAGGTAAAGATTGAATATGAATTTGATCAACCTAAACATAACCTGAGGGCAGACTATATAACTTAAGTCCGGGCTTGGCCTTGGGTATCAGGTGGCAGTAGCTAAGGCATGGTATGGCAAGGCAAGGCAAGGCAATAGCAACTAAGTATATATATATATATAGTACATCTGCTGCTGATGAATATGATTATTATAATGCAGGCAAGCGTTGCCGTTCAAAAGCAACTACAACTGCAGTCAAGCCCTCCCCCCCCCCCACACACACACACACACAAAACCCCCACTCATTCGCTTTTACTCGTAAGCTATCACAAGATGACTTCAATGCTGTAACGCATTTTGCCTTTGTTTTTTGCCTTTGCCCTAACCTTCCTTACCCTTCATTACCTTTGCCCCACAAGAAACTATATGAATCTACACACCACAGCAGGATTATATATATATACATATATAGTAAGAACAGACTTTATAAAGCTCACAATAATTCCAATTATACAGGCATGAATATAAAGTCAAATGTTATGTTAAATGATAATTACGATTGGTTAAGCTTAACGTTTGATTGGAATCTTAGTGGAAACTTTTATGATTCTTGTTTAGACAAAATAAAACTGAAATAGATCATCATATGTAATACAGTTTCATGATAAGAGAATATCTATGTAAACAGAGTTCAATACTTGAAGTTTAATTTCTATATTTTTTATAGATATAACTACCTAAAGGCATATATTTTCCTATATCGTATGATATATACAAATGTTATGGGTAACTTTAGAATATAAAGGTTAATCGATAACGAAGTTCGAAGGTCGATAACGAAGATCGATAGTCGAATCTGTATTTTTAACGTTGTTAATTGACTTTCAAAAACTTTGATTTGAAGTTTAAATAAGAACTGAAAACAATATAAATGAAAGATTTTAAAGATGGGAAATACAAATCTGTATGATTTATGAAATTTAAAGATGAAATATTTTGATATTCTAAACAAGAATTTTAAAGAATAATTTTATAAATTATTAATAAATATTGAAAAATAAAATATTACAAGATTTTAAAGAAAACTTCATAGGAAAAATAGTTGAAAGATTTGAAATTTTCAAGAACAAAGGGAAAAATCTATTGTATAAACTATATGAACTATTGGATTTATATAAACTATATAAACTAAAAATGTTATTCAACTGTTATACAACTGTTATAAAACTGTTATACAACTGTTATACAACTGTTATATAACTGTTATATGACGGATTTTCTGGTTTTTACAACAACTCTTAAGAATAAACTATATAAACTAAAGTGTTATTCAACTGTTCTAGAACTGTTATACAACTGTTATACGACGGATTTTCTGGTTTTTACAAGAACTCTTAAAAATAAATTATATAAACTAAAAGTGTTATTTAACAGTTATAGAACTGTTATACAACTGTTATATAACTGATATCAAACTATATAAACTACATAAACTATATACATACATACATATTAGTTATATAGCTATATAAACTATCAAATCGTTTACCAACTTTTATAGAGCATCTCAAAGATGGGAATTGTTTTTTTTTTCTATAGTTCTAGTTTTTGTTGTTATGCTATTTATTTAATTTTTGCTCGTTCGCATTTCACATTTGCCATAATTTACGCCCGGAGTCGATAGGCAGAAAGAGAGAGAGAGAGAGACAGTGCTTGAGAGAGATAGAAGAAGATAATATAATAGCGAGAGAGAGAGAGAGAGAGAGAGTGAACAGAAGATGCTTTGGGGTAAAATGGGAGCACAATATACGATACCTATCTACATATGTATATAGTTTCTCTGTTGCTATTGTTGTTGGTGTTGTTGCTATTTCAGATAAAATATCATTATGCATTGTTGTTATTGTTGCTGTTGTTGCTGTTGCAAGTATTACCCCACATCTCATTATCGCCCGTTTTGAAGACGCTCTGGATTTTGCTCTCATCTAAGCTAAAGCTTGGGCAAGCATTTCCAGCAGTTGCCGGTCGTTAGTCGTCGTCGTCGGATGTGTAATATACAACAAATAAACAATAACAACAAACAGCAACAGCAGCAACAACAACAAAATCAAATATCTACTTAATTATTATTAATTAATGTATATATGTATTTATATTCGTCTATAATTTAAATTTTACTAATTAATATTGTCTCTACATTTGCCTTTGTTTATTTAACCAAATCAAATTAAGGCACAAACATAGACAATAGAAGCGTGTAAAGATGGGGGGGTATAGGAAGGGAGGGTGGTTGTATGTAATTCCCAAATGGTTAAAAATCTAAAAGTTCTCTCTCTCTCTCTCTAACATAAAACAATGCAAAGTATTTTAATCTAAGCTCAAGGCTTCTTCTTCATCTTTCTCTTCTTAATATTTCGTCCTTGAAGTCTTTTTTTTTTGGCCAAAAATTGTTTTCCAACAAAACCTTCTTTGTCTTAGAGTATATAAAAAAAAAAGAAAAACTATGTGAAAAATTTTCCACTTGTTAACAAAATTAAGCTCTTCTAATCTCTATAATAAACAAAAAAACATTTTCTTATCTCTTATTGAACATCTATTATAATGCATATATGTATGTATATGCATAGACAAGGTATATACGTAACTTAATATAAAATTTCTAATATATATTTCTGGAAGAAAAAGTAGAAAAAAAATTGAAAATTTTATGTTTCTTTTGGACTATTTTGAATATTATTAAAAAAAATGCTAACAAAGGATGAAAAAGTTGCAATCTATAGATGAGGGGAAAAAATGTTTCATAAATTATATAAACAAAACTAATATTTATATTATATTTTTTGCAGAAAATTTACAATAATATAAATAGTAACAAATTTACTTAGTTAGTTACTCAGTTACTAAATTAGTCTTTGTTTTACCTCAGAACTTAAATTAGGCCTAGATTTACCTCAGAACCGTTTCATATCTTCTCCCTTACAAAAGTAATATATGTAACTAAGATTCAACTAATGGAACTCATTTTTCATTTGAAAACTTTTCTTTTATTTCAATTTAAGTTCAAAACTATTTCAAGGGTGTCCAAAATCAAAATCCTGTCATCTTAAGTGTCTTCTATATGTCACTTGTGAGATGCAGAGAAACCGCAGTTGGAGCCTGATGCAGTTTGAATTTTTATTATTGTTGGCAGATTTTCCCAAAACAACAACAACAACAACAAAAAAGAAAATAGAAAGAAAGAGCAACAAAATGTGAAAATGTGAAAAGTGCAAATGTCGCTCCGTCACTCAGTTTTCAGCCTCTGTACATGTGTGTGTGTGTGTGTGTGTGTGTGTGATGGAAGCACCATTTGATTTATAAGCACCGAAACAGAAGAGGCTAGACTTTGACTACATTGTGTATATAGGTACACTGAAAGAAATTAGAGGGAAGTTATAACAAATAAACACTTTCTGAGAGATTGAAATTTCCCCTTAAAAAAAAGAAAACAAAATACTCTCAACTTACCTTTACTTTAAGAGACTAAAATGGAGATAATAGGATAGGAGTTTTTTGAAATCTATATAAATATTCTATATCTTTCTTTATATAAAATCTAAATAAATATTCCAAATCTATCTATATATACATATAGAATATTTATAAAGATTTTCACCATAGAAAACTTTGTTCGTTTCTCTTAATTTTAATCTCTTAAAGTAAAAGTAAGTCGAGAGTATTTAGATTACTTCTCTATCTGTCTATATATACATATATTCTGTAGAATGTTTTCAAAACAAAGATATGGCTTTATCATACTATTTTCAATATATATAACATTATTTCTACAAAATAAAGTTTATTTTTCATAAAGTTTTTTTTCATAAGAAAGTTTCAGTTAAAGAAGTTTTTTCTTGTCTTTTGCGTATTTATTAAGGAATAATTTGCTTGTAGCTTTAATATTTAATAATTTTTTTAATACTTTAAGTGGTTTTCAATAATTTTTAAAGAATTTCAAAAACGTTCAAATTTAATAGGCATTGGAAAGATGAACTTCTATAGCTTATCTTTTTTTTCTTTTCCTTTTTTTCTCAGTGTATATGCAAATGTAGCTGAAAGGTACAGCTTTTATAGTTGGTTATATATGGAAGGCTTATCTACCCTATATTTGAATGAGTCGGCGTTGCTATTGGCCTGTATGTAGGCTATAGCTAAAAAGTATCCTATTCTGTTATATATTCCGAACCTAAATTTGAATAAATTGCCATTGCTTATTAGACCAAACTCTGTTTATTAATATTATCTTAATATCGATGAAATGTATTCAAGTTTACTATATATATTAGTAAAAAGAGTTTTACTTAATATTTGTTTTATGAAAAATTCTTCAATTTGAGTAACCCCAACATTGTCTGGGTAACCCCAACAATGTCCAGGTAATGGGTCAGTTGCATAGCCTTTAATTAATGGCCATTTATTCAGTTATAATTGAAAAAAAAAAATGTCTCCAAGTGGTGACTACACGAATACCGTTTAAAAAATTTACAACTGAACATTTGAAATATTCATAAAACAAACAAAGAAAAGTTGTTCAAGTTTTTTACCAACCAAAAGTCAAGAAATTTCTCTTATTTAACTTTTACTGTGTAGAATGAAATTGACAGAAAAGAAAAAAAAAAATTGGTAGTAAATGAAGGAAAGGGGTAGAAGAGAACTACCGCTTCGCTGGTCACTTTGCCGGTTTTAATTTTGTTGGCCGAACCGAAACGTACCGATATGATATCAGGGAGCAATGGCAATGGCAACGAAACGTGACTAGGCCAATGTTGACGTCGTTCTTGATGTTGTATGCAATGGAATGTTGCTTGGTGGGGGGAAGGGGGGGGGGGGGGAGATGTAAAAGGGTGGTAACATGTGGGCTTGTTGGGTTGGCTTAGCTTGGTCTGATTGGGGTTCACTTGCAGGAACACTTTTTTATGCTTATGACAGCAAATTGAAGTGCGCCAAATTCTGACTGGCACAAAAATACATGTACATATGTATGGGAATGTATGTATATATATAAATATAGCTAAATGTATGATGATATGCCTATATATAGAGAGCAACAGAGATATATATATATGTGTATATTCAATGCATATGACGAAGTTTGGTCACGCGCCCAACTATCAACTCTCACCCCAGATACCAATCCATCAGTGTCAATTGAGCTGGGTGTAAAAGATTTTTATCTACTATATATGAAGGAAAGTAAGCTGATTATGAAATATACATATATATAAACTCAGATTATACCCTTTCTGCTAGATTACTTTCAGTTTAAAAATTATAATAATAGAAAAAAAATATATCCTTATAAAGGTTTTGTAGCTTTGACTGAGTTTAAATTGTTAGATTCATCTCTTTTTATTTCAATGGTTTAGGTTAAGTATGTACAAAAAAAAAGTAGGGTATTAGCCATAATGCCATTTGGCATATTTTTCTTTGCTATTTAGCAATGATTTGCTGTTCATTGAATCACTTTACCTTTTTATATTATTTCAAATTGTTGAAGCCAAAAATTTGACTTCCGGAATACTTAAACTATGTATTTCAATGATAAAAAAGAATATGTAAAATACATTTATAATAAAAATTGACATGACATTGAGATAATTACTTAAGTAGGTTCATATATACGTTTCAAATTTCAGAACTATACCTCAATTTATTAAAAAGTTACAGTAAAAATACTCAAACCTGAAATTTTCTTGCTTCTCTGCGGAAGCTAAGAATTAGAAATTTAGAGACAGTTCATAGTGAAAGTTTCTTAGAATTCTTCATAGATTTCGATTCTGGTAGATTCCTTGCAAATTGACCCGCCCTAAAGTACATACAATATACATTATATAGGAATAGTAGGAATATCAATTAAGGCAGTAGTAAAGCAATTATATCATAAAGAGAGAAAACCTTATATTATTTAAAAGAAAGATTAAAAAGGAAACTACAGGTCTGCTGGTATATGAATCAAGCAGCTAAATGAAATATTTCAAAAGTTTTTTAGAGTATACAAAAGTAGAACACTTTACAGAGTGCCAGATTGAAGTCTATTTGAAGGAGGAGATGACCCTTTCCTTTAGTTAAAGTGCTATAACTTATCGAAATAGCTTTTAAATATATAACTTAGAATGCAATTGATAAAGTAAACGATTAAAAAACCATCAAAAACTAAAAAACTTTTACATGCTAATACTTCATTATGGTAATCAGTCATTTTACTTCAACTGAAATCTAAAGCCCTATAAACTGGGCCAATTGTTAAGGGCAAAGTTAAAGTTATTGGTATATATGAAATATGTTTAAATATTTTTGTTTATTATCAACTTTTTTTAATTTTAGCAAAGTTTTGAAATAAAAATGAGCGTTGTTTGTATATTTTTCTTAATTTGTAAATAAGTTTAGTAAGATTTCTTTTCTAAAAAGATTTTTTAAACATTTTTACGAGTTTTTTTTTTATTAACTTTTTTCAATTTTTTAACCAAAATATAAGAAACTTAAGAATTATTTTGTTACAAATTTATTATATTATTTATATTATTTGTTTTATACGTTTTTGAGTTCTTATTTTACAATTCATCATTACATTTGGTTTCAGGCTTCACTTCTAACATAATGTTAATTAATAACAGTCTATGTCAAAGTTATGTAAAAGTAAATACGATCAGTAAAAGCTTTAATTTGCTTGTTCTTATTAAACGATTACCGATAACTGTTTTGAGCAGTTTAAGAATTCAATTCCAAATAACAATTCAATTTACAGTAAAAGTTTATACTAAGCTTTCGACAGCTCGGTGTGTGTGAGTGTGTGTGTGTGGGGGCAACCGGCAGTAACGGAAATTCATTTTCACTTTTATTTCTAACAGCTCAAAACAATAAACAAACAAGCAGTAAAAATGGTACTCACCAATACAAAGACAAAGACATGGCCGCTGTTGTTGCATTTGCTGCACTCGTCATAAACACACAAACACGCACACACACACAGACATAAACAAAAACATATACATATGTACATCTGTATCTGTATGTCATAGGCTCGTACTACAATAAATAAAACAGTTGGCTCAGCTGCGAGACGATTCGATGCGATTCCCTTACACCTCCCGCCCCCACAACCCATTCGGTTCACTCACCCATTCAGTTCAGTTCAGTTCGTGTTCGGTTCGTGTTCGATTCGGTTTTGCTTTTGTTTTCGGGTCCGCGAACAGGATAAGTTGTTCAGATGCTAGCAAGATTCTGTCATAACGGCTTCGGCATTCGTGGCGCGCGCCTCGCTTTTCACCTCATCCAACGTCAACAGCAGCAAAAGCAGCGGCAGTGGCACAAAAAAATTCTCAAAAAAATTATCTAAAATATTTATAGATTTTATTTACAATATAAAAGAAAAAAAAAATTCAAATCCTTTATTTGTGTTTTGGTCAATTGTATTTTTTTTTTTTTTGGAGTTTCCCTATTTTGAAATCGTGAGGAATTTCGGAATTCTGTTAATTAACAGTCATGATATGGTTATTGTATGTTAAACGGAAAACTAAAAAAGTGAAATAGATTAACTCAAACGTAACGGTAAACAAAAAGAGATACTAAACAAAAAAAAAATAAAAACCGAAAAGTATATACAAATATATGTATATTGCAAAATCAGACTAATATTTTTGTACTAAATTCACACAAACAACAAGGTAAGTAATAGAAATAAATTTGTTGCTATTTTTTGTGTTTAGTTTATTGAAAAACGTTTACAGAATTTCAAAAGAATACTTCTAATAGTTAGCAATATCTATGAACTTCAATACCAATATGCTAAACAGATCAAATTTTGAATAAATCTTTAATAGAATTTTAAAAATTTGAATGCAGTGTTGCCAAATTTCATTGGAATATAATAAATTTACTATATAATTTTTTGCCTTAAAATTAACCACGAAACTGTTAATTAAATAGTGTAAAAGTTTTATAATTAAACTGTTTATTAATTAGATTCCAAGAAATTTGAATAATTTAGGTAGAAATTCTCTTTTTGTGTTTTCAAAATCTAATAGAAATTGTTGTGGGTGTTGAGCTGAATAAACTTCTATAGAACAAAATCCAAAAAGGAAAAAAATATGGAAAAAAAAGGAAACTGAAAATTTACAAATACATATATATAGAATATACAGTGAGGCAAAATGTTTTCATATTGATGTCAAATTTTCGTTTAGTCGTTAAATAGAATTATACATATATATAAAATTGGGAAAATCTTCAGTTGAAAAAAGTTTAGTTCGAAATTATAATAAAAAAGAAATACCAAATACATTCTCCTCATATATATTTTATATTGTTTACATAGAAAAAAAGAGTAAAAATTAACTATTTTAAAAAAACTCTTAAGAAAATCTCAAATTATATATAAAACTTAATCAAAATTCAAGTTAAGGCACAATATTTTTAAATGTTAAATACAATTCTTCTTTTTAGCTTCAATATTTTCCTATATAGATGATATTTCAAATACAAAAAGTCCTTAAAAAAATGTCAATAAAACTTTGAAAAATGTTACATGTCCTTTGGAAAATTGAGCTACATATTTTCTATATATTTTTTATATTTTTCTATTACATTTTTTTTTCCATATTTTCTGTTCAACTTCAAACATTTTTCTAAATTTCCTAAATCATTTACATAAATCAGAAAAAAGTTAATAATATATAACAAATATTAAATAGAATATAAAGAAATCACTTTATATTGCAAATTTATTTCCATAAATCTCAAAAAAATATATATATAAAGAAATTTCCTTTTTAACATTTTAGTTTCGTTTTTTTTTTTTTTTTTGTTTCAATAGTTTTCAAGACAATATTTTGATGATTTCCGCTTGCAAATGGTAAATATTTAGATAACTTCATAATAAAGAAAAGAGAGTAAAGAAAAGTATAGAAAAATTCGTTTTTCCAAACAAAAAAATATTGTATATAAAAGTTGTATGTGTGTGTGTGTGTGTGCTCGTGCCTGTGTGTGTAAGTAGGATAACTTCTTCATATTGACAAAAGATGTAACAACGATAAAATGTGAAAATGTGAAAATGTGTGGAATGCCGGTTCTCCCCTTAAGTTAAAGAAAGGCAGCATTTGGCATTTTGTATTTATATTTCGAGGGGCATGATGTGTCTGCTTGTTTGTATGTGTGTGTGTATATGTGTGTTTGCGCGGAAGAAGCATCTGTATGTATGTATGTATGTGTGAGCTCGTTAGCATTGTCCAAGTGCTAAGCTTGAAGTGTTTTTTGTATGACAACTGAACTGAGTTTCTAATGAACCGTATATACTGCAGTCAGTTGAATCGCAACCATTTTCCAACACACACACACAGACATACATACATACATATATGCAACAAAACTTTTAACCGCACACCCGCTACCCGCACACCAACACACCCACACACCGGCACTCTCTTCAACTGACTTTCTCATTATCAGAAACATCATGTACCTGTGGCTACCTTAGCAAACGTTGGTGTAATCAAATTTTGCCACTTGTGGTAAGAGTATTGGACAAGTGTTAGATGAAAAACAGCAAAGAAGAAAGATGGGCAATAGAAAGAGAGAGAGAGAGAGAGAGAGGGGGGGGAGAGAGAGAGAGGATACTGAATGGCTGAATGGAAAATTGTCAAATTGTCAAATTTAATGAGCATGAAATGAGTTCTCACTTACACAAGCAATGAAAGAGAAAGCCACACACACACACACACACGCACAGACATACACACAGACAGGCAGACAGACATATATAATCATTTTAACTCTTCTTTCTTTATATAAAGGCAAAAGACTTTTTACTTCCCACTTCCTTGTTGTCAAGTGTTTCCCCCTTTACTCTGTCTCTCTCTCTCTGTCTTTTCCTCTGTACATTTTTGTAATTGTGTCAAATGTGTTGAAGTAGGAACCAGTCTAGGACTATAACCAAGATGTGCGTTTTCATCTTACTCCTTCCTTACTCTTCTCTAACTTATCCTATTTTGATTTCATTTCATATATATGCGAATACGCGGATGCATTTTGCTTGACTTTTCCTTTTGCCATCACTGTCTGGCCGCAACACGGCGTATACGTAATATGCAAACTACAAATTTTTGTTTATCAGCTGCTGCTGCGAGTGTCTAAACAAAATAACCATAAACAAATCTCAGACAAAATCCATGCACACATAACGAAAAAATATATTAATTTATATCACAATTAGTTACAAGCAAATATTGGAAACTAAAAAATTTATTATAAATATTGAAATGTTTAAATGTTTAATTCCAATTTCTAGATCAATGAATAATGATATATAGCTAATTGAACAAATATATTTCTTAATGTTGAATAAATTGAAATTTTTTATAAGAGAGCGAAACACATAAAGAACAAAATTTTAATTAGTTGCAGATTTTAATATTCGTTTATTGAGACTGGGAGAATAAAAACTTTTTAATGAAATTTTGAAAAATTTATAAAGATTTGTCTAAATTTTAAATATTTTATGTAGTATCTATGAAATTATGTTAGGATCAATGCTTATGTCTGAAAGGTCCCTAGTTGGGATCAGAAGAGATCGTAAATAGTGGCAAATTGTTTGACTTTTCTTTAAGCATTGTTAAGGATTGCTTTAGTTATATATCTACCGATATTTTACTATATAAATAGTTGCAAATTTTCATTATTTACAAACCTTTAACTATATATCTGTTGGCTTTTTTGAAGAAAAAAATTTTATTTTGTTTAGTTTTGAATTGGGGCAAATATTCATAAATCAATTGAACTTGTTTAAGTGCCAACTCATCTTTTTCTCTATTCAGTTTCAAGAATGTATATATATGTATATTCTACAGCAATCCATATATATATATATACATATATATATCTTTAGATCAATCCATATCAAAAGTTACATATAAATCCAAAACTTGTTTACTTACTAAAATTTGCTTGTTTTATTAAACAAAAATTTCTTATATTTAAGTGAAGCTTATAGAACGACTTGGTTACTGTGTGATATAGTAGCTTGATCCTAAAATGATCACAGCATTGTTAGAATGTTCCAACTAGAAAAAGACAGTTTTCTTATTAGATGAGTGTTTCAACAAAAAGATTTTTAAAAGTTAGTTTTTAGTTTAGAAAGTAAACAAAATATAATTCATTTCATTGATCAATTTAACAACTTTCATTGAACTTTATATATTGAGACTTTGACATGGCATGGCCAATATTTCTATATTTACACATGTTCAATGTGAGAGACAGACATAAAACAAAACAAAATAAAAAACAGGAAAAGCAACCAAAACAAATCGACAAAGCCAAGCAAAATTTTTGTGGCTATTACTTTGTTTGGTTTTTTCTTTTCCCATAATTTATTTTGATTCTTTTTGTGCTATTAAAATAATAAATCAATTAAATGTTTCTGTTGAAATTTATTTGCAAATATTGGTATTTTTGCTATTTTTATTTTTTGCTGTTTTGTTATAGCTGAACTAAATTATTGACGTCAGTTATGAGAAATGTTTGTTTGAAAGGCTTATTGAACAATTACGAAATGTTTTCGCAAGGCAAATGCATTAAAATGTTTCAAAGTTATTATGAAACATTGCATTTGCGTGGGTTGGTTGAGAAGTTTTGTGAAAGGAAAGCAAATATTCAAGTTTGTTAAATTGAAGAAAAGGTAAAATAGAGTGGGAAAGAAACGTTTGCTTGGGGTCTATAAGCCTTACTTAAAATTTATCAAACTGATCAAAGTTATATAAAATCTAACATATATTCTGAGATTGTACCCTCGTAGTGTTATTCTTGATTAGAATCGGTTGAAAAATTACTGAAATTCTGATTCTTGTATTTCTACATAGTCAACAATCTGGAACATCAAGGAACATCTCGTTTATGTTTGTGTGTGTGTGTGTGTGTCCAATCCCTACAGGTGACTCCAGTTACAGAGAGGAGCAAACAAAAAACTTTTAAATTTCTTATCACACAGGATACACCACACACACACACACAGGAAGAACGATACAAAACCCAAACGGAAACGGAAACAATAAGAGAAACAGCAACAGGCCATTTTGTTTATTGATACAAAAATTTGGCATGGACATAAAAGAAATTTGTTTAACAATCGTTTTAATTTAATTGATGATTCAATTGCTAAAAGAGAAAAAAATTGTCAGCTAACTGGCTTAAAATTAATTGGTCATCTTATTTTAAGCTTTTATTTTCCTCCTCTCTGATACGGTTGTCAAAGGTTTATAATAAACCTTTTCCACCTATATATATATATACATAGTTCTATCTCTACTACCTCTGGCTGTCTATTGCTCTTTCTCGCTCTCTCGTTTGTTGCTTCGGCATGCTTAACTAAATCGGCTTAGCTGGCAAACAAACACATGCACATGCACATGGAACAGATGCACCACTACATATATACATACATATAACATTGCTATAGGCGTGGCAATGTGGGCGCCTCTTAAATTATTTGCGCATTTGTGCGATTTAAAAGCGATATTCAACGCCAATGGCGTTATATAGGGAAAGCTCAGACCAACTGATGCAGTTCAAATGCACTGAGAGAAATTGACACAAAGATTCTCCTAAGTATTAAAGAATCAAACAGTGAATCCTTAGTATAAATTTATTAAAAGTTATAGAATTAACTTTAATATCTAATTAGATTAATTAAACTATCTAAATTATCTAATACTTAGCTTTTTGGTAAATTTTAGTTGTAAATTTTATGCAAATGTTAATCTATTTTGATTCAAGTCGACTTTCCTTTATGGCGATCTTCTATATAATGAATTTCCTCATGGCAAAAGCTTTTAGATCATCAGGTTAGCGCCCTCTTTTGCGTTCATTGTTTATGTTATAAATTTTCTAAACCAATTTAAAGACAGTCTTACAATTTTTTTCCAAAAAACTTTCATAAATTACTAATAATAAAATAATAAAATTGAATTCGATGTTGTAAAATTATAAAATTTTCAATAAGAATCCATGTTCAATTCAATTGTAGTCTTTTGTAAATTTTTAAGTATTTTAAAACAAATTTCTAAGGCAAATATAAAAATTAACTAACGAGATAAAGTATAAAAAGAATCAAAAATATCGATAAGCAAATGATAATGCTAAAGAATCAATAATACTATAGATTTGTTAAAGATCCAATGCTAACAAAAACCTCTTTCGCTAGCTTTTCAACTAAAGTCAACTTGTTTTGTTTTTTTTTGCAGTGTAAAGTAAGTGTATGTAGATTATTTGGTAGTGTTTCGTCTTTGGTCTTTATGCCATATTTATTTTTTTGTAATATTTTTTTTTTCTTTGTGATTTCATTATTGATTTTTACTGCACACACACACCCACACGAACACCCACACATGCTGCCATCAAAGCGCAATGTAACATAAACGTAGCATACTTTTTTGGGCGGCCAAACTGCAGCAGCGACAACAGCTGTTGCCTGAGGCTAACAATGACGAGAAGAGCAAGAGCAAAAGCAAGAAAGCAAAAATCTTACACAATATAAACGGTATCCATCACACACACACACACACACGCATACGCATACAATATATATTATATGACATTGCCATAGTTATGTGTATGTGTACCTTTTGCCTCTCTCTCTCTCTCTCTTATTCTGCTTATCTCACGGTTTTGTGTTGCCATTCAATGCATGTTGCCCTTTTTCCCAGGTAGACAACCATAACAACAACAACCAGACGCTAATTCGAAACCCTGGCCTCTGGAATGCCAAACATATCATTAATTGTGTCATCAACCAAACAGCCAACTGGTTGCCTTTCATTTTACTTTTTTTTTTCTTGCTTTTTCTTTTTCATTATTATGTCTACGATGACAAATGCTCTCAGACTTATAAATAAATTAAGTACCCCCCCTCCCACTACACCCTTTCTGTTGGTCCCCCTAATATATGCACATGTCGTATATCCTTGTATATAATTGGTTATCGCATAGCTTCGCTGCTGCTGCTCCTCCTGTTGCAACAAATGAAGGCAAATGTCACTTGAAAGTTATTTCCACTTTGAATTTCTAATGAGTGGAAAATGGAGGAGAAAAATACGCAATGCATTAATTTCATTTTTTTCTATATTCGACACTTTAGTGAGTGAGGGACAACAGGACGGATGAGTGACATACCAAATAGAAAACAGTCTATGAATTGTATTAACAAATGTTACATAATTCAAAAGTTAAAAAGTAAGACAAAAAAAAATACACTTTTTCTTACATTTTGAGAAGTGATTTTCATATTACTAAAAATAGAAACAATCTCAAGTTAAAGGCAAATTGTGATCGTTTTTGTTTTCCTCAAAATCCAACAAAAAGTTGCAAATGCAAACGAAGTTTTAAACTATTTCATTTTCGATTTGTAAGGTTCGATCTTTGAGTTACAAAAAGTGCTATATATATATCCATAATCAGTCATCTTGTTGGCTCACTTGATGCCACTTTTGTGAGATAAGTTATTGGCTAGGCCAATGGGCAATTTCAATTTTTTTCAAGTGAGCGGCAACTTACAGAAAAAGTTGCAGGAGCAGAAGGCTGAGTGTGGAAACAAAGACCAAAGTGTAATGGCCGAATGCTTCAAAATGGAAAAGGGAAAAAAAAAGTTTTTAATTATAATTCTTTTTTTTTTTTTTTGTGTTGCGTATACGCCGCGTAGACCTGACCAACTGACCAACCATTTAATGACCTCGCCTCAATCTTTTGTCCTTGTGCTTGTGCAATGATTCAGATCTGGTTCATAGTTGTTTTCGCTTCCCCTTCTCATCTTTTGCTTGTATTTTTCTGCTTCCGTTCCCATTCGTCTGGTTCTCATGCTCATGCATTTTATTTCTCTTTTCCCTCCGCCCCCCTCCCTTGCCGTTCAACATTCCTCGTCTAACTAGCTCTTAGACTCGCTACGACCTTGCCCACAGTTTTGGCTTTATTAAAAATAGAAAAAATGCCAGTGATTCTCCCTTATGCAAGCGACAAACAGCTGTGCCACCCACTCACACACACACACACACACACACATACATAGTTAGAGAATGTGTATGTATGTGTGTGTGTGTGTTTTTTTTGGCCTGGAATGCATTTAATTAACTTTCAACAAACAAAAGACAAACTAGAATTTGATAATAGAATTGTCACTAGAATTGCATTAATACTTAAAGTATTATTTAGACAACCCAACTACAATATATAAATGAATTGAGTTCAAATGTCCTTAAGGATTTTCTAATTGAAGTGGAGACATTTCTATAATTGTTTGATTCAAATATATTAAAAACATTCGGATTACTCTTAAGCATTAGAAATGAGTCAAAAAATCGCAAAGACCAGACAAAGGCATTGCATAAACTATGAAGCAAGCAAGTCGTTTCTGTCGACATTGTGTATACCCTGTACCAACTAGTTATTATATTAAATAAAGTCAAACAGCCTCGAAATAGCGATTAATTTTATAAACAAATTTCTTTAACATGCCGCAACAGCGAACGCATGCTATCTCGGTCACTCTTTCCAGCTAGTGTCGCCTTGGCAATTCAGTTCAAAATGCACATTCGAATATCTCCGATATTTATTGTCCGATTTCGACTAAAATTGGTCAGATGATGCATATTAGCCACATTATTAGGCGTGCCAAATAAGAATGTGATTCCTTAAAAACTGCTCTAAAAATTAGTTAATTACGCATGCTATCTCGCTCTTTTACGCATGCTATCTGGCAATGCCGCCTTGGCATTTCAGTACAAAACGGATATAGCCATATCTCCGATGTTTATTGTCCGATTTCAACAAATTTGCTTAGCTAGTCCAGTTCGAGTATATAATTAGGTGTACCAAGTAAGAATACGATATCTTGAAAGTAGCCGTAGTTATCGTTTTTTTTTAAATTGCGGGGCGGAAGTGGGCGTGGCTAAAATTTGAAACAAACTTGAACTGCTTTGACATTAGACGGATGCTCACATCAAATTTGGTAGCTCTAGCTCTTATAGTCTCTGAGATCGAGTGGCTCATACGGACAGACGGACAGACGGACATGTCTCAATCGACTCGGCTGTTGATGCTGATCAAGAATATATATACTTTATCGGAAACGCTTCCTTCTGCCTGTTACATACATTTTAGTGACTTTAATATACCCTTTTACCCTTTGGGTACAGGGTATAAAAATGTAGTAAAGTTTACCTATAACAAATTTGGTCAGATTATATACAAAATCTTCTTTATATAGAAACTTATTTATAGACTTTTTTCATTACATTAAAACTTCATTAAATAGAAACTTTCCTTTATATTAGAAAATTTAATATAGAAACGTTCCCATATTATAACTTTCTTATATAGAAACTTCATGATATAGAAATTTCATTACATGGAAACTTTCCCATATAAAAAACTTTCCTATATAGAAACTTTCTTTTATAGAAACTTATTTATAAAGAAATTAAATTATATTGAAACTACCTTATAAAGAAACTTCCTACCTACCTTATTTATAAAGAAATTTCATTGTATCAAAACTACATGATATTGAAATTTCAATGTATAGAAGAAGCTTTTCTTTATAGAAACTTTCCTATATAGAAACTTCCTTATATAGAAGAAACTTACTTTTTAAAGAAACTTGGTAGATATATATTTCCGATCGTTTCAGTCCATAGGAACTATGTATATATGACCATCAAAATAATACCAAGATTTAGATCTCTAGCATTTGATTTGAAAAGTTCATAATGCTGATCAACCATATATATAATATTCTATAGTTGAAATATAAAATGATATCTTCTTCTCTTTCCTAAGCATGTCAAACATGTTAACAAAATGAATGTAAAACTCCTTGAAAAGGGGTTTAAAAAGCAAATTTGAATGAAGCGACCAAATGTCGTAGCAAATTTCTCTCATTAATTAGTCGACATTTTAATATAAATACATAATTATATATATATGTATATGTATACACACATACAAATATAACGTTACTTTGCAACATTTTCCTTTTTTTTTCACCTTAGAACTTTCAATTAGTTATTCGACTTCAATCTTAATAATTGAAAATGATAATGCATTTAAAATGAATAATTTTAATAATTATTAAATACTTGCAACACTTGAAACCAAAAGCTCAAGATGGAAATTTCATAAGATCGTAGCCAAAAACCAAATGAGAGAGCGAGAGAGAGGGAGAGAGAGTGAAAGGAAGAGATTGTGCACCACAAAACTTTATTCCCACAACCAGAGAGACCAAAAGGAGTGAAAGATACAAATGGGGGCCATGTGGTGCATGAAAAGCAAGGAAAGGAAAAATGTAAAAGCAAGGAAAATCTTTCAAGTTGATGAAGGGGGGGGGGGGGGAGGGGAGGAGAGATGCGGAGGGGTTGAAATTACTTTGGCAAGTGAAATATGTATGTGCGGCACTCAACTGAGACGGCACTAAGCCGCTAATTTCACTTAACTTGTCACAAAATTTGCATACATACATATGTATGTGAGTCTGTATGTATGTATGTATGTATTTATGCCAAAAAGCAACAGAGACAGGCTAACATCAACAACAACAACAACAACCAAATATTTTTCTCATAACCAATTCTGTTTGTAAATGGCCAACGAAAATTATAAAAAAAAATCGGTTTTTAATTTAAATTGCAACGAAATTCTTTTACTTTTACTTTTTACTCTTTTTAGATAAAACTTATTGGAATTGAAAGCTATAGTCAATCGATTACAAGGAACTTAAACTTATAGAGAAATATAAAATAGCTAAAAAAGAGAGGGACAATTTTTTGGTTATCTTAACAATTATTTTTTCTCTTAATAAACTTTTCTCTCTTTTCTTAGCCTTACTCTTTTTATACCACTTGAAAAAAGGTATAAAAGGTTAACAGGATCGTTAAGTGCTAGACTAAAATTCTTTAAATATTTAACTATAGCTTTTTAATGAACCCTATTCCCTATTCAAATCGTGTTATACCCTTACGTAAGCTTATGAATAAACAATTCTCAAATGATATGCTCACTTGCTTTAACCGATTCGGTTTGCTCTTACAACAAGAAATATGTGTATATATGTATATAGATATATGTATATGAATCAACATGAAAGTATACTGGAAACCAAATACCACTAAATGATTTACATATATATACATATATACAAATATATATGTAACATTTTCTTTGATTTTAAATGCTGCACCTTCCATTTAAATATTAAGACTTCATTTCGGTTGACGTTCTTCATACTAATGTCTTTGAATTGAAAAATATAATTTTTAATAATTAAAAATTAAAAACATGATTAAAAAAATTATTATACATTGTGAAAAAATTTTAATTTGATTTAAAAAGGAACTATTCAATATGAAAAAATAAAATTTATCCAAAGAAATATTTATAAAATGTTATAAATTGATTGGAAAAATATAAAAAAAATATATAAAAGTGAAAAGTTTATTACGATTTGTTAAATATAAGTCTGATATATATAAAAATTGGTTTAATAAAAAAATCTTTAGTTAAATATTTTAAAAATTTTAAGTTTAGCATAGGATGATCCTGAATCCGAGTGGTCAAACTCTTTAAAAGGAAAAGCATTTTAATCATATTTGAAAATTTGTGAAATGGAATGATTTAGATCATAATAAAGATATATATATCTATTTGTAAGACGATGAAAAGAGAAGCTTATTAAATGGAAAAATAATATTTGATAAATATTTAAATTTATAAATAGAATAAAATAAAATGAGTAAATAATCAACCCACGAGCTATATAAACAAATATGTATAACTTGATAAACTATTAAATTTCTCTTACTTGCCGTTTATTTAAAAACTATTTGGGAAATTTCTATAATTTATTTATTTAGTAAAAATTTTCTACTGTTTGTGTCATTTCCATTATCTAGCAAATTTAAATCTTATATAGTTCCTTCCTTCCTTGCTTTCTTTCTATTTAAATGGCTCTCACTTTTGTCACGCACATCCATGAAGATCAAGGTCACATTCCCACACACTCGCAAACACACCAACACACATATGTATATAGCGATAGAGAGGAACTTATCTGGCGCTACTTTTGCCAGCGGCTGGCTCATTTATAAGTAGAACAAGTGATGCATATGACCCATAGACCCACCCACAGTTTTCCGCCCAATGTCAGATGCAACTGCTTCATATGTAAATCTCGCAATTCACCTCTCTCTCTCTCTCTTTGTCTCTCTCTCTCTCTCTTTGTTGGTAACTTGGTCCCTTACGTCTTGCCTACCTTCAACATGTACAACATTTTTAAGTATGTGCAAACACTCACAAACATGGCCACAGAACACATGTATGTACACATCTACACTCACACACACTCACACAGAGAGAGTCTCTGGGCTCTCTCTGGTGGCCCTTTCCTTTTGCTGATTAACGTATATGAAATGTGCTACATAGATTCCCTCTTCCTGCGGTCCAAAAACAATGCGACACTATATATCATTTTTATACTTTTCCTTTAGTTTTTTGTTTTGCGGTAGGCGAAACTTTATTCAAACGGTAAAGTTAAACACACACACACACACACACACACACACACACACACACACACACACACACACACACATACATAGTTTTGTCATAATTTGAATAAAACAAATATTAAATCTCTCAGATCAAGTAAAGTTAACTAAGATGATTAAGGTACGCAAATAGAAATATTTATAGCATTTTTTTTTCTTATTTTTGATTCTTATTTTAGTTAAATTTTTTAAAAATATTCAAAGAATTCTAAAAAGAATACAAACTAATTTAATTAGTTGTTTCAAGTATTTGGTTTGGTTTTTTTTTATTTCTGAACTAGTCGATTTAATTAAATTATGTTTTGAACTGTGCATAGAGCCCAGTCGAGTCAATTTAGTCATGCCATCTGTCCGTTTCTTTGCAACTTTTAGATATTAATTTTTGAGATACATAAATGAAACTTAAGAAATATGCTTTTAAGAGGCTTACGCATAGCATATGTAAGAATTGGTACGATCGGACTACCTATAGTAATATTTACTAATGGAAGAATCAGTATTTTGCTTTAAATTTTAGATTTTCGAATTGAAATTTACTGAAAAAATATTCTACAGTTCTTTTCCTTTAATAAAAAGAATAAGGCAATATTAAAATATTTTAAATTTATATAGTTATATATTCCCATTGATATCAAATGCTTAAAATAAACTCATTATATAGATATATGACAGTAACTTGAACGCTTTCAAATCGTGGCCTCTCTAAGAAAAAAAAAAGAGCTTAATCGGCAAAAAAGCATTTACAAATT
Source organism: Drosophila austrosaltans (assembly GCA_035045865.1). Lineage (NCBI taxonomy): Eukaryota > Metazoa > Arthropoda > Insecta > Diptera > Drosophilidae > Drosophila > Drosophila austrosaltans. The sequence goes on along the minus strand of JAWNOQ010000007.1, from coordinate 21,913,119 downwards.
ATTGCTATCAGATATAAATTTGCAAAAATTCAAATATTTTCATAAACAAGAAGCTGTTTCCAACATATAACTGAACTATGTGAACGTATATAATCAATAATCAATTCGATTTTAGTTTTAATTTCATAATCGCATATAAATGTATTAGTTGAAATTGTTTGATAATTTGCTTTACTTAGGAAATTCAATTTGATATCATTCAATTATTTTGGCAACATAAAAACTAATTGTTTGGCCATTTTTCCCCCCTCTCGGTATACAATTACATTGCAGCTATATATTCAAGTCGTCTTTAAGCTTTCTATACCCTTGATTATGACTTGTTTTCATACACTTTCCAAAACAAGTATTAACTCCTACAAGGAACAGTTTCATTTATGAATAAAAACTTTACCCAAAACATTTAGTTTTATATATATGTAACAAATTGCCATCGATTTGAACCTTCTTTCTATCATAAAGGGTATACAAAATTCACCATATTTTTCACTCTCTAATTTGACTTTTTTCTGTGTTGAACAATGAGCAGCGAAATAAACGCGTCTTGTGTGTGAGGATTTCATTTTTTTTTTTCTTTTCATTTTTTTTTTTTGTATTTGCTCTGCCGAAACAATGCAACAGTTTTGTCGACCAAACAATGGCCAGTTCCCTCAGTCCAACCATAATAATACATAATAATAATAAGAATAATGAGTATAAGAATAAAAAAAGAGAAAGAGAAAGAGAAACAAGAAACAAAGAAGAAGACAAATGTCTGACTGCTCCTCAGCTCACCCACTGAGGATTTTTGGGGTCTTTGGTTACACTATTGCCTCTTGGCGTTGTCTGATTTCATTTTTAGCCCTACCCTGTTAATTAATACGTTTAGAGGGTATATTAGACAGTTTGCAAGAGATGTAAGTTTAGGGTTAGCAATTAAAAAAAGCTATTGAAGTTGGTTGTTAGCTTTTGCCAAAGTTAGTTGAATAATTTTAACTACATATGGAACATATTGATCAAGAGAACTTAAAGCTATTAACTTGATATATGTATGAATATATTTCTATATTTGATCTTAATTTTATTATACTTTAAGACTTTTATCTTGATATATGAATATCTCTAGAATCCGGTTATAATGACCCTCGAGGGACCGACGATTTTCCCTCATTATATTCGGAAGATGTACTATCCAAAGGCTTTTTCATCCTATAAGTTTGTATGGGGACCAACCAACTCATCGATGGACGCTATAAGCGGAATCGTTATAACCGGATTCTAATGTATTTCTATATTTGATCTTAATTTTATAATACTTTAAGCTTAGTTTATATATTTTCCAACTTGATTATAACCAAATTTTAATTGTGGTATTAAGTACTACTTGTAAAAGTTTTGGTCCTAAATAAGATTTCAAAAGTAATTGCTATAGAAAAAGTTAGAGTAGATAGAGTCGACTGATTGGCTTAAAGTCTATATCCCTCTTAGATCTTCTATATCCTTTTCTTAGATAGATAATTTGATATTGAATTTACTAACTAAAACTAAACCAAAATAAACATAATAATACATATCCCTAGTATTTAACAGGGTATCACAACTTTCGAATCCTTAGTTTATATTTCACTTTAACTTATTTTTTTTTTTTTTTTTTGGGGCATCTTTTGTCTGTTTTATACCCATGCAAAACTGCATAACGCAGCATTAAAACTAAAAACAAAACATGAAATGAGTATTACAAAACTGTTCCTCCACGCCGCCTCCCCCCTAACCATCCTTCCCTAACCATTTGCCACTCAAGGAGTGTATAGTCCGAGCACTTATGGGCACGCGGCTTTCCATTGTCTTGTCAGAGATGCAAGACAAAAGTGAGAGAGAGAGAGTCAACGTTTTCACTGATTAGCCAAGTTGAAGTCAACAACAACAGCAACAGCAACAACAGCAACAACAACAACAACAAATTTCAGCTTTAGCCTTAGGCCATCAAATTTTTGATGAAATCAATTGAAATTCTTTGGCATTATGGGAAATCATTGAAAAGTATAATAAATTTCTGTGCAAACAATTGCAAGAAAAATTGCATTAAAATTGAAAATTTCTCTTTAAGAAAAAGGTTTTAATTTCCCTCAAGAGTCCAACTTATTATTAGCAAAATGTATATTAAAATTTAAAGGAAATTTAATTTTATATAACAAAAAAAAAGAGTTCGCTTAAACAATTATTTAGTTTGGATTTATTTTGGTTTGATTTGTATTCGAGCTGATTTGAAATTCTATTTGGTTTGCCTTGACCCTCATTCGCTTTTTGTTGTCCATTTCGTTGTTGTTGTTGTTTGCATAGTATCCTATTGCCTGGTTTCGAGTCAGGCTAACGACAATGCAAGCAGCAGCAGATCTTAGCCCCCTTTACTTCCCCTTTCTCTCTCTTTGTCTCTCTATCTCTCTGTCTCTGTGTTTATTCATTAAAATTTACATGTAGCTCATTAGATGAATGCCCCCGTTTAGCTTCTCTCTCTCTTTCGCGCTCTCTCTCTCTCTCTCTCTCTCTATCTCTCTCTCTCTCTCTCTCTCTCTCTGATGAGTCAGTCGCATTGTTGTGGGTACAACAATGAGAATCGCCGCCATTTATATGACTCTTAATTAGTTGAAACAGCTGCATAAATGTCAATTCGGACATTCTACATATATCCTTTGGTTATCCTTGCTTCCGCATCGATTGTTGCCTTGCTGCGTCTTGCATAAATTCCAATTTAATCAACGAACAGCAATAATTTATGGCCCGCACAATTACATATTGTAGCTAATTATTATTACTATTATTATTACTATTATTATTATTACTATTATTGCCACATGCCACATGCCGCATGATTAATATGCTTGTAAAATTTATTCCACACATATCATTGGCAAAGAATAAAACCACAAACAACAATGTCTGGCCATGAGCTCTACTAATTAAATTATTACTATTTATATATATATATATATAATCGAATAATGTCACGAAAAATTATAATTGGAATGGAAAGGGCATTTTAAATTGCTCTCGGGGCATATTATCCATAATTGTGCAACAGAATAAACAAAATTTCATCCATCTTACTGACAAGAAAAAAAACAACATATTTATATACACTTGAAGAAAAATTTACATAAAACAAAATGGTAAACAATTTCATGACAGTTAATGAAAGAAAATGATTGATTTTTCTTCAAGTTTTCTCTGCTTCAATTCTTTTTTTGAATTTGTTTATAATTTTTTTACCATATTGATCTATAAAGGGAAAATATTTCTTCCTAGTTTTAATGAAAAATGTTTTCTGTTTATATTAACTATTTTTCTAAGTGTAGTAAATAGCCTTTGGATATTATTTAGAGACTCTTAGGCTTGAAATTGTGCTAATTGAAAAGAAATGAAAAGGATATAAACTTCTCATTAATAGAAAGTAAAATACTATAGGAAATTGCTATGACTTCAATTAATTTTCATTTGTAACGATCCTTTAAGTCCTTCAGCCTTTATCTTTTGCCCAAAAATCAGTAAATCATTATAGAAAATATTTGAAATATTCTAGTTAAAGTAAAATTCAAATTCCAAAAGAGAACTTAAAGCTTTTGACTCGATATATGATATATATTTCTATATTTGATCTTAATGTTATTATACTTTTAGACTTTTGTCTCGATATATGATATATATTTCTATACTTGATCTAAGTGTTCTGATACCATAAGATTTGTTTATATTATCCCTGTGATTATAATCAATTTTAATTAATTGTTTTATAAGAAATATTAATTACTTCCTTCAAAGGTTTTGGCCTAAGAAAGATTTGAAAAGTAATTGGTGTAGAAAAAGATAGAGTATATAGAGTAGAGTGATTAGCCTAAAGTTTGCAACTCTCTTAGATCTTCTATAACTTCAAAATTTGTTGCACCGAATCCTGAAATTCAGCTTTGTCCTTTTCATTAAGAATTGAAAGTTTTTTTTTTACTATTAAACTTTTGTGAAAATGATTAAAAACTATTATTAACTAAAACCAAATCCCCATACTAACTAACTTATAAAACTATATACAGTCGACTCTCGTTAATTCGAAACTCTCTTGAATTCAACTTCTCTCGGGCTACTCTGGAAAAATAACCAATAGAACTTATCACTGAGACATTTAAATGCACATAAACATGAAAATTGCATTACTTTATAAGGTTTTCTAGCAATTCCTTTTAAATTTTAAAAGGAATATAATTTTAGTAATTTTTTTTGTGTTACTTCTAAGTAAAACTAAATGATTTTTGTCTAAAAAAATTTACACTTAAAGCAAAAAAAAATTCATGAAACTAACTAAACCAGCTTCTTGCTAATAAAGTGTAGAAAAAGTGTGCCAAATTCCAACAGTTTCAATCGGTACAGTTGCTATACAAAGAGACAGTGTTGCAAACTGCTTAAATGTTTGCGGTTTCTTGCTTATTAAATGCAGAAAAAGTGTGCCAAATTCCAACAGTTTCAATCGGTACAGTTGCTATACAAAGAGACAGTGTTGCAAACTGCTTAAATGTTTGCGCTTCTTGCTTATTAAATGTAGAAAAAGTGTGCCAAATTCCAATAGTTTCAAAAGGTACAGTTGACATTCAAAGACAGTGTTGCAAATTGCTTTAAATGTTTGCTATCTACCAAGAAATGGGGGAAACTTACCTCAAAGTGGCTTTTCTTTGCCAGTTTCTTTTGAATATGCTTAAAATTTTCACACAACATTCTTAAAAAAATATTCTTTCAAGCATAAAACATGTAGAAAACATACAAATAGAAAGGATCTCAACATTATGCAATACAGACTTTATATATTTTGTGTAGTATTTAAATATTTTGCAACATATACAAACAAATTGTAATATATTTTCTCTTTCAGTCTACTGCATTTTTTATATGGTGTGAATTTTGTAAATTAGGCCACCCAAAACATACAGACAAATATAAAAAAGAGAAATATGTAAAAAAGTATGCCACATTTTTTGCCCCCACTTAACCAAGTCAAAGCGAATGGCTAAGGCAACGTCGAAAAGAAGGAAGGAAAGCTAGAAAGTGTGGGCAAGGTGGCACAGTGCCACTTGGTGTATACCACTTTCAGTTGCATAAATGCAAAATGTATAGAGTAGAGGGAAGGAGAGAGAGAGAGAGCGAGCAAAGGCAAAGCCAATTACGAAACGAAAAAAAAAATGGAACTCTTGACCCCAACAACTAGTTAATACGATTCATCGTTGAGATTAATCAACGCCTATTTGACTTAATCCGCACACGGAACGGCTCAGTAAACTGACTGACTGACTGACTGACTGCACCCACTCAGACGCACACACACGAACAGATTGTCTCGCATATAGTTAAGCCCTTTGATATATAATCCGGATTCCATTACAATTTGACATGATGCCAATTTTCTGTTGCACTGTTTGCTTTGGTTTGGTTTGGTTTGGTTTCGCTCTCGCCGATTGGGGGTATTGCACATTTTGATAGCTGCCATCATCAGTGTTCGGTTTACTTTGGCTTAAAGAAAAGGAAATAACGGTAAACACTATCGTCACACACACACACACACACACACATGTGGAATAATATGAAGCTGTCGGCAATTGGAGTGACATGATGGAGTAATTTAAATAAAGTCAATCAACCAATGGCAGCGACAATCCGCCAGTTACCATTTAAATTTTTTATTAACAAGTGTAAAAGTATTTAAAGATTCGTTTTCTCAGTGTTGGTAAACGCTAAATGAAGTTGTAAAGCATTTGCAAGCTTACAAGAATCCATACAAATCACAAATGCGGCATATTCCCATTAAAAAATATGAACTTTTTGAACTGTAGCTCACCTTTTCCATTCCATTTAAGATATTAAGGGGGCAAAAACCGCTGTCTAGGTAGCATAAACACTTGTAAAATATTTACACAAGGAGAGAGAGAGAGGGAGAAAAAAAAAACTGAGCAAAATATTTAAAAAGTGTCGCGTCAAGGACAACTCAATGAAAGGGCCATTACATGTTAGTAATGTACATGGAACAGGGCGAGGAAACACACACCCTTACCCAAATCTTAGCACCTTTCGTTACGCATTGAACTTTGATTCTTCTGAAACTTCCATACCATTTGGACCATTAACGTTTAATGGTAATTGCTCGTGCTCCTCCACTGCCATCTCAGATTGTTGTTGTGTGTGTCTGTGCTTACTTTTATTTATTGCTTCTCTTTTTTTGTTTTGTTTTTGCACGTCAACTGCATTGATTGAATTCAGACAGGCAACACCTCATACGCATATACAGTTTGACAGCCATTGAAAGTGCCATTATTTCAAGGCAAGTGCAACTATAGCTTTGTATGCCTTTTAAATACATATATGCAAGAGTTAAGCAGGTTGAAAGCTTTATATTATACATACATATAAGGCATAGATCCTTCTTTAATACACGACTCCCACGACTGTAACTTAATACCAGCGATTCCACAACCATAAATCAATGACTTGACAACTTTAAATCGATGTCTTGACATCTTTACATCGACGACTTGACAACTTTACATCGACGACTTCGACTGCCACTTCTTTTATTTCACGACACGTCTTCTTTTCTTTACTGCTGCTGTTGCCCAAATCCCCGTATTATGTCTCTTGGAATGCCACCTCGATCGCTGATTAGTGTGATCCTCTTTACATACTGAAATATATAATACTGTTTCATTTATATATCAATATGCATTATTTCTTAGAGTTGTGCATCTTTATATTAAACAAAATTGAACTAAAAAACTGCAGGACACACTTATTTAGAATCTAAGGACTCTTTTCTGAAAGTGTTTCGAAATGAAACTTTTTTGTATATGTTTCTCTTAATGTTTTCTTTAAACAAATTTCCATTTTGTTTAATTGAAACAGATATTTGAGCAGCTTCAGTTGCATCTATAGACTTCATGGCATAAATTCGGAATATTTGTAGCATACTTTTTTGCGCAGTTTCTACTTTTACCTTTTTTTTTGTAGTAAAAGCAAAACATTCAACAACTAAAACTGTTAATGACTGACTATCAAACAATGTTTTTAAATTCAAATATTATATAGTCAAAACTGCCTATAACGAACTCCCATATAACCATTCTTTATTCTTTATAGCGAATTAAGTACACTCTAATTTGGATCTATTTGTAGTGTATTTTAATCTCTTTATAACGAATATTTTCTTACAACGAACAATTTTTGGGTCAGCAGCTTGTAAGTTAGGGCCTTTTCAATCTCGATATAACGAATTTATATATATTGCTATGCCATTACCCACATATGTACAAGTTTCTTCATTAGATAAAAAATGTCCGTTCTTATTTGAAAATAAAAAACGAGAGAGAGAGAGAGAGAGAGAGTGTATGCTTTTCAAAACGTCCAAAAAAGAATTATCAGGAAGATGAAAAAAAGTAGAAAAATGTTGTACAAAACAAAAATAAATGAATTCTGCAAAGAAAAAATGTTAAAAAAAAAAATAAGAAAATGTTCTCTTTTCTATATAGCAAAGAGAGTAGAGAGTTCCGACTGCACATAAATTTTAAGTCAATTTCAAAACAATTAAAGCAAAATACAATGCATCTTAAGTGCAGTTTATGAAAATTGTTTCAAATCGTTTATTATCCTTTTCTCATATCAGTCACCTGGACATTTCTATAGCAAATCTAAATGGTTATTCAATTGGTTAGCAATGAGAACATCATGTTAGAGCATCAAAGGACATTTTTATTGCTTCATATTTGAAAGTTCAAAACTACTGCAAGATGAGGGGGATTGGGAGGGGGATGGGTAAATGTTAGAACAGTTTGATTTCTTTGTATGGCATAAACACCCATTTTCTTGTACCTTAAGAAATATGTTTTCATGTTGCCTTTTTGTTTTTTTTTTTGTACTTCTTTTGAATAAAATGTTGCGCAAATCAATTGCAGAAGCAAATTGCTGCAACAATTCTATTTTTCTTTTTTTGTTATTGTTGGTCCTTTGCTTCGACTTTTTCTACTTCTTCTTCTTGTTATTCTTGTTGCATATCAAAAGAGAGAGAGAGAGAGAGAAAGAGAGAGAGAGAGAGTGGGGAAGAGGAAGGGGGGTTTATGGACTTGACTGGGGTTTGTATTTCTCTTTGGTTGTTGTTTTTCTTTTTTGTCACAACACTTTGGGGGCTGCATCCAAGCAACCAAAGGACCTCAAAGGCCTTGAATTTATTATGAAACTACAATATAAACCTTCTTTTACTATAACACACCCCACCGAACCCCACCAAACGCCACACCATGGCAGTCTTTATTCATTTATTTATTGACTTGTATAACACAAACTTAACCTAACCTTTTCAACACATTTTGATACGATATACATACCCTGTTGCTCGGCTCCTTTTGCGGCAGCTTTTGTTAGGTTAGGTAAAGGATATTTTGTTAAGATATATATATATATGTATGTATGTATGTATGTGGGTGTGTGTGAATAGAGTCCTTATGGTAAGGACTCCATTCATTTGATTTTCATATCTACGTTGTTGTTGCCTAATGTAATTGCTGCTGCTTTTGATAAGATATCTGAAAAATTGAGAATTACGCATAATTGTAGCAAATGAAATATATTTGGCTTATTTTGTAATCAATCTCTCTCTCTCTCTCTTTCTCTCTCCCTCTCTCTTAATCTAAATTTTGACTGTAAACTCCGATTATGGATCAAATAACATTTAATAATAATGACACAAAAAAAAGGAACATAAAACGAAAGGAAAAGCTAGAGTTGAGGGGAAAAGACAACTGTCCAGGGGTCGGTCACTCTTACGAAATTTGTTGGGCAATTTGCCAAAAAAAAAAAAAAAAAACACACACACAGAACAACAACAAGAAAGAAAACCCCCCAGACAATAAGAAGGCAAAAGTAAAAGCTAAAGTCGGGCATTAGATCAATTCCTGTTGCCCGTCCTGTTGTCCTGTTGTCAAGGTCCTGTTTTTTTTTTTTTCCACCCCCTTCTGTCTCGCTAACGAGCCGAAAGTCAAGCAACATTTTGTCGCACATTGGACCAACAAAAAGAAAAAGGGAACGAAAACGAAAACTGTTCAATTTACCACCTCGATTATTGATTTGCCTTGTGGTCAGAACGAGACGAGATCTTAAGGGGCCAATTCTAGCCATAAGCTAAATAATGAAAAAATTTAATTAAATTGATTTACAATTCAAGAATCCTTTAACAATTTATGTAAGTTAAAGCACTGACTAAGCTTTACTCTAAACAATCTTTTATTATATTTTGTTATTTGAATAATAAATTATAATAATATTAAAATTTGTAATACATACTTAAAAGGGTTCCCAAAAGTTGGGATAGATAGATAAGTAAAGAGATAGTCCTTAACTACATTTCGAAGCAATCTCTCTTGTAGTTAACTAGGACATCGCTGCGTATACTTGTTATTGTCCAAAGATCTATAGAATGATTTAGAATAGTTGAAAAATAAATAGATAATCTTTACTTACATTTTGAAGCAATCTTTCCTATAATTAACTAGGACACCGTTGCGTATACTTGTTATTGTTATTACATATATTTGAACTACATTTGTAATACATATTTTAAAGGGTAAACAAAGATCTATGAAATGATATAGGATAGATAGATAAACAAAGTATTTAACTACATTAAGAAGCCATCTATCTTATAGTTAGACCAGAACAACATGGCGTATACTTATTATTGTTTGTATTACATTTGTAAATCATATTTAAAAGGGTATCCAAAGTTCTATAAAATTATATAGACTAGATAGATTGATAAAAAGATAGTCTTTAACTACATTTAAAAGCAATCCCTCGTTTAGTAAGAAGGATAACATTGTGTATACTTATTATTGTTATCACATATAATTGTATTACATTTGTAATACATACTTAAAAGGGTTTTCAAAGAGCTATAAAATGATATAGAATAGGTAGAATAATAATTAGATAGTCTTCAACAACATTCAGAAGCAATCTTCCCTAGTTAGCTAGCTAGTTAACAAGAACAACATGGCGCATACTTAATATTGTTATTATATATGAAGCAAGGGAACGACTATATCATAAAGTTTCTTTATGAATTATGGGTGATAAATAGTCAAAGTCTTAGATCAATCAGTTCTTGTTCTTTTTCTGCTATATAAAATATTCAAAGCAGCTAAAAATCTCTTCCATGAAGCTCTTATTAACTCATATATAGCTATATATTACGGCCTGGTTAACTTAAAATAAAGGCGAAACAGTTAAAGAAGAATATTTCTTAAAATTTTGAACCTTTCTTATATTTCTGAAAAATTACTAAAATTTTTCAATAGCTTCAAAATCTTCTTTCTATAGATCTTAGATAGAATCCTGAGAATTGAACTGTTCAATATATATGTTTTTCTTTGTGCTTTCTTTAAGCTAATTTTCATTTTGTTTGCATTGTAGTTGCATCTGTAGACTAAATGGCATAAATTCTTAATATTTGTAGCATACTTTTTTGCGCAACTTCTTCGAAATCTTCTTTCTATAGATTTTAGATAGAATATTGAAAATATATTTAAATCAATATTTAATTTCTTTAATTTTGCTTTTATAGAAATCCTGAAAGTATATCTAAATCAATTCCCCCAATTTTTCTTTCCTTTATTTCGAAATAAATCATCTAGTAACATTCCCCTGGCTTATAAATAAATGTAAATTATAAATAAGCAAAGTAAAATATATTTTCAAAATTATATTTGAAAAGTTTTGTAGATATGATTGAATGTTATAATAAATGGAAATGGAATTCAATAGTTTTATATTTGAAATACAAATTTGATTGCCAATATTGGTATATTGAGTGCCACAGTAAGCTAAGCCATTGGCATTGACATTGACACTGACAGTGCAAATAGTTTTAGAGTGAGCACGTAATAATTCTCATTCTCATTCTCTTTGTGTATGTGTGTGTGTGTGTATATTGTGGTATTGTATTGATTTGTAGAGTGTCAATCTGACAAATTACTTACACAATAAGCAATCATACGTACATAGATGAAAACTGTAGAAATGTACCCTCAATTGCCTGGCAGGATAATAAACAATATAACAAAGCCAAAACACAAGCAAATAAAATAATAATAATAAAAAGGATATACATACAAAAACTGTCAAAATCTGTTATTCCGGCTGTCAATAGAGATTTCAATACGACCGCATAGATCTAAAAGAGAACATCAAATAATCAACGAGGCATGCAACTTTACAGTCTTTTACAATCAGCATAGAAATCCAACAGACCAAGAAGATATCATCATCATCATCGCTCCAAAACCAAAGACAAAAAAAACAAAACTTGAAGCGCAAAAAAATTGGTATAAAACCGGGGTGAAAAAAAAAACAAAAAGGATACCGAATTCGAAACAAAACTGCCACCAAGTTGAGGGAGTTAAGTAAACAGTAGCAAATGGTAGCAATGGCTATGGCAGTGCCACTGACTATGGCATGGCCAACAGTGGCAAAAGCAATTTCAATGCCAAATTGTATAAGCAGACAGGAGGCAAGTAACCAGGCAGGCAAGCAGCAGCTCAGCCAAGCGGCAAATGTCCTGCGGTGACAAAAGCAAAAACCTTTGCCAACACCCCACCCCAAAACCTAGTGATAGGTACGATGATTGGTAGTTGAAGGGGGGGGTGGGGCATTCCATTTCCCTTTCTGGTAGCTGCTTTAAGATTCCAGTTGAGGTGATATAACTGCATTCAACCTCTTCAATTACCTGAATTGTTGCCATGGATTGGTTAGAATAAATATTTGATTTACCTAATCTTAATAACAATTTCACTTTTATTTTTTTATAACATTTGAAATTTGCTTTTTTAATTTGCTTTTAAAAAAAAAAAGAATTGCTTAAATGACAGTTAAAGCTTCAAAACTAATCCAGTTCACTGTTATGCTTCAACTTTGCACTATAAAGTTAACAGCTAATTTTGTATAGGAGAACTAGTTCCATTTTTTATTAACTTGCAAAACTTTCCCAATTTACTTTCTCATTTTTTGGATAACGAAAAAAAAATCAGTTTAACCCAAATTAGAAAAACTTTTGTGTACAAAAAAAAAAAAAATAAACTAGAAAGCCTTTATCAAATAGCGCGAAGAAGTTTTACAGCAGCACAGAGTAGGAGTACTCTCCCCACACCCCCCTCTTTTATAAGCGCCTTTGTTAACGAGCCACCAATGGTCGTCCATTATGCACATTTGCCCCAAAAGAGCCTCAAAAAAAAACAAGCGAGGAAAAAAATTATGAAAAAGAAATGCGCAGCAATCAACGCTAAAGAGACAAACATAGACCTATCCATAGACCGACACATAGAGCCACCCATAGACGCACCCACAGACCCACCCAAAGACCCACCCATAGACCTTTCTATAAAGCCACAGGACCTGCACAAACAAAGAGGTAAATGGGGCAAAAGAAATATTAACTAAATGCCTGTAGAAAGTAGACTTTAATAAAATGTGTGGCTGCAGTTTTTCAAAGAAAAAATGCCAAAAACAAAAAAAAAAAGAACAAAAAGTAAGAGTAATTCTTAGTCGACCTGCTAGCAAATGTACCTATATAAACTGGAAAATGTGGTGAGAGAATGTAAAAATATACTTGTATTTATATTTCTTGGTGTTTACTTTAAATTAAGTTTTCATCAAATTCTCTCTCTCTCTCTCTCTCCCTCTCTTTATACATCATTTATTTTTACTCTATCTATCTCTATTTCTTTTTGGTCTCTTGCATAAGCGGCAATTGCATCTGCATCTCTGTGCCAAGTGACCCAAATCATGGCTGCTGATTCTCTGATGATTTGACTTGTGGCATAGAGAGAGAGAGAAAGAGAGAAAGGATGGTTGCGGATTGAAGGGATTAGTGGAAAGCAATGCTTAATTACGACACGATTTCAACTTGGGTACACTAATTGATAAGCAAAATTTCTCCCTACTTAGCCAGACACTAATGATGATGATGATGATGATGATGATGATCTGGAATTGAATTCTTTAACCTTTTTTATTTTGCATGCCCAATTAAAGTGAATGATGAATCTCTCCCCCTCTCTGGCTCTCTGCCCCTTCTCTTTTATATTTATATATGAGCAAGATTAGTTAACAAGAATGCTGGAGTCTTGTCACCAAAGTGCATGTGTGTATGTGAACAGAAAACATAAAAAAAAAAACTTTACAAAATTGAAATTCTTATATATAAATTTTTATACATGTACTCTCATTTGGTGGGGTGAAGGTAAAAGCAGTTGTTTTCTTGTTTAACACAGGCATGCCTTTTGGCAGCTCAGTTACGCAAGCTTACATAAGTATATTATGTATGTACATACCTGTCCAGATGCAAAAAATGTACATACATACATACATACATATATGTATTTATGTATTATATAAGTGCTGAATGAAATTTTGTTTGCCATTCGCATTAGTTGCAGTTGCATAAACATGAAACAAAATTCCATTAAAATGCTAACTGTAAAATGCATGCAATTCTTTTAAGTCTTCTTCATCGTTCATAGAAATATTCTAAATAGGAAAAAAAGTGTGGCTGCAAATTTTTTCAGAGAAACATTAAGGGTATTCGTTTGTCAAAAACAAACACTTAAGTGATAATTTAAAGTGGACTTACCACATAGATATAAATTTAAAGATCCATCTTTGACATTTAATAATTTATTAATTAGATAAAAGAAATTTGCTTATAATTAAGTAAACTTTAAGTTAAGGTATATAAAATTATTAAGTGAGTTTTTATTTTATATAGTTTCATAATTTATAAGTAAGCGGTTTTGGTTTTTGATTAATATTTTTTTATTTTTTTTTTAGTTCAAAAGGTTTGAATTTAATTAAACTAAAAAAAATTTTAAATTCCGTTCCTGTTTCTTTGATGAAAGGATTAACAATGACCTTTGGTCTTTAAAAGTCAAGTATAAATTAAGTAAAATGTATTTTGTTTTTATCCTTGCCATGCCCCACAAAGTAGGCAACAAGAATTGTAAATGTAAAGAAACCAAAATCAAATAACATGAAAAACAATTAAGATTATGAAAAGGGATCGAAAGAGATAAGCTATAACTAGAAATTTCATTAAATTGAAATTTGCCAAAACACAAAAAAAAACGCCAGCCATCTAAATCATCCTTTTTTGCGCCCGCTAACACCACTTCTCTGCTCATTGCAAACTGGGCCAGAAGAGAACTTGGCCATTTGCCAGTTAAACCGAACAGTAGACAGAAAAGTACAAAACATAGGAAACATTCCAGTCAAATGATGATTCCATCCGCTTGGTGGGAGGGGGGTGGAAGTTGGCGTTGGCACACCGGCTGAGCTATAGTGAAAAAAGATTTGATGTGAGTGTGCATAAATGTGTATGCATGTATATATGTGTGTGTGCGTGTGTGTGTATATGCATATTTATTTATTTGAAACGCAATCATGAATGGCAATGATGATCATATGAATATGCGGGATAAAAGTTATCCTTACTGACAGCTAACAACAACAACAACAGCAGCAGCAGCAAAAAGCAAACAAGCAAAAGAATCCTTTATCATTGCACTTTGCAATCTGTACTCAATCTATTGTCAGTCAGACAGTCAGACAATCCATCAAATTGATGTCGAGTTGAGAATGTTTACACTGGATTTGCATCATTGTTTGATTAGCTTTCAATTAAAGCCAACTTCTAGCATTGTTTTCTATTTGTAGATGATATATTATCAAGTTTTGTATATATAAAAAAAAAAAATTGTAATTGATTCCTGAGAACTGCATAAAAGGTATGGTGGTCCACTGCTAAGCAACAAAATGATTGACTTACTTGAAAATCTTTTACTGATGTTAGTCATGAATATTTTAATAAATAATTTATACCATTTTAGTTGAAATAATAAACCAAATGGAACAAAAGAAACCAAACTAATCAAGTTCTGCCATATTCTGTTAATTGCAGACTTTAGACAACAGCAACCTAACATAAATTGAGCGAAGCTTAACATAAGTCTGTAACTTAACATTGGCAACTTAACATTAACAGTATCTGTAAGCGGTAATGTTTCGAGTGTTCTTGACATTTAAAGCAATGCAATAAAATGATATACATATTTGCATTAATGTATATATAAATCATATATTCCTCCTCTTACATGTTCCTTTTTCTTCTTTTCCAGAGAAGGATGCCATAAAAAATGGCATTATGACTCAACTAGCGTACATTCTGAAGAAGTTAAGCGGCGGCCGCATTTAGAACGCCAATCGAATTCATCCAAATCATTTTAGCAGCTACTTAATTCAATGACCATTAATATGAGTGAAGGTGGTAATGATGGTATCGGTACATCCGAATCCTATATATTTGAACACTCATCGACTGATGCTATACCAACGGAATTGGATGATATTTCCTATGATTATTCCTCGCATGTCATTGATCGTGTCACACATGTGGCAACGACAGCACTTGAAGAGGTAGCAGCGGCAACATCGGCAACTCTAGCAAATGGTACACAACCCTTGAATATCACATTTGCTTCGGTTGCAGCAACAAACTCGGCAAATTGCTCATTACTTTTTGCCAACTATACGCCACCTCAGACAGGTGAGTTTTCAAGAGGATTCCTACTCACGTATACGCAACTTTCTGTGAATGAAATGTCATCAAAAGTTTTCTCGCAAAGTTTATAACCGGTTCGATTGTCGTAAAGTTTCCTTCTTCTGATTATTTTTTTTTTCTTTCTTAGTTAAAGTAACTTGTTACATTTTGTAGAATATTTCTTTTTTATTTCGTTTTATGCCTTAACAAGGCAACATGTCAATAAAATTCAATTTTTCTTCCCCCCATATCATTCTAATATTTCGGCAAATACATACATACAAGTCAAACAGTTAGACAAAATCTAAATTTATTATTTAAATATTTTATTTATTTTTTTTTTTTTTTTTTTGTTCGAAACAAAAAAAATATCTTTGCAATGTTAAGGGTAATCATGAGTATTGCCATTAAAAGTGATCATAAGGGTGGTTACATTATGATGATGCGTGGCAACGCTGGGCACCTGAAAGTAGGCAACAAAAATGTTAAACTAGAGCAAATACAAAAGGAACACCAGAATCAATATCAAAAGGAGCAAAAGAAACTAAAATTAAAAACTAACAATGATTTCTTTGAGGAGCCAAATGTATTCTGTGCAGATGCCTGTCCAGAAACCATTAAAAATGAACGCCAAAAATAAAAAGAAAAAAAATATTGGAAATATTAATAATAATAATATTAAGTAGTATGTAAACCGATGACAATAAGATTCATAGTAAAAATTTCAATACAATTGATCAAGTGAAGATTCGATTTGATTTCTTTCACAAAAAGGGGGGCGATATATAAAATGTAATTTTGTTTATATATATATGTGTTAAATCTTTTATCTAGGCATATATTGTAATTGGACCTGGGACTCTCTGCTCTGTTGGCCGCCAACTCCGGCTGGAATGTTGGCAAGAATGAATTGTCCTGCCGGTTATCATGGTGTCGATACACGTAGTAAGTATTAAAAACATTCTAAAATTGATATATGTGCAATTTAATAGAACTCTTTTAGTTACCATGTTAAAGAGGGGGAACCCTTTTGTATATGCTTAAAATATTTCATTTGTGCAACATTTTTTCATTCTATTCTTAGGCAGATGAATTGAAACTTCAATAACAAGCAAAAGAAAAGATACCTAAGCCTTTTAAAAAGAAAATATTTACTCTGAAGATGTACTTAATTTTCCTTGTTCTATAGAAAACATTTTCATAAACGCGCGCTAGACAACTCTTCTATAAATAAACCAAGTATCAACTAAGACATGCAAATAGAACTAAACTGGGCCAATGACTATTAGCTAGAGAGTTAGGTGATGGTAGAGAGGTGTCTGTGGTTAGTTAACAGGTTTATGGTCGGGCCAGAAATTGTTGATGGCAAGCCCCTTTCACCACAATCAATTGCTTAATTATGGGGTATAAAATAAAAAGGAGAAAGCAGGCAAGCAAGCAAGCAAAAAAAAAATCACTTGACCCAAATGGCAACAACAGCAAATAGAAGAAAGACTAAACCAACCAACTGGCAAATCACTGACCGTTGCCAGGACATTCAACTACAAGAACTAAGCCCAAATGAATGCCCACTTGCAATGAGAGCTTTCCATTAAATAGTAATAAACAATAAGCCACAACATTGCCCTGGCCCAGTTTTCTGTGATAAGTACCAACTAACGAAGCAACCAGCTGTCTAACCAACTTGCCAACTCATCCATCCATCCATCCTGTCTTACCCAAACCCAACCCAACTCACCCCTAACCAACCATTTGCCCGCACAATTGAGTGCTAAACTGTGTCCACCTGTTTCAGGCCAGAGTCACAGTCAGAGTAAAGCAAGAAAATTCGTTTCGATTGATATAATTACAGCTGTCATTAGAACAACATTTATCGGGTTAAAGCAATTGATTGTAATGGACAAGCTTAAGAACAAATTAATCCCCAATTGTTTTTTAATGGCCTCAAGTGGGTTTTTCATATCTATTTATATCCTACGATCTATTCTTCATAATTATATTCATACCTTAAAAGAGGGTATAACAAAATAGAATAGATGATTATAGCGCTTAGGAAAATACGTTTACGATGTCATAAAGTATAGTCTTGGTCATCATGAACTACCTGAGAAGGTCTAACCATGTTCGTCTGTCTGTTTCTTTGCACCTCTTAGGCTTTAAATTTTAAGCTATGTATATGAGACTTGGTAAATAAGCTTTTTAGATGTCTACGCGTAGTAAGTACAAGAGTTGGTAGAATCGGACTACTATAGGTTATAGTATGTATCGGAATAAGTGGTGCAGCATACAAATTTACATTAACCAGCACCGATTCAAATATCTACAAATTTACTTTACTTAAAAACTTGTTTTCTTTTATTTTAGAATTTGCAAATCGTAAATGTGAATTGGATGGTCATTGGGGTGGTCGACCCAATCAGACTGAACCAAATCCAGCCGGTTGGACCGATTATGGTCCATGTTATAAGCCCGAAGTGATACAATTAATGCAAGAAATGGGTAGCAAGGACATTGATGTAAATATATAGAAAACAATTACTTTAAGGATAAACGATTAAAATGTTTCATTTATTAGGTTTACATTGAGATTGCTCAACGGACACGTACAATGGAAACTTTTGGTCTATGTCTATCATTATTGGCATTAATTGTATCTCTAGTGATATTCCATGCGTTTCGTTCCTTACGCAATAATCGTACGAAAATCCATAAGAATCTATTTATTGCCATGGTATTGCAAGTTCTAGTCCGTTTGACACTATATTTTGATCAATTTCGTCGTGGAAATAACAAAGAAGCGGCCACAAATGGAAGTTTGGCGGTAATTGAAAATACAGTAAGTACAAGTAATTGAGAATCATTTTGTTGATCTTTTGAATTACATTGAAAATTTATTTACTTTATAGCCATATCTTTGCGAGGCATCGTATGTATTGTTGGAATATGCTCGTACCGCCATGTTTATGTGGATGTTCATTGAAGGACTCTATTTACATAATATGGTCACTGTGGCTGTATTCCAGGGTAGTTTTCCACTCAAATACTTTTCTTTATTAGGCTGGGGTGTACCCATACTGATGACCTTTGTATGGGCACGCTGTACAGTGATGTATATGGATACATCAGTGGGTGAATGTCTATGGAATTACAATCTAACACCATATTATTGGATACTAGAAGGACCTCGTATGTCAGTTATATTGGTAAATTGTAAATAATTGATAATTGTATGTTTGTTTAATTGATTTTTGGTTTATTCTGTAGCTAAACTTTTGCTTCTTGGTGAATATTATACGTGTACTGGTTATGAAATTACGCCAATCGCAGGCAAGCGATATTGAACAGACCCGCAAAGCGGTTCGTGCCGCCATTGTACTCTTACCATTATTGGGCATTACGAATGTATTGCAACTAATACCGGCCCTAAAGACGGCAACAAATTTTGCCGTATGGTCATATGGTACACATTTTCTAACATCATTTCAGGGTTTCTTCATAGCATTGATCTATTGTTTTCTTAATGGCGAGGTAAATCTACATAATACTTAACATTAACATTTGCTTACATTATGTTAACTTTTGCTTTACATTGTGTTAACAGGTACGAGCTGTATTAGTTAAATGTCTGGCAACCCAAATGTCTGTACGTGGACATCCCGAATGGGCACCGAAACGTGCTTCCATGTATTCGGGTGCCTATAATACGGCACACGATACTGATGCTATACAGCCCCAATCACAGGGTGGTCCCGATTTAGTACCAGCAACAGGCAAACGGTAAATAACTTAGAAATAGGCTTATGTTAGCAAACATTTTCTAATCTCTTTCTTTTTTGCAGCATTTCTCCACCAAATAAACGCACCACATGTCGAAAGGCTAGTAGTGCTAGCATTGTGGTTATACATGAACCAAAACAACGTCAACCTTTGTTGCAGCGCAGCAGCATTTTTAATCGAAATACCAACACTATGGGAAATCAAATGGAGTTGGATACAGAAGTGCCAAGTGTTTCGCCAATGGTCGGTACACGGATTCATAGCAAGGAATCATCGCAGGCCAATAGGAATTCAACACCCAATTGGATGATATTCGTTCTGTGCTTTCGCGGTCAAAAGGTACTTAGAGTACCGCCAGCGTCATCATCCGTACCACCCGAGTCAGTTGTATTTGAGTTGTCAAGGCAGTAGAAAAAAAAAAACTATAGTTGTAGAAAATGTAGTCTCTCGTAGTAATGTTAATTTTAAAGTAAACTAAAAAAAAATACACCCCCATCACGTAGTTTTGCATTTGCCCCCCTAGACTCTTTCTTTTGACATAATCAATGTAAATTCATATCAAATGCATCAATCTAAAACTCCTCTGTCTCTCTCTCTCTCTCTCTTGTAAACTATAACCTGCATCATTGAACCATATCCCATATCTGTAATATACGTATATGTATCTATATATGTATATATATGTACATATGTATTCTATGGATATTCATCAAAGAATTCCTTTTTTTTTTTCTTGCTTATACATTAAAAAGTGTAAGAATTCAATTAGAAATGCTGCTGAAATCACGAAAAAAGATTAAAAACGAAATTCCTTAACCTGTTCTCTAAACTTAAATCCATTTTACTTTATATCCACTCTCTAACTATTTACTTAAATAATATTTCTAATAATGTTTAAAGTTACTCTAAATTAGGTTTGTTAAAAAAACAAAACAAAAATCACACACATAAATCACTATTAAAAAAAAAAAAAAAAGAAAAAGAAAATAGAAGTTCTTTTAGCTAAAATTTGTCTAGAAAAAAGTTTACACTTCAACACTTTTAACAGCTGCAGCATGTTATGCCAATATTTACCGTTATTAGCAATACAGTGTGACCAAAGGATATATAGATAGGAAATCATAAAATATCAAAGAGATCATACAAGTTACATAAAGTTTAATAGTAAAAACATTAATTAAACGATGAGTTCTGTTTTTAATTAGTTTTTAAATATTCCTTAGCATACTTTTAGGAACTGTATGTGAATGCAGTGTGGCCAAAAGATATATAGATACACAATCATAAAATATCAAAGAGATCATAAAAATTGCATAAATTTCAGTAGTAAAAACTGTAACTAAACAATGAGTTCAGTTTTTAGTTAGTTTTTACCTATTCCTTAGCATACGTTTAGGAACTGATAAGTAGCCTTACCTTGAAATAGAAAGAGTTAATCCATAATTGGTTAAATCAACGATCTTTTGAATTAAATTTCTTATAGCTCTTCAAAATATCATCACAATTGAAATTCTCATAAAATAGTTTACAGAATGAAATTATATAGAAAAGTTAGCCTAAAACAATAATTCTTTAAGTCGCATCAATGGCATTTGTTTTCCCTTTTAAATATGTTTGGAATAGATATCATGAAGTTATATAAAACTGTAAATTTGTTTCTATATATATATAGTTAAATGAAACACAAAAAGAAAGGACTTTTAAGGATTTGGGTAAGCTGATCTCACAAACTCACTTTGAGTTCATCATCATTAGGGCAGTCGGGCTAAAATGCCTTAAAGTCATTTGGTCACACTGATTGTATTGTTTTAGATTTGTTCAACTATTTTTTTATATGACATCCTGCCACATCCTGCCACACCACAACCACCGCCTAAAATTGTCACATGCTTATTTCTTTTCTGCTAAGCTTTGTTTGCCACACAAACTTTGCAATGAGCAACCAAAAAAAAAACAAAATGAGACAAAAAAAAAAAAAGAGAAACCTGAAAATAAACATAAATATTGTGATATCTTTTCTACATTTCATGTCTATGCTGCGCTATGTGCTATTTATGGTTCTGTTGCAACATATTGCTCTCTGTCTCTCTCTCTCTCTCTCTCTCTCTCGCTCTCTATCTCTTTTTCTCTTTTCCTTGCTGTTGTCTTCTCTATGTGTATTACAGAACAAATGTGTGATGGCCGGCGGCTCTCGAATGCCTCAGCAGATATTTATGACGTCACAAATGCCCACAGGTGCGACAACAGGAGCAATTACAGCAACTACAACAACTAGAACACCAACACCACCAACACAAACAACAACTATAAATTTAACCGCAACAGCAGCAGTAGCAGCAGCAGCAGCAACAACACAAACAACAACAGAAAGAGAAGCCTAAAAGCTTAAAATACACGCAAAAAGAAAAACAAAAATATATTTGTATGCTCTCTGTCGCTTTCGCTCTTAAACTCAATGCAAGTGTCACTCTAACTGTAACTTTAATTTAGCTTTTAAGGCGCGCAAAATGTACTACAAACCAAAAAGAAAAAAAAACAAAAAAAAAAGAGAAAAGAAAAAGCAAAAAACCACAAAAAAGAGAACCAAAAAAAATATATATATTCTGAAAGAATGAGCTTTAGAGGAGAAGGCATAAATACTTTTTTAATACCCTTTACCATGTGAGGCTTAAGGCTATAATAAGATTAACAAAATATATATATTTAACTGAAAGAAAGAAAGAAAGCAGCTGTTGTGGCCCTATAAAGTACAGTAGAACAACGCTATAGTTGAACTTTTATATGGTAAAGTTGTCCGTATCATGAATAAGTACAGTAGAACTTCGCTTTGCTGAACTTTTATATAACTAATTGCTTTGTGTAATGTAAAAGTACAGTCAAACATCCCTAAAGTGAACTTTTCTATATAAGAAAGTACAGTCTAATTTCCCTATATTCGATAAAAAAAAAAGTACAGTCTACCTTCCATATAGTGAATGAATAACGGCAGTGGAACTTCGCTTTGGTAAGCTTCCACATAACTAAGTTCTTCGCATAATGTATAAGTACAGTCAAACATCCCTTAAGTGAACTTTCCTATATAAGAAAGTACAGTCTAATTTCTCTATATTGGATAAAAAAAAGCACGTTCCTATACATTACAAATAAGAAGAGTACAGTCTAATTTCTCTATATTCGATATAAAAAAGTACAGTCTATAGTAAACTACTTTAAATAGGAAGAGTACAGTCTAACTTCACAATAGTGAAATTCTATATAATAAAGTTCTTTGTTTAATGAATAAGTACAATCTAACTTCCCTATAGTAAAGTTCTCTATGTAAGAAAGTACAGTCTATCCTTCCTATAGTGCAATTCTACTTAATAATGATCTAATGAATAACTTTCCTATAGTAAAATTCTTCTCTATAGTAAGAAAATACAGTCTAACTTCCCTATAGTAAAGTTCTCTATATAAGGAAGTACAGTCTATCCTTCCTATAGTGCAACTCTACTTAATAATGATCTAATGAATAACTTTCCTATAGTGAAATTCTTCTCTATAATAAGAAAATACAGTCTAACTTCCCTATAGTAAAGTATTCTATGTAAGGAAGTACAGTCTAACTTCCCTGTAGTAAAGTTTTCTCTGTTAGGAACTACAGTCTAACTTGCCTATGGTAAAGTTCTATATGTAAGGAAGTACAGTCTAACTTCCCTGTAGTAAAGTTCTCTATATAAGGAAATACAGTCTATCCTTCCTATAGTGCAATTCTACTTAATAATGTTCTATAATTTTCCCTTTAGTCAAATCCTCAATATAAGGAAATACAGTCTGACTTTCCTATAGTAAATTTATATGCAATGAAGTTGCGTTATAAAGAAGTACAGTCAAATTTCAATATAGTTAATTTACATAAAATAAATTTACTTATATATTGATTAAGTACAGTCTAACTTCCCTCTGGTAAATCGTCATATAATGAAAAAGTACATTCCAACTTCCCTATAATGAACTTTTATACAATGAAGTTTTTCATTTTCTATTTAGTGAAGTTTTTTTTTCCAGATCCTTTGCGTATTCACTCATAGGGAAATTTGACTGTATATATATTGTTGATCAGCATAAAATGACCTTTTCAATGGCTGTGTCTCCCTAGCTAAATCTTGGAGATTAGAAAAGCTATAGCTAACAAATTGGATATATATGTAGAATCGTCTTTTATGTACACAGATCCGGTTTCTTTTTGAAATTTTTAAAAGAATTTTTTAAACGTTGAAATAAGAAAACGAATATCAAAACATATTCCGGCATTATATACTCAAATCAAAATTTAACACTTAGTCAATAATATTCATAGAAAACTAAGTTAACTATTGGCAAAAGAGATGGCATGATTTAAATACTGAGAAGAGTAAAAGAGATATAGCATATTATTACAGAGTAAGTGAAATGAATTCGATTATAGATATAGAAAATATTTCTCTATTTGACTTTTTTACTAGAAAAATGATAGTCCTCTACTTGGTATAGGGTATTATATGAAGTCGGCTATGACGACTTTTGCTAGCGCCAATTTATTTTATATATACATATATGTATACACATATATATACACGTGAGAATGTGTGAGTGTGTTGAATGAAATGAGGAAATTATTCGTGTGTTATACATGCATACATACATACATAGATATATTTGTGTCTATTTTTTTTTTTATATTATTAATAAGCATGAAATATACATATACATATTTATATTAACACACACACACACACACATACGCACATACACATATGTATGTAAGTGTGTTGTGTGTACTAACACTATGCAACTTACATACCTGAATGATAAAGATTTGTGTGTTTTGTCGTTTGAAAAGAAAGTACAAAACACTTGAAATATATATTGGTACCAAAAAATATTAAAAATATATGTATATAAAAAAAAAAAAATAATGCCAATTCATCTTAATTTAATATTATTATTATAATTGGAAATTATCTATTGAACTTTTACTATTACATATTAAATATACATACATACATATATATGCCTTCTGTTCTCAGCATAACTTTTAAAGTCAATGGAACTCGAAACACATGCATACATACATACATACATATATATATATTTTAATGTTTTGCCGGCAACAATAAAAACCCAAAACAAAAACCAAGCCGAATTTAAAATTTTAGCATCTAAACTAACTAACTAACTATAAGAACTAAAGAGAGAACTAACATAGAAACCGGAAAATGCGGTGTGTGGTCAATGTCAAACTATTACGTGTATAAGATCAAAAACAATACAAAAATCAACGTTATGAATAAACATGAATGATTTTTATATATATATATATATATACATATATGTATATGTATATAAAAATACATAATGCATAGAAAGCAAAAAACAGAAAAGTTGTTAAAAAATTTCATTTTGGGAACAAATTGAAGTAAAAGTTATCTTTCAGCAAATAATTTCTACTATATTTTATACTACATATATTCAGTATATGATATATGATAATAACTATATATTAAATCAAGCATTTCTTATTATTCCATTATATTTTATACTATATACATATATCAATGGTGGCCAAACGGTCGATCGCGTCTATTAGTCTAGTCGATGTAATTGGTAGATTCCACAGCGTGTCGTCAGTGAACAGTAGATCTTGGGTCCAATCAAGTTGGCCATCCCTGATATATGTATATGGTTAATGGAAAATCTTAAAACAAATTTATAGTGCAGATTTTGAAAGCTGAATTCTGTATAGGAAACTTTTCACCGGGAGCTTTAAAACTGAAATATGCAACAAATTTACAATACTTTTCTAAAGGTTTTCCATTTACATATACAATATTCAAAACATATATGTATATAAGGTGTATATAAATACCTTTTTGTATATCTTTCTTTTCCATTTACTTTAACAATATTCCAAGCAATCAAAATTTAGGTTATTAAGGACAAAATTGTATAAAATAGAGGTCGCTAAACAAGGATTTAAACAAAAAAGGAGCTTTCTGGTAGATATGATTCCTCCTCTCTTCGATTTCTAATCTGATACCTTAATTTTTTATAAATTTTTCAAAAGTAAAGAAGATATCATTTTTCATCATGTGAAAAAAAGGTTTTCTGTGAATGGATCAAAAAAAAGAGTATTTCTATATTGTTAGTTTAGTTTTACAATTTTCTTCAAAAATAGCTAAAATGTAGTAAGCAAGTCGTCCCTAACTACATTGAATATACCCTGTACCAACTAGTTATATTTAATAAAGTCAAACATCCTTGAAATAGCGAAATTCCCTTTAACATGCAGCAACAGCAAACGCATGCTTTATCGCTCACTCTTCCCAGCTAATGTCGCCCTTGGCATTTCAGTACAAGACGCATATGGATATATCTCCGTTATTTATTGTCCGATTTTGAGTAAATTTTGTCAGCTGGTTCATTTTGGCCATATTATTAGATGTGCCAAATAAGAATTCGATGACTTCAATATGACTCTAGTTATTCGTTTCTTCCTAATTAAGACGGCAAAAGTGGGCGTGGCAAAAACTTGAAACAAACTTGAACTGTGTATGCATTAGATAAATATTCACACCAAATTTAGTATCTCTAGCTCTTATAGTCTTCGAGATTTAGGTGTGCAAACGGACAGACGGACTCGTCTCAAACGTCTACTCCATGAGTACAGGGTATAAAAGTATCTCTAGCAAGTTCTCAAAACTAATTTTGATTATGTATATGAAAAAAGAGTATTTCTCCATCGTTGTTTTAGCTTTATAAATTTTTATAAAATAGTAAACAAAAGAACTCTTTAGCAAAGAAATTTTGAATAAATTAAAAAGCTATAAAAAAAACCAATTTCAAACAAACTGATATCGGGTCAACTGATTGAACACGTTTTAAATATGAAATCTTGTTTCGATTAGGCTTATGGGCACGTGCCAAAATTAGTTTTGAACTTTAAAATAATCTTTGCCTCAACTTTGAAAATATGAAAAAATATAAGAAATTTTCTTCAGTTTTAAATTTGTTAAATTTCTATTCCCAACAAATATCTACTGGAAATATATAGCAAACTTTTTACATTTCCATTGTGGAATGAGAAAAAATAAAAAGATATCAGAAACTACTCATTAAGTTAAGTACTTGTTAAAAGTCAAGATCAAAATTAATATATATATATATGGGAACAAGTTTTTCCAATTTTAAGAAAATTGTTTTTCATGCACGCAAGTAAATTTTAATAATAATAACATGATCACTTAAA
Source organism: Drosophila austrosaltans (assembly GCA_035045865.1). NCBI lineage: Eukaryota > Metazoa > Arthropoda > Insecta > Diptera > Drosophilidae > Drosophila > Drosophila austrosaltans. The sequence goes on along the minus strand of JAWNOQ010000007.1, from coordinate 21,886,432 downwards.
TATAATTTATAAAGTTTAATGAACATTTTGTGGCACATACTTAAAAAAAATGAAAATGCCACTGCCACCCCTTTAAGTATATATCGATTGATGATCAGGCCATCTCCTAACATTATCTAATCATTATACCCTGTAGCTACACGTTAAAAGGGTATAATACACTCGCTGAAGGGCATGTAACAGGCAGAAGATGGAATTTTCGACATCATTAAGTATATATATTCATTATCAGCATCTTTAGCCTAGTCGATTAAGACAAGACTTGGAGTCTATACAAGTTAGAGCTATTAAATTTCGATTTCAATAGTGTTCAACTCTATTAAATATCTGTATTTGGTATATAGGGTATACTCAAAGTCGACAGGGATAACTTGTTTGCTTTATTTTCAATAGTTTTCATTATATATTGATGTAATTGGGGGATCGAGTTTCTATACTTACAGTCCCTAATGGGTATATTGTAAGGTTTCTTTTCGAAAAATTTCCCAAAAAAAAAAGGAAAAATTAATAACTAAATATGTATATATGTATATGTATATCATATATCTTCCTATATATCGTTTTTATATTATACAACTTTCTATATATCTTTCTAAAATATGCCTTTCTGTTATCATATATCTTTTTATTAGCTTTCCATTTTCCGCATATCGTTCTTCTATCACATGTCTGTCTATATATGACTTTCTTCTATATCATGTACCTTTCTATATATCGTTCCTTTACAATATATGTAACTTTCTATATGTGTTTCTTATATAATATATCGTTCTATATGCCATTTTAATATCAAAGATCTTTCATATATCATAATTTATATATGTATATGTCTTTCTTATATAAAATATCTCACATATCTTTCTATATACTTCCATCCCATATCATATATCTTTCTATATAATTATGTCTTTCCTATATCATATATGTTTCTATTTCCCTTCCTTTTTTCCTATATATCATTCTCCTATCATATATCTTTCATATATCAAACAAATATATAGAAAGTATATATCTTTTATATGTCATTTTAATATCATATATGTATCTTTTTAAGTACCTTTCTCATTATTATATATCTTTCTATTTGTCTTTCATATATTGCATATCTTTCTATATATCTTCCATATACCTTCTATATATCTTTTTATATATCTTTCTTATATCATATATCATTTTAAATGCCTTTCTATTAATGACTTTCTTTTATATCATGTATCTTCAAATTTATCATTCCTTTATAATATACCTTTCTTTATGTCTTTCTTATATGATATAACTTTCTATATATCATTCCTGATAATATCTTCTATATGATCATATATCTTGCTAAATATTTCTTTCCCATATCAAATATCTTCCTATATACATATGTCTTTCCTATATCATATATGTTTCTATTTGCTTTCCTTTTTTCCTATGTAACTTTCTTTTATCACATTTCTTTCTTATATCAAATAGAAAGATAGAAAGTATATATCTTCGATATGTCATTCTTATGTCATATAAGATATATGATATTTAAGTGTCTTTCTCATATTATATATCATTCTATATGTCTTTCCTATATATCATATAGCTTTAAATGTGTCTTCTTATCTTTCTATATTTCTTTTATATATTATATATCTTTCTATATATTATATATCATATATCTTTTCAAAGGTCTTTCTGATATCATAACTCTTTATATACCTTTTTATATATCTTTCTTCTATCATATATCTCTCTATATATCTTTCTTATATCTTATATCTTTCTCTTTATATGTTTTTAATATCATATATCTTCTTAGGTCTGTTCTGATATCATATATCTTTCTATATACCTCTCTTTTTTATATCGTATATCTTTGTTTGATTCAGAATCAAAGGCCAAAAGACTTAAAAAAATTTTCTATTCGTCTATTTCTGATGCAATTAAAAATTGTTTTTCAAACTTATTTCTATAAGACCTTGATTCTTTAGATTCATTTATATGTATAGAGTAATCCATTATGACGTCGTTATATATATATATATATATATATGTATATAGATATATTTTCAAGTAGTTTTATTTATTTTTATTATGGTAATGATGCCGCAGAGCCCCCCATATAGGTCATAAAGAATGGGCAATTGAAAGCGGCTATAAACAGTTTAGTGAGACATTTTCGATCGGGTCGTAAAACAAAAGAATTATATATATATATATTTTTTTTTTTGTTTTTTAGCAAATTGATCGGATAGATCACACCACACACACACTCTCACAGCAGCAACAACAATAATAATAATAATAAAAAACAAAAAACAATTACTAGATCACATTGTATATAGTAAAATAGGAAAACCAGGGGAAAAAGTTAGATAAGTAACATTGGATGAGGTAGTTGAGTTGCGTTGGAGGGAAATTTTGCGGTTTGCGGTTTGCGATTTGCGGTTTTTGCGTTTGTTTGGAAGGTTTTTAAGAAATTTAAAATAACAAATCCTCATCGCCATCATTTTCAAGTATATTTTGAACTTCCTGTTCCATAGAAACTTGATAACCCTGACGACGCAACTCTTCACGTTTACGATCAGCCGATTTTCTTGCTTCACGTTTCTTATCCTGTATCTTCTTCAAACGATAGAACTCTTCACGTTCCAATTCATCCAGTTCACTGATTATATATTCAATAGTGCGATTAATACGCGGTATAATAACTAGAAAAGATATAGAATATGATATCATAGAGTAGAGTAGAGTAGGGTAATTCTATAGCTCACCATGCTCAATGGCATTGACTCGCCTATTGGTGACCTTAATCACATCGTCTAGGGTCACAAATGATGTCTGCAATGAGGCCAATTCAACGAGTAGTCTTACAGCACTTTGATAATTTTTCTTCAATTTGGCCAACTGTTGACCACCGCGTGCCAAACCGGCCAATTCATATGTATCGACACCATCCTGATATGGTTCAAATACTGGCAATGTAACACCAGCCACATTATCCTTTTTGGTACGTATTTTGATTTGAGCTTTTGTTACATTTTGCAATACAATTTGATTTATATCCCCCGTTGTGAATTTAACCTCGGCCAATGAGAATGCTGCCTCTTTCATCACTTGGCCCATCAACATTTTTGTCTAAAATACAACGTTCTTTATTATTATTAATCTTTTGTTATTAAAGAATAGATATACATATATATAGATGGATGGATATATATCTTGGCTTTACCTCAATTATTTTGCCCAGTATCAAACGGAAACGCATTTGCAAGGCATCGGCCTTCTTTTTTAATAGACCATGACCTTTGGTGGCACCTGCCAAACGGGATTTCATCAATGTTTGGGCTCTACAACAACAGCAACAACAACAACAACAACAAATAATGAAAATATTTTATATAAATAATAAAAGTTTTACTTACCCACGCGATGGAAATATGGGTAAACGATCTTTGGCTGCCATTTTTGATCCTGTTTTGGGTTTGCGTGTGTGTTTTTGGCTTTTATCGTTTTTGCTTCTTTCTTTTTACAACAAACACTAAGCAAACTACAATATAAACTATAAATTTAGAACAACAAAATATTAACTGCAAAAAGGAAAAACAAAAATATATGCGACAAATACAAAAATAAAACGCTACGGAGAACCCAACCGGACCGTTCAACACAACTGCCAGCAATCCGACAACAAAATGTTTCCCCCAAATACGAACTGAGACTATAACACTGATCTGATCTCAATGAGAGAAGATCGAGAGAGAGACAGGGAGAGAGACAGAGAGAGAAAGAGAGAGAGCTCCCTCATGGATATATATGTATTATAATGTGCACACAGAATATTTTCTTGAATATATATGACAGAGCTGAATGAGGGCGTTGATCAGCTGTTCCGGGCACAACTATCACAATTAAGTTGACACAGTGATGTAAAATAAACATGGGACACAACATACGCAAAAATCAATAGAAATTTATTATAGTCAATACTTGTGGGTAAATGTTTTTTAAAATAAAATACAAATTAAAATATTCGTAAAAAAAAATCATGTTGTAAGGCAAAAGATCTGTAGGATGTGTACTAAAAAAGTGCTAAAGATCGTTTCTTTTCACACAAACTGTGAAAAACATTGAAAAAGTATTTAGATCAAGAATTTTAGATGTTTTCTTAAGAATGTAATTTGTTACAGTAAATATTCTATAAAGCAAAGTATGTGTAGAGTTCTTTTTATACACACTGTAAATGACATTGGTAGAGGGACGTTTTACAAAATATTAAGAACAAGGACTTGTATAAAAGTTTTGTTTTATATATATTCTTTCTTTTTGTTGGGCAAAAGAACTTTGGACACTAAAAAACAATACTAAAGGTCGTTTCTTTTCACACAAACTGTGAAACACTTGCAGAGTGACATTTCTTACAAAGTATTTAGATCAGGAAGATATTTTCTAGATGTTTTCTTAAGATTGTAATTCGTTGCAGTGAATATTTTATAGGGCAAAAGATCTTTGGGCACTTGAAAAAGTACTAAAGATCGTTTCTTTTCACACAAACTGTGAAAAACACTCGCAGAAGTATATAGACTATAAAGTTATTTTTTTAGATGTTTTCTTAAGAATGTAATTTGTTATAGTATATATTCTATAAGGCAAAAGAGTTTTAGGCACTCAAAAAGGTATTAAAGATCGTTTCTTTTCACACAAACTGTGAAAAACTGTATTTTTTAAGTATTTAAATCAAGGGAACCCCTAAAAGTTATATATTAGATGTATTCTTAATGTAAAAAAAATAAAAAAAAAAACACTTAAGAAAATAAATACTTGATAATGCAACCTTTTGCAAAGACCTTTCTTTGAGCAGTAGAAAGCTCTAGAGATCGTTACTTTTCACACATACTGTAAATTATAATACCGTTCATATTCTAATAAATTTAGATAAAGATAAACCTAGTAGTTATTTCCACTTGCTTTTTTTTTAAGAAAAAGTTACTTTAGAACAAATTTATCATAATACAAAAGATCTTTTGGCACTAGAAAACAATACGAATCGTTCCTTCTTAGACACACTGTAAGTTATAATATCACATTCTAACAAATTTAGAAAAAAATAAAACTGGTAATTATTTTCCAGTTGCATTTTTTTAAGATAGTGTTATGTGAGAACAAATTTTCCGCAATACAAAAAAACTTTTGGTGCTAGAAAACATTAAGTATCGTTGCTTTTTACACATACTGTATACCATACTATCTAATCCTGACACTCTTGGAAGAAAGTTATATCAAAAAAAATTCAAAAGAAGGCAAAGGTAGCTATTATTTCTCATAAGTTTTTCTTGGGAAAATGTTTTGGGAAAATAAATATTCTATAATGGAAACGAGCTTTGATCTTAGAAAATGCTAAAATGGATATATCTTTTCTAATAAATCGTTCCTATAGAGTTATATCATCTAGTAAATGAACAAGAATGTAACTTTAGCTGTGCTATATATCTTTTCCAACAGATCGCTGCTATAGAGTTATATTATAGTTATATAATATTATAGAACAAAAACGTATCTTTAGTGGTACTATATAGTACCAGTATATGTTTTCCGACCGATCTCTGCTCTATCAATATCACCTGGTATTAGTTTTAGAATGTATTTACATCTTTTTGAACAGAATTGTATTACTTAAATTGGTATTAAAATATATATATCTTTCAACATATTGCTGATTTAGAGCTATATTATCCAGTAGTGGAATATATATCTTCTCCCATAAAGCTATATCTATGAGGTTTAGTACTGAAATATATATCTTTTCTAACAGATCATTCCCTTGAGAAGTTCAGTAAGTCACTAGAAAACCACAAATAACTTAGCTGAGAAACCTTACATGGAAGTTGAACAGATTAAGAATCAATATATATATATATAGATATATATATTATTTTCAGAATTTTAAATAATAATTCCAAATTGCCATATACAAAATCACAGCCAAACTTTTCTATTATAAAGTTTTTCCTTTAACAAATTTATATCAAAGAAATAGACCGACTTTAGTATACAAATACTTATATATCATATTCTCTATACTATAACGTTTCTATATAATGTATTTTACTCTAATTTCTTGCTAATTCTTTATAGGTAGGTTGCACTGTATATTATATGTATTAGATCCAAGTAAACTAAATTCACTTTGATAGTTTAAACACTTCTCCTTTTTTCCTAAATTTTTGAAATTTTATACTTTTATATATATATATATAAAATGATAATTCCGATATTAAGGCAACAGCAAAATTTCACATATGTTGTCACTTTGCCACTTAAATTGTTCAAGGATAGCCAGGATATACAACGAGGAGTGTCACGCATATGGAACATTAGGGTAAGTCGCGTATGATGAAATCTAATATATATATATATATATAAGTATATATATATATAAATCTGTATAACAACAGTGCTGCCAATTCGCTTGAATGGCCGTTAAAATGAAATTGATTTAAATTGAAACTGATTGCCGTCAATAAGAAGAAAGAGAAAGAAAGAGAGAGGGAGAGAGAGAGAGAGAAAACGCACAAAACACAACGATAACGCACAATAGAAGAAATGGCAATGGCAAATGACAGATTCTCTTCACTAGCTCAAAAAAAAAACACACTCACATACACGAAGCCAGGCAGTCAGTCAGGCACTTCCAGCAGCGTTTCGACACTGACTTTGAAATACCTTTGTGCGTTTGACCCACCAAGCCGACCCGGCAAATGTATGAAAGGGGGGAGGGGAGGGTGGTGGCTGGACGGTTTGATGGTTTGCCTGTTGCTGTCACGCAATTTGAATATGCGTCTTGTGACCGTCACCGAAAAAAAAATACGAAAAAAAATACGAAATAGAAGCAATTCAGACAATGGGGCACGTGTGTGCCTCATATGGTTCGCAGATGCCCAACCACCCCCCCTAACCGCCCCCTGCACATTATAGTGTATTAATTAATATAATGAATATGCATGCATGACCAACGTTTTAGTTTTCTTCTTTTTTTTTTTTTGGCATTTCGTTTAAGCCATATTTTTTGTTCAAGCGCAAAACAGTTTATTTGATTTTTAAATTTAAGTTTCATTTCTTCTTCTCTCTTTCTCTTTCTAATGGAATGCAGACACAACACAGACACTTGAATACCCCCATTGTAGGATAAATGTCCATTTAAACTGACGGAGAATGCCACTATATAGGCCTCTAATAAGGTGGGGAAAGGGGAGGGCTGTGGTACGATGTTTTGGTCGATAATTTCTTTGTTTTTCGTTTATCAAAAAGAAGTCCTAGTAGATGAAGGAAATTCCTTTGGCTTCGCCTCAACCAAATGTGTGCCTTGAATATAAATTAGTTGACTATGATTATAATATATAATGTATATATGTATATAGATGATATATCTTGTGTTTTTTTTTAAATTAAAGTAGATTTTTTAAGGGTTAGATATGTATATATAACGATTCTTTTGGTTCCTTATGGTTTTTTATTATTTGTTTAGAGCTAGTAAGAATTGTTTTTTTAGATGTTGAAAAAATGTTAAGAAAAATTTATAATAAATTTTAAAGAATTTCACTTTTTTTTTGTAAAAAAATATAACAATTTTTTTTTTTTTTTTTTAAATAGAATGAAATGAAATGTTGTATAAAGGCAAATTAAAAATGGAATGAAATAAAATGAAATGAAATAATATAAAAAGAAATTAAAATAAGGTAAAAATTGTAGTAAAATATAGGCAAATGAAGTAAAATGAAGTGAAAATAAATTAAAAATTGTAGCAAAATGTAAACAAATAAAGTTAAATAAGGTAAAATAAAGTAAAATGATGTAAAATAAACTGAAGATAACCTAAAACATACTTGAACTGCCTGGGCATAAGACGGATGTTCACACCAAATTTGGTGGCTCTATCTCTTATAGTCTCCGAGATCTAGGTGTTCATACGGACAGACGGACAGACGGACATGTCTCAATCGACTCGGCTGTTGATGCTGTTCAAGAATATATATACTTTATGGGGTCGGAAACGCAGAAGGAATCTGCCTGCCCTTACCCTCCTTTAACCTCCTTTATCCTATGGGTACACGGTATAACAAAGTGAAACAAAATGTAAAATAAAGTAAAATAAAGTTAAAGTAAAACTAGAAGGATGGGCTAACTTCGGCCGTGCCGAAGTTCGTATACCCTTGCAAACTGTTATTTGATAATTACATATTTGCAATGTGACAATACAATTTGAAAGCATATAAAAGAAGTAAAATTTATATGAAAAGTTTGTATTTTGAGGAAAAAAAGTAATTAAACAAAAACATTTTTTTTTTCTCTTATTGTGTTCCTATGGGAGCTATATGATATAGTCAACCGATTCTAATGAAACTTAGTGGTTATGTTAGAAAGTATATTAAACTTATTCACAACAAATTTTGTAATATTCGATTAAAAAACAACAAAGTTATGGATGGTTAACTCTACTCTCGACCGATCGTTCCTATGGGAGCTATTTGATTTAGTCATCCAATCGGTATGATTCCGAGATATACACTGCCTGTAGCAAAAGAGAAGCCTATGAGCAAAATTTCAGCTCTGTAGCTTTAAGGGTCTCGGAGGAGGTCGTGTTGATCCAGACGGAGAGGGCTCAATCAACTCAGCTCATCGTGCTGATCAAGAACATATGTATATACTTTCTATGGTCAGAAATGCTTGCTTCTAGGCGTTGCAAACTTTTATACCCTTGCAAGGGTATAAAAATGTAATATAAAGTAAATTTTAACTTTTAGTAAAAAAACAAAACGGAAATAAAGTAAAACAAAGTAAAATAAAGTAATATAAAGTTAACTACCATAAAATCAAGTAATTGAAATAAAATTTCAAAAATAAATTACCAAAACTTAGTTGATTTTCTCTAAAGAAACTAAATTTTGTTCCCTCATTTGGATTAAATATTTGAACAGGAGTAAGTTTTGGGTGTTAAATTATGACCTTTGAAAATTTACTTTAATGCTTTAGGCATTTCAACAAAACTCTAACAAAAATGTCCTTCTATATGCTATTGTTCCTTTAGTTGATTTTAAGCCTAACCTTTATGAGTTGCTTTATTTAGGATCAGCAATTTGCCATTTTATTTTTTCGTATACCCCCCACTAACATGTGCATGCACGCACACATAAAACAATTACTCTTCTACACAGACACACACACCCGCACACACATACATACATACAAACATACATACATTAGCATATATACATATCCAACTGTCACATAACCTCATTTCCATTTGCTTGGAAAAATGAGAAGAGAGAATCAACAGTTGGTGGTCGGTAACGGGATTTCACTTGTTCTTGTTGTTGTTGTTGTTGTTGTTAGGCAGACATAGAACAAAAAAAAAGCTTCCTCTTTTTTTGCTTTTGCTTTTTGGTGACTCGTATTGGCATTTGCCATAAGTCACGGCCAGGCAATCATTCACATACAAACACACACACGCACACACACGCACACACACACACACCACGCATCCTGCGTACTTCATGGGCATGTCTTAATAGGGGGGACTCTATATGAAATACACTAGCCTACAGAAAAACCAGTAAATTGCTCTTGATTTAGGAATTAAATAAGACATTTGCTTTTTCTTTGAATAAGTTTAGGAAATTTCATAAATAGTTATTTTAAACAAGCAAAATCTTTCTTTGTTTTCGATATACAGTGAAACCTCCATAACAGACACCTCTAATGGACGAATAACTCTCTTAAGCTGGCCAACTCTTCCGTGATTCGAAATTCTTTTTACTCACTTTAGCGTACGAAAAGAAAACCGACAATGGTCACACAAGAGAGGTTTTTACTGTAGTTACACACAATTAAAAGGCACAATTTTAATATAAATTTCAAGCCAATATATTAACTAGTGAAATTCCTAAATAGATTTTGTATTTTGTTAGCCAGTGTAATTTCAAATGTTACCCCTAGCGAAAAGCCACTGGCAAGCATTTATTTTACGCTCAGCACTTCGGGCCAGACCAGGAATATAAGTGAGTGCGTGTGTGTGTGTATGGGTATGTAATACATATATATGTGTGTATGTGTATGTATGCTAGGATGCTGTTGCTGCTTCTGTTTCTGCTGCTGGTTTTAGCTTCAATTTTTTGCCACTCCGTCGACAGTTCTCATTTGGCAGCGCCCGCAAGTAGGTTACACATTTTGTTATTCCGCTTGGCCAACTCTCTTCAAGAGGCATATAGAACAACTATATCCTTTATCTTCCTATATATATACATGTATAATATAATGCACAAAGTCAAGTGGCAAATGGCAAATGTGTTGATAATAAAACATTGTTTAAATGGTATAAGAAATGTGTGAAACCAAAGTTGATATTAGAGTAAAAGAAGTAGTATCTTGTTAGCCCTCTCCCTCTCTCTCTCTCTCACTCTCTCTTTCTATCTCTGCCTATTTATCTCTATTGCTCGTTTTCTCAACACAAGCAAATAAAAAGGGGGGTGTGTCTCTTTAACAAAAAAAAAAAGAAAAAAAACTGTGAGTGCAATTTAATGTCCTGTGAGTACCCAAGTGCCAAGTAATTGAGTTATTCAAGTATTCGTATTTGAGTGCGTTCACTGTACTATGTACATATATAAGTTACCCTAGGCCTTTCAAAAGCTGCCTGCGCCCAAGATACAACTGCAACCTGTTGTCACCCAACAAGTTTGAGAAATCCCAGGGTGTTTTCGAACTAAACGGTGTAGGCAAAGAAGTGCAACGATTACAGTTACTTTTGGGTTGGCATACCTTGGGTCTAAGCTGGCAGCTGTACTTTTCGATTGCTCACTTTACTTTTGGATTTGGATATTGATACAAGCCAATGTGCTTGCACTTAAAAATTTGAATTGATGTTTCATAATTTTTGAAATGAATTAAATTAATTTAAATAAAACATTAAAATACATTAATTGGCGCCCAACGTGGGGCACAAACCCACAAAATTTTATTAAATTGCTAAAATACCTTCGAAGTTGAGGGTCATCAAAATCTACCATCTGGATCAAGTGACCTGAAAATCATCATCCAAGGAAGGAAGCCTCGCATTAAAAAAACTGGCAAAAATTCAACACTGTACACCCAATTCAACTACATCTTGCGAGAAATTAATTTCGTATCTATTAACCACCTGGAACAAGTGACCTGAAAACCATCATCCAAAGAGGAAAAAAAACCTGGCACTGATTCAACACAGCACACCCAATTTAATTAAATCTTACGGAGAAATTGTATTCATTAGATAAATATTTTTGTACACTGGTAAGTGAGGCACTTAGTTTCAAGAGAAAAAATTTTACCAAAATTATATTGCCAAAATTTTACTGTAGATCACATATTTTGGTAAGCCACAACTTTGGCGATTTCCTTATACTTCATAATTTTGAGAAGACTTTGATATTATCAAAATGAACGCTGAACAGGTAGACGGGTTTATTCGACTTGCTCTCGAAGAGGCAATAGCAGGTCAAAGGCAAATTATCGACGATCAGAAAAACGCTCTAGAAAGGAAAATTAATGAATTATCAGAGCAGCTCGGATTCTTGACAAGACCGTCTGTAACTAGTAAAAAGTTCGAAGAAATAACTATTTTAGGTTCCTTTGGCAGTGAAAGCCTCGATGCAGTAAAATCGTTACCAGAATTCGACGGGAATCAAGCCAGATATGTTTCTTGGCGAGCCGCTGCACATGCTGTGCATAAGCTGTATGTAGGCTCTAGGGGTACTAGTAAATATTACCAAGTTGTTGTTATAATTAGGAATAAAATAATTGGATCGGCGGATGGCGTCCTCTCCTCGTTCAATACTGTTCTAAATTTTGAAGCAATTATATCTCGACTGGATTTTACTTATTCCGATAAGAGACCTATTTACCTTATAGAGCAAGAGCTTTCCACATTGCGTCAGGGCGATTTGTCTATACCAGAATTTTATGACGAGGTAGAGAAAAAGTTGACTCTTATAGCAAACAAAGTAATTATGACATATGGGAACAGCAGCGAAATAACCGCTGCTTTGAATTCTAAGTACAGAGAGGATGGTTTACGGATATTCATTTCTGGGCTTAAAAAGCCCCTTTGTGATATACTCTTTTCTTCAAGGCCAAACGATTTAGCACATGCTTTAGCTTTAGCTCAAGAAGTTGATGCAAATCATCAACGGTACGTATTTGCATCCAGTTTCGCTCAACGAAATGAGCCACGGAAAGAAAGCAATACATATAATGGGGGCAAAAAGCGCAATGATATTGGTAAAAACCGAAATAGAGACTATTTTGATCAGAGAGTTGAACCAATGGATGTGGACCCGGGATCCTCCAAGTTTCGCTATAATTCAATGCAGAATAGAACGAATTGGAATCCAAATCCAAACCGAAACTTAATTCAGAATAGACAAAGTTGGAATCAAAACGTTAGCGACAATAACAGGGCCCAGCAAGACAATAATCGAAACGCAAATTCTCAATTCGAAAACCAAACTTTAAAACGGGCAGCCGAATCTGGTCGCACTTCAAATCTTAGAAAGTCTCAAAGAATTAATTATGTAAATAATTGTAGCGCAGGTTTCGAGGATATATCCGAAGAACATTACAATGACGCAGCTGATGACTACCTAGAGGAATTGGAACTTTCTTTTTTAGATCTAAGTCCATGCTCCCCTGGATCCCAAGGGCAGTATCGGGACGAAAATTAAAATTCTTAATCGATACGGGATCTTCAAAAAATTATTTAAAACCAATAGATAAGTTACAAGGCGTAGGAGTAGTGGCCCATCCTTTTAATGTAAAAACGATTCACGGAAAAAGCAGAATTGATCAAAAGTGTAGAATTAATATATTTGGTAAAATCACAGATTTTTTTATTTTACCCGGCCTTGGCGGCTACGATGGAATAATTGGATTGGATCTGCTAAAAGAAGTTAGTGCTGTCATTGACCTGAGTCAATCTATAATTAAACATAAAAATGGAAAAGAAAAAATTTTTTTCGACGAATTTATTGATGTCAATCACATCACAATTGATATTGACGATATACCAGAAAATGAGAAAAATAATTTTCATACAATGTTGGAATCAAACTATCAGACCTTTGCCGATCCAAACAAAGCGTTACCTTACAATACTAATGTAGTAGCAACTATTACAACGCAAAATGAGGAACCAGTTTACTCTCGTTTTTATCAGTACCCACAGGGCGTAGCGGATTTTGTAAGTCAAGAGATAAAGGACTTGTTAGCGAATGGTATAATAAGACCATCAAAGTCACCTTATAATAATCCCATCTGGGTAGTTAGTAAAAAAGGCAAGGACGAATTTGGTCAGCCAAGACATAGGTTAGTTGTCGATTTTCGTAAGTTAAACGAAAAAACTACTGGTGATAGATATCCGATTCCTGATATCACTGGAATACTGTCAAATCTAGGGGGATGCAAATTCTTCACAACTCTGGATTTGAAATCAGGCTTTCACCAGATTAAGCTCGCTGAACGCGACAGATGTAAAACAGCCTTTTCCATAAAAAATGCAAAGTTTGAGTTTTGTCGTCTGCCATTCGGTTTAAAAAATGCACCAAGCATTTTCCAACGAGCAATAGATGACGTTCTGAGAGCCCACATCGGCAAATGCTGTTTTGTTTATGTCGATGACATAATTGTTTTTTCAAAATCAGAAACCCAACACACCAAGGATGTTGATTCAATTTTGAAGTGCTTATATGAAGCAAATATGAGAGTATCGTTAGAAAAATCAAAATTCTTTAAGCAGGAGACAGAATATTTGGGATTTGTAGTTTCTGATAAGGGCATAAAAACATCTCCATCGAAGCTAGAGGCTATTCGAAACTTCCCACAGCCGAGCAATTTAAAAGGCCTAAGATCTTTTTTAGGTTTAGCAGGATACTACAGGTGTTTTATTAAGGATTATGCAAAGATTGCAAAGCCCCTTACTGCGATCCTTAGAGGAGAAAATGGTCAAGTTTCAGCTGCACAATCAAAGAAAATTGAAATAATATTTACAGGCGAACAAAAACAAGCCTTTGAATCGTTGAAGGAAATTCTAATGTCAAAGGACGTAATCTTAAATTACCCCGATTTTAGTAAACCTTTTGATTTGACTACGGATGCGTCTGCTCATGCCATTGGGGCAGTTTTGTCACAAAACCGCAGACCAATTACTATGATATCCCGAACATTAACTGGTAATGAGGAAAATTTTGCTACAAATGAGCGAGAACTTTTAGCCATTAAATGGGCACTTGAAACCCTACGAAATTATTTGTATGGTGTAAAGAGTTTAAATGTATTTACGGATCATCAACCCCTTACGTATTCAGTGTCAAATAAAAATCCAAACGCGAAAATAAAAAGGTGGAGGGCTTTCATTGATGAATGCAATGCTAAACTGATTTATAAACCTGGCAAGGAGAATGTAGTAGCCGATGCTTTGACACGCCAGCAAATAAATGCTCAGGAAATCGAATCGTTTAGTACAGACGCTATACACAGTGAAGAATCTCTTACATATGTCATCGAATCAAACTCCAGGCCAGTAAATTGTTTTCGTAACCAAATTCTTATTGATCAGGGTACAAGTTCCGGTAGGCGTTGTTTTGTAATATTCGGGAAAAAAATGAGACACATGGTGACCTATAGCAATGACGAAGATTTGAAAAAATTAGTTCATGATTCAGTAAATCCATCGGTGGTCAATGCCATATTTTGTGATCTTTCCACTCTAGCCCAAATACAGCATTGGTTAAGAGAAGTTTTTCCGTCTGTTAAATTTTGGCATACTCGATCGTTCGTTTCGGATATTCCAGACATAAATGATCAGAAAGAAATAATCGCGGCAGAGCATAATAGGGCACATCGAAGTGCACAGGAAGTTGTGAAGCACGTACTTGAAGAATATTTTTTTCCAAAAATGGAAAAAAAAGCCAAGGAGATAGTGTCAAACTGCAGAATTTGCGCTCAGTCAAAATATGACCGTCATCCGAAAAAACACGTTATTGCTAAAACGCCGATTCCAACTTATTCTGGTGAAATACTCCATATAGATATTTATTCAACCGATTCAAATCATTTCCTAACATGTGTTGATAAATTTTCAAAGTTTGCAGTAGTGCAGGTATTAAGGTCTCGAGGAATTTCTGACGTAAAACCCCAAATCTTGCAATTACTTAATATATTCTCTGATACAAAAACAGTATTCTGCGATAATGAGAGGTCATTTAACTCGTATAGTGTGAAAAATTCACTACAAAATTTGAATATCGAGATGGTCAATGCTCCGCCGATGCATAGTACCTCAAATGGCCAGGTGGAGCGTTTTCACAGCACTCTTACGGAAATTTCCAGATGTCTTAAGCTTGATCGAGGTATAGATGATACAGTCGAACTAGTGTTATTGGCTACTATTGAGTACAACAAATCTATACACTCTACAACTGGCGAACGCCCGATTAATGTTTTCCATGAACATAGAAATTGCAGCCACGTTAAGGAAAAAATTCAGAGGGCACAGGAAAAACTTATCGCAAATAATAACAGAGACAGGCAGGATAGAGCATTTGAAACAGGAGAACAAGTTTTGGTAAAAACAAATAGAAGGTTAGGGAATAAGTTGACCCCACTTTATTTAGAACAAACAGTAGAGCAGGATTTAGGAACAACAGTACTTATAAGAGGGAGGAGGGTCCATAAGGACAATATTAGATAACTTCAACTCGACCCTTAGCTTCTGCGTTCATTTTGAAATCATATATAAAAAAAAAAAGAAGAAACCGATTATGTGTTCTATTCTAAGTTCATAACGAAATATAATTAAAAAACGCAATGAAGCGTAATTGCATCTAGAAAATGAGTGCTTCTCTGACCTAGTTATTGTCATTTACAACAAAATATTCTTATTTTCAACGAACATTGTTAAATATTATCCAGTAAATCTTTTGTAGCTTTAATTTTTAGAATTAAGAAACGATGGAATTGCTTTAATCATCATAAACAGAAGTTGATAAGGGTGTGCTGAATCGAATCAATCGCAATGAAAAGTATAAAGTGCTGGAAGGTCTCCTATTTCGTATATCTAACTTTAATCGCAATATTAGCGATACGAGCTATTTCGCTGGAAAGGTCCGAGGACGTCCCTATCTTAAGGACGGAGGAGTTACCCTAGGCCTTTCAAAAGCTGCCTGCGCCCAAGATACAACTGCAACCTGTTGTCACCCAACAAGTTTGAGAAATCCCAGGGTGTTTTCGAACTAAACGGTGTAGGCAAAGAAGTGCAACGATTACAGTTACTTTTGGGTTGGCATACCTTGGGTCTAAGCTGGCAGCTGTACTTTTCGATTGCTCACTTTACTTTTGGATTTGGATATTGATACAAGCCAATGTGCTTGCACTTAAAAATTTGAATTGATGTTTCATAATTTTTGAAATGAATTAAATTAATTTAAATAAAACATTAAAATACATTAATTTATACATACACATACATCTAAATCGTATTATTCCATCTGTGTGAGTTAATTCGCTAAGCCCCAAAATGAATTAGATTTCACACTATCATTCAAAGTGATTTAAAGTGAATCTTGATATTGCCAACATCAAATTTGAAGGGCAATTTGAAAACATATATATATCTGATATAGTATGTATATATGAATAATCAGTGGATTATAGTTTAAAAAAAGTAAAGTAATATTTCTATTTTAAAGATTTCTAGTAAGATTTCTTATTGCTTTAATATTTATAATGAATTGAGAAGTAAGCCATAGCAACTTCTTTTAATAGTTTTGAAAAATATACTCAAAAATTTCTTGAAAATTGAAATATTCTTTAACATTTGTTCAAAATTGAGCTTTTGGGAAAGCGTTTTTCCATTTAAATTTTATATATATTTTTATCTATGCAAAAACAATATGCAAATAAATTTTTAATTGCATTCAACAGAACTCGGATAACATTAATTTGCACTTAACATTTTCAATTTCAAGAAAATATGTTTAAAAATAACGGAAAACAACATAAACAGACCTTGCCACCTAACAGAAATTTGAACGCTAACATTTTGATAGTAAATATTTTTTTACCAACGTCCTGCAATGTAAACTAAATCAAATCAATTTAAAATACATTTACCAAAAGTTAAACAAATTAAATTGAAAATATAAAAGATGAAAGGTTAACATTAAATAAAATTACATCCTAAATTGCAAATTTGTGTAATATAGATAGCATTATAGCTGTAGTAAATGTTAAGCAAACTGTCATACACTGCTGTTATACACAATACGAAATGAACTGTTAAATGGAAGTGCCGAACATTTCGTAAAGAAGATATGTAAAACAATTGTTTACAGGATCTCTAGAGATTTCCAACATACCCAAGAATATACACTATATATATACATATATAGAAAGATTAATTTTAATGCGTTACTTTATCTTACTTCCTCATGATCCCCATATTGTTCAATATTTAAATAATTTCCCCTTTCCAATTTGATAATAGATGCCTCTAAAAACCAAACCAACAGGAACAGTGGCGGCCTTGTCATCCACATCTTTACCGAAAATGGAATATAAAGTGATTAGTCCCGAATATTATGATAATGTTATTAAACATCTGCGATGTAGTTTCTTTTCCGATGAACCCCTCAATAAGGCCGTCAAACTTTGTGGTCCTGGCGAAGGACATGAGGAACTGGAGAAACATTGCCTCGAGACACTTCAAGATGATATCAGTCTAATGGCTTTAGATGTAAGTGATGAAACAAATGGTCCAGGTGGTGGTCAAATTGCTGGTGTCATTTTAAATGGCATCCTTCGTCCTGGCGAAACTGAAGCGGCACTTGAGAAACTTCTCACAAGCGATGATGAAAAGTTTATCAAGATATTTGAACTGATCTATAGGAATATTGTGAAAGCGGATCTATTCAATCGTTATAATATCGATCGTATATTTGATGTACGCATTCTATCAGTGGATGGAAGATATCGGGGTCAAGGTATTGCCAAAGAGCTGGTCCGACATTCCGAAAAGTTGGCCAAAAAGTGCAGTTTCCATTTGCTAAAAGCCGATGCCACTGGCATCTTTTCACAAAAGATCCTACATAGCCATGGATTTGAGATCAATACAGAACAATTGTATGCCAAATATAAAGATAAAAATGATCAACTTATATTGCCCGTTGAGGCGCCGCATCTTAAGCTACAATTGCTAGTCAAATATCTGAATAATTGTGATAATGAGAAGGACGAGCCAACTGGTGACTAGAGAAACCATTTCAAAATACATTCCATACATACATATACAATATGAATACTATATATAATAATCGAATACTGTTTGATATATTGTTGCCAAAGTTGTGTGTAATTATTGTTTGTATGTTTTTTTTTTTTTATAATGGGGGACCAAACTGCAAACGAGCCGAAAAATATACAATAAATAAAACATAAATTGTTGTTCTTTGTGAAACTTTTGAAATTTTTCGACTACATATAACAGATTTTTCTTTTCGAACAAATAATTTGACAAATTATAGCATTAAATCAGAAGAAAAAAACGGAAACCAATCCAATCCTATCCTATATAGTCTAATCTAGCCTAGCTCAAGCAAAATTTCAATCATCATCTTTTAGGGGGAAGGGGGGGCGTGGTTTAAAAGTTAATCAAACACAAGAAACCAATATATGTATATTAATTTCTTATCTAATTAGTTTTAGTTAGTCTTGTGGTTGATTAACTTTTCTTTCAGCCCCCCGCCTCCCCCCGCTTAATACACAGTAATTATCACATAACGCAGATCGAATAAGACTCTACTGCTGGTAGGTGCAGGTACACTACATGTAGCTAGGAGCAACTTTCCACATCCATTTACTGACATCCACTAAGTTGTTGTTCATAAATGAAAATGATATCCTCATCCGTGCCATAAGCACGACGTGCCACATCCATTGACTCGGCCAGGCATTGGCAAATATCTGAAAACCAAAGAGTGAAAGTTACTAAATGATCCTTGATACTTTCATTATTCATACTTACGTCCATCATGGACTTCGGGATTGTGATAGAAGAGCTTCTGGCTGGTCAAATCATAGCCACTGAGCACAACATAATGTCCGGCATAACTTTTTTTTGGCATGCGTGTATTTTGGGCAATACAAGAGACATGAAAACAACTTGGACAACTCCACAATGAGATCATTTGTGCCATGGGCATATATATACATACATACATATATATATGTATATGTGAATTACATTATAAAATCTGTTTTTTTTGTTTTATTAATCTTACCCAAATTTCTCGAGAACATTTCGTTTGCATATCTCACAGGTGAGTAGGGAGGCATTGGTTAGCAATATGACTGGACCATGTCGTGCCAAATGCCTTAGTATCACTTCCATGTCAACGGTGCGCTGTTCCACGCGCAGGCCATGTGCCTTTGCATCCTTGAATTTGCGCGTCACACGCTTCTCGTCCTTGTCAATAATTTTCGAATAGTATGTGTGCTGTGTGTAGTTTGGATCGATGCCCAAGGTCTGGGTGAAGTACTCATGGCGCACTTGATAGCGCAATAGAAGGTAACACAAGTCAATTGTCCAGGTACTGGAACCGAATCCTTCCTCCTTGCAGATGGTCTCAAAGTTATTGAGCAATTGGTCGCGTTGTGTACTGGATAAAATCATTAAAATGCAGGATAGGCCACAATCCCAATTGTAACGCTGTTGATAGTGGGTCAAATTGTAGTGTTTACTTTGGGGTAGACCGTTCATTTTTAATAAATGCAATTAAAACAAAAATTGGGAATGGAAATTTTTTAAAAAAACCCAAAATGCTCTCCTCAACTTGAAGTCAGTTGGTTAGTTGTCTTTGTCTGATTGGAAATTGTGTGTTGTGCTAGTGATGGGCGATTATTATTATCGCTGTTAAGTGCATCTTAAACAGTGCTCTCTGTTAACCGTTTTGGTAAACTGTTTGTCCATTTGTTAACCGGTTCGATAGGCCGTTATTTGGCATTTAACCGGCACACTTACACGGCCACACTGCTGCTTAAATGTTAAAATTTTGTAAAAAACTAATTATTTTGGCAGACAATTAAAGGTGTTGCCCACAATGATTTGTCGCCTGTGTTTAAACACACTGGATGAACAGAATGCCGTTTTTCTCTTTGGATCTAGTACCGGTGCGGGGGCGACGGCGATCGATAACGACTGCAGCAGCACCACCACCACCACCAACGACAACAATGGAACGGGGACTAACAGCAACAACAACAACAATAATAACAATAATGTGAATGGCAATAAAACAACACCGGAAAGCTACTTGGTGCAATTGATCTCGATCCATTTGTATCTCTGTGTAAGTAGCCCCCCCCCCCAAAAAAAAACCCGACCAGCCCAACCAAAATCCCTCGAATGATGATGGAGAATTTTTTCCCGTCTCGTCTCATCTCTCTTTCTTTTTCAGCTATCCCGGGATGATGCCATCTCGACCAGCATCTGCGCGGAATGTTGTGCCCAGTTGGAGAGTTTTCACAATTTCTGGAAACTGGTGGAACTGAAGCAAACGACCCTGTGCAGTCAGTTTCTTGAAATTGATTGCGATGTCAATTGGTCGGAGGAGGGTGGAGATGAGGCCGATGCCGAGGTTGAGGTTGAAGTGGAGGCCGAAGTTGAAGCCGATGTTGAAACAGAGGATATAGTGTCCATAGTCAAAGTAGAGCCCCTTGAGTTCACTGAGGCTGTCTATATTAGTAGAGTGGATGCCAGTGCTAAGAAATTTCCATGCATGTTTTGCGAGAAATCATTTAAGATGCGTCGCTACCTAGAGGAGCATATAGCCACCCATACAGGTGATAGGCCAATTGCTTGTCCATATTGTGAAATGGCATTTCGTTGTCGTTCCAATATGTATACGCATGTGAAGAGCAAACACACGGCCCAATGGCTAAAGGCACGAGCGGAACGGGATGCTGCGAAAAGTCAACAAGCGACACCGGCACAACCGCCGGCGGCGCCACCACCACCGTCATTGGCAACGGCTGTGCATATCAAAAAGGAGCCAATTGATGAACCGTCTGTACCGACATCACTACCACCTCCTCCTGCTCCCCCCACTTTACCTGCGCCACAGTCACTACAAAACCAAAATGAGCCAATGGAAGCGATCAATTTATCCTTGTCGAAAACCAAAACACGTCCCCAGCCCATAACAAGATCGATTAGCAGACGGAAAACGCACTCACCCAAAAAGGTTCAGTCCACAGTTGAATGCAGCGATGAGGCCAGCAGCGAAAGCAGTCCCGATGATCAAGTGAACAATGTTTTGCCCCAAAAACGTTTCAAAGAGAATGAATTAATGTTGGCCAACTATAATGCTGTGGCTGCTGCTGTTGTGGCTGCCGCATCTCTCAATACCAATACGAATAGTAGCACTGGCAGTAGAACCAATTGTTCCAGTTCAGCAGCAGCAGCGGCATCTGCAGCCGATAGCCTACAGCAACGATTATGTGCGAGTCTCATCCAGCAACATCAGCAGGATCTCTTTCATGCCATGACCACAGCAGCAAATTCAATGGCAGCAGCAGCATCAGCAACAAGGTAATATTAATACGATTCCAAAAGAAAAGAAACCCTCTAACCCTCTTTTTCCATCCCTTTACAGTAACTATCAGCATTCTCCAAATCCTTCAAATGCTATAGCCTCAATAGAGCGTTCATCGTCTCATGCCAATCACCTGCATAAGAAGCAATTAATTGTTTCAACGCCACCAGCAACGACTGCTATTTTGGCCACACCAACATCACAACCACCGCCACCTCCTCCACCATCAATCTTTACAACCTCAATTTGTCCAAATTGTGGAGAACTACCTGGCCACAATCATCGTTGTCTAAGCAAGGCGAAATATGCCTGCGATGTGTGTGGCAAATGTTTCAAAATGAAACGTTATCTAGAGGTAAAGTCATCTACTTAAACAATGCAATCTATATTAGATCACATATCTATCTATCCAAATGTACTTTCAGGAGCACTTTGCCACACATACTGGTGTTAAGTTGCATACCTGCGCCTTCTGTCCCACTGAGTTTCGTTCTAAATCAAATATGTACCATCATACGAAACGTAAGCACAAAGTTGAATGGGAACGTTCCCGGGCCACCAGGAATGCTGCAAAAACGAATGCCCAGGACCAACAGACGCAATCCAATCAGACAGCAACAGTTTAACACAATTTCTACTGGATGCAGTGCATCCATTTAAAAAAACAAAAAAAAACACTAAATAACTAAATCTTTTTCATTTCAAATTTACTCACGTACTTATTTTCCCCTACCACCACCACCTCAAAAATAAAAAAAAACAAATAATACCAATCCTCACCCCACCCCCAACCAGTGGAATCTACTGTGTATATACTCCCTATATCTTCTTGTTCTTTATATATATATATATTGTATGCCTTAACCAGTTGCAAATTGAAATAGCTGGTTGAAAAGTAAATATAATTTAATTGAAAACGAAATCTATTGAAATCTATTTTTATGCATATGGCAAGTTGGGTATTATCTATATATGTATATCTACAGCCTTTGTTAATAGTTTTGTTTTATAAATGAAATTGTTCATTTTGGTGTCCGCTTCTCAAGAGACAGAATGGAAACACTAGAAACGAATAGCAAAGCAAAGTTATAGGTATTATATAGGTATAGTTCTTGAAGAAATCAGATATTATGTTCTATAACTCAAGCTAAACCTTCTAGACTAAGGAAATTGAATGAAGAATATCTGTTAATAAAGAAAACTAGTTAGATTAGGTTTAGTTGAGCGAATGTCAGGGCTATAATATTTGTTGCTATGAGCAAAGCTAACAAATTATTAGAACATGGACAAAGGCGTATTTAATTGTTTTTATTTTAGCATTTAAAGAGACATACAACAACAATTGAAAAAAAAAAAAATTGATGTATTTAAAAATGTGTTTAGATTTTTACGTATTTATATATATATAGGATATACGATAAACACACTCAATATTTATATAGTTTTACAATTTCTTTAAAATATTTCAATCGATATAGTTAATATGATTTCTCTAAATGTTTTTCAATTTCATTTTAAATGATCTTATCTTATATTCTATATAAAAATCGAGAAGAAATCTCTTCCACTACAAACTAAAATTTTTAAGCTTCAACTTTCTCTCTCTCTCTCTCTCTTAAATTATATATATTTTTTTATAGTTTTGTTTAAATAAATTGAGTTTTAGCATTTCCCATAGAATGGTATGTCTACTCTCTTTCTGTATCCCGGATATATAATGTGTAAAAAAAAAGAAAAACAATAATAATAATATAAATTTGTACAATAATTTTCTTATTACAATTTTATTAAATGATTTTTTGTTTTTGCACTTTATACAATTGAAAGAGAGAATAAAATAGAACCATTTGTAAATTTAAGAAATTTTTTAAGACTTATTATTAAATATTAATAGAAATATTTCCATATAATGTTCAGTTTTCCTTTTCTTGTTTTTCGTTTTCTTTGCTATGCGAATAGTTAAATGTTCTTTTCCAGTTCATTTAACGTGTTTTTTTGCTTAAGTCTAGCGGGGTTAGGGGAAAATTGTGATAATTAATTGGATGTATGTTGATGTATATATATATATATATATGATTGATTGCTAATTCATCGGCCGTATTCTGTTAACATATACATTGATACATATATATATATATATAATTAGCTGCTTTCCTGTTCATTGAGATTAAAAATTTGTTTTTCTTCTTGTTGTAATTGCAATTATTGTTGGAGTATATTCCGTATGGCTTCGATACCCCAATAGAGAGTAGTGGGTGCTAGTGCTTGGTACTGGTACTGATCTAAGTGGATATAATGTATGCTTGATGCTATAGATGAGGACTCCTACGTCTGACGTTTGGTCAGCTCCACTGACGGCACCGAGAAAACAAATGATAGACATCCAAAACGCAATAGACTACCATGGGCCAGCACAGCGGATCCCTCCCAGGCACCCGATATCATTGGAGCAAATCTAACACTACCATCAGCAGCTGTCCGCTGTAGGCAACGACACGCAGGCTTAACAACGGGCGCCAATCTGAATAATTGAAGAAAATTCCATAAATAAAAGAAAATTTATAAATGAATATAATCTATTCGACTTGAACTAGCTTACCTTTCTTGAACATTTCTTGTTGTCTTTTGCTCATTCTGTCGATGGATGTGGCGACGCTTGTCGAGAAGATCGTCGACACGCCGCTTTAGATCAGTATCATCGACTCGCATACGTTTGCCTGCATGTGTTGGCATATGATCGGTCATATCGCATGTATATAACTGACCATTAACTTCAGTTCCAAATTCAGAGTAATTCATCAACTCATAGGATTTGGAGAATTCGTCATAGAAGATAATGGCATGCTGGGGCGAGATGCGTGAGCAATAACCAATAGCAGACAGATCGACTGTTTCCGTATGGGCCAAGGTCGTTGAGGGTGTATAATGGCCACCATAGCCCACATATAGAGTGCGATAACGCATGAAAATAGAATGATCCAGACCCAGGGAACTGAACCAACGACTATCCTCAAGCATATCGCCCAGGGGCGTTAGAACAGCTCGAGCTCTAACTTTGCAGTCGAGTAGCTTCAGCTCGAGACGTGTGGCAAGTTCATAGGCCTTTTCCGTATCGCTGCGGCACCGTGGCTTATAGTTCTCGGCGGCAGCATCTGCTGCAGCAATGGCCGCTGCGGTGGCCAAGGCAGGATGCAGGGCCATTAGGGGATCCTCGTCGGCAGCATTGCCATTCTTTTGAGCCAAAATTGCTGATGTTTCACTGGTAAAAAGCAACGAGAATCGATTGATATCCTCTGGAGCTAACTGACCCTGAAGAGCAGTTGTTGAACCAGAATTGGTAACGGTGCCGGTGCCAGTGCCAGAACCGGACCCAGATCCCGAACCCAAGCTGGAGCCAGCTGAGTTTGATAGTTGACGCAATCGTCGGGCAGCTGTACGATTCTTATATTGAGCCACAATTTCAGGATACTCTTGCACCAGCTGCTGTAATCGTTGATGGGCCAATTTCTTAATAATATCAACATCTAAATGGCATAAATCTGCATCAATGATATTTGTCTTGGAGTCCTCCTCATCATCATCCAAACTAATGTCCAATGATGCAGCTGCCGGTGACTCTTGAGGCTTTTGTTCACTTGATACCGATGGACTGCTACCCTTTTGTGCCGGTTCGCCATTCTGTTTTCCTGCTGGCTCCTCTTTTACATCAGTTTTTGTTTTCTCTGATTCTGTTGGTTGATCAGCAGCCACTTGTGCCTCCTCCTCCTCGTCCTCGTCATCAGTGTCAGAGTCACTGCCCTCAGAGACATGGCCATATTCCTTTTGTATCTCACGGTATTTGGCTCGAGCATTACGCAATGCCTCTAAATCCTTTAGCAATGACTCTGTTACACTCTCCCTGGATATTTCCTCTACAGCTGTGGGCAACATTTTACGCCTCTTGACACGATCATAACGCAATGTTTGCCTCATCGAGGGCAACAGAGCCGGCGGATGCTCATAATGGTAACGAACAATGGCCGGTATGTCAATATGACAGCGGGAACGTAATGCCAATTTCATGCGGAATGGCGGATGATGGGTATTAACCCGACGAAAGAATTCCATTTTAACATTCTCATGGTCCAGCGGTTGATGAAATCGATTCCATAACCTGACCCTCTCTGTTGCCGAAATGCTTGTAGTCATATTTGCATCCTACAATAACAAAAAAGCAA
The DNA here is from genome assembly GCA_035045865.1 of Drosophila austrosaltans. NCBI lineage: Eukaryota > Metazoa > Arthropoda > Insecta > Diptera > Drosophilidae > Drosophila > Drosophila austrosaltans. Next base: position 21,860,568 of record JAWNOQ010000007.1, on the reverse strand, counting down.
ATGAGAAAAGAGAATAAACACTAACAAATATCTATAATAAAAAAATATATAATGCAATTGTTTTACAATAAAATTCTCGGCATGATTCGGACACATCCAGAGACCAGCTGGCAATGCAGTTAATGGTGGATCCAAACAATCCTGATGATAAAACAATGGGCAATAATCGCAGGCAATGAGCGGTGCTCGCTTGCAGGACCGTTTGCAATAAAAACACGTTTTGGCCGGCAGCGGGACCAAACCCTGAGAATCCAGCTCAAATGGTTTTGAATTGCGTCGCTGATTGCCAGCTGAACCAGCACCAGTTTTCCGCCCATGATGGCCATTATCCGTATGGGCAGGCTGAACTGGCTGTACCTTGCCGTGTCCTGGGAATTGGGCATGCAGCTCCAGTTCGGCGGGTAGGGCAAATTGTTGGGGATTCAGCATACTCGCTGCTCGTATAACATCATCCAATGGTGTTGGCTTCTTATTCGGATCCAGAGCACGTTGTATGGCCAGTGGCATTTTGGCTAAAAGTTTTTCCGTGCTGTTGCGTTCACTGTTGCTGCGTTTTCGTAAATTACGTATTTTTTGCGGTATGGATTCCAATTCACCGGATGATGGAGTATTGGCACGTGAACCGCTACCCGCTGACGGAACACGCTCCACAGATGAGGCCTTGGACGACGATTGTGGATGTGACATTTTGGCCATGCGACAACTATGGCATAGCCACTGACCACTGGGTATATCTTCTTCGCTAAGCGGCGGATCACTAGAGATAAACATCGGCTTACATATATATATAAAAAGATCAAAATTCGCACAATACTTACTGACACTGGAGATGAAAGCTTGACGGACATCGGTCACAGCATAATAAATTTCCACCCTCCTCGCAAGCATCACAAAAATCATGATTATGTCCCCGTCCCGGACGTCTGTAATACGGATGCTTTGTGTTTGTCGAACGCTGGACCAGTTTTTCATCCTCATTAGGCGGCGGCTTGATCAGCATTTTGATTTGCTGCCAATTGACAACACATGATGGGGAGACAGGAGCAGTAAGAATGAGGAGGCAATTAGTATATAATGGGCCCATTTAATGAATGTCATCGACAGCGTGGAGGGAGCTACATCTTTCCATTTTTGTCCGCCAATTTGTGACGCAGCCCACCATATACCGCTCTTTGCTTGAACTTACCTCCATGATGCTCAGTGAAGCATTTAGATCCTGATCAGCCTTTGACATCTTTTACCACTTCCACTTTGCCTATTGGGGCTTGTAATTACTAAAAATTGTTCAATTTGGATGTGTACACAATTTTGGTCGCCTTTCTCGATTCGCTAGCAGAAATTTGGTTGCCAGTGTTGCCAGTGTTGCCAGATTTGAGCGTCAAAATAAGCCAGATTTGGGAAAAAAGTAAACTAGAATATACTGAAATTTGAAAAATATAAGCCAAAATGGGGAATTTAAAATGTTATAAAGAAATTATGGTCGTCCATATTATCGTCATTTGAATCTCCATCTTATTCAGAGGAGCAGTTAAATATTTCAAAAACAAATAGTAAGTATACTTAATATTAAGTTTAATTAACTGTTGGAAGAAAAATTGTCCTAGAGCGAATTGAAAATTAGAGCGAACTGGAAGTCTGATCACAAAAGTAAAGCGAATTCTAAAGTACTGTTAAACTGACAACATCATTTGCGAGCTGGCTCAAAATGAGCAAAAATAACATTTTTGTCCGTCGAAATAGTGACGGGTCTGTTAACGTCAGTGTTGCCAATTTAGCTACTTGGTAGCTAGATCTAGCTACTTTTCAGTCCCCCCAGCTACCAAATTTTTAAAACAGCTATCAGCTACTAATCTAGCTACTTTTGTTCGAAAAAAATTGGCAACACTGGTTAACGTCATCATAGACGGCGTAGTACGAATTGTTAAATTTAATTGTTTATATATTTGTTTTAGTTCACAACACAGAAATTGAAAAATGTTTTCAATATTTGGCAAAAGAAAACCAGCCGAAACACCCACAGAGGAGGCAATACAAGGCCCAACAGAGCCATCAAAAGCAAACAGTGGTGACGAATTTGTGTTTGTGGAACGTAAATCGGACACAGATCCACATCCAAACAATCCATCATCTACTGGTGGCATGATGTATCCACCCATGCCACCATCTGCATATGGATCCAGTGCCTTGCCATATCCGCCAACAATAGGAGCAGGATCAAAAGTAACACCACCAACAGTGGGTAATGGACCCATTCATTATCTGCAAGATGTGCCCTTCGAGCTCTCACCACAATTGGCTAGCAAGGACAATTATAATGGCACACAAATGCAAGTGGATAGCATATTGGCCCTACTAACCCGACAAATGTCCCTAGATGAGCTGGCCGAGGAGTATACATTTGCCCTAGAACGTTCCGTGCAAAATGATTGTTATTAAAGGAGGGAAAATGGCAAAAATTTTAAAATTTTGTAATGTTATTTATAGAATTAAATAAAATTAAATTTATAATATGTTAACCCATACATGTGTATGTGCAAATTTACTATAATAAACAAGCTTAGAAGTAATTGATTGATTCATATATGTATACTATATAAAAGTTATCGATGAAAAGTTGGCCATGACATTTGAATATAAATTTGATTCTTCACTTTGGGGGCTCTCCCTTTTGTTAAATTTCAGAATCCGTTCATCGTTCATCAGCTCAACATTAAAAATTTCAAGTACTACGTTTCAATTTATTTCAAAACAAACAAAAAAAAAAACAACAACCAAAATTCCAACCGAAAGTGTATAACATATTTAGTTAATTTTGATTAAAACAAAATTTAAAAAACGCCACAAAAAATGGCCAGTGAAAATGTTTCCGATTGGGATGAACCCTTGCCAACCTCTTCAACTGAGGAGGCCGAAGAGGAGGAAGATAAAGATTATTGCAGTCCAGAGAATCGTAAAAAGAGGCAAGAGGAGAATCTGACAAAGCTACAATCCTATGTACGTCGCATGGCCTATCAACCGGCCATGCCGCCGAAAGCTAAACCCTACGATGTGAACCTGTCCAAGCCAAAGCGTAGCATCCTTTTGGACAATTATAAACAATTTAAGAATGTCTACGATCCAAAGCTGAGGGCAAAGAGGATCAAGCGTATGCTTGGCAAATATAATGCCATTACCACAGAGTAAGTGATCTTTAACAAAGGAAATTTAGATTTTAACATTCGCTTTGTTATCCCCTCAGACAGCTCGAAGAGATCTTAAAGAGTAACAAGAACAAGGAGCGTCGCAAAGAGGATTATCTTAAGCGCAAACAGGAACTATACTATGATATGTTGACCAAATTGGAACGACAATGCCGTACCCAATATTTAAATGTTCTGATTAAGAAATTTGCCAAATTCATTGCCCATTTGGCAACAACAATGCGTATACCACCACAACTGGTTGATCCCTATGCCCGTATGCAACGTGGTATATTCTGTAATATACTCCTGGCCATTGGTGTGCAGCCAACATCCCAATCTGCTATCTATTATACTAGCCAGGATGCCATCGAATATGATGTTTGTCATCGTTTGGCCCATGCTTTGCTTAGTTTAATCATTAAAGCATTGGACTCGGCTGCCACTCGTGATCCAAATGATTTGATTAAACCTGGTGACATGGACTTTGAGATGGATAACTATATCAAGGATCGCCTCATGTGTGCAGCTGAGAAGAAAATGATGAACGAGCGACGACGTAAAAAGCAAACGGCCAATTCATCCATCAATGGTGCTATCGCAGAATGTGATTAGAAGGCATATACACACATATGTATGGGCCCATCTCCAGATGAAGATCGGAGCGGCAGTGTTGAAGTTGGTGTTGTGCTATAGTCAATTAGTTTCTTTAATTCTTTTTTTGGTATACATTGTATGTATTTTGTCTTAGTTTTCCCATTTGTCTTATTCTTTTACGGGCCAAAGGAATTTAACAAGATTCAATAAAATTCCAAGAAAAAATTCATTGCAAATGGATAGTAGAATAAATGCATGACGGGATGGCATTTTATATTCTATAGTTTAAGGCACAGCCATTGCTCGGGAATCTCAAAACTATCTGGAGGCCGAGCCATATATGTTTCACAGTATGGCACATGCCAGCACATTTTGTCCTTTCCCGTTTGGTGGGCCGTCAGATTAAATCTAAGCGGCTCTTTGACCACAATCTGTCCCGTTTTCGTTTGTGCCACTAGAGAATGCTGATGCTCTTGCTGCCAGCGACGAAATATTGTCTTCAATTCCGGTCCCAATAAATGGGCATGGGAACGCATAAGATCACGAGAAAAGAAATCCGTTTCCTGGCCACTTTTTAACGTGGCATATAGCAGAAAGGGATCGTCATGGGATCTAGGTGGAAGAAAGAATCATTAAATTGTTGCACAGAATTTGTAATTTTATTGCCACTTACAGATTTTGAGCTAAAAATAGACTGGCATTGCCTTGTATGTAGTGCATAGCCGGTTTAGACCATTGACGCATATGCTGACGTCCCAGGACCAGGACACGTTTGCGTCTCTCACGATAATAGCGCACCACATTGGCCACCAATTGGGCCAACTGGGCTGGTGACTTCTTCGATCCCATGGAATAGGCCACATTGAGGCCATCGATGACACAATCGTAGGGAGCTGTTTTATCAACATAATCCTTAAAGCGTTGTACCTCCTCGGGTGTGGATTTCTGAAAGACATCTTGGCGTATAAGAACCTTTTCTAGAAAGGATTCTCTTAGCTGCTGAAACTGTTCATCACTAATGGCAACCGGCTGCAAATGCTCATGGCATTGCGAACATTTGCCCAGACGATTCACTTGACTCGTTGATCCCCGAGTGATAGCCTTGAGACGCTCGGCGACATCTGCACTAATGAGAATTTGATGATGCTCAAGGAATCGCAGAAGACGTAATAGTTTCTTTTGGTTTACAGATTGAAGCAAAGCCATATAGACCTCACATTTGGGTAATTTATGTGACAAGGCCATTTCGTCCATGAGTCGCCATCCCAGTTCCTCTGACTTGGGATCTGAATCGGAGAATGCTCTTGCTGCCAATTCACTGTAGGCGTTCGCACTGGGAATTTGGGTGGTAAGTTTCATCTGTTCGAGCAGAGGTAGACCATGTTGCCAATGTTTTGTAGTGGCCACCAGTCCATATATGACATTCTCACAGGTTGTAGCATCCAAAATCTCATGTTCCTGCTGCAACATTTCGCAAATATCTAAAATCTCCTTCTGTTCCACATCGCTTAGTGGTGAACGCTCATGATATGCCGCATTGTAGACCCGCAAAAGGCGTCCCAATGTGGCTCTGTTCGGTTTGTAGCCTTCACTCCTTAAATGGGCCACATAATTTTTGGCAAGCGGCAGCTGATTTGGTCCACTGCATACTCCTAGAATAACGGCATCTACATTGTGAGTGGTTATGTGCCTATAGCTTTCAATCAAAGTGCTCCGAACATTCTGCCACTCGGTGGTGCTCAGTTCGCTTCGCTCTTCAAAATATTTGGTCTTCAATTGTTCCAGACGATCCGCCGGAGCAGCTGCTACCTTAGTATGTCTCTTGTGCTGGCTGGCCATCAGTCTCTGTGCCTGTGAAACTGGCGCTCCCGTAATACAGCAGCCATGTCTTACCAGTCTTTGTAAAAAACGTAATTTGTGCATAATTTTACACCAAAGTAACTAAACAACGGCCGTTAAACACTTGCTGCCGGCACAAACATCAGCAACAACAGTGTGACCAGTTTCCTATAGTTATTCCTGCATAGACTACCGCCAAGCCTATTTTTTAGCCAATGGTTAGTTAGCGACCTTGAGAACGGTGGGATTTTTAATTTTAAATCAAAGTTATGCAATGTGTTAACATTTACTCAGGGAAGACAGTAGAAACGAAGAACGTTCCTTCGTTTCTACCCATAAAAGTTTTCTCTTTATTTGCAATTGTGGCTTGCACTGACAGCAGTGATAATGACTTAATGAAGAATCATGAATTCGCTATCTCATGGTTCCCTCTGTCGCTATTTTGATGGATATCTTTGGATAAATAACCAAAGTTGCCAAAGTCAGTTAAATAATGGGGGTTGATTTCAGGTGAAAGTCTAAATGTATCTTAATAGAGCTAGTGCTTGATCTATTATTTTACTAGTGCATCTGAGGTTGTAAAAAGTAAGAAATTTGCATGTTAAATTGACTGCTTAGTAGAGCTGGCAAACTTTCGATGGCACTATCGAGGTATCGAATATTTATCGAATACCGAATATTTTTCACATCACTGGCGCAACACAAGTTGATAAAAACTAAAACTTGGGTAAGTGGAATTTGTTAAAATAAATGATAATCTTGTAAAATAACCTTTATTATTTAGTGAATCTTTCATTGGTATTGGAGGTGGTTTTGGAATGGACAAGTTTCTGATTGACAGTAACAAGGGTAAGTAATTTTGTATGTATGCATGTATGTACATACATATGTACATATATAGGCGGCATCTGCAATGTGGAAAATGAAGGTACGCATTGGCAAATCTAAAGTTTGGCAATTCTTTACAAAAATTAATGATGGGAAATTGGCAAAGTGTGGTTCGTGTGGTTAGCTATATAGGACAAGTGGAAATAAGCACGTAAGAACGATTTATGATTCTTCAAGTAAACATAAAAAGGAGCTTGATATGGCGCTTATAGAATATATTTAATCAGATATGCGACCATTCTCTGTTGTTGAAGATGCAGGATTCATTAATTTTATTAAGCTCCTAGACCCACGATATAAGTTACCATCAAGGAATATTTAAAAAAATGTGATGTAATAGTGACAAAGAGAACATCAGTACGACATTGAAGCATTGACCGAAACAGTTCGTACAAATGTTCCACAATTAAATCAACAACAAAGAATTGCGTACGACACTTTGATAGAAGCTGTGAGCAGTGGATCTGGTGGAATTTATTTCCTTGATGCTCCCGGAGGAACCGGAAAAAGTTTTTAATTTCACTGCTTTTGGCGAGGATCAGATCGCGAAATGATGTTGCTCTAGCGTTGGCTTCATCTGGAATAGCTGCAACTCTGCTAGAAGGCGGGCGAACTGCACATTCTGCCTTGAAATTACCACTAAACATGCAAATCACCGAAACACCAATTTGCAACATCGCCAAAAATAGCGCAATGGCCAAGATCCTACAGGTATGCAAATTGATTGTTTGGGATGAATGCACAATGGCCCATAAGAGGTCACTAGAGGCACTGGACAGAATGTTGAAAGATCTTCGTGACAACCAAAATATTTTCGGTGGGGCCATGATTCTGTTGTAAGATGATTTTCGTCAGACTCTTCCAGTTATTCCCCGATCAACTGTTGCTGATGAACTAAATGCATGCCTAAAATCATCAAATTTGTGGCAGTACGTAAAGACACTCCACTTAACAACTAACATGCGAGTATTTTTGCAACAAGATGACACTGCAAATGTGTTCGCGAAGCAGTTGTTAGATATTGCAAATAATAAAGTTGCAGTGGACACCTCGACCGGATTCATCACATTACCTAGGATCAGTTGTCATCATGCTGCGTAACATTAATCAACCTCGACTATGCAATGAAACGAGACTGGCTGTGAAAAGACTAATGAATAACGTCATTGAGGCGACAATCATAAAAGGAAAATACAAAGAAGAGGATGTCTTGATCCCGCGGATACCGATGATTCCAAACGACTTACCATTCGATTTTAAACGCTTACAATTTCCAGTACGTCTGGCCTTTGCGATGACCATAAATAAATAAATAATAAATCGCAAGGACAGTCGTTAGAAGTTTGTGGAATCAACTTGGAGTTTCCCTGTTTCGCGCATGGACAATTATACGTCGTGTGTTCGCGCGTCGGAAAACCGTCTTCCCTGTTTATTTACGCACCACAAAACAAAACAAAAAGTATAGTTTATGAGAAAGCTTTAAATTAATTAACAGACTGTATTTTAACAGTGTGTGTCTGTGAATATCAAATTTAAACCTTATAAATAGCCAGTATTTCAGGAAACCTCTGTTTTTTAAGTAAGCAACATGATGCATCGAAAATAATAATAAAACTTCATGCTTTATTCAATAAATGCTTTTTTATTAAATACGGATTCGATTTGTTTGTTTTAAAATCAATTTAAACAAAAGATTAGGTCTTTTATTTATCAACGAGGCAGTACGAAGTCTGCCGGGACACTAGTGCTTAATAAATAATACCTATTTCTTTTTATATTTTCAGTACAACAATTCTTCTTTGCGTGATGTTGCCAAAAAAATTTTTTGCATTCCTGCAACATCAATCGATTCGGAAAGAATGTTCAGAAGTGCTGGACAGGTAGTTAGCGATCGCCGAGCTTCCTTAAAGCCAAAAAATGTTGATATGCTTATGTTTTTACAACATAACAAATGGATCTCCCAGTAACTTTTTAGTAAACCATGTATGTTATGTTGACCTAAGTACTATAATTTTTGTTACTTTTGATATTAAGTATGGAAAAAACTGTTTGCAATGGAGCAATATAGTATGTTATGTTTTCCTAAGTACTATAATTTTGTTACATTATAAAATTAAACATTTTTATTTTTCAATTCAAAAGAAAATAAAAGACTGCAAATATTTCGATAGTATCGATATATCGAATTTTTTTTACAGGGTGCATTTGGCTAAACATCTGCTATGACCCAAAGAAATAAATTCAAAATATTTAAGGAAACCAGATGAAATTGCAAAATGACATCCTGTGGGCCATCTGTGTGCTTAATTCGATATTTGCTTCTAGATTAGCTATCCTGTCCTCTCCCTCTCTCTCTTTCTCTCTCTTTCCTTTGCTCTCTCTTTCTTTGTTTCTCTCTTTATCTCCCTCTTTACATTCATTTTTATCCAAGTTGAACCGTGCAAATGTGTTTGTTGTTGGTTCTGTCTCTTTTGTATCTGTATCTGCTGTAAAATTGTGCAGCTTTTTTGTATCTACTGGGTATCTGTTGGTTTGGTGGCCTCTGTTTGAGATTGTCATCTAATTATCATTAATAATTTCCAACGGTGCCCCTTCTCTCAGACTAACAATTGTTTTGTTGTTATGCCACAAAGAGCATTAGCAGATTTTTCAAATTTGAATTCGCAACCTCATTGCAAAAGCAAAAGGGGGAACAAAAACTCGTTTGAAGTTGAAACGGGTCGCCGATCTGGCAACGCTATGTGGCAACTAACATAAACTTGAATACATTCTTACGTTTATACGAAAACAATATCATGAAAAGATAGAATTTTAAAAAAAACAAGGAAACTCTTGGTTTTTTTCCAAAATAAAAGTAGTAAGGGAGTACAGAAAAATATTACGGCTCCAGTAAAGCGAGTTTGCTTTGCTTTGGGGGTTTCAAATTTTGAACGATTAATTTTTATTGAGACTTTATAGTCTTTGTTCATTCCGAAATTAATCTCTTTATGAATCAACAAAGTCGTATATATCGATCTGATCATGAATAAAAAATATTGTGTATCCAGATTACTGTTCTACATATGTATGTACTTAAATATTCTAAAATGAGATCTTATATTCACGATATCTGGTTGGTGTTCACGTATCAACTTTGCAACAAAACAAGCTCTGTTAAGGTATTCGTGTGTGTGTGTTCACACACAGTATGCGTGTATATCTGATATGTATGTATGCGTACGTGTGTGAACGTACAGGGAAAAAATGAGCGAACCAGCAGCAACTTGGAATAGGGTAAGTAAAAAGACGATAAACCATGCAAAAGACAAACGAAGCGATAAGCGAACTCTCGGGGGCCCCGGTTCATAGGCGTAGTTGAGTATCGAAAATTAAACAATTCTTCAAACGTTTATAAAGGGTGTTCCAAACGGGGGTTGACGGTATGATTTTTCTTAAAACAATAAATTAAAATATGAGTGTATATAATGGCGAAGGTTTCAGTTTTAATTGAGATATTTGCCAAAGGTAGCTGAATTAAAAAATAATTTCCGATTAATGATAATAAAGAATAAGACTAGTTTGTTGCTTGATTAATCAAAATGTAATACATTTGGGTCTGTCAAAAGTTAATGCATAAATCGTTTTTGAGACTGCAATATGCCAAAGTAAAAATTCTTTCACAATGATTAATAATTACATTTAAAAATTGAAATTCAAGATATCATTAAAAACGCTTGTGGCAACGCATTACAAATTTCAACAACACCCCTGGATGGCAACGACGAGCATTGAATACGAAAAACGAAACACGAATGAATGTATGAAAGAAGAGTCGACAATAAAGCGAATGAGCACACAGACGTACGCCGGTAAACGGCAACTGTGAGGGGTGCGCTAAAGATACAGATACAAATTCAGAGACTATCAGATAGAGAGACCAGGAGCAGGGGTAAGCTAACAAGTGAGAGAGGGAGAGTGTTGACGACGCGTTGCCATTCCTGCCATACGAGTTCTCATTTGTCGTTACCAGCTGCACATCCTTTTTATATTTTGTTGTGTACGTACATATGTGTGAACGTGCGTGTGTTTGTGTGTGTGTGCGTGTTTTTTCTGTTATTTTTGTACGCTTCGTTTCATTTTTCAACTGATCCCCCTTAAACAACGACGCCACTGGCCAACTGGCTACACACATCGACATCGTCTATAGAGCTGCACAAGTCAAAGAAGCAGAGGCATAGGCAATAAAGAGGTAAAATCCAACCCACGAGAAGCAGCAACAGCAGCCACAAACTGAAGTTTGTTTTTTCTCTTCTTCTTGTTGTTCGTGTTCTGGCTGCTTTTGAGTTTTTCAAAAAATCTATACGTTACATATGTAGGTTTTACACGATTTTTAAAAAATATATATGTATATATAAAAAGAAATTTTTTTTTTTTTGCCTCGCCGTTTCTGTGCTGCCATGTTTGTATGTGAGAAGCGTGCTGTTAAAGTATGTGTGTGCCTCTCTTTAGTGTTTATGTGTGTGTGTAAGCGCTTGGTAGTTGTATTGGTGCGTGCGAAAGACCGACACGGACCAAAAAGAACCCGACTGTGTGTATGACTGTGAACTGGCTGAGAGTAAAATTCGATTTGTGCCTCAAAAAACTAAAAAAAAAAGCGAAGAAAAAATCATAAAATTGCAAAAATCAAATGCGAAATGCGATTATCGAATTGACTAACAGGAACTGACCAGCAGCAGCAATAATAACAACAACAACAGCAGCAGCAGCAATTGTAGTAACCGTAATTAATCGAAGCCAATCGAAAAAGCAGTGTGTGTGTGTGTGTGTTCATATGTAATCGTAACTGTAAAGCTAATTGTGTGCTCTTGTTCTTCCTTTTGCTCTTCTTTCACCTTTCAGGCCAAGAGAAATTCGCCGGCACCAGCAGCAGCAGCAGGAGCAGAATCAGAAGAGGATTAGTTAGTTTTCGATAAATTAGTTGTATAGCCAAGGCTAAGCAAAGGCCAGGGCTTATTGCTCACCCCGCCCCGATACCACACAAACCGTCATCATCAATTTCAAATTTCCAAATTTTGCTTCCGTCACCCCCTTTTAACATAAAATCATCCCGATCTTGGCAATATGTCCAACGGCAAGGCTACTGTCTCGTTCTTTGAGAACGGCAGCACCACACAATTCGAATATTGCTACAAATTGTATCCGGAGGTCCTTAAACTAAAGGCCGAGAAGCGCAGCAAGAAGCCCCAAGAGCTAATCCGTTTGGATCAATGGTATCAAAATGATTTACCCGGTCTAATCAAGGCACGGGGGAAGGACGCTCACATGGTATATGATGAATTGGTCCAGACCATGAAATGGAAACAGTCGCGTGGCAAATTTTATCCACAACTTTCGTATTTGGTTAAAGTGAATACACCGCGCGCAGTTATGCAGGAGACGAAAAAGGCCTTCCGAAAGCTACCCAATCTGGAGCAGGCCATTACAGCTTTATCCAATCTAAAGGGTGTTGGCACCACAATGGCCTCTGCCCTATTGGCAGCAGCTGCCCCCCATTCGGCACCATTTATGGCCGATGAGTGCCTAATGGCTATACCAGAGATCGAGGGCATCGATTATACCACCAAGGAGTACCTCAATTTTGTGCAGCATATCCAATCCACTGTACAACGTTTGAATGCGGAGGTAGGCGGTGAGACTCCGCATTGGTCACCGCATCGCGTTGAATTGGCCTTGTGGGCGCATTATGTGGCTAATGATTTAAGTCCAGAGCTATTGGATGATATGCCGCCGCCTGGAACAAGCGCCAATGTTGGTGGTGCTAGCTCAGCAATTAGCACAAATGGCAGCAGCAGCAACAACAAGGTCATTGATGGGGAAGATACCAACGATGGTGTGGCCGTCGATCTAGATGATGAGAGTCTAGGAGCAGGTAAAACAAATCGTCTCATTCTTGTTTTTATTCAATCTTCTACAAATGTACAACGTGATATTTATATATACATAAATAACTTCTGTTCTTTCGATCTTAGGTGGTCGCCACACTGCCACAGAATCGGAAACAGACAACGAGAATACCAATCCGACCCCTTTGATCCCTAATATCAATTCAGGAGTGACCAAAATGAATAACTCATCAGCATCAACTGCCGTGGGAGCAGCTCTACAGGATGGCGATTCCAATTTTGTGTCGAATGATTCCACCTCACAGGAGCCCATCATTGATGATAATGATGGCACCACACAGACCACGGCCACCACCACATCCACAGAAGATGGCGAACCAACGGCCATTGGTATTGGTAATGATGGTACGCCGTTAGCCTCCGATTCGGAAAGCAATCTCGAAGCACCGCTGAAGAGCAACAATTGCTTGCAATCCCAGCCGACAGCAGTGGCAACACACAACAACAACAGCAAACAGCAGGCCCAGATTATTAACAATGGTCAAGTAGCAGCAGCATCAGTAGCAGTAGCACCAGCAGCACCAGGAGCAGCAGCATCAGTAGAAACAGCAGCGACAGTCACATCAACGGCGGCAGCGTCGCCGACTATTAATCCTGCTCAGGCTGCAAAACCAGCTGCCAATGGCAATGGCAATGGTGTCCTTGGCAATGATGTGGATGATGATGACGACGATGATGAGGAGGAAGATGATGATAACGAAGAGTTGGACGAAGATGAAGATGATAATGATGAGTTAGAGGCTGATGAGAGTAACAGCAGCAGCGGCATTTTGCGTGACAGCAGCAAACTGCAGCAATTACAGGCAGCTACTGAGGGAGCAGCGCCCACTATTGGACAGAAGCGTTCGGCCCTGCATTGTGACGGAAATATCGGTGGTGGTAACGGTGGTGATAATGGTGGCGGCGGTGGTGCCGATGTTGGTGATGGCAACAAATCGCCAGAGTTAAAGAAACTGCGCAGCGAATGAGTTGAAATTGGAATTATAAGAGTTCAGGCAGAAGTATATATCTGGTGGAAAGACATATGTTTGTAGTGCAGCCAGCAGCAGAAGCAGGAGCAGCAGCAGAACAAGAACAAGAAAGTAAAAGCAGAAGCTGAAGGAATAAGCAAGCAGAAAGAAAGAGAAGGAGAAGACGAGAAGACATAGAGCAAGCAACATTACCTACACTTTACCACAAAACAACATTCAAGAAATTTTACTATTAAGCAACTAATTATACATACATATAATATATTATATATATATATATATACAACAAAACATATAACACATCCCACAAAACACAACATACACCCACACACACTCAGACACACATACACGCAGAACCCATACAAATGAAAAGCTTGGAAAGAGCCGCCACTCAATCCAGTAGAGATCTATGGATATATAATTAAAATTACAGAATGCAAACAAAAAAACAAAAAAGGATAACGAGAAAAAGAAAACACACACAAAATCAATGAAACGATTGCAGTTTTTGCAGGTATTTTTTCAATTTCCCGTGCATCTACTCACTCCTTCGTATAACACACATCCCCCAACCCAATTTCCCTCTTCCCTGACACATCCAGTCCCCTCTCCTACCACGTGCCGAGAGTTCAGAACGCAGCGTTAACGTTAAACATTTAAAAATGAAACGAAAAGCAAATACATTAAAATAGTAACTATAAAACAAAAAAAAAACAAAACAAAAAAGAATGAAACAAAAACGATATTTTTACACAAGTCAAAATGAACATTTAAATATAAAAAAAAAGAGAGAAAAATGAAAATTTACAAATGCCGCAGTTGCCCCCACTCTACAAACAAAAATAATGAAAACAAAACAAAAACGGATGAAGAAAAAACAATAATTATAATAAACACAAAAATAAAAGAAAAGAAGAAAACAAAAAAAAAAAAAACAAAAAAATAATTTATATAAGTATTTAAATTTAACAATAAATCAAAACTTGTCGCATATAACACACAAAAGCATCTACGTCGTCTCCCCCCTCCAACCCCTCCGCCACAAACACAACGCGCTCTCTTTCTCTCTCTCTCTCTCTCTCTCCCGAACACACCACACACCCACACTTACACACACACATACAAACACACAACATGAAAAATCCAAACTCATTTCAAAACACTTAAGCAAATTTTTTTGTGGTCGTAATTATAATAATATAATTTATAATTTATATATGTACAACTACAATTTTTTTTTTAATGCCTATACACATACTGAATTTTTTCTAATTTATACAATTAATCATTTTTCATTTTGATTTAAAGAAAAAAAAAAAAAAGGAATCTTAATTTTAGTTATCACACCTTGGCTTAGTTTTTAGATTGATTTTTCGCCCAGAGGATCGATCATGTTTCTAGACAAAAAACGAAACCAACAAAAAAACAAAAAAGAACACCATCTCAAAATTATAATCATTTTTTATTAAAAAATATAGCATAAGTCAAAAAACAACAAAAAAAAAAAACAAAAATAAACAAAAAGAAAAATAAATTGTGAAATATTTAGAGTATACTCAGAAGAAGCGTTTGAAAATCCGTTAGACGAACACAAACAAATTGTGTGTGGACGTTTTTCATTTGGCTAAAGTTCATGCAAGTCGAAATGCGGTGGGAATCTTAAAATTGTTTATTGTTATGAAAATGATGCCAAAGCTTATATATAAATATTTTTGAAATAGACTTTCCCTCAGATGAAATCTTTATAACATCTGGAAAGCCTCTATTTGTGGAAAACCTTCAAATTTTAGATAATTTGCATATAACGAAAACACTAACTAGTGTCATACACGCATTAGTGATGGAACTACTATCGATAGAAAGTTGTCGAATGTTGGCAATGATAAATAAGCAAAACAAGAATAAGAACCACCAAATAAGCGTATCGAAAGCAAAAAGGCTCAGTTCACTTTGAAGTAAATTAAATTCAAGTCTGTGTGTATGTACAGAAACACGCATAATTTTTTTTTTTTTTTTTTTGTAAGAAGTTGTAATGAAAGAGTCCACGTATTCGTAGTATAGGTGTAACATATGTTCAGCTCCTCTCTAGCCAACAATAACAACAACAAAAACAACAACGCCATCATATTAGCAACAACAATAACAATTAATGTGGGCAGGCATCACGAAGAGCCGGAATCGAGCCGAGTACCGTAAAATTTCGCATTCAATCGTATTAAACAAATTACTACTTTACGCTCATTTAGTTTTCGTCATTTAAGTTTTTTTTTTTTTATTACTAATTTGCTTGTCAAATGTTCCATTACAGCTCGCCACTCCGCACCGACACAAAGTGCGAGATGATGTGCAGCTGTAAGCCATCAATAGGAGTTAACCCAAAGCTGTGACTATGCAACAACAGGATAAATTCAACAGCAACACCAAAAACAACAGCAACACCAACAACAACAACAACGGAAGGAGAAACGTTAGCATAAAAAAGTTTAATTCCAAATCCTACAATAAATTGGTATAGCGCAGCGATTTGACCTTGGCGTGTGTGTGTGTGTGTGTGCGTGTGGTGAACGGAGGAGAAGAAGCAAAAAATTATCCTGTTTATTCCCATTAAAAGTGATTCCAAATTCGGACTGGGTGGAAGGAGAGGAGGCTGGAGTGGCAGAGGCAGTGGCAGAGGCACCAATTGGGCAATGTTGCTGGTGCGTCAACTGTTTGGCTCATCGGCAAACTCATGGGCGCGAGCCCTTATCATCTTTGTCCTGGCCTGGGTGGTGCTCGTCTATGTGTTTGTTACCAAGCTGACCAATAGCCAAAATCAATTGACCACCAGTGAGAATGAGATTAATGCCCGCCGCATCAATCATGCCCTAAAATTGCTAGAGCATACGAAGCAACGAAATGAGGAGCTCAAACAGCTAATTGATGAGCTTATGAGGTAAATAGTTGCATCTAATAGTAGATCCACTCTCTCACCTACATATAAGTTAGGGTATATAAAAATCGATCAATGACTGAGCCACTGTGGATGCACAATAGGATTTATCTTGTTTACTGGTGAAAAATAAGCCACAATCTCAGCTCTTCACCATTCATTCATATGCTGATTAGGTGACCGCCTCTCCCCCCATCCCCCCATTTCCCATTCCTCGTTCCCATTTTGAAAGCCGCTTAAGCTGCTCATTGTGCACGATTGCAATTTTTTTTCATGCTTGTTCTTTCTTTCTATAGCGAACAACTTGACAAACCGAGCGCCCTGAAGTTGGTACAAAGACTAGAGGAGAATGATGCACAAAATCCCAAACTTAATCCCGATGAGGGTGAACCATTTGGCTTGATAGCGGCGCCGGCGGAAAATCAAAATTGGGATGACTCTCAATTAATGGATGGAGCTGCTGGTGTCGGTTCAAGAGTGATTGCCAGTGAAGCAAATGTGGCTTCAGCATCTGGTACTGGTGGTGGTGGTGGTGTGGGTGGCGGTAGCAATATGGCTAACGCTGGAGTGGAACCCACATTGGAATACGAGTTTACACGTCGTCGCATTCAAACAAATATTGCCGAAATTTGGAATTATTTTAGCAGCGAATTGGGTAAAATACGTCGACAGGTGGGCAGTGGAGCTGCCAATAGTATATCCGATCTGGAGGAGCAAATTAATCAGGTGCTGGTGCAGGGTGCCGAGCACAAGCGTTCGCTGTTAAGTGATATGGAACGATTGCGACAAACTGATGGCTATGAGGCCTGGCGCCACAAGGAAGCCAAAGACCTGAGTGATTTGGTGCAACGGAGATTAAATTATCTACAAAATCCCAGTGATTGCCAGAATGCCAGAAAGTTGGTGTGCAAGCTAAATAAGGTAAGGAAATCCTGGGTAATCCTGTTTTAACACTCTATCGCTAATCTCCTATCTCTATTTATCTATCCTTAGGGCTGTGGCTATGGCTGTCAACTGCATCATGTGGTCTATTGTTTTATTGTGGCCTATGCTACGGAGCGAACTTTAATTTTGAAATCTCGCGGCTGGCGCTATCATAAGGGCGGCTGGGAGGAAGTCTTTCTACCGGTATCAAATAGTTGCCATGATGCCGGTTCGTCCAATGCCTATAATTGGCCTGGCAAGCCAAATACTCAAGTATTGGTATTACCCATTATTGATTCGTTGATGCCACGTCCGCCTTATCTACCGCTAGCCGTCCCAGAAGATTTAGCACCGCGTCTTAAACGTTTGCATGGAGATCCAATTGTCTGGTGGGTTGGGCAATTTCTCAAGTATTTGCTACGCCCACAAACACCGACACGTGATTTCCTTTTGTCTGGTATGCGTAATCTTGGCTGGGAACATCCTATTGTGGGGTGAGCGAACAATATTTAATAGTTTCATCTCGTAATTCACATTTTAATTGCTTTTCTTGGCAGGGTTCATGTGCGTCGAACGGATAAGGTTGGCACTGAGGCCGCCTTTCACAGCATTGAGGAGTATATGACACATGTGGAGGACTATTATCGAACACTGGAAATCAATGGCACAGCTGTGCCGCGGCGCATTTTTCTGGCCTCGGATGATGCCCGTGTAATTGAGGAGGCGCGTAAAAAGTATCCACAATATCAGATCGTTGGTGATCCCGAGGTGGCACGCATGGCTGCCGTATCCACCCGATATACGGACACTGCTTTAAATGGCATCATTCTCGACATTCATTTGCTCTCCTTATCCGACTATCTAGTCTGCACATTCTCATCACAGGTGTGCCGCGTGGCTTATGAGATCATGCAAACCATGTATCCGGATGCCTCGCATCGTTTCAAGTCGCTCGATGACATCTATTACTATGGCGGCCAGAATGCGCACAATCGTCGGGCTGTCATTGCCCATAAGCCGCGTACCCATGAGGATCTTCAATTGAAATTGGGCGATCTTGTCTCTGTGGCCGGTAATCATTGGGATGGCAACTCCAAGGGCAAGAATACTCGCACAAATCAGGGTGGACTATTCCCATCATTTAAAGTGGAAGAGAAGGTCGATACTGCCAAATTGCCACTATACAATGGAGTTTAGAACGGAGTTTCGAGTCCATTTAACAATAGAGAATCTCTTCTATAATGTTCTCTTAGCCCTTATTTCCTTGGAAATATTTTGACAAATTTATATACAAATTGTCAAACAAAAAAAAAAACAAATTGAATCTCCATATCTATGCAAATCGATATTTCAATCTCTCTTAACAAATTTGACTTGATTCTCATCTACGTTCCTGCTGGATTCAATTGTTGCACTCCTAAGAATTCTAATTTTTATATCAATTCTGATTTTGCATTTTGTACAAGTCTTTTTATTTTAAATTGTAAGCGGATAGCCGAAGAAATTATGTTGTCAAAAAGTTTACAAAATATATATATAAATATATATATATATATATATTAAATATAGGAATGCAATTATGTAGTAGGTTTAATAAGCGCAATATAGTTTATCCTCTGTAACATAGACACAACAAAAAGCCTACACATAAATCTAATTAATTTCAAATCAATCAATAGAGAAAGTAATAATTAAATAGAAATGTTTTAAAAAAAAAAATAAGATAACATTTTTCATTCCAATTATGATCCAATAAAGGTTTGTACTGAAATGTTTTAATTAATCATCGTCATTAATTATTATATTTAAAAATTAATACTCATTTTTATTCACCTGATGATCACTCAGAACAAAATTCCAGGTTCGCTCGCTTTGCCGCCCGCGCACTGACTAAATTTTTGGCGCTAAATGGGGCCCCTTTTTATAAGCTATAGTAAGTCTGGAAATTAGTGTTGCAAAATACCAACATGCCAGTGTTGGTAAACATAACCATTCCAAGCCTCGTTAACTTCCCAAGCCTCTGTTAACTTCACAAGCCTCTGTTAACTTCTCAAGCCTCTGTTAAGTTTACAGCATCATTTTGGAGCAATGTTAAAATTAAAAATTTTGTCCGTTAACAGCGAAATATTTAAAATTGTCCGTTAACAGCGAAATTTTTAAAATTGTCCGTTAACAGCGAAAATTCATAGTATGCAATTTTGGTCATCTCTTAATTTATATCGAAATTTTTAAATTTGAAACTTTTTGCATAATTTGAAGGGCATCAAAAGTTGAATCAGAGTTGGTTCAGATCTGATGATAGAACTTGGCGATAGTATTCTTGGTCATGGAACTGATTTTAGCTGAGTGGAAATCAGTGATGTTTTGTAATGTTTAAGTAATCATGTTTTATAAATTTTCTTATTCGTCTTAGAAGTATGCAAAATAAATGAAAAGAAACTAAAACTAATATGATGCCGCTTGTCTATGAACCGATTCTAATGACTGGTTCTTTGCACTGGTTCTAGTTTTAGAACTGACAGCACTCTTATCAGTAAATTTGTTCCAACCAAATAACACATACATATGTACGTTTGGGACTCTATCTTAAAAACCTTTCTACAGATTTTGATTAAATTTGTTGAAATTATGGCTGAATATGTAGAATACAATTTAAAATATTGTACCATACAAGACTCG
The DNA here is from genome assembly GCA_035045865.1 of Drosophila austrosaltans. Lineage (NCBI taxonomy): Eukaryota > Metazoa > Arthropoda > Insecta > Diptera > Drosophilidae > Drosophila > Drosophila austrosaltans. The sequence goes on along the minus strand of JAWNOQ010000007.1, from coordinate 21,840,620 downwards.
TTCTGCGAGTCGAATTATTCCAGCTGCAGTGAGAATGGAATTTTTATGTTGCGTTTTTTGTATAAAGGAAATCTTTTGTCTGGTCAACTGATAAATGATTTTTTTGCTCCAAAAACATTTTATTTCTTCAAAATCTAAGGAGCTAATATTTTCATGGTCAAAAGCAGTTTATCGAGTTATCAGTAAGAATTAAGTTAAAGTTAAAGGAAGTTAAAGTTGAATTGAAATGACAGCTTATTAATATTGGCGAAACCGAATCTATGAATCATAAAATAAATAATTAATTAAATAAAGGTAAATGCTGAAAATTTTAAAGCATTTTATCTATAACATTGTTTTTATTGTAAACTTTTAAGAAATATAATTCCTTTAGGATTCAAATAGGACATATCTACACAAATAGATATGTATACAACTATATACTATGAAAACTGATCATGAAAATCTTATCTACAAATATAGACAGATACATACGTCTATATATACACCTGGGTATTTTTTCAAGTAAACTATTCGTAGGACAATGAATTTTTGTTTGTTCAATTACAATTTTTGATTTTTATTTGTTGTTTTTTTTTTATGGGGAGGGGGTCAAGAACCATATCGGTTCAGGGTGCTCGCTTGGTGAAAGTGCAATGTGGATGAGTCAACTGTAATTACAAATTCAATAAGTCCACAAGCCACAGGAATTCCAAAACAAACCGAAAAAAAAAATTCCCAAAAAAACGGGCGCCACCAAAAAAAAATATAAGAAACGTGATAAGCCGCCAACAACAGCGGCAATAACAACAACAACAATAATAATAATATACTTACGTGTGTAAATATGTTTGTACTAAAAACAAATTAAAACCACATATTAATATATATATATAATATAATTACGTACTCAATGAACCGCAGGGAAGTTGGGGAGCTAAGCTTAAAATCACAAGCAGAGAAACGAACTTATATTTTGCAATTGCGTACTTTAAATACTCTTACTTTTGTCAAGAACTATTCATTTTTTTACTTTATTAAGATTTTAGTTTATTTTATTATTTTAACATTACAAGAATTTTATTTTTCTTAGATAAAATCATTTAGAGAATGTTTTGTTATATTTACAGAAAGGAAAATATAACAAAATTTAATATATAATCTTACTACGAAAAAATACTTCCTACTTTGGCTATAGGCCCTTTGTGGTAAGTGTATAAAAAGTGACCAAACAGGCAGCTGCCATGAGAACCAGAACCGGCGGAACTCTCTTTACGTCTTTGTGTGTGTGTGTGTGTGTGTGATGAAACGAAAGGAGCAATATGCGCCTGTGTACATGTATATGAGCTGGCGGCACAAGGTCAAATCGTTGACAACTCATCTCGATAAGCCGTCCAGCGGGCTTTGGCTTTGTGGTGTGATAAGACAACAAAATACTGTCGCTGTCCACGGGCCAACCAAATCATATAAAACATTTGCGTTTGAGTTGAGGCCACAGCATTTACGGATCTACAGTCCAACAGTTGAGACAATTATCATTATTATTCCCACATCATCGCCAGTTATCTTCCCAGTACAGTAAGATGTCGTCCACAATTGCCAGTTTTTTGCTCCTTGCCTGCTCTGCTGCCTTCCTCTTGGTTTGCATCAATCCAACTGAGGCGGCCATTGGACGGGCCGATTTCAGTAATCCGAGTGAGTAGACGACACATACACATGGACACTTATTGATTATTTAATATAAAAATTTCCATTTTTATTCCTTTTTTAGCATATCCCGGCAAATGTGTGCTCAACTCAAATATGATAATGTCACCTGGACAAACCGGCAAGGCGCCCAATCATCCATGTGCCGGTGTCACCTGCATGGATGGTGGTCATGTGGAATTCCGTACTTGTCCGGCTGTTGCGCCGCCAAAGGGTTGCAAGCAGCGTGATTTTGCCAATGTTAATCGCAGTTATCCCGAGTGCTGTGAGCGTTCCTATGATTGCACAAAGCACATTTAAATCGTAAACGGTTAGAAACGGTTAACCGTTATTTCGTGTGATCTGCTTGTTGTCTCTTTTTCGTTTTTTTTTTTCTTTTCGTTTTTTTGTTTATTTATTGTGTTTATACTACAACATAACAATTAAAATGTAAAACGCCTAGCAAATATAATTAAATAATTTAATAAAATCATTAACAGAAAATAAAAATACATATGTTCTTTATGTAGCTATGTTTGTATATGTCTCTGTGTTCGGTGAAGGTGGAAGTGTGTGTGTATGAGAGTGGAAGCAGTGTGAGTGTGTGTGTGTGTGGGGGGATGTCTACTCGAAAAATTTAGTTCACTATTCGCGTTTGCTTCTATTGGTGTTACGTTTCATTTAACAAAGCTCTTCTTTATATTCTTTTCTTGTTTCTTTTTTTTGATAATAATACTCTACATACGCCAAATTGTTATAAACTTTTCTAACCTTCAGTATGAAAAAGAATTTATGAAAAAAAAAAAAAAAAAAAAATCATTTCACTTGATTTTCATATTCTAGAACAACATCAATTTATTGCATTAAAGATATAGATATATAATTGGGAGAACAAAATATATATCAATGCTCCTATATCATTTTTAAAGGAAAACTTAGCGCTAGGAACGTTGGTATTTTCAGCCTCAGCATACAGTCGAACTTTCCCCTAATTCGAACTCGAATGCGCTCAATATCGAACAGTGAAGCGCAAACTGCATAGAATTTCACTTCTCTTACCAAAAGTCTCTGTTAAGTCGAACTTTTAGCATTTCAAATATTGAAAATTCGACTGTAATTGTTTTTTAGTAGTTTCAATTTTGCTTTAGTAGTAACTTTGATATCTTTTTTCTACTATTACTAAATATTTGTTTGATATTTCTACAAAATTTCAACACATTTAAAAACCTTTCCATGAATTTAATTTCAGCTCAACTACATGTCCTAAGCGATATGTACTTTTTAAGATTCTTTCAAATAGCAAAAATTCGTTGTGTGCTAATTTTTAAAAATGAATTCCTATGCATCATTTTCATATATACAAATGCATATTGAAAGAGCAGTTAAAAAATTTTACAAAGGATATTTGTTTTCGCATTTAAAAAAATTGCAATTTCATTTTGAGAGTTCTACGAATATGCCTAGCAATGTATCTATGTATGGGTATGTATACATATTCTTTCTATATATGTATTTACATAGCAAAAGCTCCTTTTAATTCAATTTTAAACTATATATTCTATACTAAAATGAGCTCTCTTCGCGATTTAAAAAAAGACAGTAAGCAAATCCATAAACAAGAAAGAGAGAGAGAGAGATTGATAGAAAGAAAGCTAAATTGTTTGTGTTTGTGGATAAATTGCCGACAAACCGTTAAAACTGTACCGAAGCGAATCAAACTAAAACCGAACCGAAGTGAACCGAATCGAACCGATGTGCCAATGCAGCGAAGCGAACTATTGCTGTGATTTTGTTTAGTTAAAAATGCAATTAAAAAAAATAAAAAAAAAAAAATAATAATAACAAATGGAAGGAAGGAGGCAATAGAAATTATGAATTTGTCTCTGTATGTGTGTGTGTGTGTGTGCGTGTGTGTTTGTGTGTTTGTTTCTATCATAGCTAAATTTATAGGTTTTTTTTTTTTTGTTTTGTTGCAATTTGCTAATTATAATCCATTCGTTTCATTGCATTTCATTTCATTTGATTTCATTCCATTCAATTCTATCGACTGAGATTGTTTATATAGAGCGCATGTAATTCGGTGCGCGGAGTATTCTCAAATAGGGCGGCACGATTCTGTCCTTCACCCTTCTTAACCCAATGCCCATAGACACGGAAGGCACAGCCATCGATAACCTAGAGGAAAGTGAGAAAGAAGAGAGTTTTTAGATGGTAAGCAAAGGGATATATGTACATGTAGTTGTAGAACTCACCTTGCGCAGGACCTTCACACGATATGGATCCCGTATGGCCTCCTCCACATGTAGCGGTTCGGCTGTATAGCGCAGGCGTCGTATTCTAATCATTGCACGTATCACTAATATGGCAAATTGGAACTTTTTCCGCGCATTGAAGCGACTCTGTTTACGCAGCTATAGAAATTTGAAATATTCAAAAAAAAAAAAATATATATAAAAGAAATATATAATAATTAGTTAAATTATTTGTTTATCTTGTTAAACAATGCCAAAATACAAAATACAAAAGAAAAAAAAAAAGACTATATAAGTTGGTTTAATTGTTATTAGTGCACGCGTTCTATGACAAAGGGGGTAACGGAGTGGTGTGGTGGTTTTAGAGGTTAACATGTTTGTTAGACATTTACATATGTGTGGTGTGGTGGTGGTGGGGGGAGGCAAAACTAATTGGCAAACAAGACAAGTCAATTGCAAGGCATTGAAAAGGGATAAAGGACACACCCAATATTGTTATTGCCATCTCCTTTGTGTGTCTGTGTGTGTGTGTGTTTTAGATGAATTTGGAAAGTATTAGATAGAGATAGGTAGACAGGTGAAAGAAAGAGCAGGTTTTTTAAGCAAAGCAAAATAAATTCGAAAAAAAAACTATTTTTTTTTATATAAATCAATATCAAAATGTATGCATTATGTGTTTCTTTTTTCTTTAGTATTGGATTAGAGACATTTTTTATGTATACAAATATTGTGAACTGACTGTACCAACTCCGTTGTACTTTTGGCTAAGCGCTGTATTTATTTAGCATTAAGAAGATAAAGAGAAACTATGCTCACATAAAAAATTATTTTTTAAATTTTGATATAATTTCGAAAATTGATTTTCACAGCCTAGTCACGTTTGAGGTTAGGAATGCAGAAATATTGTATCACAGAGACCAAAGCTATCTACGCAGAAATTGGGCATACCGAGCCAATACAAAGATTAGATATATTTATATATATGGAAAAAACAGAACTAGCGCAAGAAAAAAAAAAAAACACGAAATTTACTGCTTTAGTACAAACCGCATTTGTCCTGGATTTCAATACGATATCGAATTGTCGGTCTGCATTCCTAGTTCCGTCGTTGTCATTTATAACCGTTATATTCTAGTTGTTGATTCATGGCCGTTATTATGATGTTATGTTAACTTAACAGAGCATTTCACAAAAATTACAACAGAATGGAGAGAGTGTGAGAGAGAGAGAGAGACGGATAGATGAAAGATGGACGGGCTGGCTGGTGGGTGGGTAGTTGGTTGGTTGGTTGGTTGGTTGTTTGGTGGCTGTTCACCGGCGTGTATATATTTGTATGCAAATGCAATTGTATATACTTATGTGTCTAACTGTAGATTGTATCTATCAGCTGTACGTATTGAATTTGTATGCATTTGCATTTTCTTTTGGTTTACTCACAATGGAGTCTCCACAACACATAAGGGCGTTGAGACTCTGACAATATAGAGAGAACGAGAACGAGAACGAAAGAATATGTGACACACACAAAACAAAAATTATGTGTTTGTTTGTTTGTTTTTTTTTTATATTTTGAAGAAGGAACACAAAACGAAATTATAAATGAAAAACGAAAAAAAATGTATATATATATACCGAAAAATTATAAACAATTAGAAATGAGTTGATACAAATTGCATGCAAAAATGTATAGGAAAGGAAAGGGAAGGGGGTATTAGTTTTAATGATAATGTTAACATATATAAAGTACAAGATTGCGATTACATATAGAAGATCCAAAGGTATTTTATGTGTATGTATGTATGTGTGTGTGTGTGTGTAAAGAAGCATCAAACTACTACATACAGTTTCCTGTCTGTGTGTGTGTGGGGGTGTGTGTGCGTATTCTTGTATTTCCATTTAATACCCAAAAGTTACTAATTATATAGAGATAATATATATCGAGTATATATATGTATATATATATAAAAGGTGCATATAAAATACAAATACATTGTGTTTTTTTTTTGTTTATTCCTTAAGAAAATATATAAAACTAAATAAAATAAGTAATAATAATCATTAAAAGAAAATCATAAAATTACAATGCATCAATCAATTGATTGAAATTAATTAATATACATATATATATATATATATGTTTGTATATATATGTATATATGTATGTATATATATAATAAAACTAAAAATGATATATGGTTTATATATTAAAAATGATAATGATCAGATCATTTATCAAAAGAGTCTTGATACAAAGAATCAACAACAAAAGAAAGTTATAGAAACTCGATCGAAATCGATTTAGTAAAACTAATCCCTAGAAATCTTTCATTATCTTCTAATAATACTTCTCCTTAGTATATTACTATATATTATTATGATATATAATACTTGTTTGCTATATATAATATATATTTATCTGAAATTCCATTTTGGTGTAGTTTTATAACGTTTCCTATTTGAAAAATGTATTTTTTAAAGATTTGTTAAAGTTTTCCCTGAGCTTTACCTCTTTCCTTCTTTGGAAAATGTAGTTTTTGAAATATTTTTCAAACTTTCAAGTTATATTCTATGCTGACACAGCTTTCTTCTTTGGAAAAAGTAGTTTTTGAAACATTTTCGAAACTTTCAAGTTCTATCGTATATATCATATACAGCTTTCTTCTTTAGAATATTAAGTTTTTGAAACATTTTTCAAACTTTCTAGTTCTATTCTATGCTAACACAGCTGATTTAAGTGCTATATATATTATATCTATCACAAATCTATATTATATCTATCACAAACTGGAAAAAATCAAATTTCAAGTTAACTCTATGAAGTTAAAGTTTCTATTTTCATTAAAAAGTCGTAAAGTCATAGCCAAATTCTGCATTATTTCATCTTGAATCGTTTTATAGACCCTTATAATCTATAAATATATATTTATTTCAAGTCTATAACCGATTTATTAAAGCTTTGTCAAGAAAAAAGTATATACTGAAGCTAAATCATAAGAATAATCAATTATAAACTGATTTTACAATCAATTTTGTTTGAATATTTCAAGTTTTTTTAACTAAATGCTAAGCTAAGAGATTGATAAGTCTATAATCCATAATCGATCAAGTTTGAAAGATACTATAAGTGTTAATAAGTCATAGATATCTATAAGCTTATTTGATATATACCTACTCATAGATATATATCTAATCAAATGATCGCTAAAGTATAAGTTTCAATAATTGATTAAAGACTTTGTCTTATTTTTCTGGATATTAGCTTAAATTCTATATACTGAATCGATTTAATGGCTGATTCTTTGCTCAAGTCATTTGATATTTAATCTGATTAAAGCAGCGGGGGGAGGGAGGGGAGGGGGGGATAATAGTTTAATTAAAACACTTCCACCAATATCAGGCAAAATGATATATGGTTATAGATAATACTTGACTTCTAAAAGGATAATCAAAATGGCATTAAGTAGGGCGGTGCATGTATATAATGGGAATGCAATGGCAAGATAAATACATATATATATAAAGACATATATATATATATATAGTAATTTCGCACGCTCTACTATATATAAAAGCACTAAAAATTAATCAAAAAGAAACTAATTAAAATTAAAAGAAAAAAAAAAGTCAAAATGATGAGAGAGAGTTGAAACAAAACAAAACAAAAAAAAAAAGGAGTAATTATAATAATAATAGAAAAGCAAAATCAATGGAAAAACCTGCCTGCACGGATGCATATAGTAAATGATTGGCAGCAGCATTCTCAGATTTCACATCATCATCATCATCATCAACATCAACATGAATATCCTCATCTATATGAAGATCATGATTGTGATCATGATCGTGATCAATATCGATATCATTATCGTTGCGATGATCATTTGACGCTGGTTGCTGCTGTTGCTGATAATAGACCGTGGCCGTGGTTAGGGTCTTGTAAGCTGATGATGATGATGCCGCTGTCCCAGATGCTGAGCAGCTGCTGCTGGTGGTTGTGGTGGTGGTGGTGGTGGTGGTACTGGTGGTGGTTATGGCATCATCATCTTCATCGCGTAATCGATTCGATGAGTACGAACTTTGTGGTGCACTATAATATATATATGATGAACTGCAGGGATTTGGTCCAATATTTTTATTGTTATTATAGTTGCTATTCGTGTTGTTGTTGTTGTAGCTGTTGCTGTTGTAATTGATTTGACCATAACGAAATGGCATTGAACTAACACCAGATGCACCAGGACTCGTACAATTGAATTGCTGCTGCTGCTGCTGATATCTGGTGGAGTAGGAGGCGTAGGATGTGGGCGTATGATGATGATGGCCCATTAAAACCTAAAGGTTTTTCCATTTTACAAAATTCAATTCAAATTTGTGGCGACCGAGCGAGAAAAATTTCGTACATATTGGCAATACAGCGGGGGGGGTGTGGTTGGTTGGTGGCAGGGGGATAACACAATAAGATGAAAATTAAGAAAATGTTGAGAAATTAACAACAACAACAAAAAAAAGACCCATACATAATTTAATTTAATACAGCAAAAGCAAAACTAAACATAATCAGAAGCGAAATAAAAAAATTAGAAAAAAATTAAGAAAACAGAATTTGAAAATATTGAATCTTTGCTATTGAACTTTTTCAATATGATCTAATATGATGATCCAACTAATGATCCAATATGATTCAGAACTGATCTCTAAAGCTTTTAGTCTTTATGGGAAGTACAGTTTAAGAATTCTTCAATTATTAAATACTAATCTCTCAAACAAAGTAAAAGTATTTCAGGAATTACTAATTACCAATCACTAAAACTTTGTCTTTATGCAAAATTTTTATTCTTCACAGAAAATATAGTTAAAGAGTAAAAGTAATGAAAAAATTTGTAATTACTAGTCTCAAAAACTATGAAAAATGTAGTTAAAAGTTAAAAGTAATTAAAGATTTACTTATTTGTAAAACTTTTAGCCTTTATGAAAAATATAGTTAAAAAGTAGTAAAAGAATTACTAATTACTAATCTTTAAGACTTTAAATCTTTATGGAAAATGTAGTGACAAAGTAAAAGTAATTGAGCAATTACTTATTATTATATAAAACTTGAAGTCTCTTTGGAAAATGTAGTTAAAAAGTAAAAGTAATGAAAGAATTACTAATTACCAATCTCTAAGACTTTAAATCATCATTTAAAATGTAGTGACATAGTAAAAGTAATTTAATAATTACTTATTACCAATCGTTAAAACTTTTAGAAAACATGTAAAGTTGAAAAGTAAAAGTAATTAAAGAACTACCGATGCATGGAATTTTATGTCTTTATAGCAAATATTTTTTAAAAACTCTTTAAAATATAGTTTAAAAGAATAAGTAATTAAAGAATTACTAATTACTTATCTCTAAGACTTTAAATCTTCATTAAAAATGTAGTGACAAAGAAAAGGAATTAAAAAATTACTAATTGACATTTTTAATTTTTAGGGAAAATATAGTTACCAAAAAAAAAAAAAGAAAAGTAATTAAAGAATTACTACTTACTAAGACATCAAATTTTAAGTCTTTAAGAAATATAGTGTAATTAGGGAACACCTAATCCATAAAATTATTAGTTTTTATAGAAAATATATTTCATTATACTAATACTTTACTTTTTACTCTAATTACTAAAAGTTTTTGCCTTCATTGAAAATATAGTAAAATGGTAATTAAACAATTACTTATTACTCAGCCATAAAACTTTATGGAAATATAGAAAGAAAATATTAAATTTGAAACTGTTTAACAATTTTGGACAAGAAATTAAAATTTAGCATTAGAATTTGAATTTTATATAATTATTTCAATCAATTTGAAATTAATTGCAGTTGTTATATCTATATATATAGGGTTATATAGATATATTGATAGATTCCTAGATATAGTTAATCAATTGATTCTAAAAAAAACTAATGCCAAATAATTTGAACTAAAATTTGTTAAACCAAACAGATTGATTTGATTTTCAAAAGAATATCAACTAAAATTAAGGGATTTTAATGGAATATTATGAGATATTTAACTTTTTGTTATACGTATAACATTGTATGTTTATTGTATAACAGTTCAATGGCAAGATTCTAATTTCAAATTCTGTTTTTGTTACTTGTTTTTCAAAGATCAGACATAAAAGCAAAAATATGTGCTAAAGTAATATATAAGTAAAAAGTATAATTAACTAAATATTGCCTTAAAAGAATATAAAATAATTATTATTATAAATATATAATTAAATAAATCTTAAACTACTTCTGCTGAATGCAACTTAATAATTTAACTTAATATTTTGGCATCTTATATGCACCTTTGATTTTGTGTTTATCTTTTGATACAGTACGTGCTGAAAGTTTATGCACACACATGCATTTGAAATTTGAATTTCTTTGTTTTCTTTTTTTTCTTTTTGGTTGGGGGGAACGGAACGACGAGTGGGCAGGGAGGAGGCGGCGGCGGCAGGCATGCACACATTTTATTTTTTTGTTTTTTATGTAAGGAGGCAGGTGAAAGAGGAATTTCGATTGAATAAAGGAGCATAATAAGACAAGGAGACAAATAAAAGAATGCGAGAAAGAGAGAGAGAGAGAGAGAGAGAGGGGACTGTTATATGAGTAGTTAATTTATGGCACTGGACAAAAGACAATAACAATTCGGAATTTAGAATCAATCGAGCATCGAGCAAATTTTTTGTTTTTTTTTTTTTTTGGCAAACGAACAAACAAAATTAAAGAAAGAATAAGAACAACAACAATAAGTAAAGTAATTAGCATAATTAATAAAAATAATGTGGTTAAGTAAGTAGTGGAACGTAACAAATTATATTTTTCTTTTGGCAAATGAAAATGGACGCAGAATCAATCATTTTTTAATTAGATATAGAATCAGATATATATATATATAAGTAAATATATATATATAGAAAGAAAGAGAGAGAGAGAAAGAGAGTGAGTGAGTGGGTGAGTTTGATAAGTGGGAAAGTTGGGACAAAGGGTTTTTTTTTTGGATTTTGGTTATATGGATAAAAGGAACAATAATGCAATAAACACAATTATTTTTTTTTTGGATTGATTGATTTTGTTAAATATTGATTGATTTTGGGTTAGTCCAGAAAAGTTTCGTTACCAGGGCAATTTCAGTGATGCGACTCATTCTTCTGGACTTGGTCGATAGGCTGCGCTTGAGGCCATCAATATTTTGCTCGAACAACTTTTTTTATTTATCATGATATCAATCAGACAGAGATGGATAGATCAAACGATTCAGTTTTTTTGTAAGGGGTAGTCGAGGGGGTCATAATTTTGAATACAAATTTCGTTTGTTTGTGTGTGTGTGTGTATCGTAAAATTAACATAAGTTTTATGCAAGAAAAGAAGAGAGAGAAAGAAAGAGAGAAATGTTTTATATATGTATAAAATAATTAATATAATAATAAAAAAATAAAAATAATATTTTAAAATATTAACATAAATAACATTAATAATTGATAATTAAGAAAAAAAAATTATAATAATTTATAATTATAATATAAAGCTTAAAATCTGCCAAATCTAAAAACTAAATTACCCAAAAAAACAACTCAACTGAACTAAAGCAAGGATATAGTAAAGAGTAGAATCAAAAGTTTGCTTTAGCTATATATATATATATACATACATGGACAAATGTATATATAACAATCTGAACAACTGACAATTTTCCCCCTCTTTTGCTCCTACAAACAAAAAAAAAAACTCATGCGGTGCGCATTTGACTTGAAATTTGTTTAGTTATCCATATATATATATATGTATATAGTTATAGATATATATATAGATATCGGTTGTGCTCTTTTTCTGATATGGTGTCTATAATACATAAGTATGTGTGTGTGTGTATTTGGTGCGCTTAGACAAAGTAGAGAAGAAGAGTATATACTAATGTATAATTCTGTTTTTTCTTTTTAAACTATATATATATATATATAGATGACTAAAAACTAAACAGATAATCCAATTTGTGTGACAGCAGCTGCTTTTCTAGTTCTCCATATTAAACCATATAATAAAATCATAGCACTTACCATTTGATTAAAGAATGGATGTCTTAATACTTCCTTAACGGTTATACGTTGCGCAGGATCAACGACTAGACATTTACGTATCAGATCTTTGGGATCCTCTGCCAAGGGTATAAGATAATAAGACATTTAGTTTATTACTGTAATTACAATTATATATGTATGTATATATATTCACCTGATATATCAGCCCATTCGGGTGAGGTGAAACTATATTTTCCCTCCATAATATTGCGCAACATAACCATTTGTTTTCGATGCCAAAATGGAGGACAGCCCACAAGTAATGTAAACATAATGACACCGCAAGCCCAGCTAAATGGGGGGGGGGAAAAAAAACAAAGAAATATTAATCAGTATTGGTATATATATTTAGTTATAGTTCATACATATCGACTTCCTGTGAATAACCCGGTGATCCTTCAAACATATTGCATTTAAGAGTCTCCGGGGCCAAATAACCCGGCGTTCCGCACAAATCTATGAAAAAGAAATATAGTTATAGATTATATATATTCATCTAATACTCTTCTAAATGAACAAATCATATACATAGATATTTACCTGTAAGTTTCTCGCCCTCTTGCAATTGTCTAGCAAAACCAAAATCGGTTATCTTTACATTATGATTCTCATCTAGCAATATATTCTCTGGCTTTAAATCACGATGAACAATATTTTTGGCATGTATATATTCAACACCTTCAAATATTTGACGCATAATGGTGCGAGTTTTCTTCTCCGATAGCGTTACCACCGATGTTAGATAATCAAAGAGTTCACCCTTCGGACAGAGCTCAAAGACGAGAAATACAAATGCATCTGATTCAAAGACATCCTGCAAATCAACTATAAGAAAAGAAAGAGTATGAGATTAAACTAGAGTTTAATGTTTTTTTATGTTACTTACTTATGTAGGGATGGCCCATCACTTGGCGTAAAATTGAGATTTCTTGTCTGGTTGCTTCAAGCATATGATATGGATTCGTTTCACCAGCCTCTGTGGTGGCACCCAAGTCGATAATTTTAGCGGCAAACTCTTTGCCCGTTTCTTTTTCGATGCATCGTCGTACCGTTGAGCTGATGCCTCTATAAAAAAAAGAAGGAGAAACAACAACAAGTGACAAAGAGATAAGCCATGAATCAGTTAAATAATCTTGATAATGATATTCCCAAGGGAGGGAATGATACTACGAAAAAAGAAAAAAAAGCTGCATGCATGTGCAATTTGTGCAATTTACATTTAGATATCTTAATTAATCTCCCCCTTCCCCTTTCTACATATACTATATTTTACAATCAAGCAACTAACCCACCAATCCCAATCCTTGTGTGCTTAGTCACACAACACCTCATCATCATCATCATCATCTTAACCCCACCCCATCAAGTTCAATTCAAGGTGGAACTTTATGATAATGTCTCAGTTGTGTACGAAAATTTATGAAATTTCCCCTGGCGCCCTAAATTGTCAAGATATATACATATATATATACTTGTGTATATGATGAGCATTATCCAATTCTTAACTCACACGCAGCTGCATGTGAAGAGGAACAGAAAGACCCAACCAAAACCATGTTACCTCCCTCAAGCCCGGGCCTTTTGAGTCATAATTTAGCAATTTGCAAGAAACGGAAGAAAAAAACAAAGCCAAGAAAAAAAAATATATATAATAATAAAGTAAATGAAATGAGTATAGAACAGCAGAGCTTACATTACTGCATACTTGGCATTAAAAATATCACACCATAATAAACAAAAAATAAGAAAAAGTTATTAAGAAAAAAAAAAAGTCTTTGTAATCTATTTGCTACAAGTTCTTGGATCTACTTGAAAGATCAACAAGTTGAAAATTGTGAAATCGAAAAGATAGTTATAGATGTCAAACTTCCCCAAGTTCGAAACTCACTTTTCTAACTCGAAGTCGAACTTGAACTTTTTAGCAGGATTGTGGGACTTTGAATTAGGAAAGTTCGATTGTAGTTTCAACGAAAAGAAGATTATATAGAGAAACACAAGATTGAAGAGATTTTCAACCAGAATTAGTGGGATATATATAACAGGTCATATTGGATATAAGCTCTAGACTTTGTTTCTTCAATATTTAAAGCAGAAACGAATCCAAAGCTGGACAGGGGTCTAGACCTTAGTTCTAGAGTATGTAAACTGCTCATCTAAAATCCTTTACAAAGTAATCTAAAACTTGTGATCCGATATACCAAATGGTTTTTCTTAAGCTGGATAATCTGTGATATCTAAATATTTTTTAAATCATTCCTGGAATCTAAAGTTTCTGATTCACCCGATTCGGGAACTATTAAGTTAGGAAACGATTGATTTTTTAAGTCATTTTTGCATAGATTTTCATTACTTTCATCATGAATCAGATATATCTGTATAATAATTGATGATACAGAAATTGAATATAAAACATTAACAAACTGTAATCTAATAAATAAAAAAGAGAAACAGGATAAAATCTTGCTATAATAGGCTAAAAGTAATAGAATAATGACTTAAAAAATTGCAAAATGAAGGCAATTTGCAAAATTTTTGAAAGAACTCTTCCATAATTCTAACTTCTCTATAGAACATTCAATTATCTGTTGATATAGTCTTCAATTTCTAATTATTTAAAGGAATTGCATTCTTTTTCAAATCATGTAAACGCTTCAAAAACTAAAACTTATTACCGAATTCAAGCTAATTTAGAATATTTATTAAAATCTTACCTGCCCAAAATCTCTTTGGGCTCATATTTGGCATAGAATCCCTTGGCCGCATCCTTATCGGGCAACAGATCATCTTCCTCATCCTTGGCCATTATATCTAGTGAAATTTTGACGGCGTTCTAAGACTCAGCGCCACAAAGTGCGCTTCAAATGGCACACGGAAGGAAGTAAGGATTCAAATGTTGAAGGCAAAACACACAACAGCAGCTACCACTTCTTTAAGTTGTTCCGTCTGTTGTTGCTACTGCTTAATGGTTGGTTGATTGGCGGTATAATACTCGATGATGCCGAGTGTCCCAATGCCTTGGTGGTGTCTGTTGCTATTTTTAACAGAAAAAAACAAAAAAAAAAAAATAAAATAAAACTGAAAATGTTGAGCGACGAGCGTATGGCACAGCACAACAGTGTGGCTACGACAGTGTTAGCAGCACGACCAATCTGAATCTGAATCGAAATCGGAATCAGAATCTCAGTGACTGACGACTGTTCGCTGCGATGGTAAATTTCCTTTTAATTACCAAGTTGATGTTGCTGTTGTTGTTGTTGCTGCTATTGCTGTAGTTGTGTTGTTGGCGTTGGCGGTGGCGTTTGCCGGTGCTGTGCAGCCAGAGCTGGTGCTAACGGCAGCAGCGGCGTTGGTATCGATTAAACTTTCAGTGCGCTCTCTTTCTCTGTCGATCACTCTCTCTCTCCCTTTTTCTCTCTTTGATTCTGTTATGCTCACAGTCTCTCAGCTGATTGTTTCAGCCTATGGCTCTATGAGTGCGACGGCTGATTTAATTAATAACGAATGCCAACTACAACAAATCGATTCAAATAAGCAAAGAAATATATAAATATATAATAGAATTTTTTTCTTTTTCAGATTTTAATGAATGATTACACAACTACATTTACACTCTCGGGCATTCGGTTTCAAACAGTTTTTGTTTTGATCGTTTTCTTTTTTATTTCACAGGTGCTGATATTGCTATTGGTGGTGCTACTGCTGCTGCTGTTGCTGCTTCTGCTACCGATGAGCCGCCGACGTTTGCTTGCGTGTTATTATCGGTGCAGCTTTGTCGCTTTGCACTGCGTATCGTATCTATTATTGTTCGGGGGAGTTTGTGGCCAAAACATACGCATGCAGACATTTGGTCTCCTCCGTTCATTCATTCATTCACACACATTTATGTTCTCCTTTTGCTTCTTATTCTTCTTCACGCCTCCTTTTATAGAGCACAGACACACACACACACATATACGCAACACACATTTGTAGACACACCGACACAAGCAGACACCAAAGCAGCGCGCCCCATTGAAGCGGGGTACATTTCAATGTCAACTAAGGTTAAAAGTAATACAGTTTTTGGCGGAGTTTTGTATTTAACATGAGGACATACTTTAGCACGGCCACACGACAGGCTTAACGCATGCATTGGGGTCTATGGCATAATTCCAAATGTCTATAATATTTGTACTAAATTGGTTGAAAAGGAAACCACTGCATGTATTTTGGAGGCACAATCACAAAACTAACCGAAATGCACACACACACACAAATACACACACGCACGAGAATACACAACACAGAGGCAGGTCTGTTATCGATAGCAAGTGCATGAAACGAAAGTTATATCGATTGCAATGTTAGCGCTGCCAACTTCCTGTAACTTGAGGAAAAAGTCGAGTAAAATGGTGAAATAGTTTTTAATTTTGAAAAGTTTTGTTTTAATCGTATTCATAGAAAGCTGTTAATAGGTTTTAAATTCGGCTTTAAGCCGAATCATGTAGCCAATGCATATTTTCTAATTTTTTACAACGCTTTCTTATACTGAACTTTACTTGAAAAATTGTTATTTGGCTTAAAACTTCTTTCAGTTTCAAATCTGCATGAATAACAGAACTTATAAATGTATGAATACTGAACTTTAAACGGTACGTTACATTTTTTTATAAGACCGTTTGAAGAGCTAGTTCCGTTTAAAAAAAGGGCCAGATTTTTAACACTGAATCGCAGTGTTGAAAAGTCACCGCAGAAAATTAAGTCAATTTAAAAATTCCCCCAATTATCCGCTCTCTATATAATTTGTATTTAAGCTATTGTATACGGATATAACCATAAAACAAATCTCCATTAATCATATTATTATCCATTTGTTTTAATTTCATATATTTATTTATATCAAATGTCCACTGAAATCGAAATCAAGTTTCAAAATTTTGTAACGTCCACTATAATCATTCTCAAACCGAGAATATATATATTTATGTATATATACTTTATTAGACATACATATAAAGTATACAGATAAAGTATTTATCATTGTTTACGGAATACAATTTGTAAAAAATTTTGTTAATAGCCGCTAAATCATTTAATATATATATATGTAAATATACATATATATAATGTATATAAATTGTGAGCCAAGCCAAATGCTTACATTTTTCAATTCATTCCTTTTGGTTTTTAAATAGTTATGGGGAGGTTGGCAAATAAATTCAAAACAAGTTAAATAATGGGGAGTTGGGTAAACATAATTAGTTTTTTCTCTTTTTTTTTTAGAATTTTCATTTTATTTTAATATTTAATACTCCGATCGAGTTTAATATATATGTGGGTGGCTCAACCTCTCGATGTTTACAGTATTTGAATTATTTTTTTTTTTTTTGTATATTCCTAAACTACTAAATACTACAATAAGAAAAAAAAAAACACAATGGGGGAAAAACAAAAAAAAAAAAAAAAAAATCTGGGGTATACAAATAATGCTGAGCGAATAATTTTGAAACGCGTTTTTTGAAATGGATTTTACAGAGTGCCATATATCTATATATATATTATGTAGATACAAATAAAATAGTATATATATATATTATTAAATTGAAAAACAGAAAAAAAAATGCGATTGTATATCGTTTACCATGTATATATATATATGTATATATATATATATATATGTGTATAGATCGTACTTACAAATACAACTTATCATTATTATCTATATATATATATTTTTTTTTTTTATGTATCTGCCAGATTTTAATGTATATAACTGAAATTGATATTTCACCTAAGCGCACGGTTTTCATGGGTTTTCCACGGTCTATGTGTGTGTGTGTGTGTGTACATATATGTGTAAGTGTGTGTGTGTGTGTGTTTGTGTATCTATGTGAGAGTCTGAGGGGGGCGGGAAGACGGGGCACGGCCCTTTTATCCATCTATCTCTCTCTCTCTCCTTCTCTCAATATAATAGATCTGTCTTTTTTGTGCCCTCACTGTAGACAATTCCGCCGCTAGCTGGTAGATAATCTTCATGAGAATCACCCTCATCCTCGCCACCACCACCCATGTTGGCAGCTTCCCCATTTCCCCCTTGGCCATCCTCAGTATCCCTGATGAGACCAGCGCCAATGCCCAAAATGCTGCCATTTCCATTAAAGGATTTTCCGCCATTGCCATTAGTTGACGCTGCTGCTGCTGCTCCTGCTCCTGCTGCACCTGCTCCTCCTGTTGCAGTGGCCGGTATTGTTTTTCCTCCAGCTGTTGGACTACTTCCACCGTTGCTGCTGCTATTATTACTATTACTGTTGCTGCTGGCACTATTATTATCCGGAAGATTATACCGCGTCACTCCCAACTGGAATAGGCTATCCATTGGTGAACCCTTCATTGGCGTATAGAAGCCAAGCGCCGTTGAGCCTGCAATATGATGATATCAAGAGATTAGTATAAAATGTTGTTTATTGTTTTCTTTTTATATTGTTTTTATGTTAAATCTTTTGTCAAGCAGGACCGGACACAAGGAAGCACAGCAATGAAACGCTGAGATTGCCTCAAGTCTCAAGTATTATACAAGTAAGTAAGTAAGTGAGTAAGTAAGTAATTAGTAGTAGTATTAAGTATATATTTTAAATGTGGTTTTAGTACAAGAATTTGTTAGTTAAAACCAATTCAGCACATTTTGTTGGCGGTTTTTGGAATATAGAAGGAATATGTGTGTATGTGTGTGACGGAGAGGAACAGGTGCAGAATTGAAAAAAAGGTTTCTCTTCTATATAAGACATGTTGATATATATATGTATATATGTAATTACTCTTACAAAGATAAAAACAATTGAAATTATTATGTAAATCATTATAGTTTTCAATTTCTGGTCTTTTGAAACATTATCCCATTGAAAAAGTATCAACTAACTCAGAGATTTACTCTCCGCTGCTACGTGCTTTTTTTTTTGCTACTTTCAAGTTTTCTTTTTAAATAGATATAAAAATACATATATATATAGAATAATATTTTTTGATGTATATACATATATACATATAGAATAAGAACTTTTGAACTTTCTTTAAAAACGCAAACTACTAAATTTTGTATTCTTGAATCTTTGTATCAATGAAATTTTTAAATACAGTACGAGTGAGTACAGTAGAACTTCAAATTGACAGATTTCGATTTTCCAAATTTATTTTTTCCTGAATATAAAATAAACTAAAATTGTATATAATTATTTGCGGAGTAAGTAAAGTTAATTTAAAATCTTTCAATCTTTGTTGTATTTCCCAAAATATAGTCAAACTTCCCTATAGTGAACCTTTATATGACTTAATTCCAAAGATTTACATGAATTGTTCAATAATGAAAAAAATTCAACTAAAATTGTATTGAATTATTTGTGGCGTATTTGAAAATTCTTCAAACTTTGTTTTATGGCCCAAAACATAGTCAAACTTCCCTATAGTGAACATGATGTGAAGTTATAATGAATCAAAGTTTAAAAATTCCAATAAATTTTTCATCATATTTTCAGTAAAAAGTAGACAATTCTCTTGAGAGGACATAAAATTGCCCACAGTTGCTGTTCGTCTAGGTTAGATTTCATTTTTTATAGTTTTTCGATTCCAAAAATGAATTCATATATATTATATTATATATGTATTTGTACTATTCTATACTACTGTATTCCAAAACTTGTTTGATATTTGAAAACTTTTCATATATCCAAGTTAATTTCTCTATACTTTATATCAACTAAACGAGGTTCTACTGTATACAGTAGATGCCAGTTATAACAATAATCAAGGGACCGGCAATATAACAATGTTATAACCGATATTCCTTATAGCCGATCGATTGTGCATCCATGCAAGTTTGTATCTTTCTTCGTTATAGCCGGCATCTACTGTACAGAGATAATCTGTTGCTCTGCATTGATCATCTTATTTTCCCATCGATGAATGGGGAAACTAGTTTTTTAAGTGGAAATGTATTGCATATTGTTTAATCAAGTTTGTTGCCAATTTCTTGACTTGTTTGTTCCGTGAGAGAGAAAGGGAGAGCGAGGGGAATTGAAGGTGATATGGAGCTGTACACAACATTCATTGGATCGGTTGTCGGTGAAGTGCAATTGATGTTTGTCTTCCGGTATGAGAGAATTCTCATTGCACAAAACCGGCGGCAATAATTATTACTATAAACAGCCAACAACTAACAACAACAACAGAGCATATTGTTTCAATGTCAATCGAACAGAAAAGTTAAATGTGTCCCTGAGATTTTCAAATAAAAGTTTTGAAATTTTAACAAATATATACAAGTTAAAAGCTGCCACTTAAAATTTGACTTGTCAATTGAAACATAAATATATTTAGTTTAGTTTTAAAAGTGAAAAGAAATCCCTAAAATGGTCAGTTAGTATGTAATCTCTATATCTGTTAGCCTTGGCACGATCAGTTATATACATAGAATATAGATAGTCTCTATATCTGTTTACTATAGCCGATCCTTTATGCTCAATCTAATATAGTTGTCCTTTATTAGACTGTTCAAATATACAGTGGACTCTCGGTTAACGAACACAATTGGCTCCAGCAGCTTGTTCGTTAAGCGAAATCACCTTTCCCATATAAATCAAAGTAAGATAAAAATAATGCGTTCCAAGTTGGAATAAAACCCACTCTGATACAGTTCAATTTTAGCTTTTACTAAAAGGAAACAACATAAAAATGCATCAAAACTTTAAAAATTCACCAATATATATTAAGTTCAGCTTTGAAATGAATCGTATAATAATTATTAACGAGGGAAGGTGACATCTGAAATGAAAAAAAAAAACGGTCACACTGGGCACAATTATAATGGGAATTCGGGAAATTTTACATGCAATTAGGGGCTGCCACCTTTTTTATTGGTCGTTGGGCGAAACTTTGTTAGTTAACCGAAACTTTTTTTTCCCAAAAAAATGTGTTCGTTATACGAAATGTTCGCTATCCGTGGTGTTCGTTAACCGAGGGTTCATTGTATATCGATATCTGTTTACTATAGCCTAGATTCTTTATGCTCTATCTAAAAGAGTTGTTCCTTATGAGACTTTTCAAAGTTCAAATATATATCTATATCTCTTTTCTATAGCCGATCCTTTATGCTCCATCCCTTATGAGACTTTTCACTGTTCAAATATATATCTATATCTGTTTACTATAGCCGATCCTTTATGTTGTATCTAAAAGAGTTGTTCCTTATGAGACTTTCCACTGTTCAAATACATATCAATATCTGTTTACTATAGCCGATCCTTTATGCTCTATTCCTTATGAGACTTTTCACAGTTCAAATATATATCTATATCTCTGTACTATAGCCGAATCCTTTATGCTCTATCCCTTATGAGACTTTCCACTGCTCAAATACATATCTATATCTCTTTACTATAGCCGATCCTTTATGCTCCATCCCTTATGAGACTTTTCACTGTTCAAATATATATCTATATCTCTGTACTATAGCCGATCCTTTATGCTCCATCCCTTATGAGACTTTCCACTGTTCAAATGTATATCTATATCTGTTTACTTTAGCCGATCCTTTATGTTGTATCTAAAAGAGTTGTTCCTTATGAGACTTTCCACTGTTCAAATATATATCGATATCTCTGTACTATAGCCGATCCTTTATGCTCTATCCCAGGGGTGGCCAAACGGTCGATCGCGACTATTAGTCAAGAAGTATGTAATTGGTAGATCCCACAGGGTGTCGTCAGTGAACAGTAGATCTTGGGTCTAATCAAGTTGGCCATCCATGCTCTATCCCTTGTGAGACTTTCCACTGCTCAAATACATATCTATATCTCTTTACTATAGCCGATCCTTTATGCTCCATCCCTTATGAGACTTTCCACTGTTCAAATATATATCAACATGTCTATATAATGTAGAGAAGAAAACTTAAGATGAAGGATGGTTATGGGTGGTGTGTGTGTGTGAAAGTTGTTTTTCATCTAATGTGTTTTTTTTGTTTTTGGTTTTTTTTTTTTTTTTTGGGTTAGTTACCTTAAGAAGAAGTAATATAAATTGGCGATTAGTTTTTTTTGTTTTGTTTTGGTTGTTAGACTTCGTTGATTATTTATATTTGGTTGGCAATTCTGAGTGCATTCTATAATGGTTAGAGGTGTGGCTGGTTTTCTTTTTTATGGTTTATTATGATTTTTACTTAATTTGATATTTGGCTGCTGGTGGTTATAATTATTATTTTATGTTTCTTTTTTTTTTTTTTTTAGATTTTTGTTTTAGCTTTCTCTCTATTTCGATAACGATTTAGTTTAATTTGTTGTTCATGGTTCATCGGGGGTTGCTGTCTTTGCCTTTCAGTTTTTGTTATACATATATATATATATATACATATATATAGATGATTATGGTATATATATATATATATATATATAGATATTTTGTTACATTTTTTTTTTATTTTTTTAAATAATATCTGCAAAAGAAATTAGTATAAAAAAAGAGAACACAAAGAAATACAAAAAAAAGTTGAAATGAAAACCATTTTGTTTTTTTTTTTTTTTTTTTCTTTTGTTATTTGTTTTAATTGTTTTTCTTATATTTTTTGGTTAGAATTAGATTCAGACAAGGAAGAGAGATAGAGACAGACAGAGAGAGAGAGAGAGAGCAAGATAGCTAGATAGATGATGATGATGAGGGAATAGGGGGAATTGCACTACTACACATACAAACAAGAACAACAACAATGACAACGACAACAACAACAACAACCAAAGCAATTGGCAAACAAATAATAAAAAAAAAACCGAGTAAATAAATAAACCAAAACCAAACACAAATAAAATGAAAAGAATTGGAATTCAATACCAGCGATCCTCCAAGTGAGTGTGTGAGTGGGTAGATGATGGGTGGGTGGTTGGGTCTCTGGTTGGGTGGTGCTCTGTTGCATACCAAATACTTGTACAAACAACAACAACAGAAAAGGTATTATATAAAGAAAATAATACAAACAAAACAAAACAAAAAAAACTACTTAACAATGCATTCGGAATTTGTCATAGAGTTTGTAGCAAAACGAACAAAAAAAAAAAAAAAAGGCACACGTCATCGCTCTCTTACGAGCTAAATTGTGAATGGAATAAGGAATATATAGATAGATAGATATATACATATATAGATACATATATATATATATATACACTATAATAGCCCTATATGCCTAGGTCGGGATTTGTATTTGTTGTTGACTTGCATACAGAAAATTGTGTTTTTGTTTTTGCAAAACTACAAAACCAGAGAGAGAAAGAGATGTGTGTGTGTGTGTGTGGGTGGGGGTGTGTGTTTGAGTGATTGGAATGCCGTAACCATTAAGTGAAATATATATATATAAATCTATAATATTACTTTCGCCTTAAGTTCAACAAAATTATACAAAACTATATTATTCAATACAGTTTACTTAATGAAATGAAATTTTAAGCAACGGGCAAAAAAATCGTATCCAGTGATATATATAGGTCAAAGGTGATCTATAGTTTTTATATACTATATTACGACTTGGCCAACTTTATGTAACAAGTTAACAAAAATTTAAGTGGAATTCTATAAATTTTCTATATAGACGACTGTCCCTGACAACTATACTTGGGTAAAAGCAGCTCATTGAGGTGAACTGGCTCATTCGTTCTTTTTTTCGAAGTGAGCCAACTCACTCATGTGGCTCACTGGCTCACTTGTAGATAGCTTATAAGTTCACTTTGCGATCGCCAGTTGAGCGAACCATAAGAACTAGTGTGCCAAACTGAGCTAGTGAGCCAAAATGAGCTAGTGAGCCAAAATGAGCTAGTGAGCCAAACTGAGCCATACTGAATGAACAAGCTCAGTGGCTCAGTTCCAAGTATACTGACAACTGTTAAGAGCCGAAGAATCTTTTAGATTTCTAATTGAAATATTTTCTTAAAATTTCAAAAATATTTCAATATATATATATTGTCATCAATATTTTCATTAAAGATCTTTATTTTAATTCTATATAATGTAGTTCGCCGTAAAATCCAAATGAATTTCAAAAGTATTTCAATTTGAAAAGATTCTACAAAATGTTGTTCTTATTGCCTATCGATCAGTTTATATATGTTGTATATATCTTCTTAATCAGCAAAGTCTTTAAAAAAAAAAAAACTAGCTCAAGATCAAAATACTATATAGAAAGTTTATGTCTAAACTGATCTTGTTATGTTCATATATGATCGAAATACTATATAGAAAGTTTATGTCTAAACTGATCTTGTTATGTTCATATATGATCGAAATACTATATAGAAAGTTTATATCTAATCAGATCTCGTCTTGACAAACAAATTTGTATTTAATATTTAAAGTCTTTATAATTATCCAAGATCTTTGTTTGGATCAAAGCAATTCGTGAAATCGTAGTATATATTATCCTATAATAAATCTTTATTCGGATCCTATGCCGATCAAAGTAAAACAGAGTAATATAGGTATATAATGTCCTGTATGAACAATATATGATATTTAAGATCATTATTCAGATTGAGAGTAGCCGTTAATTTAGATAACTTTGAGTAGTCAAACTTTTCTATAATGATTTTCTTTATAATAAAAATCTCTGTATAATAATGATCTATCTATATATCTGATATATGATATATCATGTTATATAATATAGTACGTTTCTGTTTATATAGAAAAGTTGGAATATATATTATCAACAATCTAAATCAAGTCAAAGAAGTTTAATTCTATGCAGAATTTGGTCTACTACAGTTCATTTTTGTTCGAGTTGGAGAATTTCGTCTGTATATATATATACTGATAAACTCTTAAATCAAATCAAGAAAGAGTATTCCACAAAATGTAAGCTCAAGTTTAATCTAAACAACAATCTACACTCAATACTTTGATCTTTTGTTAATTAGCACTAAAAGGATGTCTTTAGATATCTTCATATATATATATTATATAGATACTAAATATTTGCTTTATATAGATAATAGCTCCGATCTATAATGTGTGGTAGTGTTGCTGCAGGTTGCTTAGATTCAAAGAGTAGCGAAAATATTATTTCCAAATGTTAAAAGGCAGAAAGCAAAAGCGTACAACCAGGTCAGATGGTGTGTGTGTGTGTGTAAAGGGTCGGCAGGTGGGTCAAGGTACACCAATGGGTGGGAGAAGGGGTGGGTGGTGGCTTAGCCTAAGTAAATTGGTTTATTCCTTTTTGTTATCAGTAGGAGAAAAAATGAAGGCAATAGCCATATGCCTACGTTTTCTTTTTTGGTGTAGGAGGAGAAGAGTTTTGTGGTTTCAATTTTTGTTTTATGGTTTTCGTTTTTCGTTTTTTTTTTTTTTTTTGTTTTGGGTCTCTCAGACATAGTAGAGCGTATTGCCTGGTATGCGGGCCTGGAGCAGGGCTGTGGAGGCATTGGGTAGAGCTAGCGACGAACGCATTGCCGGTAGACTGGCTCGTCGACGATTATTGTTGCTGCTGCAGTGGGTGTTGGTGTTGGCAGTGCTGTTGCTGTTATTGTTGCTGCTGCTGCTGTTGCTGTTGATGCGGTTACGACTTCGAGCTGTAGCTGTAGATTTGGATATGGTGGTGGTTGTGGTGGTGGTGGGTGGTTTATATTTACTCTGCGCATATTGTGGCTGCTGTTGCTGCTGCTGCTGCTGATGATGCGTGGAACAAAATGAGGCTGCTTTCCTTGGCTGTGGCTTAGGTGGCGCCTTTGGTGGCTGGGCGAGTGGTGCATCATTTTGCAAAAAGCAAGCATATTGCGGCTTGAGTAAAACCGATGAACGTCTTACTCTACGTTGGTGCAGCAGCGGTGGCATTGCAACTGGAATTGAATCTGCATTTGCGACTTGGTCGTTTGGGTATGTTGCTGCTGTTGCTGGTGATGGCGGCGGCTGCTGGTGGTTTGCTACTGCTGCTGATGCCGTCAGGACTTCTGTTGGCTCTGTTGGCAGTTGTTGCTCCTGTTGCGACTGTTGCAAGATTAAACCCTTCTCTAAATTTGGGTAATCTGCAAATATGCGTGAGGCAGAATTGAAAGCCTTTGCCTTTTGGGTACTTTCAGTGAAGTGGTTTTAATTGGTTGGTGGAGTGATTTGGAGAGGGGGCGGGTTGGTTGTTTTTTTTTAGGGTTTGAGAACTGAGAATATTTTTTCTGTGGTTTTGCTACTAAAGCTGCACCAGCTGCACCCACCTGATGAGCTGTAATAATTTGCGAAATTGCTTGCCAAGGACTTTGAGCTTGGGTGACGGCCATGTGGGACATGAGCAGCCTTGGCCCAGGCCCAAGATCCTGGCTCTGATTATAGTTGGGACTGAATTCAAGACTGAGACTGAGGCGGAGACAGAGGCGAAGGCTGAGGCGGAGTCAGAGGCGGAGGCAGAAGCAGAGGCGAAGGCGAAGGCAGAGACGGTGTCGGAGCTAGGGTCAGCTATCTGTGCTGTGGTTATTACCTTGACTCTATTAACTGCATCTGTAAAGTATATATATATATATGAACTTGCAAGTTATCATTTTATTTTGGGTTGGAGTGGTAAGGGGGGGGTGGGTGGAACGGCGGGCAGGCGAAGCTACATATATGTCATATTCTATAGATCTTTAGATAAGTATTAACTAACTATATATCTTTGAATAATCTTTGGTTTATGCGGATTCATTCTTCGATCTTTTAATTGGAGAAAGAATTTGAATATATGGCTAAAGCTTTCATTGATCTTTAAAAGATTGTATAATCTTTTGTCTAAATTGTTGTCCCTTGTTCTAGGCCCATATATGTATATATATATATGTATGTGTGTGTATCTATGTGTGTGTGTGTCTGTGTGTTGACAAGTGCGCAAGGTTGTGCCGAATGTGTGATATGGTGTCTGTTTGTATTTGTTTTTCTTGGTGTTGGTTGGTTAAATTAACCTTTTTCCCCCCTCCGCTCTCTATGCATTATATAGAATATGTGTTAAACTAAAACAATAACAACAACAAGATAATGGCATAATGATAGTGATACAAATAATAGTAAAATCGAAAAAATAGACAAAACTAATAGAAAACTCAAAAATCACAGCATAATTCTGTTTTCTTTTTAACTAAGGACAGAGACAGACATAGATAGGGTAGAATAGTTATAATAGGACAGACAGACATACATATATATATAAATATATATAATGAATAAGTTATAGATAAAGAGACAGAAATAGAGAGAGAGAGAGAGAGAGAGAGAGACAGGCGGCAGGCAATCAGGCAGGCAGGCAAGGCAATCAGGCAAGAGAGAGCAAGCCACATTCCATTTTTCTTTCGATTTTTTTTTCTTCTATATAGTTCATGCCACAAATTGATCGATTTATATATACGATATATATATATATATTGATCAGGTTTCTTTTTTTGTTTTAGATATATATCTTTAATCGTAATACTTACCTAATGGTAAATTTCCCAACATATTGCTAGCTGCTACCGATGATGATGATGATGTTGTCGATGATGATGCTGACGAGGATGATGATGATGATGACGATATTGTTGTTGTTGTTGTCATTGTTCCTGATGTTGGCAGTTCAATTATCTCATCAACAGTTACATGATGATGTTGTTGTTGCTGCTGCTGCTGCTGTTGCTGATGTTCCAACAATTGCATTTGCTCTGCTAACAACAATTGATGATATTTATTCACATTGCCAAATGGATCGGCATACGGTGGGTCATCAATAGTTAACGACGCCTCGGAGGGATATTCAAATGTTGATGTTAATGTATCATTGAATTGTACGCGAAACTATAAAAAAGAAATAAAAAAAATTAATATGTATATTGCATTATAATATAATCTAATCAAATTTAAACTAAAATTGTTTATATAATATAATTTCAAAATAGATTTCTCATTCATAGTTTCTCTCTATATAAGCCTAAACCTTCCTTCATTACAACTTCCTTTTACTACTCTCTCCTTAAAAGTGCTTAAGAATTGATCTTCCTTTCTTGCTTCCGTTTCCGCTGTCGTCGTATAACAAATGAGTGACATTTATCTAACCTTTCTATGCTAACTGTTTTTTGTTATACAATTTATATTTGTTATATACTTGTTTATTTCCAATGTTATTTGTACATTTGTAAATAAAATCCTTTCTCCGTTTTCTCTTTCTTTCTTTATTTTTTTTGTTTTTGGGTCATTCAAAAGATGATTCAGAATTGTTTGTGTTTCCGGGAAGAGAACTCTCACGCATATATATAGAGGTCAATCATGTCGTGTAGAAAGACCCGCCATAATCATTATTGTTTTGTATGATTGCGATTTATTATTAGTCACAATCGTTTAACCCTAAAATAATGACAAATGATTCACAATATTCGTATTAGTATTTCTTTCTTTTCTTTTTTCTTTTTTATTATTATTGGGGGAATGACTTTTAAAAAAAAAAAAAATTTTTGTTTGTTTTTCATTTATATTTCAAATTCATTGAACAATGCCAACAATGTGGCATATATTTACTATATCTATCTTTCCATATCTGTCACATTGATGAAACGCACCCAAGTTATGTATATGGTATGTACTTGTATATGACTAGGCGGGGGGAGGAGGAGGAGAACCAACCAAAAACAAAATCCCAAATAAACCAAATATAATGCATTTTGATTAATAGTTTCAGTTACCAAAAAAAAAAAAAAAAGAAAATAAATAAGTGATAAGAAGGTATATAATATACATATTTATATATATATATATATAGTATATATAGAGTAAGTTTCTCCATCTCTTTCACATATTTCCACATATAGATTTTCCTTCTATTGAACGATTCATTTTCATTACATAGAAGCTGTTAATATTGGTGATACCCCAAACTCTCCGATATATATACATATGTATATATATATATATATATATGAAATTGTAATCTTATCTTATCCTTTTGAACAGAAGAAAAACGAATGAAAAAAAAGAACCCTCGCTATCTGCATTTGCCGGGGTAGTGAAGTATTTTTATTACGGCAACAAAAGTTAGTCATGTACATATATATCTCTCTCTCCCTCTCTCTCATTCTATATATACCCTATTTGAATTGCTATATAGTTGATCAACTATCTCTCTTTATATATATGTATGTTTAGTATCAAATACTTACCGATGATTCTTTGGCTTTCTGACGTATACTGGACTTGCCATCAATCACAATATTTGCATTCTCAAATTCCACATCACATGGCGATGGTGGACACATGGATAGGTCATCATAGTCAGTATCGGTGGATGTTTCCACAGATAAATCACCCAGCAATACAAAGCCCGGTTCATTTGGCTACAGGAAGAGAAAGTGAAAAAACATATTATTAAAGGATTGTGTTAAAAAGAAAAGAAAAAAAACACCAAAAATAAGGGAAACACAGGTAATGACATATGGGTCGGTTGCTTGGCCAAAGTCCATCGAACAGTACAGCAGGACAGGGGACTCTGAGTCACTTATGTATGTTAAGTGGACCCCTCTTAAATTATATATTTTTTTGTTCCATATGTCAGAGTCAGATAATAAAGTTCAGACCCAGATAAAACAAAAAAATGAAAACAAAAAATTGACAAAATTGAGTTCACTGTCAGTTGAGAGAGCGGAAGAGAGCATCAAACAGAAGAGAGACAATTAAAATGACAGAGAGATAGATAGAGAGCGGCAAACGGGTTTTCCAACAACTGCTGGATCGGAGAGAGAGAGAGAGAGCGGCTAAGAGAGAGGCTTTGCTTTGTTTAATCAACATGGCTGCAAAAATGATACAAAACAACAAGAAAAAAAAAAAAAAAAAGAAACAGCTGTGCACCAGCCCAAAAAAAAAACTTATAAAACCGACCTGACTACCCAGAGAGAACCCGGTTCCCGGCTTGTCTTGGCTCCCACTCTTAACTTGAGGCCAGCCAGTCCAGTTCAGTTCCCTTAGTGCTCCTCCTAAGTTAAACAAGAAGTCAGTCTCATATCTTTATGTCGGGCTATATAGCAGCAGCAGCCTATAGCTAGCAGCAGGAAGCAAAAGAACAAATGAAAAATATCTCTACTTCTCTCTCTCCCTCTCATATAAAAACTGGTTTCTTTTTCTTTGAGACTTTTCTTCAACGGACTGCGGCGGCGGCGGCTGCTGCTGCTGCTGTTGCTATCAAGAACGCAGCAATGTGGAGAGGAGTTGTTGTTGGCATGTAGGAGGTAGGAGGCAGGGGAGCAGAGGGGGGGATATCAGGCAGTTAGTATGGGGGTATGGACAAAGGTTGCACCATCCAAGCTTTTCAAAAGCATCTTGCAAGCAGATGCAGATACATACAAAGAAATATATATACATATATATATATGTATAGGTTGTATATAGTATACATGATGCATATCGTCATTCTGTTGTGCCCACTTTTTTTTTTTTTTTTTTGTGATCGAAAAGCTATTTCAATGATAATTGAATAGGAGAAGATGCCACCAGCTACTATAACAACATTTATTTAATATATACGATATACATATATAACTTTTGAGGTCATTCGGAATCACAATCTGAATAAGAGAAGAAATGCACAAAGCTTAGAGAAAAGAAGCAGCGATAGAGAGTGAGAACAACTCGTGGAAGAGAAGAGTTTAAGTTTGCCTGTTAACTGTTAACAAAGAAGAAAATGGAAAAATGTAAGGGGAAAACTATCATTAAGAAAACAGTTTGAAAAATAAAAAACTAACAAATATTAGTTTTTTTTTTCTATTCAATAATATAAATCACGTTTTAGCTATTAATATATTTAATTGAAAGTCTTTTCCAATCATAATTAATAGAAACCGATGAAATCTCATTTAGTAAGCGGGTTTAAATTAGAATATTAAATAACCTTTTTTTTTCAAGGTGTTAATAACAAATCAGTTGTTCTTTAGACATTAGTGATGAAAACACTCTTTAAAGTTGTGTTTGAGAAGCTTTCAAATCTATAAAATCAAATTTTAAATCTATTACAAAATATTCTATATGTTGGGTAATCGCATTTCTATATGTTTTATAAGCGTTGCTTATCTGAAATCGAAAAAATTTCAAAAATTGTTCTATATCTGAATCTTTTATCTCATTTTCATAGTTAAGGATGTAATTTTTTTTAAATCCAGGTGCCTTATTTTAATATCTTTTGATCCAAAAGGAAATTTTCAATTGTTAAAGTTTGAATATTTCTAAAGCTGATATTCATAGATGAATATATTAACCTTGATAGTTAGGATCTATTGACATATATTCCTAATCATATCTGCCAATTTTATCTATATATATTCCGAAATACCTCTGTCAAACTTCACTACCTCTGTAAATTCCTTTATAGTCCCTTCCCTAATTCGAATTCGAGTTAGAAACTCGAAAAAAATAACGCTTGTTGACCAAAATCTATATAGAATTTAATTTCTTTAACTCGACGTCTTCGTAACGGAAATTTTTAAGCGGGATTATGGCACTTTGAACATCGGGAACATCGACTGTATATATAATCCTAAGTAAATTTACGAAATCTATTCAATATCAGTTAACTATATTATAAAGCTAAATACTTAGACGAGATTTTTAAAAGAGAAGATCAAACGTCTATCTAAATTTAAATTTTCCTAGCATTAACCGACATTATATATAGGCAATATAAGATATTATGATCGTAAGCCTAATTTCAACTATAAATATATATATAAACATGTTTATATATACGGCTAAGAAGGTAAGTAAGTTATGATGGTCATAAAACTTACGGAAATGGTCCAAAAGATAGAGTAACCAAATAGCGACTTTTATACAACAACTACATATACATACATACATACATAAGTTATGTATGTATAAATGTGAATATGTTTGTGTGTGTGTGTGTACTATAAGTATGTTTGTAGACAATCTTAGTAAACAATTTGGCGTTCTTTTTCATTTTTTTTCGCCTTGCCTTGTTGAACTTTCGAAATGCGCATGATCGCGCTGCTGCTGTTGTCGTTCATTCTTCCTCTCCCTTTCCCCTACTAAGTCTCTCTCTCTCTCACACACACACACTCTTATTGTGCTTTGTTTCATATTTGTTTATATATATGGCAATGGCAGGCAGCCCACTGCTGCTGCCGCCGAATGAAATGACACCGAAAAAGTATTAACAGAAAAAAAAAAAAAAAAAAAAAGAATGAAAGAAAAAGAAAATATGGAACTATAATAATAATAACAACAACAACACAATGTTGATGAGATATTGAGGCTGCTTGTCCCGCTTTGTTATTGTCTTCTAGTCGCCTTCCTTTTGCTCTGCTGTACACCCTAAACACAATCACCCACACACACACACACACGCACAGGTTTTGCTATAGTTTCCTGATCACTTTGCAATCGGTTTGCCCTTTGTTCTTAATTAGCTTTAACTGTTGTTTTTGTTGTTTTCATTAAGAGATCTAGTTAAGTTCTAAGGTCCTTAGTTAGAGTATCACAAAGTCGACTTTTTTAAAGTCTTGTACTTAATGTTTTGGAATTTTTATATAAACACCAACACACAACGCGAATTATATTATTATTGCTGTTGTTGTTGTTTTTATCAAGAAAATGTAATTATTCATGACGAGGAATTAGTGGCATGAATAATGCGGCCATGGCCAAGGGTTTGCTTATACACACATCCAGACCCAATTCTAATATACATATGTAGATATATATTCTCGATTCACTTACCTTTGGCAGTTGCCTTTTGGGTCGATAGATCACAACATCGCTTTCTATATAGTCCGGCACTTCTTTGGTGCTCTTGGAGAAATTGAATACCATTGAGGTGTTATTGTCACCGGATGTGCTGCCTCCATGATGATGACTGCCCGAATTGTTCGAATTTTGCGTTTGACGGCGTTTACGCAATGCCCATATGGGTGAGGCATTGGTTGCCGCATCCGTTTCGGTTGCATTATTGCTGGAATCCTTGGTATTTATCACGGTGTCAAGACTAGTTGTGGTTGCAGTTCCTGCTGGCAAGGAACTTGCAGCAGCATTATTATCGCCAGCCAATGCTGTCGATTTCTTCATCTCATTAATACGATTCTTTTCAATTTCACGACTGGTTAACGGAATGGACGACGACGAGGACGATGACGAGTTGTTGGATGATGATGAATTTGTATTGAAAAGTGGCCTTATCACACCAATTTGTTTGGTTGTTGGGATGGCGGTGCTGCTGGTTAATGCTGGCGGTTCACCGATTGTTTTTCTTGGGACACTGCTGTTGCTGCTGCTTGTTGACGTGGAGCTGGTGCTGGAAACGACGTGCGCGTTCTCGATCACAGTAGCGGCAAATGATCGTTGCGGCGGCCCACCACCACCAACAATTCCTTCCGCAATTGCGATCGTTGGAGGCTTATGCTTATCGCCTGCCGCGCCCATATTATCGTCGCCGTCGACGATGTTGCCGTTTTCGCCTTCATTGTCGTTGTTGTCATCGTCACCGCCGGCGCCGCCGCTGTCGTCGTTTTTGGCGTCGTCGTCAGCAGCTGCGGCGTCATTCTCATTCTCATTGTCGTCTTGGACATGCTCGTTGTTTGTTATTTCGTACTGCGGCGACGTTGGCGCTGACGTCTTGTCGCTGCTGCTCTTCTCAGTCTCTCGCTCTTCTGTCAACTGGCAGCGTCCCAGCATTTTCGTTAAAGCCGAAACTGGTGAATCGATTGCTCCATTATTGCCGCCTGCCATCATTTGTCGTGGTATAACATCCGGAGGATGTGATAAGTGACCAGGCGGCTGTTTTGGTGTCGAACTGGCAAATCCAATTAGCCCCGTATCCCGTTTGCCCATCATTATGGTTGGGCTACCTAACACTGCGGGTGTGGAGTTGATGCTGCTGCTACTGCTGGTGGTGGACACAGATTTTTGTTCTTTTATGATTGATTTGTAGGTGGCAACTTTGCTGGCCACTCCACCAACACCGTTTGAACGGTGGGCAGCTCGTGGACGACGATTGGCACTGGCCTCAAACATTTTTAGCGTCTGCTTGACCAGATCCGGTGGTGGACGCTCTGTGTCGTCTATAATGGAGGTCAGACGTTTGGGTGGTGCGGCATCTGTGCCACTATGCAATCGCTCGCGGGCATTATGAATTTTATCCTCAATGGTAACGCAGGTGGAGTTGGTTGATGATGGCGATGATGGTGAAATGGGAGTGGCAATCCGTTGAGTGTTCCATGGTGACTTCTCGCAGAGTAATGCCTCTACGGAGCGGGCTCGTTTCATCACTTCATTGCCACGTTTGAAATGCCTTGAACGTGTGCCGGGCCCTCCTACTCCTGATCCCACATTTTCTGTTTTCGTTGTGCCATCCTTATTGGTAGTAATGATGCTGCTGCTATTACTTGTGGTAGCTCCCAGACTAACGGGACGTTGACCTCCAATTACCTGAGAACCCTTCATGTAGCCGGTGCTAATGATGACCGGTTTAGATCCCAATATTGGTGGTGGTGTTGATTTGGTCACTGTTGTCACCGGCACGGTGACCACCACTTCCACCTCTTCGTCATCATCGCGATCCAGCAATGTATTCAGACTGGTAGAGCGCTGTAGTCGTTGTTTTTGATTTTGTTGATGGGATTCGCGTAGGGCGAGATTGAGATAGCGACAACGCAACTTGGACACAATTCCTGGTCCATAGCTAAGGTCCTCATCCAGTTCGGAAGGGGGTGGCTTCTCTACCACATCGCCTGTGTTGCAGCTGCTGGTGGTGATGCTGTTGCCGCTGCTCTTCAGGTGGTGACGAAGTTGGCCATTTTGTTTTGTTGTCTTTTTCATTTCTTGCATGGCGACCATTGTCGTTTTTACCGTTACTTTGGTCGGCGACAATTGCTGCTGCTGTTGCTGGTAGTGTTGTTGTTGCTGCTGCTGTTGTTTAATAAATTTATTACTTTGCAATTTATCGGATATGATTTTGGTTTTACAATTTTTATTATCAATTAATGCCAGCAATTCTTTTGTGTTGCTGCCGCCGCCTTCAGCATCGGCAACGCTCTGGCCAGGTTTGCTCGTTTGCAACTGATTTGCTGACGACGATCCGCTGCCGCTGTTGCTGTCTCTGCTTAATGCTCCAGTTGTCGCTACTACCGCTGTGCCAGTTTCAACTTCACCACGCAAGCCGCTGTTGCTGCCAATGCAGCTATTCACCACAACGTCACGCTCACGCTCTCTCTCCCTCTCTTCTCTCTCTCTTTCATGTTTTTGCTCTCTGAGATCCAAATTTAGAATCTGCGGCTCCTTCTCCTTGCTGTTGTTGCTGTTGCTGCTAGTTGATTGACTTCTTGTAGTAGTAGTAGTACTTGTTGTTGCTGCTATTGTTGTTGTGTTGAACAAACTCGATCGCTGCTTTGGTATGGGCAATGGTATTGTTGTTGCTGTTGTTTCAGCTGAATTTGAAAAGGCCATCATCGTTGACTGCTGCTGGGTATGATGACCTCCAATAAGAGATTTCTCAGACTTTTCCTCTGTAGTCGTTTGTGTTTGGCTTACATTTCTCTTTGCCAACAGCTTTGACTGCTGTTGTTGTTGTTGATGCTGCTGCTGTTGACTAGCCTCAGTTGCTATTGAGTCTGTGAAATGAAAATGCCAACAACAAAAACAAAACAAAAAACCAAAACGAAAAAAAAGAGAGGAAAAACAGTTATTAAACAACTAACATCAAATTCAAATAGCAAAAATATTTAACGCCAAATGGGTAATTGGATATGGCAACGCCATTACTATGAACGATACACATAAGCAGGTTGGAAATCGATATCAAAAGTCAACAGCTGTATTGCTGGCTGAGCTGGGCTGTTCTGAAAAACTTTTAAGCTAGAATTCATACACAGAATTTATATATACATTTTGTATTAAAAATTATATAAAAGAAATACACGAAATAACTGTTTTAAGTTAGATGTTCACCAGATTTCCATTTAAAAACAACAAATAGTTGTAAAGAAAAATTTCTTGCCAATTTTTAACGAAATCAGAACAGCCCTGAGGAGAATGCTGTGCCAGTTGTTGGCCAATTAACAGAATGAAAAACAAAAAAAAAAAAAAAAAACGTCAAAACCAATTAAACAATACTGCTTGCTTTGCGCCAATGTGGCAGAAATAATTGATTATGTGTCATGGCAATGTTATGTAAGTTTCCTCTAATCAGACTCACCTGCAGCTGTTGCTCCTCCAGCTCCAGCTCCGGCAGTGGTTTCCATTAAAAAAGCCCCACAACTGCCAGCGGCCCCAGTTATCGTATCAGTATCAGCAGCTGATATCGACATCGTCATGCAGGTGGTGGCGCTGGTACTATTGGCGGTGGGCGAGGCCGCCTGCTGAGCTGCTTGGGTGCGTGCCACATTTGTTTTTCGTCGCTGTATCAAATCCTTTTTCCACTGCGGCATATCCGGCAGGAAGCCGCCAGCTAACGTTGTGGGCGATGTCATGTTGCTGCTGCTACTGCTGTTGCTGGTGTTGTTGTAATCCATGCCAAATCCAGCATCAGCTGCTAAATGCAAAGTGGGTCGCTTCACTGGCTCCATTCTTGTTTGCTGCAATTGGCATTGTTGTTGTTGTTGGTGGTGTTTCTTTTCTTTGATTATTTTTCTTTGCTCGGTTTATTTTTGAGACTTAATTAATTAATATTAAATTTAAAATTTTTGTAAAACGTTTATGCTGAGAATTGGTTAAATCGTCTTGACCCACAGAGACTTTCAATAAGACTGGTAAGAAGACTGCAAGAATTTTGTCTAAAGAATGCTGACCAATGCAGAAAGCGTTGTCAGAAGCTGACAGAGCAGCAAGTCAGCAACAAAAGACGGCCAGAAGGGCGGCCGGCCATAGGCCAAATTTGAAAACATTTCGTATTGAATGGTAAAAAAAACATTCATTTTGTTTTTTTAAAAATCCAAATTTCAATTATATTTCATAGAGGAATTCTATCTATTTCATAGAGGAATTCTATCTATTGCCTAATTTTAAACATTTTTGAAATAATATTTGGGATTATGATCACAATTTTGTGTTGTATTTAGAATTGCAAGAACATAACTCATTGTAGGGCATTGAAAATTCGACTTGTCGGCTTAACTAGCACTCCATTTAATTTTGTTTTTTGTTTTTTTTCTTCTCTTAATTGGATTAACGGTAGTTGTTTCTGTTTTAAATGAAAAAGAAAGCAAAGAAACCCCATACATAGGCAACAACATAAGCACATACATACATTTGCACTTATCTTTGTATGTATGAACATACGAAATGCATTGTTATGCTGCTGCAAGCCAATACATACATACATACATAGATAATTTGGTCAAACAAAATCCGAATTTCCTATATGCAATTTGGGTTTTTTTCTTTTTGTTTCTTTTGCTTCTGTTTGCCAGTTAGAAACAGAACACACAGAGGCACACAAATTCAAAAACATAAATATGCATGTATGTATGTGTGTGTGTATGTATCAAGGGGGTGCCGTCAGTGAACAACGGTACAAAAAAAAAAGGGGGCTGCAAATTGCAGACGAAGCATAAAATAAACACAACCCGACGCTTTATCGATTTTTGTTGCATATGAAAAAGCTGACAAAACATTTCAAAACGAGACTCTTAAATGAAACACGTAGAATATACAACACATACATACACACACGGAACAATAAAAACAAAAACAAATACATAAATGCAGAATTTTGTTGGCAAAATGGAATGCCACAAATCAAATTTCCATGTCTGACATAGAAATGCCTGGAAGCGTAACATTTGACAAAAACATCTAAAGTAGATGGGGGGCGGGTAGGCGGGCGTGTATCAGATCAGGGAAAAGGGAGGCGTTGGCTTTAAGCTGGCTCGGTTTCTGTTTATTTACACAGGAAGCACATAAACATTTTGCTCTTGTTCTTGTTATTGTTGCAGTTCGTTTTAATGTTTTCTTCTTACTTTTCTTTTGGGTACTCGCGCTTCCTCTTAATTATGTATTTCTATACATATATCTGTTATGAATGGTATTTAACAAATGAATATACCATATACGCGCACTTTCACTTTTTTTCTAATTTTGTTGCATTTAAATCCACACTTTGCAAGCCGAAAAATAAATAAAACTAAATAAACACTACAACAACTAACATTCAAGCCGCTTTTTACGATAACAATTTAATCGAAGAGCAGCTATGCTTGTTAAACTGCCTATCGATTACCAGTTAAAAGATTGTAAACGATTATCTCTATTTTCGATTGCAGAATTGGTTTGGTTCTTTGCAATTTTTTCGAGAATTTATAATATTTGCAATTGGATATATTTTTTTAAGAAACTTATGAAATTCTTACTAAGTAGATAGCTTTCATTACTAATACTTATTTGTATTACTTATATTTTAAGTTCAAACAGAAAAAGAAAACTATGGTCTAATAGAGACTTAAATGTGTTTTCTTTAGTCCCTTGGTAAATCAGTGAAATTCTAAATACTTTTTTCAAAATTCAATTTTTGTTTTGCACTCTACTCGGTATTCAAAAAATTAAAATGATTTAAAGTACTTTTTATTTCGCGCTACGTTTTCGATAATAACTCAACGACAGTCAGCCGATATATCGATACTTGCATATCTGGGTTCGTGAGCGGTTTAGAACCGGATATACCAACACTTGGCGGAAAAAGTAAACATTTCAAATTTCATTCAATAACCCTATTGTCGTTTTTTTAAATTAAGCAACATTTTCACCGACTTTCAATCTTTTGATTAAAAGATGAATTTTTATTAGTGTGTAGTTATCAATATTAGTATTTAGTGGTATGTAAAACTAATTTATTAATAATATTTTTAATGACAGTATTGGTAAATTGATTGATTTTCATTTTTAGAGTTTCTTTTGTTGCCAAAAAAAAAGTATAATGTTAATTTACAAACTACTATATATGTATGAAATATGTAAAATGTTTCAGTCTTTGTTTTTTTTTCTTGTTTTCTGCTTTGTTTTTTCTTCTTTTTTTTTACACTTAAAACTTAACGGAAAAACAAAAAAAAAAATTAATTAAACTAAGTTGATTCTCTCATTATTTTTCATGCTTTCCAAGCACTTTTTTTTGTTGTTTTTTTTTTTTTTTTTTGAGAAGGAAATGATAATTATGGGAATGTTATTAGGATACTTTATTCGCCAGTTACTTCATCCTGTTGCCGTTCCTCCTGTGCCGCCTGCAGCTCGACAAATATATCAATGAGATTATTGATACCAATTAGATAGCCATCCTCATGATTTCCAACCTTCCAGGCTGAATAATGATCAATATTATGTTCTGGAGGAAGAGCCACTGTCTTGGCAAAATCAATTAGCCAGATACTAGCATGTGCATGATCATGGACAAAGAGCAGGGAACTGCCAATGACCTCATGAGTTTGAAAGAATTCGGATAAAGCCAATGTGGCACGAATGGCCCGAAGTCGTTGTATATAGCGGGGCTAAAATAAAATAACAAAATTGTGAATTTCTATAAAATTGTTAAATTTTCTATTCTATTATATTTTCTTACCAGTATATGTGGCTGACCACTGAGAAATTCATTGAAGGCTAATTTGATTTGTTCACGTGACTTGGTTGTTTTAAAATCTTTGGAACTAGTGCCATCGCTTTTCTTAATACCCTGCAAATATGATAATAACCATAGATTATAGTGGGACAAAAGTAAGGTTAGGTTATTGCACTTTACCTCAATGCGAAATCCCAGAGTTGCCGTACTGGATATCGTTTCACGCCAAACCATATAACGGGGTTTAGTTACCGCCTTGGCTGCATGCTCTTCAGCATTGGGTGCTTGTTGATCAATTTGTATCATTTTATCGTACATATCTTTTCGTAATTTCGGCTTCTCCTTGGCCTTGGATAGCTCTTCCTCTAAATACGTACGTACACCAATTTTACAATCCATAACACACGGTTGCACATAATCGCTTAATAGATCCTGTAACTGTAAATAGACTATATGGAGGATAACATTTTGGCCATTTATTGTAGTTGTTGCAAAAAACTCACGTTCACCATCTTCACTTGTCACCTGACCCTTATAGACAGGTACATAGGGTCTTAGTACATCCTGCATAAGCACCTGAAAGCATTCTTCCTCCTTGGGGCAAAGTTTCTTAAGAACAGTACCCGGTTCGGGACCAGCTTTAAAATTCCCCTGATGACCGGCCAATTGGACCCATGGATAACGCTGTTTCTTATATGTTTGGAAGAAGGGCGTCCATTGTACAATATTACGTATTTTACGCCAACCGGAACTCTGTAAATTGTACAAGCAGAAGAACAATTAAAGTATATGAAATATATATTTATCTACTTAAACTAAAGATAAGACTCAACTCAAACCCTAAACCGATTCGACATTTCATACAAATTACCTTCTTCGAACCACTGCTTGTTGTTGCATTTGCATTAGAAGAGGACGTTGTGGAATTTGCCGCCGATGTGGATACATCTGAATCCCATTCAGAACTTAAATCATCACTACTAGCATAACCATAATCCCTGGGCATTGGCACTTCTAGCAATGATTTAGAGTACTGTATATAGCCGGGACACAAACTCTGACCCAATGGTGAATG
Source organism: Drosophila austrosaltans (assembly GCA_035045865.1). Taxonomy (NCBI): domain Eukaryota; kingdom Metazoa; phylum Arthropoda; class Insecta; order Diptera; family Drosophilidae; genus Drosophila; species Drosophila austrosaltans. Next base: position 21,799,992 of record JAWNOQ010000007.1, on the reverse strand, counting down.
GGATCGTCGCAAGAATATGGGTGATTGCGGTGATCCCAATGGTTGTGATAGTTTCCTATGACCCGCCGTTAGACTGATATGTTCGCCAGAATTTGCTGTTATACTAATCGTTGGCATGGATAACTTTTTCTCGGCCCTCTGTCGTATACCATGGGCCTGGGCAAAGGCTAGACTACATTTCCTTGGTTGCATATTATTGCCAGAGAGTTTGCGTCGAAAGATTTTCTTAACTGTATTGCTAGTTGATGTGGTACCAGTGGCACCACCTTCTGCCTCACTGCCAGCATCTTCGCTATCTTCATTTGAAGCAGATGTTGGTTTTTTTCCCTTTGTTTTTGTATCTGCTGGATCGCTGTCCAAGCCATCGTCGTCGTCGTCGTCGTCATCATCATCGAAATGCAATTTGGCTATCTCTTCGGGTGGCACATCCGGAAAATGTAACAATTTAACGGTCACTTTTTTACCCGCCTCATTATAATACACTTCCTTGGCGCTCATCCTATCGAAATCCTCGTAGATGCGAACTTGTGGTGATGGCGGCGGTGTCGGTGGTGTTTGACCAGATGCAGTAGCAATTGCTGTCAAAGCTGCTGGGCTCACTTGCAATGCGGTTGGACGTCCTTGATTCTGAGATGCTGATGATGGCTTTTGTTGCTGCTGCTGCTGCTGTTGCTGCTGCGTTAAGGCACGCACAGACATTTTACACGACATGTGGCAATGATGATGATGGTACCTATCAATGGCCTTCTAGTGCACATCAGTGATACAAACATACAGCTAGATCTCAATCTAAAGGTAACCAATAATCTGATCTAGGTAGGAGAGAGATAGATACATAGATTGTAGCAGTCACAAAAGACGATTTTGAATATACCCTTTACTTAGTAAAGAAACTCAAGTTTTCTTTAAATCAAAGAATTGAAATTCCAGTTCGAATCTAATCTTGCAGGTTTCCCCACTAAGTAACGGGTATAAAGAAAAAGGAGCAAAGAAGAGAAGAGTTAAAAAGCAAACAGAAATATCGATGAAGCTGTTGCTGCTGCTGTTGCTGCTGTTGTTGCTGCTGCTGTTGCTGTCGTTGCTGCTGCTGTTGCTGTGATTGTTGTTGATTGATTTCTAGGCATTTGCCATACCTGAACCTGTTTGCACTTAAAGCGCTCTGCAATAATGGCCAAACTGGCCAAAAGGATATGGATATAGGATACCCTATAAACAATTATCTATAAATCGGATAATATGAGTTCCAACAAAGGAATATAGTTTGGATATTGGTTGACATTTGACGTTTTGATTTGAAGTAATTAAATATCGATAAGATGATCTTTGTAGATTCATTTATTATAAAGTAATATCGGTTTGTATATTCTGATATTAATATTTTATATATTATACAGATTTTCAATTGATTATTAATATATGTATTCAATTTTCTAGATTTCTCCTACAAACGTAAAGTAAATCGAAAGCATTTCAAAAATCTATATTGACAGTTACAAATTGTTAATCAATTTTCGACTAAATTAGCAAATAACGGTATAAAGTCGAAGTGCCATATAATCCCGTTTAAAAGTTCGAGTTACAAAGACTTCGAGTTAGAAAAGGGAAATATGAAAATAAATTCAGTTTTCTCCCACAAACGAAAAGCAAATGGAAAACAGTTTTTGGTATGTCAGAAATCTATGTTGACTAATATGAAATGTTAATCAATATGTTAAACAAATAACGGAATAAAGTCGAATTTTCCTAAATTCCGCTAAAAAGTTCGGGTTACAGAGACTTCGAGTTGGAAAAGCAGCTTTAGAGCCATTTAATTTTATTCCATTTCGTGTAAATTCGAATTAGAGAAGTTTAAAAAACAAATATTCAAATAAACTTTGTTTATTTGAGCAACAAATTTCGTACGAAAAGTGCCAAAAAACATTTGTTTTTATACAAGATTTAGAATTTTATGAAAATGTTTTGAAAAATAATTGAAAAAACTATTTTTGCAGTTTACTGAAATGTAAAATTTGAATTCATATTTGGAAACTTCTCATTAAATATTAGAAAACTGAAAAATTGCAAATTAAACTGTTATACAGCCATACTAAACTATTATACAGTTGATTTGTAGATTCCATGTTATTGTATAATTCGATTTGTTATAAACTGATCGAAAGATCGCTAATAAAATGGCAACACTAGTTCGATAATCGATCTGCACTTTTCTAAAATTTCTTGATTCTACGTTTCAATCATGTGTCCAGGGTAAGAAAGACTTTGTATATAGTCTAAGCATTGGAGCCTTTCAGCGCTCTATTCCCGTCGTCGTCACTCAGACACATCAATCAAAATTGATTAAATTTATAATGTATGTATGTACATTTATACATACTGATGTATGTCTGTACATATGTATCTGCCATGTAGCAACTGAAACTGAAAAACGTTAAGTAGACATTGGGTTTTTTTTTTGTATATTTTTTTTTTTTTGGTAGGAGCTGAGCGCGTGTTGGCATCTTGGCACCTCCATCTGAGGCTATGGCTAGTCTACACCAACCAAATCACCACAATATCAGAGACCCGTTCAGACCAGGGCTGACGACGACGTTGTCTCGGACTCGGGCAAGGCAAAACCCATAAAAATAACAACAACAACAACAACAAACACATTATGATAATAATGGAAATGGCAACGGCTATCCAGTTACAAAAAACCAACAATAATAAATACATACATATATTCGAATCTCTATATATGTATATTGAAATTTCTTTCAAAAACCATTTGACGTCATTAGCAAAAGTTGTCGTTGTTGTTGCTGTTGCTGCTGGCGTTGCTGCTGACGCTTTTGCCGATAACGAGAAACCGTAACAAGAGAACACAACTGAAACACCTCGCAAAACCTTGATACGCCAGCAGAGACGTCGACGGCGACGCAGCAAATTGCCTTACAACAATATTTCCATGGTCCCATTTAGGGTAACCGTAAACCGCATATACACCACCAGTACAAATATTCGCAAGGTCTTTATATTCCCCATATCTTTATTGTTGTTCGATAAACAAAAACAAAAACAAAAAACCGAAATTGGCACAGATAGAGAACAAACAAAATAAGACAGGCGGGCGGGCAGGTGGGCGGACAGGCAGGCAAGATTGAGTGTTCCGTTATTTAAAGTTCTAGAGAGATAATAGCTAAAAACTAGGACTAGTATTTCATTTCCATTTCATTCCATTTCAATTTGTAAGTTGACAGCGAGAGAGAGTCTTTTAAATGTCTTTCAATTTCATTTGTAATGTAAAACATTTGTTTTAGTTAAAGAAAAGTAAAAAGATATATATATTTGATCTACGACTACGATCTAATAGTAGTATAAAGTCCTTTGGCGTTTTATTTTCTTTTTTTGTATAGATTTCATCATACTAAACTGATAGAGCTCTGATTTATTCATTCAGAAATTGGTAAATAATCTTTAACTAAAGAATGAGACTGTATATGAGAATGAGAATGTATATATGTTTGTATATATATACCATTATGTTTTATCTCTCTACCTGCTATAAATAACATTTAAGTGAGACAAGAAGAAGAGCACGATTTTATTTTCACAATCAACGATTATCACCTAAATAATTGCAAAAATTGATGTTAAGTCTGACATTGGATTACCGGCACAAAGCAATTATATACATACATATATATGTATACATACATACATATATACATATATTACAGACAAAGAGATTGTGATTGTTATTAATATAATTTAAATTTGCATTTAGTTTTACGTTTATAGCAAGAGATACAGAAAACAATCGGTTAAACGGAAATCTTTAGAGATTGTCGGCGTTGCCAGATAACTAAAATATTTCCGTTTCCGTTTCAATAAGCAAGTCAAGTGTATAACAGCTCAATTAACACTTATAACAGTTGCTATTAATTGATTTGTTTACTTTAAAAAAAAAAGAAGAAAAAAAAAGAACCTAAAAATTTGTTAAAGTTTTCAAAAATAAATTATTAGACATTTCAAGAATTCTTTTCCTTTGTTTGAGACTTTCAAAACACACGCCTGTATATGCTCAAAAACATTTTTGTATTGAAATTTGTAGTTAAAATATGGGTATATATATGTACTAATAAAGTAAATGAGTGCTAGGTAAATTTCTAGCATGAAAAAAGTTTCAAATTTAAGGCAAAAGAGAAAAGTAAAGTATTTAAAGTCAAAAAAAAACTAGAAATATTTTCAATATTCCCTTGATTTCGAATACTTTACATTAGTAGCAGTTTTGTGATCTAACTAACTAACTAAGTAACAGGCTAGTGGATTGTTTTAATAGAGTCGAAACGACTAAAGATCGATTTAGATACAACTAGAGATATTATACTTAGTTTTGAAAAACGTCTATAAAAATGTTTAGGACTTCAGATATGTTAATAGAATCTAGTAAAAAATATAGAAAATAGATCAATGCTGTGCTAAATGATACAATTATCTAAATTGACAACAAATAGATCGAAATATATTATTCTTAGTTTTGAAAAATATTTAGAAAAAGTTTTTAAATTTCAAATGAGGTAATAGAAACTTGTAAAAAATATAGCAAAAAGATTAATGCCAATAGCTTGTAGTAATGAAATTGATAACAGATCGATTAAGATTCATATTTATTATTTTTATTTTGAAAAACGCCAAGAAAAACGTTTAAGAATTCAATTGGGATAAGAAAATCGAATCAAAATATAGAAAAATGTTAAAAGCTTCAAAGTTTCAGAATCAAAGTTGTTTAATTGAATCTTCAAAATAGTCTATATTTTTAAGAATCAATATTATATTCTATATTTGATTCTATATTATGATCTATTCTATTCTATATATGTATATTCTATATTATATAAAATTGATCTATTCTATTCTATATATGTATATTCTATATTATATAAAATTGATAAACTCTGCGCCTATAGCTTTCATTATTCAAATTGACAATAGATCGATGAGGATGTATATAAGAGTTAGTTTAGAAAATACTAGAAAAACGTTTTAAAATCAAAATTCGACATTTGAATCCTTGAAAAATATAGAAAATTCAAAAATATTGCGTCAAATGTTCGAATTATAGAAAGGTTATAAAATTGACAACAGATCTATAAAGATACATATAGAGTTAGGTTAGAAAAGGTTATAGAAAAACGTTTTAGAATTCAAATTGAACATTTGTATGCTTAAAAAGATATAGAAAATAGATCAAAGCAGCTCCTAAAGTTTGTATTATTGAACTGACATAACAAAAGTTGACAATAGATCGCTCTAGAATACTATATATATAGATAGAGATCTTGCTTAATCGAATCTTTAAAAAAATATACAAAATTTAGTATTAAAATTGACTAGTTAAATCTTTAAAGATATAGAAAGTTTGTATTATCGAATCAACATAATGAAAATTGACAATAGATCGGTCTAACTATATACATATATAGATAAAGTACTAATGCTAAATTGCCTAATCGAATGTTCAAAAAACATAGAAAAATTTAGAATCAAAATTGCTTTATCAAATCTTTAAAAAACATAGAAAATTTTGAATTTAAATTGACTAATCAAATCTTGAAAAATATATAGAAAATAGATCAAAGCAGGTCCTAAGGTTTGTATTATCAAAACAACATAATGAAAATGGACAATAGATCGATCTAAAAATATATATAGATAAAGTTCTCATGCTACACAAATGAGTGTATATATAGTAATATGTATATATGTAGTAAATTTAGAATCAAAATTGATTAATCAAATCTTTAAAAATATAGAAAATTGATCAAATTTGTATTATCGAATCAACATAATGAAAATCGACAATAGATCGATCTAGATATATACATAGATATATAGATAAAGTTCTCATGCCAAATTGCTTAATCGAACTTTAAAAAATAAAAATAACACTCAGAACTAGAATTGCATAATCGTTAAAAATATATAGAAAATTGATCAATATAATTGATTGAATATTAGAAAATTGTTGATTTATGAAATGTTAGAAAATTTGCTTATAGATCGTTTAAAATATATTTTTGACTGTATTATCCCTAGATCGAAAAGTCGTTTTGGAATTCAAGTGGCTTGATAAAAGTTTTAAAGATAAAAAAAAAAATCTCATATTCTATGCAGGATATATATTTTGTTGTTGTTGTTGTTTTTGTAGCTACTTTTCATGTTGAAAAAAAAAAAAAAAATTGTACTGCCAATTTTCATTGTTTAGCCATCACGTTTTGGCCCGCCCCATAAGTAAATTTGCCTGTTTTGTGTTATCTAATAGAAAGTTATGATAACGAATAAATAGCAACGACTTTTATGATACCCTGTAAATAGGAAAATTGCTTCTTGATTGTAGATATTTTCTTACTCTCTCTCTCTCTCTCCTCTATATAGAATTATAGATTACAAAATTATAACTTTGGTATACCCTTTAATTTTTGTGAATTACAGGGTATCACAATTGTTTTTTCTATTGTATAATTTTCAATGCGTTTTGTGTCGACGACAAATAATAATGCGATAACGCAACTCGATATAGCTATAGATATAGCCATATACATATATAGTTATGGATAATTATATAGATATATATATATATATATGTAGGATGATTTTACTAGGTGCCGCAGCGCATTACAATATTCTTCACACACACACACACGCACACACACTCTGTCTGTCTTTTTTTTTGTTAACTACCGAAAGCCTTAAATTAATAAAGTAAACATTTTTTTTTTTTGTTGTATTTTCTATTTTGGTTGCCATTGACGCACAGAAAAATTTTTGGTTTTTGGGTTCGTTTGATTTAGATTGCTTTTATTGAGGGGGAAGGGGGTTGGTGGTGGTAGAGGTTCTCAAATAGAGAAAGGGAGAAGAGACAGAGAGAGAGGGAGGGCGGAAGGCAGAGAGCAGTGTTTGGCGGATGTTATTGAACGATCGATGCCAATTACAGCGGCGCAGGCAATGGAGGAGCCATCTGAAAGATGTTGCTCAATATAGGGCGGGGGAGGGTGGTTGGCTGGGTTTTTAGTGCCATTTTTGGTTTGCCTTTTTAAATGAGCTTCAATTGCCAAAAATTGTTGTCACTTCCCTCCGCTCCCCACCTCTCTCTCTCTCTCTCTTTCGATTGTCTGAACATCTTCAATTATATAATTTAGATGCGTTGGATGAAGACCCTCAACATTCTTTACTCCACACTTACTTGTACCCCTCGCCCACTAATACACACACACACACACACAGATACACACACACACTGAGAGAGTTCTCCACCCATTGACGTCGTTGTTCAGCTTTTGTTGTTATTGTTGTTGTTGTTGTTATTGGTGTGTAAATGTTTACATAAACTTGAATAAATTTTGGGTGCAAAGTATTTTATATTGTCGGCTTTACCCCTTGGTCTTCAGTCTATGTGTGTGTGTGTGTGTGAGTTTTTCTTTTTGGCGCGTGCTAAGACAATTAACACTTTTTACAGCAGCAACAGACAGCAGCAACAGACAGCAGCAACAGACAGCAGCAACATTGTCACTTGCCACATGCAACACAGCTTAGTAATATGATAAAAAAAAGAAGATAAAAAAACATACACAACTTTTTTTTCTTTTATAATGAAGGAGAGAAAAATTTATATAAAAAAAAAAAAACAAAAACAAAAATTAAAATCAATTTTCGGGGTAATTTTGTTTGTCGTTTTGGAATTTTTTGGAATTTCAGTTGACGCGATTTCAGTGACGGCCAGCCGAAACGAAAAAGACAAACTGACTAACTGACAGACAGACTGACTGACGGGGTTCGCCAAAAGGAAGGGGGGGGTGGCTGGGGGCTGGGGGGCGGGATTACTCTCGTTTCTCTCCACGCAGCCAGACCGAAACCGCACGCGATCGCTGCAAAAGCTCAACTGGTACGCCGAGAGACTGACTCTGCGCCGCGCTGCGCTGCGCTGCCAAAGCGATGAGCAGTAGCAACAGCAGCAACAACAATGAATTACTAAATGTTGACGACTTGGAAATACCCTTTACTATTGCTTAAGCTAATGTTAAACAAGTATTAATTTTGTTTATTTTCTTTACATTTGATTAAAAATGTAACTTTGATTTGTGTTAAACTTTAATAATATTAACATTATAGATTTAATTGTTTTTACTTGTTAAACAGATAAACTTTCAAGCACAAGATTGTAGGGTATAAACAGCTAAAAGCAACAACAACAACAACAACGGCGGCAAATGTAAAGTATATAAAAAATTCTAACTAATTACGAGGGTTACCACTTAAGTTTCAAAATACACATATCTAATTGAGAGTAAGTAATGCCGAGAATCTATAACTGTGATTTCTAAATCCAAAGTCGATAATTACAAAAACCTTTTTAGGTTTTTCATTTTTTTAACATTTTGGCCCCAATAAAAAGTAAAAAAAAAAAAAAAATTCAAAAAAAAAAACAACGAATACTATTTAGCAAAGATAAAAAACTTTTTAGAACTTTTAGAAAAATATTTTGAATATAAAATGAAATAGTTTTTATACAAATTCGAATAAGTTTTAGAAAAGAAGGATAACATAATAGAAAAGGAAAAAATACTTTTTAGAACTTATAAAGAAATATTTTAAATATAAATTGGAAGAGTTTTTAGTCCAATGCAATGAAATAGTTTTCTTAACCGAAAATGAACTAAATTCTACATTTATTTTAGAAAAGAGAGGAAACTTTTCAAAATTTGAAAAAAACGTATTTAAAAAATATGAAATCGTTTTTAGCCAAAAATTAAAAAGAAAAAAACATTTTTTTTTTTTTTTTTGAAAAGAGAGGAAACTTTTTAACATTCATAAAAAAGTATTTTAAATAAAAAAAATGAAATAGTTTTTGGTAGAAAAAAAACATTTTTTTTTTTTTTTTGAAAAGGAGGAAAAACTTTTAAAAATTTATAAAAAAAAGTATTTTAAAATATGAAATAGTTTTTAGCTGAAAATTAACTAACAAAAAAATATGCGACAATTTTTTTTTTAAAGTGAAAAAACTTTTTAATAGCATATAGATGACCGATTTGTCTGAAACTTAGCACAGACATTTCTATATAAACTAAACTTCCGAAAACCAAGTTTCGTGACAATCGCTTTCAAAACACCCAAGTTATTGCTCTAAGACTATATTCTTGACCGATCGTTCCTATGGGAGCTATATGATATAGTCAACCGATTCTGATCAAACTTGGTGGATATGTTTAAAGGTGTATTAAACTTATGAACCCCAAATTTCGTAACAATTGATTGAAAAACAACAAAGTTATTGAAGTTTAATTCTATTCTTGACCGATCGTTCCTATGGGAGCTATATGATATAGTCATCCGATCGGGATGATTCCGAGATATACAATGCCTGCAGCAAAAAGAAGCCTGGGTGCAAAATTTCAGCTCTGTAGCTTTAAGGGTCTCGGAGGAGAAGCTGTTGATCCAGACAGACGGACAGACGGACAGACGGACAGACGGACATGGCTATATCAACTCAGCTCGTCGTGCTGATCAAGAATATATATACTTTATATAGTCGGAAACGCTTCCTTCTGTGCGTTGCAAACTTCTGACCAAAATTAATATACCCTTGCAAGGGTATAAAAAGAACAAAAGAGAAAAGAAAAAGGAAGGAAACTTGTTGGAAATAAAAGAATAAAAGAAAAAAAGAAATTTCAAAACTTTTTTAAAAAAATTTTAAATATAAAACGAAATAAATTTTAGAAAAAAAAAAAAAAAAATAATAATAATAATAATAAAACAAACTGAATTGGAAACATTTTTAGAAAAGGAAAAAACTTGTTAAAAATTGATGAAAACTTTTTAGAAAAGAAAGAATAGTTTTTTTTTTTTTTTTTCAAAAATATAGAAAAATATAAAAATAAAATAAAAAAAATATAAATACAATATAAAAAATATAAATATGATAAAAAAAATATTAATATAATAAAAAAATATTAATATAATATAAAAATAATATTTAGTTCAAAAAGAGTAAACAAAATTTTTTGTTTAAAAAGAGTAAACAAAATCGTCACCAAACACAAAAGTGTTACTAAAATTTAAAAACAAAAATATTGAAAAAAATCATGAAAAAATATAGATGTATCTAAATGCAAGTTAAATAAGATTTTGGTTTATCTAAAAATTAAAATTATTTGCTAATAACCTCAACTAGTTAAGAATTAGGTTTACAATAAACCATAAGAAAAATTAACTTAAACCAAATCAAGTTAATGGAAAGTTGCTTTAGGACTGTGATTAATTTACTTTGGCTATATCTCGAAACTTTAGTAGCAGCCCTCTATAAATAATTAGCTAAATATTGAGACTGATAACAACAGCAATGACAGCCATGGAGATACGCCACAAAGAATCGCGCACACAGACAGACAGACAGACAGACAGACGGAGAGCCATAAACATTACGTACATCGGAATAGAATATAATTGTATATATATATAGAATAGGATAGTTAGACACAACGCCAATAGAATTGCCAATGTGAAATGTGAGGGAGTGCCATTTGAAGATGAGGGAGTGCCAAGGGGGTGGCATATAAAGGGAGTGGTAATTTGGTGGGGGGAGGGTGGTTGATTAACACATTGATCCTTGAAACTATATACATAACTGATGCAGACAAAGAGAAAGTGCCAAAAAAAAAGAAGTACTTTCTCCTCAAAAGACCAGCTCTCTTTAAAGATCTCTTTCTTTCTCTCTCGCAATTAAATTGCTCCATCACTCCTCTCTCTCTCTCTTGTACCGTGACGTCAATGGCAAACGCGCAGCAGCAGCAGCAGCAACAGCTTTTTGGACCGGTCCATAAGTCCAAAATACTCGTAATTCAATATGACTGACGCCAACACACAGTGTGTTGTCTGTGCCGCGCAACCTTAAAGTCTTACTTGAAATTCAAACGACCGACGCTTCGCACAGTGGGGCCCTCTGCCCCGATAGCTGATCAAAAATTATTTTTTTTTACCATCGCAAAAGTGAAAAGTGAAATCAACCGTTAATACTTTAGAAGTTATGGCTACAAATATATCCAATATTTTTTAAATCCGTTAAGAATTGTCAAAGTGGAAACATTTTTCATGTATTGGAAAAAATGTACTAAACTAAAAACTTACTAAAAATGTAGTAAACTTTGAAACTAAATATTGGCCGAATTAAACAACTGATCTTGAATATTTTTACTTTATTCAATTTTAAGTTACAATAAAACTTGAAATACTTAGTAAATTATCAAAAACACACTAAATTTTCGCATTTTTTTAACTTTGGTGGATCAGATCTCAACAGAGATACACGAAGACTCACGATGAAACCATATACATGTGATAGAGGGAACATTCACCTATCAGATCTATATAGTGCAGTCTTGTGCATCTTAGCGCAATTTAGAGCAAAAGCCAAAAAAAACAGTGCAACCTTGCGTTAAAAACTCGTTCCAGGTACAAGGAGGAAGACTGTTATTTGATATTTACATATTTATAATGTAACAAAATCATTAGAGAGCATATTTTTCATATAAATTTCAACTTTGACCATGATCAAAGAATATCAATTTGAAGCTTAAGGAATTAGCTATGCTAATGCTTTTTAAATTTTGAAAATCGCTTCACTACATATGTACTTTAGAAGATATGATTTTTTTACAAGCGAAATGAGCGTTGGCCCCACTGTGCGATGCGACGGTAACGACACGAATGTGTGAACTTTCCGTTGCTCTTGTTGTTGTTGTTCTTGTTTCTTTGGTTGAGAGCAAAGCTTATTGGCTTGCCAGTGTCTACAATAATGTATGTGATCGCTTAGCCAAGTCACAAACCTTGGCATATTTGCAAAAGCTTTCTATCCAAGACCTGTAAAGTTTTGGATTTACAAATGAAGTGAGATTTTCGTGGAGTTTTTACCAAGAGAAAATATGTTGAAATTTGAAATAAATTTTAAATTAAAAACAATATGCAGTAAAACATCTATATAGTGAACTTCTGTATGATAAAGTTTTTGGTATAAAGCATTATGAACATGGAACATATTAATAAATTTATTGTATATATGTAAATTCATTCTTTTCCAAGTGTTTATATTATAATAAAATATAGATATTTCTCTATATATATTTGATATATTTTTATATATATTCGATATTGAAAATTCGTTATAAGTAAGTTGGATTGTAGATAAAATGTCGCTAGGGGCGGATCCAGAGGCAAATTTTCAATATTCAAAAGTATTGAAGCGCTAAAATACTTCATTGAAAAACACTTTTTGTATTCTTCGTGTTGGAAACCTTTTGGGGGGAACTCTCCCCCAGTTCCCTCCCCCCACTAGGATCCGCCACTGAATGCCTCTAGCTATTATGTAACAGTAAAAACTCCAATAACATACATATTTAGTAAATGAACATCCGTCCTAAGTGTACAACAAACAGTCTGTCAGTCCAAGAGACGTTTCACTGTAGAGTCAAACTTTTCTTTAGTGAACTTTGTATAATGAATTATATTTTGTATTATATTCCATTTTTAGTCTATATATCATATATACCATATAGAAAAGACTTGAAAATTCATTATAGCAAAGTTGGACTGTAGATGATATGCCTCTAGCTATTACAGTACAGTGAAAACTGCCGTAATAGACACCTCTATTGGGTGGACTGCTCTTTAAAGCGTAGAAAAATTAGGTTTTTTTGCCAAAAAAAGAGTTTTCATTTTAGGCAAGTTAGACTGTAGATCAAATGCCACTGGCTATTATTATATATTTCATATCAACATATACATCAGATCATATTACTATATAATTTTAATAATTGTTGTAAAATATTTTCTCACTTTCAGCCAAATTTCTTTCCAATTTTAACCAAAATGATTTAATATTTTCATTGTTGATCAGCTGAGAGTCTTACCTTCTTTTTGGCCGCCTCAGCCTCAGCCCCGCTGACCACATAAAGATCAACAATGCCCAAAAGGCAATCATCACAGCGGCAAACATCCTCACCAAAGGCCAGCGAACCGAGGCTACTTGTCGAATCCAGTGAATCGGTGCGACGAAGACGACTTGTGGCTATACTAACACCAAGGCCACTAGGAGGAGCAGCAGCACCACCACCACCACTTGAAATAGCGGAAGCAACGGAAGCAACACCACCAATTGAGCTGGAATTGCCTGTGGCAGAGCTGGGATCGGTATTGGAGCCGGTGCCGGTGGCGGTGGCGTTGGCTGCAGCTGCTGCAGCAGCTGCTTCAATTTTTCTAGCCAACAATTGTTCCATTAGCGTACGCGGACGCGATGATGATGGAAACAAGGCCATCTTTTAAATTGGGCCAATCAATAATTTCATACACGCACACACACACAAAAAAAGTTTCCTGCCTAAGTCTTTTATATAAATGGATTCTCTTATTGGCCAACTTTGAGCATATTTACCTGCGAAAGGAAAAGAACAAAAGTAAAATAAACAAAAAAGTAATAAATATATAGAAATATTATAGAAACATTTTTTTATAATTAAATGTAATAAAAATTTTAAGGGAAATTAAAAAAATATATTTTAAAAATATTAATTAATTATATTTCTTGCTCTAGTCTCCACTTAATTAATTAAAATTTCATTAAATTTTGAAATGCAATTGAAGTCTCCACTAAAGTCCTCAACTGATTCAAAGCAAACCAAATGAAGCAAGCAAGTTGTCCATGCCGACGTTGAGTATACCCTGTACCAAGTAGAAATATTTAATGTGCGCATGCTGTCTCGCTCACTCGCCCTTGGCGTTTCAGTACAAAATGGATATGGGTATAACTCCGATGTTTATAGTCCGATTTGGACTAAATTTGGTCAACAGGTGTCTTTTGGCTTATATTATTAGATGTGATAAGTAACAATTCGATGCCTTCAATATGGCTCTAGTTATTCGTTTTTTTATTTAATTAAGGCGGCAAAAGTGGGCATGGCTAAAATTTGAAACAAACTTGAACTGGGTACACAGTAGATGGATCTACAAACCGAATTTGGTAGCTCTAGCTCTTATAGTCTCCAAGATATCAATGTTCATACGGACAGACAGACTCGGCTAGTGATGCTGATCACGAATATATATCTTTTATGGGTTCGGAAATGCCTACTTCTACCTGTTGCATACATTTTGGGTACAGGGTATAAAAACAGAAATGGAAAACTTGTTGGTTAAATATATATGTATATGGCCAATGGAAAAACCGGGAATTAACTATAAACCAGTGGTTGTTGTTGCTGTTGTTGTTTTTGTTGCTGTTTCACATTGTACGTCATCATATCAACGCATTTATGCGCACATAAAAGTCAAATAATAGATCCAAAAGATACTTTTTTTTTTCTCTCTTGTTGCTTTTGCCAACTTCGACTGCAACTTCCATCTGCAACTTTGCAACTCCAACTCCTAGCCCCAAAGTCGTGGCACTATGCCTGAAGTATAGTTGTTGCCAAATGATTTATATGCTTTGTTTGCTGTTGTTGTTTCTCTCTCTACACACACACAAAGGTTTATACTCTAACTGTGTATATAGAGATTCCTGATTTTGAGTCATATGTCTAGATTGTTGGCTTATCAAATTTATTTCATTTACAAATTTATAGAAATTTATACAGATTCTAGAAAATAATATAGATATATGTAGATATATGTGTATATATACAGTGGAACTTCTCTATAGTGAACTTCTATAGAAATGAAATAATTTCAAAAACTCAACTTTCTCATTCTATTTTCACCGTGTAGTGACAGTAACAATCTATCATAATTTCGATAAAGTTTATATACTTAAAGTTGGACTATATAGAAATACAGTCAAACTTTCCTAACTCAAAGTGCCAAAATTTCGCAGATTCTTCTATGCAGATTTCGTTCTACTGCATTTCATTTTTCATTCGACAAGTTTTAGTTCGTTTCAAACTTCCGTTGATAATTTCGAGTTATAAAGATTTTGAGTTCTACTAATGAGAAATCTATGCAGATTTCGTTCTACTGAACTTCATTTTTGCACGAATTAGGGATAAGTTTGAGTTCGAGAAGTTTGAGTTCTAGTCAAACTTCCGCTAAAAAGTTTGAGTTACAAAGATTTCGAGTTCGATAAGTGAAAAATCTATGCAGATTTCGTTCTTCTGCACTTCATTTCTGTACAAGGTAGAGATCATTCAAGTTCGAGTTTGAGTCAAACATCCGCTAAATAGTTTGAGTTACAAGGATTTCGAGTTCTACTCGAAGTAAAATTTTATGTAGATTTCGTTCTACTGCCCATCAGTTAGGTTCGAATTAGAGATAACTCGAGTTCGAGTTAGAAAACTTTCAACTGTATAGTTCCAACAATAAATAATAATAAAGTAGATGCCGTTTATAACGATACTCAAGGGACCGGCTATATAGCAAAGTTATAATCGATATCGGCTATAACGACGATTGTGGATCGATAGAAGTTTGTATTAGAGATCTGCATGGATATCAAAAAAGCCGCAGTCGAATAGACAATGCTCAAAATGAGTGAATGAGTTGGAGTGCGAAGCCGAAAAGCATCGAACTCGAACTCACAATGTTCAAACGCAAAAGAACGAATGAATGAATGAATGGGTATGCCTGAATATAATTCGAATCCTTTCGAGTGACAAAACATTTCATTTGTTTTGGTTTTCTGTAGGATAGGAAAGATAGAAAGAAAGAAAGATGTCTCTGCTACAAGTCGAGTTCATTCGGGTGTCTTCGGCTTTGCCAAACTTTTCATTTCGTTTTACGCTTTATTCATTCTAACTCATGCTGAATAAATGCTGTAGTTATGAGACCCAATGCGGACTCATACTCATACGCATTCATTCAATTGTATGCTCGCACTCACTCAATTCAATTCAATTCGAATCCATTCATTTTTTCTATGGAGTGAAGTTGTAGTTTGTATGAAAACTAAACCAAATCTTTCTTCTTTATAAGCAGTAAATTGTTATAGGGGGTATCTACTGTATATAAATTAATGTATTTTAATGTTTTATTTAAATTAATTTAATTCATTTCAAAAATTATGAAACATCAATTCAAATTTTTAAGTGCAAGCACATTGGCTTGTATCAATATCCAAATCCAAAAGTAAAGTGAGCAATCGAAAAGTACAGCTGCCAGCTTAGACCCAAGGTATGCCAACCCAAAAGTAACTGTAATCGTTGCACTTCTTTGCCTACACCGTTTAGTTCGAAAACACCCTGGGATTTCTCAAACTTGTTGGGTGACAACAGGTTGCAGTTGTATCTTGGGCGCAGGCAGCTTTTGAAAGGCCTAGGGTAACTCCTCCGTCCTTAAGATAGGGACGTCCTCGGACCTTTCCAGCGAAATAGCTCGTATCGCTAATATTGCGATTAAAGTTAGATATACGAAATAGGAGACCTTCCAGCACTTTATACTTTTCATTGCGATTGATTCGATTCAGCACACCCTTATCAACTTCTGTTTATGATGATTAAAGCAATTCCATCGTTTCTTAATTCTAAAAATTAAAGCTACAAAAGATTTACTGGATAATATTTAACAATGTTCGTTGAAAATAAGAATATTTTGTTGTAAATGACAATAACTAGGTCAGAGAAGCACTCATTTTCTAGATGCAATTACGCTTCATTGCGTTTTTTAATTATATTTCGTTATGAACTTAGAATAGAACACATAATCGGTTTCTTCTTTTTTTTTTTATATATGATTTCAAAATGAACGCAGAAGCTAAGGGTCGAGTTGAAGTTATCTAATATTGTCCTTATGGACCCTCCTCCCTCTTATAAGTACTGTTGTTCCTAAATCCTGCTCTACTGTTTGTTCTAAATAAAGTGGGGTCAACTTATTCCCTAACCTTCTATTTGTTTTTACCAAAACTTGTTCTCCTGTTTCAAATGCTCTATCCTGCCTGTCTCTGTTATTATTTGCGATAAGTTTTTCCTGTGCCCTCTGAATTTTTTCCTTAACGTGGCTGCAATTTCTATGTTCATGGAAAACATTAATCGGGCGTTCGCCAGTTGTAGAGTGTATAGATTTGTTGTACTCAATAGTAGCCAATAACACTAGTTCGACTGTATCATCTATACCTCGATCAAGCTTAAGACATCTGGAAATTTCCGTAAGAGTGCTGTGAAAACGCTCCACCTGGCCATTTGAGGTACTATGCATCGGCGGAGCATTGACCATCTCGATATTCAAATTTTGTAGTGAATTTTTCACACTATACGAGTTAAATGACCTCTCATTATCGCAGAATACTGTTTTTGTATCAGAGAATATATTAAGTAATTGCAAGATTTGGGGTTTTACGTCAGAAATTCCTCGAGACCTTAATACCTGCACTACTGCAAACTTTGAAAATTTATCAACACATGTTAGGAAATGATTTGAATCGGTTGAATAAATATCTATATGGAGTATTTCACCAGAATAAGTTGGAATCGGCGTTTTAGCAATAACGTGTTTTTTCGGATGACGGTCATATTTTGACTGAGCGCAAATTCTGCAGTTTGACACTATCTCCTTGGCTTTTTTTTCCATTTTTGGAAAAAAATATTCTTCAAGTACGTGCTTCACAACTTCCTGTGCACTTCGATGTGCCCTATTATGCTCTGCCGCGATTATTTCTTTCTGATCATTTATGTCTGGAATATCCGAAACGAACGATCGAGTATGCCAAAATTTAACAGACGGAAAAACTTCTCTTAACCAATGCTGTATTTGGGCTAGAGTGGAAAGATCACAAAATATGGCATTGACCACCGATGGATTTACTGAATCATGAACTAATTTTTTCAAATCTTCGTCATTGCTATAGGTCACCATGTGTCTCATTTTTTTCCCGAATATTACAAAACAACGCCTACCGGAACTTGTACCCTGATCAATAAGAATTTGGTTACGAAAACAATTTACTGGCCTGGAGTTTGATTCGATGACATATGTAAGAGATTCTTCACTGTGTATAGCGTCTGTACTAAACGATTCGATTTCCTGAGCATTTATTTGCTGGCGTGTCAAAGCATCGGCTACTACATTCTCCTTGCCAGGTTTATAAATCAGTTTAGCATTGCATTCATCAATGAAAGCCCTCCACCTTTTTATTTTCGCGTTTGGATTTTTATTTGACACTGAATACGTAAGGGGTTGATGATCCGTAAATACATTTAAACTCTTTACACCATACAAATAATTTCGTAGGGTTTCAAGTGCCCATTTAATGGCTAAAAGTTCTCGCTCATTTGTAGCAAAATTTTCCTCATTACCAGTTAATGTTCGGGATATCATAGTAATTGGTCTGCGGTTTTGTGACAAAACTGCCCCAATGGCATGAGCAGACGCATCCGTAGTCAAATCAAAAGGTTTACTAAAATCGGGGTAATTTAAGATTACGTCCTTTGACATTAGAATTTCCTTCAACGATTCAAAGGCTTGTTTTTGTTCGCCTGTAAATATTATTTCAATTTTCTTTGATTGTGCAGCTGAAACTTGACCATTTTCTCCTCTAAGGATCGCAGTAAGGGGCTTTGCAATCTTTGCATAATCCTTAATAAAACACCTGTAGTATCCTGCTAAACCTAAAAAAGATCTTAGGCCTTTTAAATTGCTCGGCTGTGGGAAGTTTCGAATAGCCTCTAGCTTCGATGGAGATGTTTTTATGCCCTTATCAGAAACTACAAATCCCAAATATTCTGTCTCCTGCTTAAAGAATTTTGATTTTTCTAACGATACTCTCATATTTGCTTCATATAAGCACTTCAAAATTGAATCAACATCCTTGGTGTGTTGGGTTTCTGATTTTGAAAAAACAATTATGTCATCGACATAAACAAAACAGCATTTGCCGATGTGGGCTCTCAGAACGTCATCTATTGCTCGTTGGAAAATGCTTGGTGCATTTTTTAAACCGAATGGCAGACGACAAAACTCAAACTTTGCATTTTTTATGGAAAAGGCTGTTTTACATCTGTCGCGTTCAGCGAGCTTAATCTGGTGAAAGCCTGATTTCAAATCCAGAGTTGTGAAGAATTTGCATCCCCCTAGATTTGACAGTATTCCAGTGATATCAGGAATCGGATATCTATCACCAGTAGTTTTTTCGTTTAACTTACGAAAATCGACAACTAACCTATGTCTTGGCTGACCAAATTCGTCCTTGCCTTTTTTACTAACTACCCAGATGGGATTATTATAAGGTGACTTTGATGGTCTTATTATACCATTCGCTAACAAGTCCTTTATCTCTTGACTTACAAAATCCGCTACGCCCTGTGGGTACTGATAAAAACGAGAGTAAACTGGTTCCTCATTTTGCGTTGTAATAGTTGCTACTACATTAGTATTGTAAGGTAACGCTTTGTTTGGATCGGCAAAGGTCTGATAGTTTGATTCCAACATTGTATGAAAATTATTTTTCTCATTTTCTGGTATATCGTCAATATCAATTGTGATGTGATTGACATCAATAAATTCGTCGAAAAAAATTTTTTCTTTTCCATTTTTATGTTTAATTATAGATTGACTCAGGTCAATGACAGCACTAACTTCTTTTAGCAGATCCAATCCAATTATTCCATCGTAGCCGCCAAGGCCGGGTAAAATAAAAAAATCTGTGATTTTACCAAATATATTAATTCTACACTTTTGATCAATTCTGCTTTTTCCGTGAATCGTTTTTACATTAAAAGGATGGGCCACTACTCCTACGCCTTGTAACTTATCTATTGGTTTTAAATAATTTTTTGAAGATCCCGTATCGATTAAGAATTTTAATTTTCGTCCCGATACTGCCCTTGGGATCCAGGGGAGCATGGACTTAGATCTAAAAAAGAAAGTTCCAATTCCTCTAGGTAGTCATCAGCTGCGTCATTGTAATGTTCTTCGGATATATCCTCGAAACCTGCGCTACAATTATTTACATAATTAATTCTTTGAGACTTTCTAAGATTTGAAGTGCGACCAGATTCGGCTGCCCGTTTTAAAGTTTGGTTTTCGAATTGAGAATTTGCGTTTCGATTATTGTCTTGCTGGGCCCTGTTATTGTCGCTAACGTTTTGATTCCAACTTTGTCTATTCTGAATTAAGTTTCGGTTTGGATTTGGATTCCAATTCGTTCTATTCTGCATTGAATTATAGCGAAACTTGGAGGATCCCGGGTCCACATCCATTGGTTCAACTCTCTGATCAAAATAGTCTCTATTTCGGTTTTTACCAATATCATTGCGCTTTTTGCCCCCATTATATGTATTGCTTTCTTTCCGTGGCTCATTTCGTTGAGCGAAACTGGATGCAAATACGTACCGTTGATGATTTGCATCAACTTCTTGAGCTAAAGCTAAAGCATGTGCTAAATCGTTTGGCCTTGAAGAAAAGAGTATATCACAAAGGGGCTTTTTAAGCCCAGAAATGAATATCCGTAAACCATCCTCTCTGTACTTAGAATTCAAAGCAGCGGTTATTTCGCTGCTGTTCCCATATGTCATAATTACTTTGTTTGCTATAAGAGTCAACTTTTTCTCTACCTCGTCATAAAATTCTGGTATAGACAAATCGCCCTGACGCAATGTGGAAAGCTCTTGCTCTATAAGGTAAATAGGTCTCTTATCGGAATAAGTAAAATCCAGTCGAGATATAATTGCTTCAAAATTTAGAACAGTATTGAACGAGGAGAGGACGCCATCCGCCGATCCAATTATTTTATTCCTAATTATAACAACAACTTGGTAATATTTACTAGTACCCCTAGAGCCTACATACAGCTTATGCACAGCATGTGCAGCGGCTCGCCAAGAAACATATCTGGCTTGATTCCCGTCGAATTCTGGTAACGATTTTACTGCATCGAGGCTTTCACTGCCAAAGGAACCTAAAATAGTTATTTCTTCGAACTTTTTACTAGTTACAGACGGTCTTGTCAAGAATCCGAGCTGCTCTGATAATTCATTAATTTTCCTTTCTAGAGCGTTTTTCTGATCGTCGATAATTTGCCTTTGACCTGCTATTGCCTCTTCGAGAGCAAGTCGAATAAACCCGTCTACCTGTTCAGCGTTCATTTTGATAATATCAAAGTCTTCTCAAAATTATGAAGTATAAGGAAATCGCCAAAGTTGTGGCTTACCAAAATATGTGATCTACAGTAAAATTTTGGCAATATAATTTTGGTAAAATTTTTTCTCTTGAAACTAAGTGCCTCACTTACCAGTGTACAAAAATATTTATCTAATGAATACAATTTCTCCGTAAGATTTAATTAAATTGGGTGTGCTGTGTTGAATCAGTGCCAGGTTTTTTTTCCTCTTTGGATGATGGTTTTCAGGTCACTTGTTCCAGGTGGTTAATAGATACGAAATTAATTTCTCGCAAGATGTAGTTGAATTGGGTGTACAGTGTTGAATTTTTGCCAGTTTTTTTAATGCGAGGCTTCCTTCCTTGGATGATGATTTTCAGGTCACTTGATCCAGATGGTAGATTTTGATGACCCTCAACTTCGAAGGTATTTTAGCAATTTAATAAAATTTTGTGGGTTTGTGCCCCACGTTGGGCGCCAATTAATGTATTTTAATGTTTTATTTAAATTAATTTAATTCATTTCAAAAATTATGAAACATCAATTCAAATTTTTAAGTGCAAGCACATTGGCTTGTATCAATATCCAAATCCAAAAGTAAAGTGAGCAATCGAAAAGTACAGCTGCCAGCTTAGACCCAAGGTATGCCAACCCAAAAGTAACTGTAATCGTTGCACTTCTTTGCCTACACCGTTTAGTTCGAAAACACCCTGGGATTTCTCAAACTTGTTGGGTGACAACAGGTTGCAGTTGTATCTTGGGCGCAGGCAGCTTTTGAAAGGCCTAGGGTAACTTATATATGTTTATGTATGCATTTTCCCCTTAAAATCTTTCAATCTTCCTTTAGATATGTTTCACTCTCTAATTTTAAAGAGTATTTGCACTTCGTTTTCAATATAAATTCAAATTGCATACATTATTTGTTTTCGGTTTTTTGTTAGTTTGTCAGTTATATAGATATATATAAGTACAAGTACATATACATATATATATTTTTATATATATATATTTGACTTCATTTGAACTCCTTGTTGTAGTTGTTATTGTTGGTATAGTTATTGCAGTTGTTGTAGTTTTTTT
Source organism: Drosophila austrosaltans (assembly GCA_035045865.1). Lineage (NCBI taxonomy): Eukaryota > Metazoa > Arthropoda > Insecta > Diptera > Drosophilidae > Drosophila > Drosophila austrosaltans. The sequence continues at coordinate 21,777,806 of JAWNOQ010000007.1, read as the reverse complement.
TCTATTTTTTTTTTTTTTGTTTTTGCCAACTGTCTTGTACTTTTATGGTCGCGCGCGTTCGTCTTATCAATAATTTATGTCAGATTATACCGTTATGTCACAATAAATTAAAGTTGGCAACTTATTTTCCAGGCTCTCAAGTCTCTTCGAGTCTTTCGCATTTTGTGGCTTGTTTTTTTTTTTTGTTTATTTTTATTATGGCCAAATCTGTCAGTTTAGTGGCACATTTGTTGGAAAATGGTCAACACTGGTCGGGGAAAGAAGGGTATGGAGGGGGTATATGTAGGAGATGAAGTAGCTCAAATTTCACTTGAGGCTAAACAATTTTCAATTAACTTGTTTCCCCTTAATTTGATTTATGAAGATCGCCGCCGCCTCCCCCCCCTCCTACTACTACACTCTTTCTTGCCATTAATGTCAAAGTTTAAGGCATTTTTTAAATGGAGAGGATTTGGATTTGGAGTTGGCGTTGAAATTGAAGCTGGAGTTGGAGCTGGAGTTGGAGCTAGCTGGGCCAACTGACTTGGGCGTTGATTAATGGTGGCGGCATTTTGGCTTCTATTTAGCTTCCAGCTTACTTCACCTGGTCTGGTCTCTCTTTGTCTAGCCAGGACTGGACTGGCTCACTCCATAAATGTTTGTTTCTTTTTTTTTTTTTTGTTTTTTTTTTGTTAACTTTAACTGCCAGTTGCAACTGCCACAACTGCCTAAAGCTATTTATGGCAGCTGTTTTGACCAGTGACCAGTGACCAGTTTTGCGGTTTGTCTATCGACTCAATCTAGGGTCAAACAAGAAACGGTACTTTTTTATATAACTGAACAATAATGTGTCGATTATCGATAGATTAATTGAAATTTTAAATGGAAATAAGATTTAAGTATTGAATATTTAATATTTGTAAATTGGAGCAGTTCCTTGATCTTCTTTAAAGTTTTTCTTTTGTATTTTTATGTTTAAAGAATCTTAAACTTTGCTATCAGATCATTCTCAGATCTTGAGAATATATATTTTTACATTTAAGCTATCTTTTAGCAAAATGATTTTCACTTAGATCTATATTAGATCTCTTATCTTAGCTCTTAAGTTAATATTTTTGTATTTTGAGAATCATTAAACAATATTTTCCGCATTATTTTTGATAAGAGATCTTTTATTAGATCTTAATAGATCTCTATGTTCTATATTAGATCTTTTATTGGATCTTTAGATCATTTTTTTTCTACTTTAAGGCATCTACATATAATATCTTCTGCATTATGAGATCTTTTATCAAATCTTTCATTGGATCTTCAGATCATTTTTTTCTTCTTTAAGGAAAGGATCTTTTCGGCATTATTATCAATATGAGATCTTTAAAGAGATCTTAATAGATCTCTGTGTTCTATATCAGATCTTTTATGTCAGAATCATCCTTTTTGTACTTTAAGAAATCCACAAATAATCTTTTCTGCATTAAGAGATCTTTGTGTTCTATTAGGATCTTTTATTGGATCTTCAGATCATTTTTTTCTACTTCAAGGAATCTATAAAAGATCTTTTAATTGATCTTTAACTTTCAACAATCTGATTTGCATTGAAATCTATAGTAGATTTCTTATTTTAAGATCATATTTTAAACAATCTTTAAACAATTTGATTTCCGTTAAGATCTCTAGACCAAAAGGTATTCATTAAAAATTTGAATTTATAATGATTTAAGATAAAAATTATACTAGTAGGAAGCCAAATTTATCCAGAATCTAAACAAATTAAGCCCTAAGGTGCATTCACTATATGGAAACTAATTTGTAGAACAGATTAACTAAACGCCCTAAACATAGAGTTGATATTTTTTAATTGAATTTGGATTGAAAAATCGTCTAAATTAGTTTCCGATGTATTTATAGTATTTCATATTGCTCCTATAGGTATCTATTCCTACGTTACCCTAAACAATGTTGATGACATTCAAATGAAAATTCAGTCAATTCTATAATATATCTTTTAGTAAATTTCACTATCAATATCGAAAAGCTTTAATATAAAACTAATTGAATTGTTAAAAATGTAATATTTCATTTAGATTTCTTAATTTTATATTACTTTTTCTGGGAACTTGTTAAGTTTTGATATATCAATTTGGGTTTGTTTACTTGATTAACAAAACCATTTTCAATGGTACAAAGATCTACTGATCTCATTTTAGCCAAGTTAAAAACTCAAAAATAATTAAGGATCGTTTAATTATCTTTAATTAAATATAAAATAAACTGATTGTATTGCAATTAAATGAAATTTTTCTATACTTTCTATGATAGTTTAAATATTTAAAAAAAAAGTACATCTAGTGATCGCATTTCAATATAATTTTGTAAAACTTTTCACGATCGTTTCATTAAATTCAATTAAATATAAAGTTTAAAGATCGCATTCCAATCTAATTCTTATTACCCAATACTTTCTACGATCGTTTGATCTATTTTGAATTTCATGATAAGATCTATTGACAAAAGAAATATAGATCGTATTCCAATCTAATCTCATTTCTCCAAAACTCTCTATGATCGTTTGATCTATTTTCAATTTCAACATAAGATTTAAAAAATTGAAAAATTGATCGTATATATTCATACTTTTATGATCGTAATAATATTGAAAAAACTATATGATATATTGATCGTTTTCTAAGCAAATCCTTATTACTCAATACTTTCTACGATCGTTTCATTATTTTAAACTAGAGTTAAGGAACAAAGATCGCATTTCAATCCAAATCAATCCCATTTCTGCAATACTTTCTAAGATCGTTTAATCTATTTTCAATTAAACAAGATTTTTAGATCGCTTTTTTTTCGAGTTCAATTCTAAAATCCTTTCATTATTTCTAAATCTACATTATATATATACAATCTGTATTTCAAATTAACTTTTCTATATTTTTTTACGATCGTTTCCATAGAAAAAAGAATTATAGATCATGTTTCAATCCAATTCAATTCCATTTCTTCAATACTTTCTATGATCGTTTGATACAATTTCAATTAAACATAAGATTTTTAGATCGTTTTCCTATACAATCCAATTTCAATTGAAAGTAAGATTTATAGATCGTTTTCCTATCCCATCTAATATCTCAGTACTTTCTAAAATCGTTTCATTATTTCTAATTCTAAATTAGATATATACAATCTGTATTTCAATGCAACTTTTCTATATTTTTTTACGATCGTTTCTATAGACAAAAGAATTATAGATCATATTTCAATCCACTTCAATTCCATTTCTCCAAAATCATTGAAATGATCATAAGTTCTATTTTCATTACGACTTTTCGATCATTTTCCTATCCAATCCTATTTGAATTGAAAGTAAGGTTCATAGATCGTTTTCCTATGCAATCCAATATCTGAATACTTTCTAAAGTCATTTCATTATTTCTAATTCTACATAAGATCAATGCGATCTGTTTTTCAAAACAACTTTTCAATACTTTTTACGATCTTTTCCATATTAGCTCTATAGATCTATTAATTTTCTATATATAGAATTGAATCATTTTAATTTGTTCATAACAATCTGATAATGAATAAAATTAGCGGAAACGTTGCTTATAAAACAATTGTTAATCTTCTTCAATCATTAGTTCAACTTAATGCTTCTATATTGATATAAAGTAAAATCAAAAATTCAAATCTATATACATATATATTTATGTACTTATATGTTGCCTATATATTTTTTATCTCGCAACCCAAAGTAATTGACGTAGAAACAACTAAAAACCAAATCAAATCACAAAAAATAACTTAAAGAGAATTAAAAAATAGCAAGGAAAAGAAAACAATTTTTATTTTTTCACTTACGTTCCTGCAAATTGGTTTTTTGAGAGGAGGTTTTCATGAAAAATAGTTAAGTATTTCGATTTCAACAGTTTATAATTGGGGAAATGTATCTAAAAGCACATAAATAACACACACACACACACAAAAACACACATATAAATGCAGATAGGGGTGAGGGGAAAGGGGCAAAAAAAAAAAAGCAACAACAACAACAAACGCGACAACAAAACGAGACAATTCATATACGATATACGTTCGTTCGTTCGATTTCTTTGGCTAGTTGTTGACTTTGGAACGGCGCAAAAGCAACTGAAAAGCTTCAACTTCAGATACGGGTCTATGCGGCTGCGGCACAGCGGCGTAGCGCAGAGCAGAGCAGAGCAGCGACGTAATGCAAAGCAGCGCAGCAACAGCGACGCAACCAACAAAGATGCGGGAAACGAAACTGCGTGCGTGTGTTTGTATGTGTATTTTGCTTGCATCCACATCCCAATCCCTAGACCAGGCCACTTGTCCTCTAATCTCAACGACAACTGACTGACTGACTGATTGACTGACTGATTGAAACAAGTAAGAAACGAAATACAACCATCATGATCCTTTGGCCAAACTAGTAAACTTGGCTAATTGCTATAGCAAATTGCTGATTGATTTGCATATATGCAAATTTTTTTTTTTTTTATCCTAATCTTTTTCGCTCTTTTCTGGGAGGTGGGGGGACTTGACACTCTTTTTTTTTTTTTTTTTTTGATGACTGTCACAATATTTGTTGTTGTTGTTGTTTCATTTATTTATTATTGCTTGTTGTTGTTATTATTGGGATTTTTTGTTTTTGTATTAATTGGCCACTTGATGTGCCCGTCGTCTCCGCCAAAAACAAAAAAAAAAAAGTAAAAATAAAACGTTGAGTGTTTTATGTAGTCAGCCAGATGGTTATGTCTTGATAAGAGCAAACCAGAGAAGGCAACCCGCATGGCTCATATATACAAACATATACATATATATATATATATGAGTATATGGTATGAGTATTATATCTATTATAGATATCGCGCCACATGCAAAAAAAAAAAAGGAACACTGTAAAAGCCGACAGAGATACATACATAGGAAATGACTGCAAATGAAACTCTACTTCAATTTACTATAATCTCAATTTAAGATTATCCATTATATACATATACATATATATATATATATACATATATATATATATATACATATGTGGCTTTTCTTAATAAAATTACTGTACTTTTCAGTTGGTGAAAGGGCATGCTTCACTGTTGGTAAATGAACAAATATCGTATGTTAGATGAGAATGTTGTCACAGCCCACACCCAATTTTGTTATTATAATGCCCAAAAAAAGAGGTATATTCACTATAGGGAGAAGTTTGCAAAAGCATCGAAAAGTAGGCATCTTCGACTATAAAAAGTATATATATCCTAATCTTGATCAGTATAATTCGCTGAGCTAGTATAATACTGCCTATCTGTCTGAATCTACGCATCCTTTTTCAATATCCTTAAAGCTACAGAGATGAAATTTTGCACATAAACTTCTTTTTACTACAGGCATTGCATATCTTGGAACTAACCCGATCGTATCACTATATCATGTAGCTCCCATAGAAGCAATCGATCCGAAAAAGGGTTTCTCATCATAAACTTTATTGGTTTTCAAGAGAATATTACGAAATTAAGTATATGTATATTTAAAATGCTTGTTAACATTTTCACCAAGTTTTACTAGAATCGGTTGACTATATCATATAATTCCCATAGAAGCGATAGGTCAAAAATATAGTCCAAGAGCAATAATTTTGTGGTTTTTAAAGTGATTATCACTATATATGGTTATTGTAAGTTTGGTGTATATAGAAATATTTTTTTTGAGTTTCAGCAGAATCGGTCCACTATATGCTATAGCTGCCTTAGGAATAATCAGATCAAAAAAAGGACAACTTTGTTTCTATTACTAGTTTCATATCAATTCAAGTTATATATAGTAAATAAGACTAATTGTAGAGTATACAAACTTCTTTATGGCCAAATTTAGCCCATCCTTTAAGTTTTTCTTTTACTTTTACCCTTTAATAATGCAATAAAATGGGTATATTAGCACTAAATGCATCATAGGCCATAGTGCTTAACTTTTAAGAACTTCTTTTACCTAGATCCTTATACATTATCCTTCCTATATACTACATATACTAGGTATCATATATGTATAAGTGGTTTTGGTTTTCTCAAACTAGAACCAAGATTTAAATTCCCCCAAGACTCTAAGAAATCAACATGTTCAATTTTGTTGTCTTTTTTTTTTGTTTTTGGGGTGTCGCATGTTGCATGTTGTTTCTGTCCCAGCGACGTGCAACATAAGCTTTAAGGCAATCACAACAGGCCAAAGAACCAGACACAGATCCAGACTCAGAGCAAAAAGAGGAAATGCAAGAACAGAAGCAACATTTTGCCCATTGCTTGGACAGTTTGTTTGGTTTAAGGAGTAGGTAAAGTTACATGGATGACAAATATGTTGGCACGCAATTCCACATACCCATTCCAATTCCCCATGCGACACGATCCAAGCAGAGAGAGAGAGATTTCATTCGCGACGGCACAACAAAAAAAAAAGAGAAAAACAAAATAAATGAAATAAAACCTGCCACATGGATAACGATGCAATTGAGGAAATGAAAGATATTAGAAAGCTAAAGACGGATCGACGAAGCGATAAGAACAAAAAAAAAAGTAGTAGATCTTAAGAGGGATCTTGCGGAGCCATAATTTTGTTGTGGAGTTTAGGAGTCCTTAAGAGAAAGCCTAAGAAATATGAACATTAATGAAAGAAAACCTGCCACAGGGATAATGCCATGCAAATGAGGAAACAACTAAAAAAGGAAAGCTTAAGAGAGATCGTTCGGAGCGATAACTTCGTTATCGATTCTAGGGGTTCTTAAAAGAAAATCCTAGATATATAAAAGAAAAACCTGATACATATATATGGAGAAGAAATAAGAAAGCGAAAGATGGATCTTCGGAGCGATAATAATAAAAAAAGATGATCTTAAGAGGGATTTTTTGGAGCGATAACTGTCTTATCGATTTCGGGAGTCTTTAAGAGAAAATCTAAGATTCTAATCGATCGATTCGAGGAGTTCCTAAAAGAAAAGTCAAAAAACAAATGAAGTAAGGAAGCCAAAGAGGGATCTTTCGAAGCAATCGAGGAAACGCAAGAAATAAGAAAGCAATAGAGGGATCTTTCGGAGCGATAATAACAAAAAAAGATGATCTTAGGAAGGATCTTTAGGAGCAATAACTTTGTCATTGATTAAGGGAGTCCTTAAAAGATAAAAACGAATAAAGTAAAAAAGGGAAGGTAAAGAGGGATCTTTTGGAGCGATTGAGGAAATGTAAGGTATAGAAAGCAATAGAGGGATCTTTGGGAGCGATAACAACAAAAAAAGAGGATCTTAAGAAGGAGCAACCACTTTGTTAACGATTCTAGTAGTTCTTAAAAGAAAATCTAAGATAAAAAAGAAGTGAGGAAACAGTATAAGTAAGGAAGCTAAGGAGGGATCTTTTAGAGCGATAACTTTGTTATCGATTCTAGAAGTTCTTAAAGTAAACGTTAGATAAACGTATATTAGATCGAGGCTAGAAAATGATGACTATCTGAACTACACATGAGAAGGATAAAGATAAAGAGTTAGGATATAAAACGATGAGTCTTTAACATGGTTGTAGATTAGATTTATAATCTGAGAAAACTAGAATGAGTCTCTAAAGCATATCTAAGAAAGATTGAGATTAGACTTCAACATTAAACCTTAGAAGGTCTTCAGACTTGATGAGACTAAGCCTTAAAGATCCTTTATTCTAGAAAATCTTTAGCTTTAGAGAGCTTTAGCTCTCTCTCTCTCTCTCTCTTAGTCGAACATTCGAGAGATCTTTAGCTCTAGAAAACTCTATTTACGCAAAATTTATTTATATTTTACTATGATTAACATTGTTTAAAAAAAAAGAAACATGTAGAAAAGTGACAGGTGGATGATACGTGTATAATAATACAAAGGGATGGGGGGGGAGGAGTCAGAGAGAATAGCTATTTAGCTATTTATAATGTAATTTCCACTAGCTTTTGGTGTGTGTTGAAATTACTGCAACGGCGCCAGCGTCATGTAATTTACTTTGACGATCATATACCGCTCCGCTCTCAGCTGTGGTTGTTGCCGTTGCTGCCGCTGCTTTTGTTGCTGCCGCTGCTGTTGCTGCTGCTGATGGGCCATGCTGACGTCAACGGAAGTTATCGTTCGGTTCGAGGCCGATGTTGTCGTTGTTGTCGTTGTCGTCTCAGCAAAGTGGCAGACGAAATGGTATGGAACCCCCCAAGACCCAACATTTTAAGTACCCTCCTAACCGACAACCCCCTTTCCCCCACTCCCTCCCCGTTCTCTATCCTATATTCATTCAACTAAATTCGATTTTGCGCCCTCAATCCCCCTAGACAAAGCTCCAATCCCAAAGCGTAAGAGAATGCTATTTGTGTGTGTGTGTGTGTGAGTGTGTGTTGATTAGATATGACAAACAAGCGACAGAAAGACCGTCTGACTGACTAACTGACTGACTGACTGACGCGATTCTCATGACTGACAACAACTGACGGCTATTGGGGGACTGACGGATGTGCACGAATATGTCATAAAAACAAAACAAAAACAGAAATAACAATAGCAACACCAACTAATAATAATGTTAGGTGTTATATGCGGCTCATCATGATGATGATGATGATCAACTCATCATCATCATCATCATCATCAGTGGTTTCTGCGGTTCTGCGGTTCTCCCTGCCCTCCACTCCACTCCACACATCTACGTCAGCAAAAAAAATTTGATGAGGCGAAGGCGTTGAAAAAAAATTAAATGCCATGACCGACCGACCAACCAACCGATCGACCCGATCAATGGGGGAATATTGTGTAAACCACACGTAACTGCTACACAGCGAAACAATCAGTTTTTTTTTTTTTATAACTATATACATATATTTATATAAGAATTTCACACACACAAATTAGTCAGTTTTTTTGAAATTTAATTACCAACTACAAAATCTGATCTTCTCTCAACTTGTACTAAATTTTAGTTAACTTTTAGGTAGGTTATATCTACTTTAAAGTGGCTTTAAGATATCGATATAATGGTTAGAATTCTTATTTTTTCAGTCATTAACTGGCAAAAGTATCTAAAAATATTGAGTGAAAATTTCAAATCAATCGGTTTAGACGTTTTTAACTTTCAAAGTTTTGAAAAAAAAAGTGGGCAAAGTTTTAGGAACGCGCGGAGTTGTCTTTGGAAATGGGCTAATTTCTAAAATAATTATCAGATCAATTTGAAATTTTAAGGTAATATTCCTAAAAATATATGCATTCAAAATATTTAAAACATAAAATTTTGTCATTTTTTTTTTTTTTCAAAATTTTAAACAAATAATTAACTAGAAGGATGGGCTAGCTTCGGTCGTGTCGAATTGCGTATACCCTTGCAAACTGTTATTTAACAATTACATATTTACAATGTGACAAACTCATTAGAAAGCATATAAAATATGTTTAACTTATATTAAAAGTTTGTAGCTTGAGAAAAAAAATTAATTCAACAGAAAAAGTTTTTTGGTCTGATTGTTACTATGGAAGCTATAGCATATAGTTAACCGATTTGACTGAAACTTAGCATAGACATTTCTATATATACTAAACTTTCAAATACCAAATACAATCGCTTTAAAAACACCCAAGTTATTGCTCTAAAACTGTATTCCTGAACGATCATTCCTATGGTAGCTATATGATATGGTCAACCGATTCTGAAGAAACTTGGTGAATATATTAGAAAGTATACTAAACACATAAACAACAAATTTTATAATAGTCCGATTGAAAAACAACAAAGTTATGGAAGTTTAACTCTATTCTCGACGGATTGTTCCTATAGGAGCTATATGATATAGTCATCCGATCGGTGTGATTCCGAGATATACAATGCCTGCGGCAAAAAGAAGCTTGGGTTCAAAATTTCAGCTCTGTAGCTTTAAGGGTCTCGGAGGAGATCGTGTTGATTCAGACAGACGGACAGACGACAGAGCTTAATCAACTCAACTCATCGTGCTGATCAAGAATATATATACTTCCTTCTATGCGTTGATCAAAATTAATAATTGCAAGGGTATAAAAATGTAAAGGAGTTTTATAAATGTGGAAAAAAAACTTTCTTTGATAGATTATAAATAATTATAAATCGACTATTAACTTTCATATTGAAAACTTGAATTTCTCGCAGTGTAAGTAAGAGCATATCATACATGGCTGAGGTTAAGTCGGCTCATATTTGTATATACATATATATATCGTTTGCCTTTTAAAGGTTAATTTTCTTCTTTTCTTTTAGCAATTTATCATTAATAATATTTCTGTTTTTGTTTACTTGGAAATGGAGTTTTGCGAAACAAAAGAGCAAAGGCGGCCAGTGACGTCAGCAACAGCATCAGCAAAAGATTTTTTTTTTTTTTTTAATAAATAAAAAATAAAGCCTACGCGATGAGACAAAAAAGAAAGAAACTCACGCAAACTAACCCCCCGCTCCGCCCCGCCCCGCCCCAACCGATCTGCATGTATATGGAATGTGAAATAAACAGAATGAAAAACGAAAACCACAAAAACAAATCATTTCAACTCTTGTGACAGGTTGGATAAACAATGTGACACAAAAGCAACTTGATGGCCAGGCCCAAGGGGTAGATATTCCAGGAAGTGATATACAAAAAAAAAACAGAAATTCAACTACAAAATGATATTGTTTTGATAAAAAAATATATATATATATAAACACAAACAAATTCTTGGTAATTGGAGTTTCCATATTATCGAAATCCCAGGAATCTATATCTGCACTTGGAGAAAAATGAAAAAAACAAAATCAAACCCAATAAACAGAAAAACTAGAATGTTGTGTTAACTTCAACAAAGATGAAGCTTGCATACCCTTAACGATTTTTCGTTTATGGCAAGTGATAAGAAGGACCTTTAATACAAAGATTGATGTAGACGTAAGGAATCTCTTTTAGACCCAAGAAATCTGTTTAAGACCTAAGAAATCTCTTTTAGACCTCAGAAGTCTGTTTAAGACCTAAGAAATCTGTTCTAGAATCTGTTTTCTTGTTAAGAAAGCTGTTTCGAAGATCTAAGGATTTTCTTTTAGATCCAACGAATCTGTTTTAGACCTAAGGAATCTTTTTTAGACCTAAGAACTCTCTTTCAGACATAAGCAATCTATTTTAGAGCTCAGAAATCTGTTTAAGATCTGCTTTAGACCTTTGAAAGTTATTTTGAATCTAAGAAATCTGTTCAGGAAATCAAGGATCTGTTTTAGACCTAAGGAATCTCTTTTAGACATAAAAAAGCTCTTTTAGACCTCACAAATCCTTTTAAAACCTTAAGAATCTGTCCAGGAACACAGAAATCCGTTTTTAAGTTAAGGAGGCTCTTTGGAAGATCAAAGGTTTCTCTCTTGGATACAATTAATCTACTTTAGGCTGATCTAAAACTTAGAAATTTATTTTTCAGCTTAGGAAGCTGTTTAGAAGATCTAAGAATTCTGTTTTAGATCTAAGGAATCTGTTTTGGACCTAAGGAATCTGTTTCAAGTCTAAGAAATCTCTTTTAGACATAAGAAATCTTTTTTAGACCTCAGAAGTCTGTTTAAACAGACCTAAGAAATCTGTTCTAGAATTTATATATCTGATTTATAGTTAAGGAAGCTGTTTGGAAGATCTAAAGACTTTGTTTTAGACCCAAGGAATTTCTTTTAGACCTCAGAAATCTACTTTAGACCTTTGATATTTATTTTAGATCCAAGATATCTGTTATCAGAAATCGGGAATCTGTTTTCTAGTTATCAAAGGATCTAAGATCTAAGAAATATGTTTTGGATCTAATTTAGGCATAAGGAAACTATTTCAGATCCAAATCTGTTAAAATTCTAAGATCCTGAACATAAAATCTAAGCATAAAAATCATTTTATTAGAAATTCGTATTATAGTAATATGATATAGTCAACCAAATTTGGTCAAAATTTGACAGAATCGTTGAAAAGTTGTAAAAAATTAATAAAAATTAAACAAAAGTTACTTATACCAAATATTTTTTCTAAAACTAATCGTATATATATTACGATTATATACATACATATGATATAGTTGGCTGATTTTCAATGAAGTAAGAAAGTGTTTATTTAGATTTTTATTTATGTTTAAAGCATTTATATTGATGCTAAATACCAAATTTCTTGAAAATTGCTTCGAAAAGAACAAAATTATTGATCTAAAAGAAAATTTCTATGATAGCTAGATTATAAAGTCATTCGATCAATATGATTCCAATATATGAAACATTACTTTGTTCGAAATCAGGATTATATATCTGACTAGCTTTATCTAGTCAATAACTCTACTCTCTAAGCGTTACAAACTTCCAATGAAAATGTATATACCCTTTTTGTTTTTGCAAGGTTATTGAAATCCCATGAGCGTTTAAAAGTAATTCCCATAGAAAAGAATGCCTCTCTGTAAAGTTCTCATTATGAAACTGGCATTAATGACGCAGGTACAATCTTTATATACTATATATACAAACATATATGAGTTGTATATACTTTTCATGTATGTCTGTAGTTATGGCATATATGACTTTATCTGGTTTTAATGTAATTTACAAGCAAAACAAAGTGAGAGCAAGATAAGCGTACGTTAGGGCTAGACATTGAGCCATAACAGTGATTACTTCTACTCCCAGTCCTTATGTTAAGGCTGTCCAAGTATATTTAACAGCAAATGTTAACAGTTGGAAAACCGTTAGAACAAGTGTATCCAAATATAACACATTTTGTAAATGCGTCTGTCATAATTATGAAAGATATTTGTTATGCCATTTCCATTTTATTCCAGATCGTTCTCTCTCTGTCTTTCTTTCTCTAGTTCTTTCTGGCATAAAAATGCCATAGATAAACTCTTGCAGATAAGCGCCTTTAACATCATTAAATACAAACGGTAAATGTATGTATGTAGTGCATAAACAGGTCTATATATGTATATATATATAGGTATGTAAGTATATGTACTAAACAAAAGGTTGATAAATATTTGTATAACTTTATTATTATTGTTTTTTTTTTTTCTCTTTCTTTTTTTCGTCCACTTGTTCTCAATAAAAAAACTGTCTAGGGTCATTTTAGATGCCATTTCTCATACACGTATATATATCGTTAACTATGTATATATATATGTATATATATAGATATCTTTAAACTAGTTAAGACACAAATTGCTAGCGACAAGAAGTTGTTTGATATAACTTTTTTTTTTCATATTTTTTTATCAGCTCACACAAATTTCAACATCCATTCCAGCCAAAGTGAAGTTCCTACAAAAAAAAAAAAAAAAACAAAACATACAACGGAACCTCATTTGACGTGTGTATGTATGTGTGTATGTGTGTGCGTATGTGGGAGATAAGATAAAAGCCAAATTAATTAACAGCCTTTCGAGGCAAATATGCACACACACAGAGACACAAGCACACACACACACTTACTTATATTCTCATGCATTCACAAACGTTCTTCTTTACTCACACACGCACACAAAGCAAAAAAAAGTAATAGTTAATAATAATATAATAATAATAATAATAATACATTAACAATAGTGTGAAAAAAAGTCACGCTATATATGGATTTTTTTTTTGTTGTTGTTGTAGTTGTTTTTTTTTATTCTAAATTGAGATTTCCCTTAATTGTGACGCCATCATAAATTCCCTCTCCATGGCTGCTGCCGCCTACCTTCTTCTTCTGCTGCTGCTGCTGCTGTTGCTGCTGCTGCTTGGATGAGCCATCTTCTTCATCATCGTCACTTAGCTGAGTGGCTGCCAGCAATTCGCTAAGCTGCTGTTGATTCAGTTCACATTCTCGTTGCTTTTGGCCATCCAGTTCCTCATCTTCCTCCTCCTCCTCCTCCTCCTCCTCCTCCTCATCGGCACTGCTGCTGCCGCCACTGCCACCGCTCCCACCGCTCTGTGTTGTGCTCGATGATTTGCGACTGGCTAATGCAACTCTAACACCATTTACAATACATTCACCGCCATCTAGTGCCGATATGGTGGAACCACAATAATATAGATTACTACAACTGCTGGCAGCACTAACATCCGATATTTGTCCATCATCTTTTGCACCAATGCCACCCACACAGCCTGCCATGCCTGCAGATGATATGGTTCCCGTTTCTAATGAACAGCGACGTTGTCCTTTAGCTCTTTGTAGGCGAAAATATTCCATTTCCTCCATACTAATGCCACAGGCAGTAATGTCATCCGAATAATCGGATACAACAACAGATGGTGTACGAACATAACGTACACCGGCCAGACCACCCAATTCGCTTAAACAACTCTGTGTGGATTCGCGACGTGATGATGATGATGGCGCCGGTGCCGGTACCATACGCTCCTCTAGCAATACTTTAGTTGGTATTCCAATTGCACCAATGGTATTGCCTGTGGGCGATGTCAATGGTGAATCTGGCAAGGCGGTGGGCTCGGCTAATGGCAGTAAGGCTGGTCTTAGGGGCAAATCAGTGACAGTTAGTGTCATGCGACGTTGCGGTGGTGCTGGTGGTATAGTTGCCTCCATTGAGGCATCATCGACTTCTAGGCCCAATGCTGAATCGCTGCTCGAACAGCGTGTGACTTTTGGTTTATTTTGTTTATTATTGAGATTATGACCGGTAATGGCCTCTTCGTTGTCACTGCTATAGGGACTGAGGCCACTTAGGGGCATACCCTCGTCTGTCATACGTTTCTCTTCTAAATTTGTTTCCATCATTATATTTTGCTCCTTGGATGTCATATCCTGTTGTTTCTCCTTAACGATCATGGCTTGAAATTTTTCTATTAATTGTTTAATATTATGTTCTGGTTGTTGTTGTTGTTGTGGTTGTTCTCTCTTCGGCTTTGATTCTCTCTTAAGTTTTGTTTTCTTTTTGAAATCTTCTCCTGTTCCTTCTTCTGCTTCTTCTTCTTCTTCTTGTATATAAATATCCTTGAAGAAGTCTTTACGCAATTGCCGCCTATGCTGCTGCAATTGTTGTAGCTGCAATTTCTGTCTGCTCTCCTCGGTGTCTCCTCTTTGTCTGATTGGGCTTGTCGTTTGTTTCGCTGTTCTCTGATAACTAAAATCCATTGGCTCTGCCAGCTTGAATTTATTTTCATTGTCGTTAGCGGCGTCGGCTGCTGTTACTGTTACTGCTGCTGACGCTGCTTGTGCTGTTGACGTTAGCGTTGCTGTTATCTTTGCTATGGTGCTGGCAGCAACAACAGTGGCGGGGGCGGCAACGGCGTCGGCGGCATTCACGCGGTCGCGGCACGCACTCATCGTTGTTGTAAACTCGGTTTTGGTTTTGGTTTGGTTTGGTTTTTGCGATCGTCGCACACACACATACATATGTACATATACACACACACACACACGCAGACGCGAATTACCGCGCACTTTCACATATTTTCTATTTCTTTTTTTCCTTTTTTTTTTTTGTTATTTCGTTTTTTATTTTATATTATTCTCTGGCGGTGGCTGCTGCTGCTGCTGCCTGTCTGCCTGCCTGCTAACGCCACCTGCCGCAGTCGTTGCTAAACTGTTTTGTTGTTGGCTTCTCAGTTTTGGGGATGGCTGCTGGCTCCTATTGAATTTGGAATTGGAATTGAAATCGCTTGGCTTGGGTTTTGGGGTTGAGGTTGGGTTGGGGTGGGGTGGGGTATGGTAGGTAACTCTCTGTCTTTCTCACACTATTGTGTGTGTCTCTGTGTGTCGGAATTGTGATCTTGAAACGTTGACGCAATGTGCAATGATCCCTCATATAAACGCATACAAACATACACACACACACACACAGAGACAGTGGATTGGGAGGGGGGTATTGCTTGTAACGGCTTATTTATATATCATTTGTTGTTGTAGTTGTTTTTGTTACTATTGTTGCCGCTCCAATTGCTTTGCTAGTTGCTTTTATTTTCTTAACTTTAATTGCATTTAAGCACAAGCACACACACACACACATATACACATAGACAGAGACGCACGCATACAACCGCAGATACCGACTGACAGAATGACTGACCATGTCTATACTAAACTGACTTACAATGGGCTTTAACAACGTCAGTACCGTTTTTTATTTTTTTTTTTGTTGTTCGTTCTTTTCGTCATTTAACAGACGATTTAAATTTTATTATCCGGAAAATATATTTATATATATTTACGTATACGTAATAAAAAATATGTACATATGTAAATATTACTCATACGACGTGATGGCACTCACGTTCAGAGCAAATTGGCCTAGCAAAAATAATATAAATAACTAGATCGAAATGAACATTAATGTCACACACCTGCCATAGGACAGTTGGATGTACATATGTAAAGTGCATTAGGTAAAAGGCCTATTAACTAGTTTTAGTCGTACTCTAATCCAAATGAAATATAGAAATTCTTCTTAAATTGAAACTGTCTACTAAATTGTGTGATTTATAACCCCACTAAGGTTATTAATTTTAAATGAAATTCAGACTAAAAGATAAATATTTTATTACTTTTTGCAGAAAATCTCCTATTTTGTTTTACAAGTTTCAAATAAGAAAATCAAATTTCATTTCATTGTAAAGAGAGAGAAAAGAATTTCAATGATTCATTCATTGACAAAATTACAAGCTGTGGCCCATTGTGCGTTGCTTGTTGGAGGGCAGATGGATAAGGGGTACTACTCCCTCTCTATGACGTCAGTGCATAAGCATGACGCGTACTTTTTGTCAGACGACGCAGACGCAACAGTACGGCCAGAGACCTGATCATGTTGGATCAACAAAGCCACAGGGGACGCGCAAAATTGTGGCATGGTTATGCGAGAGGGTATGGGGAGGGAAGGGAAGGGAAAGGTAGGCATTTCGAGGGTGCTGGCACACCTAAGCGATCACTCATACAACCTGTGGGCATCATCATCATCATCATCATCATTGTCAAACGTACAACTTGACGGCAAAATTGCCAACGGTATAAATAACAAGTAACAATTAAAAAAAGAAAAACAACAACAAACGAAAAAAAAAAAAAATTGCAATTTTCGTGAGAATGACGTATGGAAGCAGTTTACAATTTACCACACACACACACACACACTATCGACTAGCTATGATGTATGTATGTATGTTTGTATGTATAATTGCGAAATCAAAACCACTTTGGGCTAAACACACCTGCGATCGAGATCGATATATATATATACCAAGTGTACATGCGTATGTGTGTCTTATGAGCAATTACGTCAATCCATTTCGATGAGAAGGTAAAAAAAAGAAAAATATACACATATAAGAAATACAATATTTGAAGAAAAAAAAACAACTATCATAAATAATGAAACCCTTAGATACCCTTAACAAGATGTCCCCCACCCCCTCTCTCTCTCCCTCTCTCTCTTTAACAATGTTTATTTATAACCATGTTTATCTAGAATAAATTTGTTAACTCTTTCTCTATCTTCTTCTTCTATTTTCGACCTTTTTCAAAGGTAAATATTAGAAAAAGAGAAAAAAAAAGCCGTTCCCATGAGCATTTTTTTTTTCTTTTAAATAATCTTTAGCTATGATATGATAATGATAATAAGACATCTATATATGTGTGTATATATATGATATGTCTTATATACATATGTACAGTCAAACTTGTCTTTTTCGAATTTTTACCAATTCGAATTCTTTCGAACAAAAATTTACGGCACTTTAAGTAAGAAAGAAAACGAGCTTTAAAACAATTTTAGAGATTTTGTTCATAATATACATATGTAGTCCGATTTATTTTCAGAGATAAGACACATTGTTGAGGAAATTGTAATACATACCCTCTACATTCCAAATTTCCAGTATATATAATGCATTTCTCTTACTATATAAAAAAAAAAAGAAATATCTTTTAATTTTCATCTAAGTAATCTCAATTGAATTTATTTTTATTGTCAAATTTAATCAATTGTCTTTCTGATATCGTTGCTAGCAGAGATAATTGAAACCCCCCAAAATATATTAGAAGGATTGTTCTTCTTCTCGCTCTCTCTCTCTCTCTCTCTCACTCTTACTGCTTGCGTTTTTTGTCCCAGTGACCGAAATAGCCAGCAACTGGTTGAATAAACTTTAAAAAAAAAAGCTTTAACTGTTGAAGAAGAAAAAATAAATAAAAAGCTTAGACGTCTATGCGAACCGGACAGGAAGGTCAAAAGTTCTCTGCTGGGTGTGAGAACAATTTTGGCAAATGCATTTTGACACTCTTATTTACTTGCGCCCTCTCTCTCTCTCTCTCTCTCTCTGCTTTGAGGCGAGCCTTTACGCACGCGCATTTCAGAGAGAGTCTGCTTGTGCGTCTGTGTGTGTGTGTGTGTGTGTGTGTGCGTGCGAGAGCATTGAAATGATTTTGCAAATTACATTTGTTTACTTTTTTATACTGTTGCTGCTAAAAATATTGCTTCTGTTTTATATTTTTCTTATTAAATTGTAATCCGATCCGTAATTAATTATTATTGTTTTAATTGTAGTAGTAGTAAGAGGAATTAAAGGTTGTTTTTTCTTTTATTTTTTTTGCCGCGTATCGTTTGCGTTTCACAACGACGACTCAAGCAACTGTAACTGACTGAAACTGAAGCTCTGCTCTCTTAGAAGGAGGCTTGGCCATATTATTGCGTTTAATCGGTATACGCAGTGACAGCACCTGTCGCTGCTGTTTGCTGTTGTTGTTGTTGTTGCTGTTACTGCTGCTACTTCTGTTCTGCTTTGCTCGAAAGCTTCAACACACTGACTGAGAGAAAACTATTAAAAACACATTAAAAAAGATAAATAAGCTATAAATGATGTGAAATGACCTTAACCCAATTGAAAGTTATCAATATGGTTTAGTAGGTCAAACAAAAAAGAGAGTTTTAGCATGAAGAAATATAGTTTCTATATAATTACATATGTTTCTTGATATTGAATTACATGCAATGACTAAGCTTTAAATTAAAAAGTTTTGGTTTCAATTTAAATTAAATTAAAAGTTCTCGTTCAGGGTTAGTATTACAAGTAACTCTGAGTTGAGAGGATCACTCATAAATTTTAAGTTTTCGCTATACTACTAGTCTTATACAGTTGATCTTTTTTATAGTAAATTTTTATATAATGAAGATCTTTGTATAGTGAAAGACACAGATTTCTCATTCTATATATGTATGTTGAGTATATATATTATCATTTCTATACAATTAAGTTCTTTATAATGAAATTTCTATATAACGATATCTCCATATAAAATGAAGCAAGCAAGTCGTCCCTGCCGACATTGAGTATGCCCTGTACCAACTAGTTATATTAAATAAAGTCAAACACCCTCGAAACAGCCATCAATTGTACACAAAATTCCCTTTAACACGCGGCAACAGAGAACACATGCTGTCTCGCTCACTCTTGCCAGCCAATGTCGCCCCTTGGCAGTTCAATACAAAACGCATTTACGTAAATCTCCGATATTTATTGTCCGATTTTGATCAAATTTGGTCAGCTGTTGCATGTTGGCTACATTATTAGGTGTGCCAAATAGGACTACGATATCTTTTATATAGCTCTAATAATTTGTTTTTTCTAAATCACGGAGGCGGAAGTGGGCGTGGCAAAAGTTTGAAACATCCTTGATCTGCCTATGCATTAGACGGATGTTTACACCAAATTTGGTAGCTCTAGCTTTTATAGTTTCCGAGATCTAGGTGTTCATACGGACAGACAGACAGACGGACATGTCTCAATCGACTCGGCTAGTGATGCTGATTAAGAATATACATATGTATGTATGTACCTTATGGGGTAGACTTTAACATTAACTTTTTACTCTATGGGTACAGGGTATAAAAAGTTTCTTTATAATGAAATTTCTATATAATAAAAATTCTTTTCATTTAAATTTCTATATAATAAAGATTCCTATTTTATATATATATTATATATTTTCCATATAATAAAGTTTTTTTACAATAAACTTTCTATATGATGAAGAATTTTTATATAATGAGGTTATTTAAGAATAAAGTTTCTATATAATGAAATTACTATATACGAAAGTTTCTATATAATGAAATTTCTATATAATAAAAGTTTCCTATATGATGAAGTTTCCATACAATAAGTTTTCATTGAGTGTAATTTCTACATTATGTGCTTTTAATATAATGAAATTTCTATATATATATTTTGCCTACAAAGTTTCTATATAATGATACTTATCTTCTGCTATCTACTAGTAGGCAGGCTCTACTGTACTTACACGATGTTTTTTAAGCTCCACGTCCTTTGTTTAGCATTAGTCTAATATCATTCTAACAAAGGTTCCATTTGTTATGGAAATTCATCCAAAGTTTCTTACTCAACAGGATTGTCAAACCGGGAGGAAAGCTTAAGGTAAGCTTTGACCTAACGTTCACACATCTTCATAGGGAGCTTAGAAAGAGCTTTGATCATTAGGTGATCCATTTACAGTTCGTTCCTGTTTCCTGTGGATTATCCTTGCCACCTTATCAAAGTTGGAGACTACTAAGTTTCAATATTTAGTTTATAGTTAAACAAATTGTGGTCTTTGTATATTGTACAATAATATCATTAAATTTCATGATTTTAGTCGTTTATTTCATTTGTTTTTTGTTCTCTTACGTTTTCAGTGCATTCATTTGAATGATAATACATATTACAATCTCTTCTTATACTATATAAATATAGTTGTAATTCATTTATAATTTCTTTTTGAGTTTTCGTTTTTTATGAAATATATACAACGAACTGCTCTCTCTTTCTCACTCTCAATGGTGATCGTTTGCATCGTTTAGAATCTATTATGAAATAGTAAATCCGGTTGTGAAAGCGTCTTCTTTAGATTCCTAACACTGATACGTCGACGATCGGCAGTACATCTATATATATATCGGATGAGGATTACATTATATGGACAGGTTATGGTGGCAAGGCAACATTTTTAAATGGTAAATTGAGACGATGACAACCATGTAGAAGCATAAAGGGGAGGAGGGAGGGAGAATTGCTTGGGAGTTTACGGCAGGAACCATCACCATCATTATAGGATTGATCCACAACTTACTCAAATATCCGATTCTTGTACTCAATCATTATTCTTACACAATCGGCTAATGTTTCGCCCTCTTGGATTAGCTTTTGCAACTCCTGGACATGAGCACCTTCAGGTACAGTATGAAAAATTGATGGTGTTATCGATATGGCCAAAGATTGTGAATTGATCTGTTGCAATGGTACCTTGGTGAGTCTATTGGCAAATTGGAATAAAAGAAAACATGATTATGTCTTAAGGAAGTTCGATCATTAATTTACCGATTTAAATGGCCAAATATATATTCCATAGTATCCCGATTGATTTCCGGTAAAGATCGTATCAGTCTTTTCAATATATCCAATTTTAAAGAGAATTCAGTAAGCACTACACAAAAAAAAAAAAACCATTAAAACTAGAAGATTTACTTATAGTATATAATTATAATTACTCACACCATTGCTGTGGATTGCCTATAAAGGTTTTTGCCTCATTTACACTTATTAAAGGACTTTTGATCTCACGTAGAAATAGTTTCAGTACACCGGTTAGAGTATATATATCAACTTTTGAATGATGCAACGATTCATAGTCATTGGCATCGATATTGAAGCGTAAAGTTTGTATTTTCGTATAATCCCCACATTGTCGATAGATACCACTAATCGGTTCTGTAGATTGACGATATTTCTTCTCGATCAGATCACAACAATCGACAACAATACGGGGTACAGTTTTATGCTGATCATGCTTGAGAACCAATTCCAATTCTGTATCAAAACATGGCTCATCGAAGAATATATGCTTTTCCCTTAAGGTCTCAACCGAAGGACGGGATTTCCACCAATTCGATAGATTCATCCAGGCAGCAAGACGTGAAGTTCCCCCACCAACATTTCGTTTACCACTAGGTTTAACATCCGGTGATGTTTTACGATCTCTCTCCTGTATTAGTTCATTCAGTTGTCGTGTCAATTCGCTCACTTTCACCTCCAATTCGTGTGTATAGCTGGTCTGAGCCTGCAGATCCTGCTCCAGTGTACCCATCCGTTGCTTGAGATCATGCCATTGTTTCGAACAGGCGGCACAACATTCCCTCGAACGACTGCTATTTGAACGTACTGCAGCTGGACTCACTGTACCCGCTGAACTTGAATTTGAATCCAAACTGGTATTCGATACCAATGCCATTGATTCATCCGCAAAGAGCCGTGTCAGATCCTTTGTACTATTACTCTTAAGTAATGCCAATTTATTCGGTTTCCTTCGCAATTCTCTAAGCAAAACCACAGCTTCCGGTCGTCCAGCATCAATATTCACTGTCGCATTAAGCGAACTCTGCGATCTCACATAGATTTGTGAGTTTGTGGAGGATGATGATGTGGTACGATCACGAAAGCAATTCATTAGAGTTTTATTTGGCTGTCTACGCTCATGGGCCACATAACCGGCAGCACCCAATATCATGTGCGTTGAGTCGGGAGTTCCAGGCGTTACTGGCATGTTTGCATTTACATATATATGATTCTTCTACTTGAATCAGTCTAAATGCTTCTCGATTGACTAACCTCGAGAGGACTTATCAACTCTCCCTTCCTCTCTCTCACTCCTCACTATACAAAACATTCATGCGATTGCAGTTGATCAGCTTCTTCTTCTCCTTCTTCTTCTTCTTCTTATTCAGTCTTTCCACAAAAAGTGACGTCAGCTCCAGTTGGTTTCAATTTCTGTTAGTTCTGCTTCTTGCCACTTCCTTCTTATCGACAACGACACTCCAACACACTATAAGGGAAAACAAAAAAAAAATTTATTCGATCATATAATAATTTCATTTGCCATAAACAGTGAAGACTCTTGAATAAAGAAAGCAAAGCAAAGCACTAGCTAAATTAGAGAGAGAGAACAAAAAATGTAAATTGGAAACTTTAAAAAACTGCACAAATTCTTAAAAGAAGTAAAATATTAAGGGTTTTCTATTAAAAACTTTTAATAAACATCAAAAGAAATGGAATTAAATATTTTGTTTTTAAAATTTAAAGAATTTGAATGCAATTTCAAGTGATATACATTATTAGAAAATCGATTTTTTATACAAAAAGAAACATTTATTTTGATTTGAAATCTAAAAAGTCGTGAGAAAATTGTTAATATATGATTTCAAATTTCAGTAGTCAAGATATATCCTTCTGATCTAAAACTTTATAAACGTTTCACTTGATTTAAAGTAAAAGTAATCACGATTAATCGTCTCTATGTGATTCTTTATATCCGTTTCATTTGATTTCATATATAGGAAGTCGCGGTTAAATTCTTTCTATCTTAAGCTTTGCGTGATTTTAAGTAAAATTATTCACAATAAATAACGAATTTTGTCTAAATAGTCATGATAAATCGTTTTTAACTTAATTTTTATATCTTTTTCATTTGATTTTAAGTAAAAGTAATATCGATAAATATCGAATTTTGTCTAAATAGTCATGACAAATCATTTGATTTTAAGTAAAAGTAATCACGATAAATCCTTTATAACCAAATCTTCATATATAACCGTTTCATTTGATTTCGTATATAAGAAGTCACGATCAATTCTTTCTATCTTAAGCTTTACGTGATTTTAAGTAAAATTAGTCACGATAAATATCGAATTTTGTTCAAATAGTCATGATAAATCATTTTAAACTTCATTTTTATATCCTTTTCATTTGATTTTAAATAAAAGTAATCACAATAAATCCTTTATACCCAATTCTTTATATACTTTATAACCGTTTCATTTGATTTCGTATATAAGAAGTCACGATCAATTCTTTCTATCTTAGTCACGATAAATATCGAATTTTGTCCAAATAGCCATGATAAATCATTTTTATCTTCATTTTTCTATAGGAAGTCACGATAAATTCTTTATATCTTAAGGTTTATGTGGATTTTATACGATTTCAAGTAAAATTAGTCACGATAAATCGTTTATATGTCATTTTGTATATCCGTTTCATTTGATTTCATATATAAATAGTTTCGATAAATCGTTTGAATTTTAATATTTATAACCGTTTCATTTGATTCGATCTAAAAGTAATACCGATGAATCCTTCCTTCTATATCTATAAGAATAAGTATATTTGTCATGATATGTATAGAGAGAGTATATACATACATATATATGTTTCCAGATTTTGTGTTAGAATATATCTATACATATATACCACGATAAATATATGTATATATCTAAACAATGAGTTTGTCGTGACTACTTTTACTTAAAATCATCTAAAAGTAGATGTATATATATATATATATATATATATATATGTTAAATTTCACTAAATCTATGAAACAGAACCAAAAAATCTATTTTCTGATTTGATATATATCAAAATGAAATCAATATAATTGCAATTTTAAACAGTTTGTAGTACAAATTCTTTTGATTCTTTTAAAACTTGATTACATTAACTGCCCATTTGTTCATTTTAGCGAGTGTCCACTGTTGTCCACATTGTACCCACCTAGGGCCCGGCGTTTCCACTATATATGTATGTATATATATCTCCAGACAAGTGCCAATTTCCCGTCTTTGCCACTTGGTCTTGGATTACTCTTTGCTTTGGCCTCTTCTCTTTGCTGTAAACTTCTCTTTCTTCACTTCTCTGTGTTGTGTTTGTGGTTTCTTTTTTTTTTTTTTTTTAAATATTTATTGTGGTTTTTCTGTTATTGTTAGACTTAAATATACATATATATTATTTTTAAATGTATTTGCATTTATGACGCAGTTTTGCTGACTTTTCCCAGTCAGCTCCGATTTCAACTGACTAACAACCCCGAGAGACTGTGTAAGGGAATTTCAGTTAAACTCTTTCAATTCTTCTTATCGAATCGCTGGCAGAATATTGAAGCAGAGCCCACTGGCAGAGGCATCGTCCACATTGATAAGATAAGAAATTAAAAACAAAACGAAACCATACACTATATATACATATATAAATAAAACTATATAGTAAAACTATGTATAACCAAAAATGTTGATAATGCATTCAATCTCCCCCAACCTTCCCTCCATACTTATGGATAATCAGCGAAACGATTCGATTTAAACCAAACTATAGAAAAAAAAAGACAAACAACAAAAGGGAATGTGTAATAAAATGTAATGTAATAAATAAAACCTTTTTCATTTCTATTTATAATAATAACAATTAAGGATAATGTCTGCTTATTCCATAGATTGACTCAAAGAGAATTTGAAATATTTCTTTATTTCATAAAGATCTTTTGTATATAGCCAGAACTGGATAGATGTGAAAATTATGTGTTTTAACAGAAACATATATATATATTCTTGTTCATTTACAAAGTCTTATCTTTGCCTTAATCAATATATATTCACTTCTATAACGATCCTATCCATTCCTGTGCCATAAACTAAACTATTATCAAGTACTCTTTAAGCTTTTCCCTTTTCTCACATCTTCTCTTGCTCTTTGTGGTTACCTAAACCTGCTTCTCTCACTGTGGTACCATGCGATTTCATATGTCCACTTAGGCCAGCATATTGGGCAAATCCTTTGCCACATATTTTACATATATAACGCTTCTTTTGGGCATGTATCTCTTTGTGTTGTCGCAGATATTTGGAACTGGTAAATGTCTTCTGACATATATCGCATACCTTATCACGAACATTTAAATGTGCCTTGATATGATCATTGAGTACGGCCTGTTCGAAGAAACTTTTGCCACATATATCACACTTGCCGCATGGCCTTTGCTCATGCCTCCGCTTGTGCCGAGCAAAATAGGATAGGGAACGAAAACGACTGCCACAAATGTGACAACAATATGGCTTCTCTCCGGTATGTTGTCGTCGATGGGTATGTAGATCGGAATTGCATGCAAAATGTTTGCCACAATCCTGACAAATTACTTGCTGTTGCTCATCCGTCTGGTCAAGATGTTGCCGTCTCATGTGTAGGCTGCAACTGCTCATGCGGGCAAATTGCCTTGCACAAAATGGACAATCGAAGGGCAACGATCCATTGTGAGAGGCCAAATGTATTTTATGGGAATCGACACTATTTAATATTAACTGACATTGCCAGCATTTGAAGGGGGCCAAGTGATCCTCTAGGAATTTCAAATGGTCATAGTATATATATCCGGGAATCAGTTTTCTATTTTCATAATCTATTAAGTTTTTTCCCATTAAGCGTTTCTTCTTCTCTCTTTGATAGTTTTTGCGCAGACGATAGATGAAACGTTCCAATTGGCATGGCTGAAATGTAATTTTCAATTCATTTTTACATAGATCCAGGAGCTGCTCTTTGGCCTCTTGACGGACATGCCTTAAACGGCAGGACATATCCTGCATATCCCAAATTCCTTTACATTTCTCATACAATTCTATAAATATTAAATGTTCCTTATGACTCAACACTGGCACGGGTAGGCCCTTTGAAAGGAAACTTAATCTTTCAAAGTACCAGGTGCCGGTGACGGTAGATGGATTATCCTTTTCCTTATCCTTTTCTAGACGAAACTTTTCCTTATTATAAAGATGTCGCAATTTTTTTACATGCTGCACCATTTCCTGGCTTTTGAGTTGTAAATGAAACTTTGTATTTAAATTATTGCAGATCCTTTCACAGCTTTCAGTGCGTCCTTTGTGATTGCGGAAGGAGAACTTTTGCAAATCCCAGAGATGACGCTCTTGCTCCAATTGCTCAATAAGCGACAGCATTATGGGATTACCTTCAATGAGCCAAAATTGAGAGAAATCTGTTGATATCTAGAATCAAAAACTATGCATAAATTTGTTAAATTTATCTGTTTGGAATACTTACTGATGTGGAATCCTCTAGAGCATCTCTCGAGGATGACGAGCTAAAACTTTCATTATCACTGGATAATGGCCAGGACAATTCGGCTTCTAGTTCCATTTCTTCCTTTGGCAGCTGCTTTCTATCTTTCTCCAGCAGTTCAGACTCCATTTCTAGTTTTTCTTCCTCCTTTACTATTTCCAAGTCCACTTTCTCTTCCAGCAGTTCCTGTTGTGGCTCCTCTTTAAAATTATCTTTAACAGTCTGTTGCGACATCTGCTGCACTTTATCAATTTTCTCATATTTCACTTGTCCTTCTTCTCGTTCAGTGGTATCCAACCAATTTTCAAATATATCCTTGTGCTTTGTATCCAAATGAAATTTAAAATCTTTAAATGTTGTTGAATGTTTCTCCGGCTCATCGTTGCAATAGATGCATTTAAAGCCATAGAGACGATTGCGGGATTTTGATCTATTTAGCCAGACAACTTCGCCGCAATGTTGATACATTAATGGCGGCATTACTATAATTAATAATACCTAATATTACAATTTAAAACAAAACAAACTTTGTATCAATAAGAGACCCAAAAAATGTGTGACCAGGCGTTTGCAATTTACCTACGTAGATACGAACGACAGTTGAACAAGTAGATAACTGAAATAGGTTCCATTAGCGGATTTATCGTTTCTTTGTTATCGATTTTTAAAAAATAGCGTTGTTTTTATTGTTGCAGTTATTGAGACGCCGCTTTAAATTGTTTTTGTATATTTGAAAAAAAAAAAACATTCCAGATTGTTATATTTTAACAGTAAACTTAAAGTGAGAGAGTGACAAGATGGCGGATCCACGATTCAAGCTATTCCGAGCTGTAGACCCAAGCCAGGTGAATGTGCCTATTGACGACAGATTTGCTAAATTGACATTATCCTCGAATAAAAAAAAAAAACAACAACAACAGCAGGAGCCGAGCACAGAAAAAGAGCCAGAGATGGTCCAATTGTTAACACCCAATCATCGCCAGCTTGAAATGGAGCCAGATGACAACCAAGTGGATTTTGATACATCCGATTATATGGACGCACTGCATTTTAGTGGCGATGGCATTGGATGTACACAGACACAGGATAATAATCCAGTGGTGGAGGCACTCAGTGAAAAAGTAACCAATTTGACCATGGAACCCACTAAAGAGGTCTCCATATGCATATCCTCCACCACAGAAGAGAGGGACACCTTGGAAGATGAGGACGATGTCTCTTGTATAACCATTTCAGATTCTAGCGAAGAAACTGAAGTAGAAGTAATGGCTATAAGTGAACAGGAACCAAACTCCCAACAGGAGCCAGAACCCCCATTGCTCACCTCGGATAAAGTTAAGCGCATCGAAGCCTTCCTTAGAGATGTCTCTATGGAACGACGTGAGATGGCCCAAAATGGTGATGAAATGATGCCTTCACCCTTGTCCTCGGGTAACAGACATAGCCGTTTAGCCAATGCCGAAACCGAATCAATGAGCTTGAGCCCAGGAGAGGAAACAAATTGGCATAATCCTGCTGTAACACTTCCACCCGTTAATGATACTGTTGTGGATACATTTTGCTCTGCAGATCTTCGTGATTTGGAAAATAGCAAGAGATTAGCCGACAACGAAACAGAAGTGAATACCATCTATTCCGAGGAGGAGAATCAGGAAAGTAGTCGAAGATTGGCTAGCAATGAAACTGTAGACAATACTCTCTGCTCTAATGAAGATGGAGAGGGAGAAATAACCATTCCAGAAACCTCATCTAGTGGGGATGATGAGGATGAGCAACAAGAAGATGATCCTGTACAGCCATCAATACAAGTTAGCAGCATTAACATCTCGGCTAAGATAAATATTAAAATTCATATACCCCCTCAAATGGGTAGCAGTAGTAGCAACAGTTCGACTGATCAAGAGAACATAGAACCCTCCCCCAAAGATGCAGAGATCTCGGAGGAGAATTTGGAAAGAAATGCTCTAAATCCTCAAACTTCTTTAACCATTGACGATGCCTCTGAGGATGAACAATTTTTGAGTCATGCGGAAAAACTTTTAAATGAATTATATGGCCAAGCATGGCAGACTCCGGACATTATACGTACCCTGAAACGTTCCAGTAATAGTGGAGGCAAAGGCGCCACACCCAAACCACAAATCAATCGTCGACGACAACAACCACTAACCGAATGTAAGCGGCAGGACAAGGCAAAGACAAGAATGAATCCTCCACGACAAGTAGATGAGAGTGTTTTGGATGACTTTAGTATTTGTAAGTAACATGATCTTTCTATATAACCATGATCCTAATATTCTTCTATTTTAGTTAAGCGAGATTTACGTACAACCAATAGCCAAATGACACCCTTGAATTCTACCCAATTGGCCATTAATAAGAGGGCAATACAAACCGAAAGGCCACGTCCACGTCCTCGTACAAAGCATTTGGATGAGACACGCTGGCGTGCATTAATCGACTCGGATACAAGTGGTAGTGATGCCTCCGATGATGATGATGCCGATGCCACACAAAGTGATACAAATAGTTCACCATCTAACTCTTCAGATAGCTCAAAATCGGATCAAGTTACCTATTTAGATCTATCACAGAGAGAAGTCCAAGTGGTGGGTACCAACAAAGAGGATTTGCCGGGTAAGATTTCCATTCGAAATTCCTTTTTTACTTCTTTTTCTACAGAATTGTTTTAAATTTTTCAGTACCACGACGTTTGGATGATATATTACGTTCCTGCCGTCCCAGTATTAAGGCTAAAATACCAGCCACACCAAATCCTCCAACAGAGGATAGAGAAGCACCACCACCAAGTCGCAGGCAATTGTTTACACCAAATGTCGGCTATGAGGATGAGGCAAAGGCAATAGAAATAGTTGATAGGGCTTTGGAATTGGATATGTTGGATGAGCTGGAGGAAGATTATTGGCCAGGAACGCCAGTACATAAGCGTTTGCAGCAGATTAAAAAACAAATGGCCAAAGATAAGGCAACAACGACACCGAAAACGCAGCCAAAAGACACACCCAAATCCATACCAAAAGTAACACCTAAAGCTACACCAAAAGATATTGGTAATCCGATCTTTAAGCCCCCTCCAACCACATCGACAAGAAAGAAAAAACAGGACACTGATCATGTCCAAGGCAAATATAGTTTCCTGAAATCCCTCGAAGGACAAATACCACGTCATCAGTGTGATAATGAAGCCTTTTTTTATAGAGAGAGTTTTGCCAAAAATAAGGAGCAATTGGCTCATCATTTGTATAAGATTTTCAATGCTAGCATATTTAATAATGAATTGGATGTGCCCATTACATGGTCCAAATTGCTACGTAATACGGCCGGCAGATGTAAGAACAAAAGGAAACTGAATCAACGCTCCAGCAGCATTGAGTTGAGTCAAAAGGTCTTGACCAGTGCCGATCGTTTGCGTTGCACTCTTATACATGAGCTATGCCATGCCGCCGCTTGGGTCTTCAATGGCGAAGGTGGACACGGACGTGTATGGAAAATGTGGGCACGTAGATCAATGGATAAGTTTCCGGAATTGCCACCAATACAAGTTTGTCATAGCTATGCGATTGAATTCAAATATACATACAAATGTCAGAATTGTGATGCGGCGTAAGTAATTGGAATCTTCAATGAGAACTTGAAGAGATATTTATATTCTAGAAATATTCAAATCTATCTAATACTTTTGCTTACCAGTTCCCATGCACATTCCCGTTCCCGTAAAGTGGAGCATTTACGTTGTCGCCTGTGTCATGGACCCATCACATTGTTGATCAACAAAAAGGATAAATCGGGCAATATAGTATCAACGCCAGCGGGTGAGGCCAAAGGATTTGCTAAATTTGTTAAGGAAAACTTTCAAAAATTCAAACGACCCAATTTAACGGCTGGCGAAGTGATGCGTCTATTGGGCACCGAATATGCCAAACAAAAGAATGGACAACAACTGGAGGACAACGACAATGGGAATAGAGAAAGTGATATTGCCCAGCAAGTGGAAACCTTAAATATAAGCGATGATAACAGTGACTAGAGGATACTTTACATATATGTATACAGTTATTTGTTTTATGTATTAGATTTATATTTTTATATATAATTATATATACTTTTGTTACTTATTCTAAAATGAAGATTTACATAAATGTTTGGATAAAAGTGTATGAAACAAAGTTTCGAAATCCAAAAGAGAAGAAAAACAAATAAAA
Organism: Drosophila austrosaltans; assembly: GCA_035045865.1. Taxonomy (NCBI): domain Eukaryota; kingdom Metazoa; phylum Arthropoda; class Insecta; order Diptera; family Drosophilidae; genus Drosophila; species Drosophila austrosaltans. The sequence continues at coordinate 21,746,662 of JAWNOQ010000007.1, read as the reverse complement.
TATTTGACATAATGTATCAAAAAACATAAATAAATTCTGCAAAATTCTGAAAGTAAACATTATACAGAAGATCGATCTCTCTTTTAAGATATATTGCAGTTAAAAAATAAAATAAAATTGTTTGTTTTTTTTTTCATTATTATTATTATTATTGTTATTCATATCTAAATTTAATATTATAAATCAGATTTCATTCTTTAACCGTTAAACGTGGGAATTACTTGGCGAGACAAACAAAATAATAATCAGATGGAAATAATATATAATTTTTTTTTTTTTACGGCAGATACTAAGTATACATAGGATATACATACATAAAGATATATCATATATGCATGTGCATATAGATATATATGTTTATGTATTAAATAAGAGATATTTTATATATTTTTTTTGTTTTTTTCTACATATTCTAAACGATTTCATATTTCTCCACAATCAATATAGATTCGCTGGAATACTTGACAGGTGCCTCGCTATCCACTTGAACCACATCCAAGGCATTAATGCCCGCATATGTGGTTTTCGATACAAATGATACTTGCAATGGAAAGAAATCGCCAGGTATTGAGGCATTGCAACTGAATTCCATTGAACCCAGTTTATTGGCTGCATCAATAATTGGTATTTGCCATTGAAGGACATGTTTACGTGAATCGAAATTGAAAGTGCCATCATATTCACCCACTGTCGGTTGTACATTCATACTGCAACGAAAAGAAAATGATTAGAGATTGATTTACAAAATGTTTTAGGAGTGTCATATATATATACTTACGGCAAGGGTATGATAATGGTCACATCTTGTAATTCTAAATGTGATGCCTCCAATTCATATTCAATATTTACATCGCAACCGCCTTCACCATTATCCGAGGGCCAGCAATTGACTAAAGGTAATGAAAAAGAAAGAGATAGCATAAACATAAGAAAAGATTTCATTCTTATCATTCACTTACTGGTCAAGGGAATGGCCGCCTCATCCTGGGAAACAAATCGCCATTTTAATACACCAACATCCGTGTTAAGTGGAAACGGTTTGGCCAAATTCTTCAAACCAATCATCGAGCGTGTCTTGAATAGCTCTTTGTCCACATTTGGATGTGTCTGGAGTTGCAATCCCTGGGTCTCATTGTTGCTTAACTTGAGCAAAATGCGTCCCAGACTCTCATCGGTAATGCGTAGGGTAAGCAAGCCAGAATTCTCAAATTGCTGAACACCACCATCACGACCCAGACGGACCACCAGTTTATCCTCGATCTTCAAATGGACACTAGAACAGGAGAGAGCGGAAAGATCGGTAATGTGTTGTGTTATAGGAGAGGATTAATATCATTTCCATACCTCTCCCTATGAATATCGGCAGATATAGCAGCTGCTGCTTTGGCCACAGCACCCGAACTGGCTGAACCAACGCCACCGGCGCCACCAGAACCAGGCGTTAAATTGGCAATCTTTTCACCCTCACTCTTTAGTTGATCAACAAAACTGTCCACATCCTTGGATTTGCCGCCCAATTTGAGTGCATTACGGGAAGCAGGTTTTCTACACAAAAGCAAAAACAATCATTATATATAAAGGAATATGTGAAGAAGGATTAGAATAATATACTTACTGGGCAGCTGATGCCTTGCTAGCCACAGGCTTCATATCCAATTCAATGGATGGAGCACCACCACCATTTCCTCCGCCACCAGAGCTGCTCGAGCTAATGCCACTGCTGCCAAAACTATCGGAACTAAAGCCACCCGAACGTCCTCCTATGAGAGCAGATGGTCCACCTCTCTTGCTGGCCTCCATGCGTTGACGTTGCAACTCCTTGGCCTTCTCGCGCATCTTTTGACGCGCCTCACGCTCCTGAGTCTGACGCACAGCCTGATAGACCTTCTCCTCATGCGAATCCATTTCAACGAATGTCTTAATCTGTGCCAGATTCACACTCTCCCTATAACCCAAAGCGACAATTTCATCAAAGGCAAATATCAAATTGAATGCATTATCCACAATTTCCTTTTCGTCCAGCGAATGGCTATATTCAGGTATCTAAAGAATATATTATTGAATTAACACCTGCCTGATGATGACGACAACAATTTGTTTCATTTCACTTACCACTTTAGAGAACAGACGCAGTGTCTCCAGATCCTCAAGAATATTACTGGCTTTTGTGGTTATCAAGAGCATATATAATTTCTCCATTGGCTGATAGACATAGCGTACGGAATCAGTTTCCACATACGTGTGCTGTTTACCAGCTGTCATCAATTTGGGGAATGCCGCCAACAGACCCTCGATGCGTGCCTTCGTCATATCCACAAATTGACGTGACAATATAACTGTAAATGTGTAAGTAAGTGTGTATGTGTGTGTATGTGTTGCAATTATTAGTAAAGATTTAAGTAATCGGCTTTTGTCGTTAACTTCTTACCTTTGCCATTCTTCGTGCAGACGGTCGCAGCAATGAGTACCTGTAATTTACAATTGAAAAAAAAAGATCTTTTATTAGACATGTCTCCATTTAAATCTTAGTGGGCGCTTACCATTTTGCTGTGCTGGGTTTCTCAGCCACGCAATATCGTAAAAAAATAAACGAAAATATTTGAAAACAATTGTGCTTTTCCTTTTAATCAATTGTGCTCGCTGACGTGTCTTGTGGTGCTGGCCGGTATATCGATATTACCATCGTGTAATGTCGTGTCGCAGAATTTATATTAAAATATCGATAGTTCTTTTGCGATAGTTATTTTGCGTTATTTTTGCATATACAATATTTGGTCACACTAATTTTGGGGTTTGTTTTGATTTTAGTGGATAACATTTTTTTGTCTTCTTTGTTAAACTGTTGGCTTAATCTTATTAAAATAAAATTATATTTACCCATGGAGCAGCAGCTTGAAAAAGTTCTCAGCGAAATGTAAGTAACATTGAAGTAATTTAGAAAATAGAAAACATAAAGAAAATGTAACGTTTTGCAGTTGCTCCCAACCAGACACAGTGGGTGCTTTGGTGACAAATCGTCAGGGTTTGTGCTTAGCTGGTAAGTTAACAAAGAAATTGATAAAATGAAATGAATTCCCGATAATATGCTTACTTCTATTTAGCCAAGGGTAATATCAATCCAAATGTATCTGGCATTGGCATGGCAATTTCGGAACAGGTGGCCCAATTGGAACCGAATAATCCAAAGCCAGCAACAATTTGTCTATATAGTGAAAATAAGTAAGTTTCTTAACTTCTCTGAAGGGTTAATACTTATATATAGTTTTTTCGCTTAACAGACGCTGCATTATCCAAAAAAATCATGATCTAACAGGTGTGATCTATAAGCAAATACCAAGAGCCACTGTCTCGGCAACGGCAATGCAGTGATCCATCCATCCATCCAGTTCATCCCCCCCAAGTCATATACGTATACATATGTATCTTCCAGCAGGCAAAAACCACAGCTTTCGGGCATCTCCAATGATGAGGCAACGATGAGGCATGTAATGGAGATGACCTTTAACATATGCCATAGTTTGTTTATCTCTTTTTTTTTTTTGTTAAATCGTACAGTTTACTTTTTGAATTTCAGTTTTTTTTCTAGTATTTAAGCGTAACTAATTAGGTAACAAAAGTGGAGTAACAAAGTGATCAAAAAAAAAAGAAGCCTACTTATATATATATATAAAAAAAGAAAGATGAAAATAAACACTATTATCAATTAAAGTAAAGATTCAAGACGATGAACTTGCTTGGTCCTCTCCCCCCTTGAATCCCATGCCCAATTACTCAACTCAACCATGACGGTGTCGGGAGAGTGTCTTGCTGGGGGGGTTAGGTGGATTTCATTACAGTTCGTGCAGCATTTCTCTTCTGAGGCAATTTTCATTTTTTCCGGGTTAAGTTTGTGCGCGCGCGCACTGAGGCGTCTCAACAGATTCAAGGAAATGCCAAGAGCCACCTACATTGGGCTTAATAAACAGAAACATGCAACATGCAACAGCAAGCGGCAGGCAACAAGCTAACAAATTGCTATAAATTCCACACCAGACGCAAGTCATTAAAAATTTGTATGATTTTTTTTTTTTTCCCCATATCTATTTTTTGCCTTTGAAAGTTGTATGACAACAAATTGAAATTTTGTTGATTTTTTTTAAATGAAAATTTTTGAGGGGAAAAAAAATTGAGCGAATGTGGGAGGAGCTCTCCTATGGATCTAAAGTGTTTTGAAATTTAAATTTCAAATCGATTGAAATCATTGGGGTAGCGACTTAAACTTCAAAATACCCTAAGAAATCCATGCTTATAGTATTAAACAGTGGAACCTCCTTAACGGAAACTGCTTAATTGGACGTGTGGCAACCCTGCCAGACGAATGAACGACAGCGTACGTTTGTGACAGTTGTTGGAATCTACTCGAGAGAGAGTTAGAGATTCAATTTATTTGCTAGAAGTTGTTACAGGACGAGAACCTCTTCTAGGCGGAGCAACTTTTCGTGCAACTTTTCATTGCATCATTTCCCTCTTGGACAAACATCTATGTGTGGGGAGGGGACAACAAATCAGAGGTCTTACTGTACTAATAATAATTTTGCAGGGTGTATTATGATTCATGTGAAATTTTGGAAATTTTTTTAATAAGCTCAATTTAGGTTTTTTTCTATTTCTGTTTTTATACCCTTGCAAAAAGGGTACATTAGTTTTGGTTAGAAGAAAGCATTTCCGGCTATATAAAGTAAGTATATATATATTCTTGATCAGCTGATATAGCACTATCTGAATCTGCTCAATCTTTTTGAAGATCCTTTACGCTAAAGAGCTAAAATTTTGCACATTATTCGTTTCTTTTTTGCCTTAGGCATTGCATATTTAGGAGTCTTTCGGATCAGGTAACTATATCAAATAGCTGTCATAGGAACAATCGGTCGGGAAAAAGGTTTAACATCCAATAACTTTATTACTTTTTAATCGAATTTCAATCAAAATATACTAAAAAACATCGCCAAAAAGTTTTATCAAAATCGGTTGCCTATATCATATAGCTAGCATAGGAAAGATTGGTCAAGAACTTGGTTTTGATTTTAGTATTGAACTTCCAATTATTTCTTATACTTTATATATAATTATATATAATGCTGATTGTATTTTACCAGACTTACTTTAAGTACAAACTATATGGTAACTCAGAAATCTAATAATAATAATTGATTCCATTTGATGATTTCAAATAAGTTTGAATCTATCGAATCGATTTGAAACTTGTTTTGAATTCAATACCATATAATATATATGTAAATACAAACGAACTTTTCTAACTCGAAATGCCATAAAATTCCATTAAAAACTTCAAAAACTGAAATTTTAAAACAGTTTTAGCTTTACTTTCATTCAGTTTTGTTTGAAAATTGAAGGAGTTACAAGAAGTAATTCAAAATCACAAAATTTTACATATATTTTAAAACTAAAATGAAATTGCTTAAAATTTCATTTCGGTTCATTAACCTTAAAAAAAAAAACGTATTTCAATTGTTTATATATTTATTCTGGGTTAACTTTCTTATCAAACGAAATGAAAGACTTGCAAAATTTGCATATTTGTTTATGTTTGTGTTTGTGTTTGTGTTTACCTGTTGGGGAGAGTCAAACAGCCTTGAACTTTCACCATAAGCCACCGCCTCCGCCCCCGCCCACACACAGACAGCAGAGGCAATGGCAATGGCCAGCCCACGTGGCGTCTCTAGATATATCTTCGTTGCAATTCAAATATGAAATATGTACAATAAAAAAAAAAATAAAAAATTAAACACACACACACACACACACACATACACATACGCATACAAAAATGATGACTTTAATAAAAAAAAAAAAAAAAAACCAAACCAAACAACAACAACAAAGTTGATAAAACAAAACTGAAAATTGGCATCCAAGGTGCGTTTGTTTAGCCGAAAGCTTGAAAAGCCTTCAACTTGAATTAACGTACAACAAAAGTAGACAGTGGTGGTTGAAGAGGTGAGGGGAGGGGAGGTGGGGAGGGAAGGGAAGGGAAGGGAAGGGTTAGTGGGTAGGTAAATGAAGTGCAAATGTAGTGACTTAAATTATTGCTATCAAAAAAAGAAAAAAAAAAGAACTGACAACAGCGGCCTAGGAAAAGCCATGAAAAACCAGTGAAACCAGTAGAACATATAAAAAAAAACCAACTAACTTGTTTCGTGATGTATAGATGTATGTATGTATGTATGATGGATGTACAAATATGTATGTATGTATGTATATGAAGATTTAACGATGTTGTCCAAAGACGCCTTTCCCTTTCGAAAGCGAAAGTGGTGTGAGCCATTGATGACGTTAATGAATACTCCATCAAGCTGATCATGTTTTGGTTTTTCATAATACTACACACTACCCCCCCCACCCCCCTCCCTCACTCTCTCTCTCTCTCTCTCTTGGTCTTTGCCTTGTTAGACAGCTGCGTAGCATTGATAGTTATGATCTTGGCTTTAACGAAGGCTAGAACTGCATGTACGTATGTTGTTTTTTTTTTATTTTGGCTGTAAAGAAAAAAAAAAAAAATTGCCGTCAACAGCTTTGCAAATATTTATTTAACTAAAATACCTTAAGTAACCAGGAAGTGTTGAAAAGTTAATGAATAAAAGTCTTAATGTAAAAGTTGATACGCAAAAATGAGCACACACACGCACACACAGAGAGAGGCAGAGACATGAACAACGAGGATCAAATACAGTAGATGCCGGCTATAACGATTCTCAAGGGATCGGTAATATAGCAACCGATATATCCATAAAAGTTTATATGATAACAAAACAAATCTTTATACGTTATAAGCGGTAAATCGTTGTGTTGGTATCCCTATAGCCGGCATCTATTGTATATACAGTGCTTGCAAAAAGTATTGGCGCATTGAAAACTTTACAGCTCAGCGTGTTATACACTTTTTATACCCTATAGGGTAAAAGGGTATATTAAAGTCGCTAAAATGTATGTAACAGGCAGTAGAAAGCATTTCCGATTACAAAGTATATATATTCTTGATCAGCATCAACAGCCGTCCGTCTGTCCATATGAATACATAAATCTCGGAGAGTATAGGAGCTAAAGCCACAAAATTTGGTGTGCACATCCGCCTAATGTATACGCAAGTCAAGTTTGTTTTCAATTTTTGCCACGCCCACTTTCGCCCCCGAAATTTAGAAAAAACGATTTACTAGAGCTTTATTAAAGACATTGTATTCTTACTTGGCACACTTTATGCGGTTCTGCCTGTTAGAGGGTAAAATAATTTTCTTACTTACTGTATTAATATAATAAAGTTTGTTTCTTCTCCTTTTTTGCGAATTCATTATAGCAAAGTTCCACTGTATTTATTTCTAATGTTGTGCTATGCAAGCCCATAACTCTAATTAAGACTAATCTGACAGTTGATCCAAAAAGTAGATATACATAATGCATGGGAGGGTTAGTTATCGTCTTAATAGAGATGAAAATGAAATAAAGAAAAGTCTATACAGTAGATGCCGGCTATAACAAATTACCGCTTATAACAAAGAAACATTTAGTTGGTTTTGATAGAAAACTATATAGATGGACCATTGGCTATAAGGAATATCGGTTGCTATGTGATTGTCCCTTGAGTATCGTTACAGCCGGAATCTACTGTATTATATGTATATATGGACATACTTGAAGCCTCAGTGAAAGTCATTGAGAGTAACGAAATGGAAATCAAATTGAAAGACAACAACCAGAAGATTAACGCTGAGGCAGAGATCGAAAAGGTATACATATATATATGTATATATATTTGTATAGTTAACTTTAGTATATATAAATTAAATGTTCGTGTTTGTCACATTTGTGCGAGAAATCGCATCAATTGTTTTAATTGTAGCAAGAGGAATGCTTTATTAGTAGATGAGGAGGAGGAGGAGGAGGAGGAGGAGGCGATACATGCTAAGATGTGTTAGCCCGATTGTATATACATACATACATATATAATCACCCAAACGTGGCTATATGTATATATAAAGCCACATCACGAATGGATTATACCTCACAACTATGTACAGTAGAGACTATAACTAGAGAAAGAGAGGGAGCAGCTAATCTCTGATTAACAATGTTTTAAATATAAATAATCAAGCATTTAAAATTGACATTTTTGCTTTGTTTTTCTTTTTTTTTTTCCAAATAATTACATGATTCACTTATTTCTGTATTAAAAAATAAGAGAAACTTTACCAAATATGGCTAAAAGCGTTCAATTTTTTTTTTTGGTTTTTTTTTTTTGGCATTCATTTACAGTGGATGAATCATGTTGCCTGTCGTCATCATTATAAAACAGATGTATGTATGTCTGTATGTATGTATAGGTGATGTACGTCTATTTACATACATGTATGTGCCACATGGCTTTGTTTGGCATCATTCATGGCCAAAAAATGCACTCAACATGCACCGTCCAGTTCTCTATGCTAGAACGTGTTCATTTGAAAAAACAACAACAACAAAAAAAAACCGTTGAAATAACGTTATGCCAACAAAATGTAAACTAAAATCAATCAACATATATACATACATATTTGTGATGTCATCTGATTACTATTGACCGCTCAACAAAAATAAATGACATAATCAAACATAGTAAAATATGACAAAATAGTTTTTTTTTCGTTTGATGCTGACACCTACTACATATGAGCATGCATATATTTGCGACAAGTTGGCAGCACTTAATTAACTGCAATACAACATACATATGCAACGGCTGTTAATAGAAAGTGCAACGGAAATGTTAAAGAGAAAAGTAGTGTGACCATATGCCAATTTCGCTATAGCTGAAATCCCTTACCCAAATAAAAACTCAATTTCTGTTTCAATTTCGTTTAAAATAATTCAATATTTCTGTATTTTTTTTTTATTTTCATCATCATATCGTTTTTCAGGTTCATGAATGGGTTGAGACGACTTCTCTGGTCCTTTTTTTTTTTGTGTTTTTTTTTTTTTATATTGCTGTAAAGGATTCCTTTTTAACTATATGCAAATAAGTTTTGTATATAGAGAAAAAAAATCAAATACATTCGTCTTAAAGATTTCCTTTTGCTTTGTGGTATCTCTGTTCATTTTTTTTTTTGTTTAGTTTTTGTTATGCTGCTTAGGAACGTTGCATAAAATATATTATTATTAAAATTAATTGCTTATATTTAAAAAAAATATTTTTTTTTTTGTTTTTGCTTATGTCACTAAAAAATAACTTTTTTTTTTTGTTAAAACGAATGCGTGATATATGGAAAAGAGAGAGAGAGAGTTCAAATTGAAATCAAAATGTATGTGAATAAATAAAATAAATCAAAAAAAGGAAGAAAAAAAAAATATTAAAGTTAAGAAAGAAAAATTGTTGTTCTTAAATTTCTAAATATACTTTTCCATATATATATATAAAGTATTTGATATATTTTATATATTCAATCGTTTTTTTTTTTAATATTAATTTTAATTTTATCATTTTCGTTCATGAGAGATGCTTTCATTCGTACAAATTTTTTTTTTTTTGAATATGGAAAAAATTTTTATATGGAGTGATATATATATAAATATATATATGTATGTGTGTAAAAATTTGTTTTGCATATCTTTTTTTTTTTTTTGGGTTTTTTTTTTTATTTCTTTGTGTGTAAATGTGTGTGAGAAAGTGAACAAAAAAAACATCACAGCTAAAACTTCAGTACATTTCCTTATTTTTTTTCTTTTTTTTTTTTTTGTTTGTTTCAGAAAGAGAGGGGGTGGAAAAAAAAAACACAAAAACTTACATATGTATATAGATATATTATAAAATTTACTCAATTTGTGTGTCATTTTTTTTCTTTCATATTTATTTGTGTGGGTTTTTTTTTTTTTTCATTCTTTCTTTAGGGATTTCTGTTAAGTTGCCTAAATAACAAAGAGCATTTATACCCAAAGAGATTTCATTTATGATTTATATATATAAATATATATACATATGATACTGTGTATGTGTGTGTGTGTGTATATAGTTAAGTGAGGAAAGAAAGGGAGAGGAGAGAGAGAGAGAAATCTTTGTGTTTAAATGCTCTTTGGCCCTATAACTTACAATTTGCTGTGTCCAGGCAAAAAAAAAAAAAAAAATTATTTTGGTTTTTTCTTCTTCTTCTTCGAACACAGCTGAGATTTTTTTTCTTTCTTCTTTCTAAAAAAAAAAAAAAACAAACAAACAATTACAAACTAAAAGTACTTTTGCTGGCGCCCAAACCCTACTAGTTACCCCGCCCATCTTTCTATCTATCCATCTCTGTCGCCGCCAACGAACAGAAAATGTTTATATCCCGCCCCTCCCCCCTAGTAGTTTAGTATTTTAGTCCTCCCAACACCAATTGGGATCAAGCAATTCTCGTCGTACACGCCACAACATCAATTCCATACAGGCACGTGAGTCCTCGAAACTGCTATGTCCTGTTGTACCATCACCACTCTGGATTTCACGTTTCAAATGGATTTTGGTTAAATGACGCAATGCCCGACGATAGGGGAAACCGCTGGCATGAGGAAACGATATCGATGTATCAATTAACGTATTATGAACTATACGCAATGCACGCAAATCATTATCCAAACCATGACCAATTAATATGGTATCGGCAGAGATTAGTTCAAGCAGCTCACGTTGAACTTGGGCCAATGATTTGGCCTGATATAGATCCTTTTCCGTAATACCCGAATAACGTGTATTATAATCAACAATTGGGCAATCGGGTTGGACAAATTGTTCATAGATCAATTGACCATTTAGGGCCACCAATGAGACTTTGGTGACATCTAGACCACGTGCCGTATAACTCATTTCGCAATCCAGGGCGTATACGCTATATGAACTTTCACAATTAATGCGACGTGTTGTACGAACAAAATCGGTATATGGTCCATTTATACCAACAATTGTACCGCTCCACACATGATAATCATGTTGACAGCAACCCATTGCAGATTCATTCACCTCCTGACAGCAACTCCAACGACCGGCATAATGTTGATATTTACCATCATGATAGGTGCATTCTTCTTGGGTTAAATACTCCCCGGTTTGTTCATCAACCAAAAATTCTCGTGTACAACGTGTGCACTCTTTGGCTAAACTAATGATTGGTTCCTCTTCCTCCTCCTCCTCTTCCTCTTCTTCCTCTTCTTCCTCCTCCTCCTCTTCTTCGTCGTCCTCCTCCTCCTCTCCTTCAGATGATGTTGTGTCTGATTCGGCAGTACAAAAATCCAATTCCAAATCGGCAGTACATTCACTACCACTCCATTCACCAGCTGATGAGGATTCCGAATCCAAATTACGCGGCGAACTATTCCCCGAATCCGATGATGATGATAATTGTACAATATTATTATTAATATTATTTTGTATAATGCTTGTCGTTAGACCATCATGACAATTGATCACTGTCACTGCATTATTATTATTATTATTATTATTCAAATTGATATGCGGTGGCAGACACTTGAATATCTCGATGGCACCATCATGGATAACACTCTCCACGGGGAATCCATAGACCCGTAATAAATGATGTCCGATAATGTGGCGACGCAATTGTTGCATTACCAAAATATGTGCATCATTTAATTCCATTTCCATTTGATGGAATTGCTGCAATGGTGGCACATGAAAATTTACATTTGCTGACCATATCAATTGTTGTTGTTGCTGATGTTGTTGTTGATGATGTTGCAGCTGCAGCTGTTGCTGCTGTTGCAGTTGTTGTTGATGCATTTGTTTGGGTTTGGCTGGTGAATTTGTTGGCGAGGAGAGAGCAGAGGATGAGCAACTGCTATTACCACTGCTGCTGTTGTTATTGAAAGTTTTCTTGGCCAAATTGTTGGCATTCTTTTTCTTATTATGATGGGATCGTTGCTTCTGTTGCTGCTGCTGATGTTGCTGATGTTGCTGCTGTTGCTGATTGTTATTTGCATTCACCTGACGCCATTTACCATTGGCAGATCCTACAGTTCCTCCTGCTACTTTTGCTTTATTTACTTTGGTTGTTTCTTGTTGCGTTAGTTGCTGTTGTTGCTGCTGCTGTTGGTTCTTGCCTTGTTTTGCCGTTGGCTTTGTTTGACGTTTTGAGCGTGACCTTTTATTGTTGTTGTTGCTGATGTTGCTGCTGTTGTTGCCATTGCATCGATTGGAATTGCCGCTGTCAGTCTTTGATTTGTTTAGCTGCTCGCGACTGGAATTGAGATCCTCGCTGCTGGTTGTTATCTCGCTGCTGGTACTATTACGATGTCCAGGATTATGTGCCACAAGAAATTTCTCTGCAAATAAGGAAAAAAAAAAAAGAAGAAAATATTAAAATTAAGCTTACTTTTTTAAATATAAAATTTGTAATATTCCAAACTTATTTATACCCTTGCAAAGGGTATTATAAAATTGGTCAGATGTTTGTAACGCTTAGAAAAAGTGAAGTACATATATTCTTGATCAGCATCAACAGCCGAGTCGATTGAGACATATCCGTCTGTCCGTCTGTATGTTTCTATCAAGTTGTAGACCTCAAATTTTAAGCTACATGGTTGAAGCATAAAAAGTTAAGTTCCTTAATCGATCAGACAGATTAAGGTTGAAAATTAGTCGAATCGGCTAATTATCAGCAGAGTTATTAAATAAAACGTGGAGGTAACTCATGTAAAATAAGCATTTTTTTTTTTGTATACCATTATTTATACCATTTTTTAATAAAATAATAAAACAGTGAAGCTGGCAAGGGTATACAAATTTCAGCAAGGCCGAAGAGTTAGCTTCTTTGATATTTTAATATTAAACTTTTCAATACTAAATATTTTGCATTTTAATTGTATATACTACACATATTTGAAACATTTTAATACTAACTAACTAATTTAAAATATTACAACTCTAAATATTTTGCATTATATTTCGAAATCTTTCACATATATTACATCTAAATATTCTCAATATTTAAAACTCCAATTAATATGATTCAAAATGTTCTGTTAAATGTGGATTTATATATTGTAGCTTCAATCTTTTACAGGGTATTCCCAGGTGCGTCGTTTTTTTTTTTATTATAACTCCACAAATAGTAAAAATAAATACAAAATAAAAATAAAAAAAAAACAAAATTTCAGTTCTATTTAGTTTTAGCTAATTTTTTTTATGATTATTTAGTAAGTTTAACTTGACGTCAGAGTTGCAAATAAACTGATAATTCATATTACCAACTTGCAGGTATATATATATATATATACATATATTTGACTATAACATATGCGAACTTGCGTGTTATCAAATCGATCACATCAGCATACGCCACGTGCTTTTTATTCAAGTTTCATTTGTTGTCGTCGTGTGTGCGTAATACAACAACAACTAAAAAAAAAAAAAAAACTCTACGCATGAGTGGAAATGTTGCTGCGGGGATGACAACGACAGCAACAACGACTGCGACAGCGACAACATGTGTTGCTAATTTTTTTCGTGTACAAAGCGATGACAACCTGTTGGCCACGCCTTAAGAGCATGTGTTATCAGCGGCATTACAATTATATATAAATACATATGTATATATATATATATAAACTTTTTTTTTGTCGTTACTACTATTATTTATATTCGTGCTGCTGGTTTGTTGCTGTTGTTGTTGTTGTTTAAGCTCGTTTTGCGGCTTCCGCATTTTGCGCTCATCAACCTCATCAAGCAAAGGGGAGGAGGGTCTCTTGTTAACAAGCAAAGTTAAGGCTTAAATTGAAAAGATTTCCTGATGATGCTTAAAGGATTTCTCATCTTCTTTCTATATATATATATATATATATATATAATCAATCATATATTGTTTGACAACTTTTGGGCGTAAGTTTGTTGACATTTTCAAGCTAAAACTGAAGGACATTACGTGATTTGGTTTTTCTAGTACTTCTCTCTACCAGCTCCTCCTCCTCCTCTCTTTCATTAGTCAAATGATATATACATAAATCAGGTGAGTTTGGCAATTATTATTTACATATAATTATATGTTCAGCACGTACACACACACACACCACACACACACACACATTATGTACGTAATTTGTTGATTAGATAAGTCAAGTTTTTCCATAGAGAAAATGTAGAGAGAGAGAGCAACTTCCTCTTTTCTTTTCTCTCTTTAGCACGCGCCAAATATTATAACCAATATAACCTTGAATATCATCTATGTATTATGTATACAAGTCTATATAATTTATGTGTTTTTTTTTTTTTTTTTTTTTCGGGGTCTGAGAGTAGGACATAAACTATATAAACTGGTCAGCAACCTAGTCGAACAAATTGTCATAACAATCATTTTTCACTACTACCCCGCAAGTTTAGTAAATTAGCTAATTTCAGTCACTAACTAGTTAAACATTGAACAAATGTGCTGATAAGCACTTTACTGACTACTGTTTAAAACAAAAAAAACAAAAAGAAAACATTGTTCGACATATATATTTTTTTTTTTTTTGTTTTTTTGTTGATGAAATTGAACTAAAATGTTTTTTGTTATGTGATAAGTACCGACAAGGGACGACCTTGTCTAAAAACGATAATTATTTATGTGAAACTTAACTAAATTGCTAATAGTTTAACATTTCCTCCAGTAAATTAGAATAGAACTAGTTAATAGATATATGGATATGGATTTATGCTTATATTCTTCCTTCCGTGGTTCCTAACTAAAGATATTTGAATAGTTGTTCCTGAAACTAAGGATAAAGCCATAATAGTAGTTCCAAACTGACGATATTTCTATATTGGATCCTAACTAAGAATATTTTCATATTTGATCCTTAATAAGAATATTTCCATATTGAATCCTAACTATGGATATTTTCATAGTGTTTCCATATTGAATACCAATTAAGACTATATACTAAAGACTATACTAACTAAGACTTATACTAAGAATACTTTCAAATTTCAGAATATTTTCTATATTTGTATCCTAACTAAGGACACTTTTATATTGTAAGCTAACTATGGATATTTCTTTAGTAGTTCCTAACTAAGGATAAATGTAAAGAGGTTTCTGAAACTAAGGAACTTAGATATATCCTAATATGGATTTGGTTATATATCCCTATAAGGATATATCTAAGTTTGATCATAATTGAAATTAAACTAAGATTATTTAAAGATTTCAGAATATTTCCATATTGAATTCCAACTAAGAGTATACAAAAGACTACACTAACTAAGACTAATACTTGGAATATTTCCAGAATTCAATATGTACTCCATTTTGTATCCTAACTAAGGATAAATGCATACTCTTTCCAAACTATGGATGTGTTTATATTGGACTCTAACTAAGGATAAACTAAGACTGTTCAAAGATTTCAGATTGTTTAAATATTTGAATCCGAACTAAGAACATTTCCATAATGGAAACTAACTATAGTAGTAGTAGTTTATAACTAAGGATATATAACCATACTTCGAAACTAAGTATATAACCATATCCAGAAAGGAATATATCTATATATGATACCAAGTCAGAATAAACTAAGCTTATGAACAGATTTCAAAGTATTTCCATATTTTATTATTTTCCATTATTCACATTGGATCCAAACTAGGAATATACCAAGACTATGCTAACTAGAACTAAGTTTTGGATTATTCTTAGATTTCATCATATATCCATATTGGATTCTTTTAACAGACTTTATCGATCCTAGCAGATCTCTTTTCTTTTTAAACAATATTTCAGCAGAGTATTTCTGAGTGTAATACAAAATTGTTGTATGACATTTAACTGTAATATGTTTTTATATACATATTATATATATTGCATGCTATATTTAGACGATTTAATTTGCTTAATTAACTTGATAAGCACGCAATATCCATATATATATATATACATATATATCGTATATACGTAATGGAGTTTTAATTATATTGTCATTGATATGAAAACTGATGATACTATAGATCAACTGATTACTCTCTCTCTCTCTCTCTCTCTCTCTCTCTCTCTCTCGCTCTTTAAGCATTATTCAATCTTTTGTTCTATTTCAATTGTCTAGACTAACTAACCGACTTTCTCCATAAAAATAAACCAAATAAAATTTGGTTACCAGGTGCCTCTGGCTAGGCTAAGGCGATAAGATGTGGCCAGCAAAACGTGGTACATATAATATTTTGATTTTCTCACACACACACACACACACACATACAGCGATTGGCGTTTCAATATTTTAGTTGTCAAGTGAAAAAAATTGATTCCTAATCAGCCTCAAACTAAAGCAAAAAAAAAAAAAACTGGACTATCTATTGGACCCTTAGCGAAACTAGTGAAAAGTGTTTGACATTGTATGAAAGAGTTTAACAACAAAGTCCAAAAAGAAAGAAAAAAAAAAAAAAAACGAACTTATACATTATCAAAGACAAATGTAAATTAAGAAATGATTCAAAATTTGATATTGATAGCTAGAGTATAGAGCCAAGTTAGAAGTGTAGAAGAGCCATATAACCTTTCTGATTTGTCTTAAACTTCCTTCTATTCAAGAGTCCATAAGATCACGTACAAAGTACACATAGATATACATTAATATTATATTTTTTTTTTTTTTTAATTTTTTTTATGTATATATCTACGTGACGAAAACTGAAAAACCATTTGGCCGGCTATAGAGCCCTTGCTAACTTACTACATATGGCCCATAGACTTGGTTTTAATAAGTTTTGAATTTCAGTTTTAGTTTCAAAATATGCAAAATGGCCATTGAGGTCAGGTTTAGAGATTTTTTTTTTTTTTCATAAGCAACTTTGCCAAAAAGAAAAGCAACAAAATTAATAAAAATATGAGCCATAAAAACAACTCAAAATGTTGGCAATACATTTTTGTTTTGTTTTAACTCTTTACGACTACCATATAATATGTATATATAATACTATAATTTTTTTTGTTGTAAGTCTAGTTACATCATATATACAAAGTAAATAATAGTTAATTTAGTTTAGCCCAACTGGAAACTAAGTAAACACACGCTAAGCAATTTATCTAATCGCAAACAAAAAAAGATAATATAGATATATATATATTTACCCTACCCTACACACTACTCCAACATATAAATATATACATACATATATATAAATTTGCATAATTTTGCGAATTTTTGCAAATTTTAAATTCAAATTAACCCAACTGTCATATGTTAGCTTTTTGCGATTGTTATCGATAGCAATTAATCAAGGCGCATCTATCGTTTTGCATATGTTTCCATTCGTGTGCGTGTGATTGTATGTTTGTGTGTGTTGGTAAATGCCGGTCAAAATTATTTGCGAGTGCGCGCGCGCCTTGTTAAAATTCCTACTGTAATTAATTAAAGTTAAACAAGTGCAATTAGTTTTTGTGTTTGTTCGTTATTAAGAGTGCGAATTCCTCATCGTTTTTTTTTTCTGTGTTTTGTTTTTTATTGTGCTTAATGTGTTTATTAGGTTTTTTTTTTCTTTGATTTGTGAATATTTGATATGTCGTCTCACTCTATCACACTATGTGATCTTGTTGCTGCTCCCTCTCCCCCCCCCCCCCCCCCTTGGCACATAAAAAAGTGCATTTTTGGTAAGTTTTAGCTTAGAACATAATACTATATAGTATATTTTCTTGTTTTATATTACAAATGCAAGAAATTCGCAATTTGAACTTTTTCACCATGAGTTTCCTTTTACCGCTATAAACAAGCAGCCATCCATATGGATGTGTGCATGTATGTATTTGTGTAACATGCATTTTGCGTGTGGTGAATTCAAACAGAATTGGTGAAAAAGGTTTAAACTAATCAAAAATTAAGTTACTTGGGCTTCCTTTGGTTTTATTTTACTAAGCCCCCTTCCCCCGTCTCTCTCTCTCTGTGTTGCCCTTCCTCGTTCATTTAATGCAATTTGATTAACTTTCCGTAATTTTTTTTTTTTTTTTTGTTCCCCCCATTAACATTTTTTATGGACACCTCTCTTCTTATTGTAATTAAGTTGTTCGCTCATTAGATAATTGTAATAGCCATCATCTTGGCAGCTGTTGCTCAAAGTATTTATTACACTCCATATCCAGAAGAAACAACTACATATAACTGGACGGGTTGAGAGGAGTATTCATGCCCCGCTTGGAATGATGGGGACGGCGGAGAGAAAGAAAGAAAAACTTGAACTCATTACGCTTTGATCGGATATCTAACGGGTAGAGGTACAAACATACTTGCCAATTCAAGAGATTCCCGCTGCTTGGCGTTATTAACCCATTAAAATAAACGCAAGTGGAACACACAATGTGGTAGCCAGTCATCATCATCATCATCATGATCATTATTATCTTGGTTGTAGTGGATGATGATGATGAGAGACACATCTCATCTTATCGCAACATCAAGGTTAACTTGTTTGCCTTAGTTGTTTGAGCCAACGACTATTAACCCAATAAACAAAAACAAATGTACGCTATACTATATATATGCATATGTATGTATGTGTATGCATTAGTATGTGTGTGTACTATTAATAAGACAAACAAACAAACAAACAAAAACTATCCTACATACACATGTATGCAATTGAGTGCAACTCTCAGTAGGTGAGCCACAAATTGCAAAACCTCGAAAAGAATTAAGATCAATATATTTACATATACATACATACATATATATATATATAAGTATATATACTAAAGATAGTTAGAGTACTTAAAGTACTTTTAAATAAGTAAGTACTACTAAAGCTTTCCCCCCTCCCTTCTTCATTCAAGTTGTTGATGTTGGTGATTAAGTAGCAAATCAAAGAGTTTATGTGGGGTAAAAATGAAGCCAACTGTCTATATATTTATTGTAGAATCAGGTTATATATATGTATATATATATGTGATCTAGAAATTTTTCCCTTTTCAAGTGCTAATCAGTGACAAAACCTCTCAATCGTTTAAGATTATATAATGATCATGTTAAGAGGGCAAATCGATTAAGAAAAACGTATCAGTAGTAGGCAAAATGTGAAACACAAAATACCCACACCTGATACCACCCCCTACTAACTCACCCACCCCGCGCCGCTTGCGAATCAGCAATAAACAATAACAATAACGAAAAAAAAAAGGGAAGGGGCGCCACCTTGGAGAGAAATGAGAAATCTCGAAAGCTAATCAGTTGTGGTGTTTCGCTATTGCGTTTTAGCTTTTATATTTTCGAGACTCTATAAATACGAGACTATATAAATATATATATATATATTTGTATATATATAATCGTTCAACACGTATATGTATAGACTTGTTGTATACATGAAAAACGCATGCTATAATGCTGGAAAGGAATCGATCATCTGATTTTTGAATGTTGCCAAAAAAAATACTTGCAAAGGCATACACACACAAGAGATTTATAGTATAATTTATAATTTACATACATATATTTATTACTATATACAGTCAAACTTGTCTAACTTGAACATGTCTATCTAAAATCTAGGAAATCTGCATTAGAATTTCATCCCTACAATTCGAAATCTGCTTATGATTAATTAAATTTAAGCAATTTTACTTTCTCTTATTGATCCTAGTGTATCTCCGATGCAAGTATCTAACAATTATGTGTGTATATATATCTCTAGATACTATTTTTATATAGCGCGCATTATAATTTTTTTTCTTTTTCTTTTCCCATTGTCTACTTTCATTAGGTTTAAGCGAAGATTTCCTGCAATTTTCTTATTTAGCACACACAAACTGAAAATAGTTTTTTGTTCTCTCTGTTTTTTTTTTTTAAGGTCTTTTCCCCCCCCAATTTGCAAGTTAATCATCTCATGAAGCACACACACACACACACACACACACTTGAGAGGTAAGTACATGAAGAAATCAAAAATAACGCACACTTGACAAATCAGTTAAGGGTTTTGAACCCCCCGCCACTAACATTTACTCTCTATGTACATATAGATTGAATTGTTTCTACTTAAATGATAAAATTATAAAGATAATTCTAATTACTGGCTGGGGACATGCGAAGGGCAATATAAAGTTTTTGGAAATGATTAAAAATAGGAAAGAAAAAAAAAAACTACGTCTTTAATCAGGGGAGAGGCGTTCCATTTTCAAATCAAGTAAACTATTTAGATTAAAGGTTTTTCATTACCTATGAAATTCATCTAAATTTTAATTATTTTCTTTCCATCAATATTGAAAGCAATATTTAAGCAGTTTTGGAAAATTGGAATGTAATAGGCGGCGGCTTATCATCTCCATTTCAATCAAAGGAATTCATTTACAAGAATTGTAAAAGAAAAATGAAACAATCAATTGTCATATTTCGCAATTGAAAAGTTAATCGATTTGGCATTCCACAATATTAAAAAGAACTAGAAGGATGGGCTAACTTCGGCCGTGCCGAAGTTCGTATACCCTTGCAAACTATTATTTAACAATTTAAATATATACACATTTATAATGTAACAAAATCATTAGAAAGCATATAAAACAAGTCAAACCTACATTAAATGTTTGTAGCATGAGAAAAAAAAGTATTTCAAAAAAAAAATTTTTTTGGTCCGATTGTTCCTATGGGAGCTATAGCATATAGATGACCGATTTGTCTGAAACTTAGCACAGACATTTCTATATATACTTAACTTTCGAAAACCAAGTTTCGTCACAATCGCTTTCAAAACACCCAAGTTATTGCTCTAAGACTATATTCTTGACCGATCGTTCCTATGGGAGCTATATGATATAGTCAACCGATTCTGATCAAACTTGGTGGATATATTTAAAGCTGTATTAAACTTATGAACCCCAAATTTCGTAACAATTGATTGAAAAATAACAAAGTTATTGAAGTTTAATTCTATTCTTGACCGATCGTTCCTATGGGAGCTATATGATATAGTCATCCGATCGGGACGATTCCGAGATATACAATGCCTGCAGCAAAAAGAAGCCTGGGTGCAAAATTTCAGCTCTGTAGCTTTAAGGGTTTCGGAGGAGAAGCTGTTGATCCAGACAGACAGACGGACAGACGGACAGACGGACATGGCTATATCAACTCAGCTCGTCGTGCTGATCAATAATATATATACTTTATATAGTCGGAGATGCTTCTTTCTATGCGTTGCAAACTTCTGACCAAAATTAATATACCCTTTTTGCAAGGGTATAAAAAGTATGTGAAGTTAATATTGATTTAAAATTTAAAAAGTTAATACACTTTTCTGCTTATCATTGGTTATGTCTTCTTCTTATTATTATTATTAAAAAGGGGAGAATTTCAGCTGACACAATAACTTTGTGTATATATGTATACATACATATGTAGATCTACCATCATGTATGTCTTTAAACGAATCGTTCGTTGTTTTGTTTCTTTATGTATTGGTTGGATAGGATGATTCATATATTGTGGTGCTTGTTGCTTCATCGAATTGCTTGGAATTTCATGAGAAAGCCAAGCCATGACATCGCAATGAATAAGGGAATATACACAGATACTGATATATGTATGTATGTGTATATATATATATATACAGTTAAAAAGGAAGGAATGAATGATTCATTGTACTAAATTTAAGTTATTTGAACACTCATTAACTATAAATTCGAATTAAGAGTTACAACTACTCCTACTTGATTCCTGTGTGTGTGTGTGTGTGTGTTCCTATTCCATATTTCAAATGATTCAATAACTTAAGGTTTCCGACTTACCTTCGATGCATGAAGAAGATGTTGCAGAAGACGATGTTGTGACAACAAAATGATGTCCATAACCATTTTTCAACCAGGATGGCGATGATGATGATGATTTCGTTTCTGTTTGACCATTCATGGTATTCCTACTACTACCACTGCAATTGTTGCGTTTCTGTTGATCCTGACGCTGTTTATTATAACGATTTTTACGCGTCGAATTCTTATTGTGATGCGTTGAGGCATATGATGATGTTGCATTAGTTGTAGCCATTAGGTCAGTTGCTGCTGATGCTAGGTTACCATTTCCATTACCCGAATACTTTTGTGGGTAACGTTTGTTGTTGTTGCTGTTGTTGTTGCTTTGATTATTACTATTGCGACGCTGCATATTGTCATCTGTAAGATAAAGAGAATGTAAACGAAACTTTTAGTCTCAAGCTGACTGTTGCAAGTTGATGAAACTTACAAATTGTAAATAAAGGCAGCTGCAAGAAATCTTCAAGATACAAATGCATACTACCGCCACAGACATAAAGAAGAAAATTTCTTTTAAAAAGAGCACCACAACAAAGAATAAAAAAAAAAACAAGCGAACACTGTTGTTTTAATATATATTTTGTTGGATTGGGTGGTTGGTTGGCTGGTTGGTTGGCTGGTTGTTTGTTGTTGTCGACCGACTGACTGACTGCACCTGCTGTTGAAAGCAAACTAAATGACGCCGCGATTAGCCCTCTCGCCATTATAAACGAACAAGAAAATAAAAAAAAAGAGAGACCCCAACAAGAAAGCGAACAGAAAAAGAAAAAAAAAAAAATTAAAATAAAACAGAAAAAAAAACCCAGTCATACACAATTCATTTCTGTGCTGGTTTCGCGCTTCTACTACTACGTTGATATTGATGACGACATAGTGAATCATAACGGCGCTCATGCCCCACTGATAACGTGTGTGTGTGCGTGTGTAGTAGTGTGGGGAGATTCTACGTACGTAGTAAAGTCGTGGGTTTTGGCATCGTTTGACGCTCGCTATCGGTATCGGTGCGCCGCCGCCGCCGCCGCTGTC
This sequence comes from Drosophila austrosaltans, assembly GCA_035045865.1. Classification (NCBI taxonomy): domain Eukaryota; kingdom Metazoa; phylum Arthropoda; class Insecta; order Diptera; family Drosophilidae; genus Drosophila; species Drosophila austrosaltans. Next base: position 21,723,872 of record JAWNOQ010000007.1, on the reverse strand, counting down.
GCTGCTATTGTTGTTCCATTCCACTTGTTCGTGATTGTGATCAAGCCTAGGCCAAAGCCCAAGATACTGGGCAAGTCCAAAGCGCATAAACTCAGGCGCACCCACACACACACACACACTTACTGTTATGACGGCGATGGCTCTCACTCACACTTTTACTCTCTCTTGTGGTTTACCAGGCTCAAATCACGTGCACTCTCTTTATTAATACGCTCTCACACTCTTTTTGTCTTCCTATATAGATTAGATTTTCCATATTTCAATGATAAAGATAAATATATACTTGGACCCCCCCACACCTATGTATGTATATGAAGAGTACTTGGAATTGTGTGCTGTGTGTGTGTGTGTGCTTTTCATATATGACAAATTGGGTTAAAACCCATTTCAATGGAAAAATATTGGTCAATGGTCATGTATTCCTTTCGTTTATAGAGCATACCCCCCCAATATAGTAGATTCCTTCAACTTTCGCCATATAAGACGACAAAAAAAAAACAAATAAAATCAAAATTTAATCAAGAAACTTAAGTATTAAATATAAAAAAAAAAAAAAGAAAAAAATTAAAAAGGCAGTCAACGAAACACACGACGACGACGACGGCGATAATAATGATCATGATGATAATAATGATGACTACGAAAAACAGGTACCAGCTCGTGCCTAGCGCCAAAAAAAAAACACCTCCTTCTTACCTACCTTCTTACCACCTACCCAAAGATCAGATAGAGAGAGAAAGAGAGAGCTGAAATTTTTGGGGTTCGAATAAAATCAAATGTCTTACCACGCCTCATAATGGGCGTACAGATATATATATATATTAGGCTATAAAATCGTGTGATTTATGAGTAAAAAGCAAATGATCGCTAGAAAGAGAAGGCAAGAGACAGACAGAGAGAGAGAGAGAGACATACATGAAAGCCTGAATGGAATTGCGTAGCCAATAAACCAGTTTTCCAATCAATGTGCTTTTTTGAAATGCAAAATAACTACAAAACAAAAAAAAAAAAATATTAAACTCATCGTAACGTATATATTTTATATAGTATATAGTTGAAAGGGCACACAAGTTCAAACACAAATGGGCACGTGTATGTGTATGTGTGTGTGTGTATTGTGCTCCCTCTCTCTCTCTCTCTCTCTCTTTCACTCCTTTAGTGTATTTGCCAAAACGGAAATGCAATGACCGACCGAACTAATTCTAATTGTGGCATCATCAACAACAAACACAGAAAAATGGCCATATAACATACAAACATACATATGTACATACATATGTATGTACATACAGACATAGCTAAAAGAGCGCGCCCAAAAAGTTGAATGAATTCCAACCAAAACCAAAACGATCCAATGGGAAAGAGAGAAAGAAGATCGCGGCTACAACAGAATGCAGAGCACGAATTACCCGCCGAGACATTGCCGCCATAAAATGTAGTAAAGAAGAAGCCGCACAGTTCCCCCCTAAAGGCAAAAAAAAAAAAAAAAAAAAACCGCCAAGCGATCATTAAGCAAAACGGCACAAAAACGACAGAAACATTCCGCAAATTTTAGACAATTGGACGACTTTGAAATACTCTGCGCTTGACAATATTTTCTTCTGGACGTTAACGCGTACAATGCGCAGTACGTTCAAGTGGCCCAAGCGACACCAGGACAATGCCTGTTACGCGCGAACCCTAGCAGACAGCATGCAAAAACGAAGTCGCGTGGACAACAATTAAAACTAACTACTAGATAGATAACTTAAAATACAAGTTTTTAGGATAGATATTGAGAACTCTGATCCGATTACAGAATAAAGGCGGTTGTAGTCGGAACAGAGAACTCGAAAAGGTTCATGCAAAGAATAGTTAGAAGTACAGCGTGTTAATGATAAAGGGACATAATTTCGGGTTAGTCTACAAGGAACAAATAGATTGACCTGATTGAGTAAATTAGGACAGTCCATTTGTCCATTCAAAAGCTTGTGGATAAAAACAAAGTACCAAGCATTACTCTACGATTAAGTATATGAGTGGAATACAACTTAAATAAGAAGTTTACAGAATCTTGTTAAAGAAAGAATGTAAAGCGCTTTAACTTTTCTTGGAAATCCTTTTTAATATAAACAAAGAAGTTCTCCACATAGTAAATATGCTGCATTTAATTGAAAGGGCATACGAAATTCCAAAGCCTAACTTGGGGCTGCTGCATGGCAACAAAATGAAACGGATGAACGAACCGCATGGGCTAAAGTTTTTGCCGGTTACTTACAAATACATATGTATGTATGTATGTACATACAAATCATACATATGAGATACCATGGAATCGGAACGGACAAAGGCAGAAAATGAAACCCTTGAAAGATATTGTGTGTGTGTATGTCCTCGGATAACCCTCTCTTTCTCTCTCTCTCGCAGCACAATTGAGACAATTGCTGTTTGTCCAAAAGAAGTTATCTTCTTTATAATTTTTAACCTTTGCAATTCAACTTGAAAGATTATTATTTGATATCATCAATGATTCGCAATTACATTCATTTCAAATCAAATTGTGTAAAAGATATATATATAAAAGTTTAATGATTAGAACCGGAAATGTTAATAATATGTCTGCTGATTTAATGTATGTATGCAAACATTATGTATCTAGTATAAGTAAGTACGTATGTATGTATGTATTTGTGTGATCATAAAAATAAATCCAGTAGAAAATTAAGCCATTTGCATTCAATTACGTGCTTCAACGCACACAGAAGCCAAGCAACAGCACAGCACTTAAGGCTATTGAAGCTAAATTAGATTTCATGTAAGATCTACATACATACAAGGGGAAGGGGAGAGAGAGAGAAACAGGAAGATACGACAAACAAAATGAATGACAAATGATCATCATGATGATAATGATGATGATGATGATGACAAAACAATAGATTAAGTTACGAGGATCAGCAATCATCTGCTCTGCTACGTACATAGATCGATAGAGATCGCTTTGCTTCTGACGTTGGAACGTTGATTGCGCTTTGGCAATTATTTGTTTTCCTGTTCAGATTGGTTTGGATCCGGCCAGGCCCGTTTTTTTATTTATTTATTTTTTGTTTGCCTATTTTCCGAGTTTTTTTTGTATTTTCATTTTGAGGTGCGTCGTTTGTCATTTAGTTTTGTGTTTTTTTTTTTTTAGTCGCGCACGCGTTACGGTAATCAAAATTCTTCCGAGGCATATACATATAGCTCTTTCTCTCTCACTCTCTCTTTCTTTCTCCGTCTCTCATTTTACCTAGTAATAAGTTAAACCGGAAGTGGTCTCTTCTACCTAACTGACTTTGATATGTAGTTTTTTTTGTTTGCTTATCAAAATTGCTGATAAGCGGCAAGGAAAAAGGTTATTTGGCAACAAACTCAATGAAATTTGCCTAATCAAATGAAAATTGAAAAGTAAGAAAACAATAAAAACTGTGAGGGAGGGAATATACGCTTTTGCGTCACTGTGCAAAACACCTCTCTCTCTCTCTCTCTCTCTCTCTTCCCTCCTTTCTTAGCAAATCCATTGGCAATTGTTATTAATTGAAAACATTATGGAACGTTGTGTTTACACTCAAAACAAACAAAAATAAATATATAAAAATAAACGCATGTATGTATATATCTCTATTTTTCCCCTAACATATATATATGTATATATGTATATATTTAGATTTTGTGTATTTAATATTTTTCACTATATACTTTTGAACGAGGTCCGCAGCAAAGTCCGCGCCTCCCGTGTCCGCGTGCTAGCTGTCAGAATTCTATGATGCTGACATTATTCTGACAATGCGAAAAACTAAAGAACAACAATGGTGGTGGGGTAAGAGCAAACAGTCGTAATATTAATAATAATAATAATAGTAACAATAATAAATAAAATGTATAAATAATAATCATCTTGTGAACCGAAAGACTTGACACTTGTCAAAACAAATAATTTTCGTTTATATATATTTTTTTTTTTTTTATAAAAATTTAATTGAAAAGTAGCCGCCGAGAGACATGTGAGGGAATGTATAAAATATAGAACTATATAAATTTCTTTTTTAATAACAAATACTTTAATTAATGTTACTATTAGTTTTGTATGATAGAAGTAGGAAGGGAGGGGGGGCTTTTCTTGTTGTTCTATTGAAGGATCGCCCTCGTAAAATTCTTTAAAAAATACAAGTGACTAATACAAGAAATTTGTTTTGTTTTGTTTATGTGCTTAACAAAAAACTAATAGAAAATCTTTTTATACTCAAGGTCTATTCTCCTCCCCATACACCTCATCAAAGTTTGGCCATACTCAAATAGAGAAGATGATCAAATTTTCTCTTAATAATTGTTGATTTATTATCTTCTATTTGTTATACCTTTTAGAAGATTTAGTTAAAGCTTCTTCTTAATGATATCAGTTCTAGACTACAAATTCTACCTTGTTTCTCATATATATACTCTATATAATCTCTTTTTATTAAACAGAATTTTAGATCAACACTAAATCGTTTAGGATTTAAGGCAATTTATGAATGCTATTTTGCCACCTCAATCGTGTTGTTGTTTGAAAATGAATTTTCATCGAATTTGTATAAAATTTTTGTATATTTTTTCGTTGTTGTTCTTGTTGTTATTGTTGTTATATTTTGGCAGATCCTATTCTTAATATAGAAGTGATGATGATGATGATGATGATGATGATGATGATGTTATTTCCTGTCTATCATCAACATTATGATAATCACAGTGTGTTGATTATGGGATTCCTGCCCAAGTACTCACCCACTACTACCCCCCCACCCCCCTCGATCTTCTTTCTCTTATGATCTGCTGTCGGACGCCCACCACTTAGTCTTACTCTTTTGCTGCTGATGGCATTCCAATTGCAAATATCAAAATCAAAATACAACTAAAACTATATAAACATACACATATACATATATCTGGGGTATATATCTATTCATTTAAATATCTGTGGGTGGGTGTGTGCGTGTGTGTTTGTGTGTATGTTTGGTTTTTGATTTGGTGGGCGCGCTGCTGACTGACTGACTGACTTGTTGATTTGTTGTGAATGAGTAGAAAAAATTTCAATTATTCATTCATTTTCTCTCACTCTCTCTCTCTCTCTCTCTCTCTCTCAGCTTGAATTCCTCTTGATTTGTCGTGTGTAACACACACACAATAGAATTACCATTGCTTATATATATCTTTTTCCCACTGACTCTATATTATATATATATCTTTATATATATATATAGGAGGCACAACTTTACTTCCGCCCTAAGCATAAATGAATATTTTTTTTTTACATGAAAAAAAGAAAGCCAATCTTTAATAATATATATATTTTTTTTTTGTACAATGTTATGTTACCACCCCCCTTGGCATAGACAACACCCTTCTCTTCCCTTTAAACCCTTGCCCACTTACTTTCTCACTATCATCATCGCCATGATCATTGTCATGTAATTTTCTTCTCTTTTTCGCGTTTCCTCTTCAGGCTTTTGGCCTTTTTATTTTCCTCTATTTTGTTGAGTCTTCTCTTCTGTCTTCTATAAGGCCTTTCACTCACAATCTGAGCCGAATCGCACCGAATATTTACTTGAATTCGTCTCTCCATTTTTCCCCCTCTCTTTGCTCTTTTGTTATTTTTCTTTCTTTCTTTCTTTCTTTTATTATTCCCAATGTTATTTACTTATATTTTTTACAAGTGCAATTGAGGTTACTTTCTATTTAAAATTAAATAAAAAAAAAAGACGAAAAAACCTGAATATATATATATATATATATCTAGAGAGAGACAGGGAGTGAGAGAAGTACCTTAAGAAGCAGCAAATAGTGCAAAATAGAGTCAAGTTGTGTCAAGTGCACATTTCTCTGATATACAATGTATATATACATATATATAGTGCCTTTGATATATACATACGTTCTTTTGATCAACTACAATTAAGGGGGATTCTCAATGAATAATTTTAAATTATTTGTAATTCAATTTAGAAATGAAATAACAAATTAGTTCTATGTATATTATATAGTCTTTACTCTATATAGTCTACTAGCTTATGATCATTGATGGGAGTCAATACAATCGATTCTAAGCTATAGAAAAACGATCAATAGCTTATGATCATTGATGAAGTTCGATACAATTGATTTAAAATGTTTTAATTCGATTTTTGAAGATTTGTTTATATGTGTTTAGAGACTTTTGAAATATTCAAAGCATTTTTCTGATTTTCAATGTCGTTGATCTTAATATCTCGTAAGTGGCTCGATCTTCTTCTTAAGATATATTTTCATAATATATTCATCAGACATAATACGAAGAAATTTAAATTGAAAGCAAAAACTTCAGTCCAAAATGAAATATTTTTTAAAAAGAACTTTAATTTGTCAAAAATTTATAGAAAAAAGCAACTTTTAAGGACCTCGATACTTTGTGCAATCAAAATTATAAAAGATGAAGTTGGGCATTATCGATTATTAGGTCAACATTCAAGAATTTAGAATCTAAATTTTAGATTAACAACATCAATCAGCAGCAGCAACAAACTCCAATATTATATAGTCGAGTACTATATTTTATTCTGATCTTAGTTCATATCAAGTAATACAAACATAAAATCAACCTTCACTACGACAAGTTTAGTCACATTTCACTAAAAACCATTGAAAAAGATTTGAAAAAACTCTCCAAGAAAAGTTTTTATATTGATTACTAGGCGTATGCGTAATGAATAATGAACGAATGAATGAATTGAATAGGAAAGATATACAATCTATATATAGTCTGTTGTATAATCATCTAAATAATTGATTTGCAGTAGCAGTAGAAAGGTACTAGTAGAAGTAATACTTAGTAGTGGTAATAGAAGTATTAGTATTAGAAGTAGGATTAGGTAAAGTAGATATATAAGAAGTTAGTATTAGTAGTAGAAGTAATAAATGCTGTTTAACTATCAGTAAAAGAAATAGTAGTAGTAAGACGAAGAGTAGTAGTAGCAATAATAGAAATAGTAGTAGTACTAGTCGTAGTAGTAGTAGTAGTAGTAGTAGTATTAGTAGCAATAGGAGTAATAGTAGTAGTATTAGTAGCTATCGATAAGCTGATTGAAGAAGTTTGCCTTCTGTCACAAAAATTCCAATTGCGCGTTCTGTTTTTTTTTTTTTTTTATGTACAATTGTATGTTTATTTACTATTGTTGTTGTTATTGTTTGCCAGTGTCAGTGGCAGAGTTAGTTAGGCAGTGGCAGAGACATAGGCAGCTGCCGGCATGCATCAAAATTTGCCATCAATTTCTCTAGACTTGACTTGCCCTTGTTCTACTATATAAAAAGAGAGAGAGAGAGAGAGAGAGAAGGAGGAGGATCTGCTGGTCGCATACGAAAAAGATATAGATGATATATATATGTATGTATATATAAGCATATATAGTATATATATTATATATTATATACTACATATATTAGTTTTGTTCTGATTTTGATTTTGTTTACTGTTTTCGCTTTGGTATTGTTGTTGCTGCTGTTGCTTTCTTGTTGTTTATTTTTATAAATTGTGCTCTCATTTGTATTACTTTGATTACTTTAGCAGAGAGGCGGTAAAGGAAAAGGCAAGCAGGCGGCAGGCGGCGGCAGGCAGGCAAAAGCAAAAGCCAAAAGGCAAGGCAAATAAATCATTCGAGGTTTGCGGTTGTGTTGATATTATGTGTGTTAAAAATAATACTTATAAATGACACCAATATACATATATATCTAAACAAATATACACACAGACATATATATACATAGATATGTTTTTATATATTTATGTAGAGATATACATCCCCAATCCCAAATATATATATATATTTTTTATAATAATTATTATCATCAGTTTTGTGTAAAAACATATGAATGAAAATTGTTTGCCTAAACTAGAGAGAAAGAAAACCCAAAGAAAGACCAACGAGAAAGATGGCCAAGATTGTGTCAAAAGTAATTTTTCACTAAGCCAAATTGCAATAGCAGCGGCAGCAGCAAAAATCGAAATTTAAACCCCGTCACAATGGCCATGGGAAATAAATGGATATACAGTAGAGATTCGTTAAAACTATCTGCCATTTATAAGGGAGAAAGATTTGCCTGCAAAATTTTAAAAAAGAGATGAAATGCAGAATACTCTTGAGAAACAGCAAGTGAACTTCCATTGATAAGACACTCGATGGCTATAGTAATCGCAGGCTATAATAGATGTTCTTCTTCTCCTCTCATTTTACTCTATTTCTAAACCCAAATTTCAATAGAAAAATGTTTGAAAAGTTTTCATTTACCTATTCCCACTTAAGCAGGCTGTACTGTATTGTCTTTTAAACAATTGCCAATTGAAATGCAAAAAAAAAAAACAACATTTGATTTGTTGTTGCTTCAGATATCTTAGAATGAATATGTACATATGTATATACATATCTCTTTCTCTCACTTTTTCTCTCTAGCTCTATTTTTATTTTCTTTTCTTTTTTCCAAATCCATTTTACACAATTTATGTTTGTATTAGTGTGTGTTTTGTTTTATCATCGATTTCTAAATTCCATAAACTTTTTGAATACAATTTTTCCTATACCTATTATCAAATTCCTTTTTTTTTTCTATTATACATATAGAAATGGACCACCCAACTGATGATGATTACTATATTGCGTCTAATTTTTTTTTTCGTATTCTTTTCCTGTTATCAGTTAAGTTTTTGTTTTTTGCACTATATATAATGTCTGTATATATATATATATATAGTATTTAAATATACCTTAATTTTATTTTGACTTTGGCTTATGCAAAGCAAAAGAATTTTCTTTGTTTTAAAACAACACAAATCGGTCAAATTAAGCATTTTTACATATATTTGGGTTATCGCTTTCAGTCATTTGATGTTGTCACCCCATTCAAAATTTGTAGTATAAAGTTCAATTTGTTGCGTTTTTATATACATTTTTTTTTTGCGTGCAAATAGTTTTGTTGTGTCTAATCTCTTTAAAAAAAAAAATATAATAATTTAACCCTGCCGTAGTCGGCGGCTCGTCCATATGGTGAAATTTTCAGACAGATGTTGTTAAAATCAAAACAAAAAACATAATAGTAAAATATTCCATGGAATCATCCAGCAAAATGTGAAATAGTTTCTTTCCAACACACTTGCGAACGGGAAAGGTCTTTCTACTCTGATCTTCTAAGATCAGAAGTAAAGAAAAGTTCGAATTTAGTCAACGTAAGCCTTTTAATTAACTGTTTATAAAAGCTCTTTAAAGTTTTATACAGTCGAACTGATCTAGTTCCAACTTCTCTAACTCAAACCAAAATTGAACGGCAACTGTAAATCGAACTTTTTTAGGTCATTTCGGTTCGAGGGAAGTTCGATTGATCCTTGCTTAAGTCTTCGAACCTTCGAACAGTCGAACTAACCTAATTCAAACCAAAATGAACACAACTGTGGAGCGAAATCTGCATAGAAACTTGAAATATTTTTAATAGCAGATATATCACATTGATCTTTAACTAAAATATAAACAATAATTCTGATTACAAACATTTTCTATAAAGATGTTTAATATTATTAATTTAATAATAATCTTCTTATCTTTTTATTTCTAGTTTCGTTTAATAAAAGCTTGAGAAGATTCAAATTTATGTAATGTTAATTCTCTCATTTGTTTTTTTTTTTAGAAACTTTTACTTTCCCTCTCTCTATTGTTTTTTTTTTGTTTATAATGATTACACAATTCACCATAGAGTTAAGGTTTAGTTTATCATATGATTTTGATTATTATATTACTTGTTGTCTCGAACTTCTATCTCTCTCCCTCTCTCTCTCTTTCCCTCTCTATGATATCAAACATGTTCTTATCGCCAATTTGTTATTGTTGTTGTTTATTTCATGCTTGCTTTAGTTTTTTTTTCACTATTTACTTAATTTATTTGAACTCTTATGCTAATTTCTTGGCATTTAGTTTCGGTTGATGTATTGGATAGAGAAAAAGAGAACACCTCTATACCAATACAACAACACAGAAGCAAATGAAATAATTTAGAAATCACGCTTCGTGATCATATGCCAGTGATAAGGTAAGGTAAGGTAAGGGAGAGAGACAAATAGGGGTGAACCAGGGGTGGGGCAGGGGTTGCTCAAGAGAAGGTCGTGGTGTGTCGTGACATAATCGCAATCGCCGGGGCCAAGTTATAAAAAATTCATAAAATAACATGGTTCATGTTCTCTTTCTCTCTCTCTGTCTCTCTCTTTCTGTGTGTTGGTTGTGCCTCGAAGTCAAAAAGTGAAAAGTCAAAGAAATTCACAATCAGCAGAAGAAAAAAAAAAAAGATGAATAAAACTTAAACAAAATTATAAACATACGTGACATAAGAAAGGTCGGACGGTCGGTCGGTCGATCGTTTGGTCAGTTGATCGAGCTCTCGAACCCGTCGAGTCACATTTCCAGTTATAAAGTTGTTTTTTTTTTTTTTTGTGATGATGATGGCCAAGTCCAAAGCCAAAGCGAAAGTTTTTCTTTTCTTTCGGTGTTTTGTTTTTTATTTTTTTTTCGGTTTTCGAACTTCTTATTTAACAACTTTGTTTTCACTTTGCTGTTGTTGTTGCTACTCTTGTTGGTGTTGGTGTTGGGTATTGTTGAAACGTGAGGCAATTCAAAATATCATACATGTACTATATATATATAGAAAAAGATATATCTTCTTATACATACAACAAATAAAAATACTTAAATGATGAATGGAAGCAACTTGAAAATGTGTTTAAAACTATTTCTTCGTGTCTGGCCAAAAAGAATTATTATTATGATAATGATGATGATCATGATGATAATAATCATAATAATGATTGGTTGCGTTGCCTATGAAAAATGATTGGGAGCATTCTTAACAATTTGACAAATTAATCAATTTACCACTGAAGACAAAATGAATTATCATTTTTCTCTTTTCTTTTTTAATAGATTTCATATGTCAAGAATAATAGAAACGAAAGTGTAAGCCAAATGTATGTCTGGTAACGCTTTATCGTTTTTTGTCTGGTATGCAACTGTAACTGGCAGGATAGTGGGAAAGGGAGGCGCGGTAGGTCGTCACAAAGTCTGTTACATTTTCTTTGCTTTACACTGCAAGAGAAGCGCCATAGAATTGTCGCTTTACGTGTGATGACGCGGCAGTGCAGCCGCAGCGCTGCTAAGTCCCATTGCACTTTGCAGTTATTTAAAGTAAAAAAAAAGATCTGGCAACGTCATAGAAAACTCTCTTTAGTGTGTAACTGTAATTGCTAGGTAACGAACTCGTTTTTGGGTTTAAGAACAAAAATCAAAAAAAAAAAAAGAAATCATGCATATTTAAAATTTTGAAAAAATATAACAAAATTTATAAACATTTCATTCAATTCATTTTCACAAGTCTTGGTGTATTTTCTCATTTTCTCAAGCAAGTGAGAGAGAAAGGGAGAGGTTATTAGAGTACTTAAAGACAGTGAAATTGCTTAGCAACTTTTTCACAAATGTTCATACATATATATTTTTTATATATACATAGTTGTTGGTTGCTGTCTTTCACTTGTTTAAAGTCTTGTCTCACTTTCTTTGCCCCAAGGTAAAATCGAGAGTCAATTTCGAGAGGTGCATAGACAGAGAGAGAGAGAGAGAGAGAGATGACTAAGTGAAGTTGACCTAAAATAAATGAGTTTCATTTAAAATTGGAAAGACCAAAAAAAAGTCCTTAGCTAAAGAGCTCACTCTCTCTCTCTCTTGCTCTTGCTCTACCTCTGTCAAGCTCCCTCTCCCATTGCGGTTATGTAAGGCTTTATTTCCTAATTAAGTGTGACCAACAACAACAATTGCTGGTAAAGTCTTCTCCTATTGGTTGTGTGTGTGTGTGAGTGAAAAAGATTTAGATGCATCGATTGAAGAAGATTGAATTTGTCAAGGGCACTCTCTTGGCCTCTTGGAGGGAATGCTCTTAAAAAAAAAAAAAACACATAAAGAGAAGTGCATTGGGAAAGTTAAAAAAGTAAACCTTTTTAATCTGCAAGCGGTATATATTTGTCATTTAATATATGTACAACAACAACTCGTTAATAAAAACTAAACTAATATACCCCCTCATCTGTACATTTAGTATAGGGTATTTCTCAATCTTTCTTAAGACGTCATTTTACGAAATATTTTTTTTTTTCACACATTTTCGAAATTAAGGCTAATTGACAAATTCAACAACTTCAACACTTTTACTCTTTAACAACAACGAGAGAGAGAAAGAAAAGGAAAGAGAGATAGACAGATGAGTAAACATTTATAAACAAAATGTTTATGTATAAAATTAAATGCTAATAAATTTTCTTTGCTTAAATGATTAAAGAATTTATTTATTTCTCTTTCACAGTTTAAGGAAAAGCAGCAACAACAATTTGATTAAAATTTTATACGTTTTTTTTTCCTAACTAATTCATGGCATTTAAATAGTTTTATAGTATATATCTCTATGTATATGGGAAGCAAATGAAAGAAATTTTTATATATAAAACTAAAAACTGTCCAATAACCGAAATGAACAAAGAATAAATGATATCATTTCGATTCTAAAGTTTCCATCGGAATAACCGAAACTTGGACAATAGACTAAAAAGCCAAAGAACCGAAATAAACTACGATTAACTGTTTCGTTTTTCCTTTCAGTCCTACTATCTGAACTAAAGAATAGATTAATTTTGTTTCGGTTATCAATCGTAACATTCAGCTAAATAAAACTTGAAGCACTTTGAGTCAATGTAGACAGACCTTTCTCAATAAAAAAGAAAGTAAGCCACTAAAAGCAATGAAAAAAAAACACCAATTAAATCTTGACGTGCTAAATTTATAAACATTTTATATACATATATATAATATATTTTTGTATATATGAATATTTAACTAAAGACACTAAACAAAAAAGATAAAAACTTTTTTTTTCTTTTTGCCATGAAAGTTGCCTAGTTGCTGTTGTTGTTGTTGGGGAAAGAGAGGTTATGTAAACAAGAAACTTGTACTTTAATATTTGTTGTTATTGTTGTCTTTGTAACTTTGCCAAGATTTCATTTTGCAATTGGACTTTTTTTTGTTTATCTTTATTTTTTTTTTCTTTCCAATTCTCAATTGCCCATCACGAAATCTTATCATACTGCCACCCCTCCCCCGAAGAATATGTGGCAGCAGCAGCAGCAGCAAGAATTATGAATCTGAATGTGAATCTAAATAACCTTAAGATAGGTCAGGTATACATACATTTAGAAAAAGAGAGAGAGAGAGAGAGAGAGAGAGAAACACACATACATATATAGAGAAATTCCCTTCCCCACATCCCCCCCTCCTCATATATAACATACTATTTCCATTCTGATTCCCGTGGGGGCCGTTATTCAAACAAGTTTCTTCTTTGCCTGACATATATTTTAGTTTGGCTATTTTTAGATTCAGTCATCCCCCCTCCCCCCTTCTTCTTCTCGTCAAAAAAATTCATTCAAATTCCAAAAAAAAACAACGAAAAGAAAAAAAAGCACAAGCTGAAACAAAATGTCGACGTCAAATATAGAGTAGGCAAGGGAGGGGGGGTGCGATGAGGAGGGGGGGCCTTGGGAAAGACCGACTCGATGACGAAGTTTAAACAGAACATAAGAGTGCAGCAGCTGTTAAAACCGTTTTTTTTTTCTTAATTTTTTTTGTGTATATTAAAAATATATATACAAAAAAATTCCTTTTATTTAAATTCTGCACGCGCTTAAACACACAAAATAAAAAAGAGAAGAAAAAAAAAAACGGTTTAACCGTAATTTATTCCATTATTATTATTATTTTTTGTTGTTGCTTTCTGCCTCCCCCATAAACAACAATAAAAAAAAACTAATGCTAATCTTATTTAGATCAGCAACAAAAAAAAATATATATAAAAAATGTAGATTAGGTTAAATTTTGACAACTGTGAACTAAAAAAATTCACTCTTTAAATTAGATGACAAATAAACTAAAAACTAAAACTAGGACTTGACATCAATGCAATTGTTAGACAAAAACAAAAAAAAAAGCATAAATATTTGAAATAGAGAATCAAAGTGAACTGAAATCAAACATAAACAAATATCTGTAGAAAGAACTTTCAATCAAAAAAAAAACCACAATGAATGAATAATCATTATTTACTTCTTAACTTTAATCTTTCAATTCCCACAAAAAAAATATGTCATCAAAAAAAAAAGAACTTATCAAAACTGCCATTTGATTGTTATTATTTTTCAAATGATTATTATTAATATTATTCAAACGGCTTAGTCAGCAGTTAGAAACATAAACAAAATATCTTAAAATAAAACATGGTGTAAAACTTTTTGCGGATTTTGAGTCATGTGTTTCATTCGAATTGTTTTTGTTAGACTTACTTTTGCCTTTGGCCAGACCGCTGGCAATTTGTAGGAATCCATATATGGCTATAATTACACAGGGTAAGGCTATAACGCTAAAGGATATATAATCCATGTGCTCAAAATAATTTGAAATTTGCTCCATTTTTGCGTTATGTTGTTGATCCTTGGTTGTTTTTGTTTTTTTTTTTTCACAATTTTTGGGTTTTCTTTTTCAAACACTTTTCTTCACTTGTTTGCTTTTTCTTTTTTTTTTTTTTCTTTTGTTATAAAACTCTTTAAGGGTTTTTCTTTTTATCGTTTAAAAGTTTCGTTTGAAATTGATGTTTATCGTTTCTTTTCTTTTTATTTGTTTTCTTTTGTTTTTTTAATAATTGATGATCAAGGACTTTGTGGTAAGAAGAAGACGTTGTCTTCTTTGTTTATAAAATCGCTGCTGATTATTCTGTGTTGATCGCTTTTGTGGTTTTCGACTTGTTGTTGTTGCTTCGTTATCCTTTGGCTTATTAATAATCGTTTGCCTTGAATGGCCTTGCCTTTTCTCTTTTTGTTGCTGCTGTTGTTGTTGTTGTAGTTGTTGTTTTTGTAGCACAATTAACGCCATTGTTTTGCCTTGCAAATCTGGCGTAACTGATTTGCATGGGATTTTACTAGCGCTACACAGCCAAAGTAAATGTTTTGTTTTTTCTCTCTTTTTTTTTTTTGTTTTTCGTTTGTCTTATTTTGTGTTGTATCCAACCACAAAAAAAGGTTTCACTACAAAAAATTTGCAAAAAAAAAAAAAAACACGGCAAAAAAAGGGGTAAAGAGAAAAAAAAACGAAATGAAACCGAAAGATTCGCACGAAAGTCAAAACGGCAAGAAAAAAAAAGAATACCAATTTATATTTTTGATCGCAAAAGAAGAATATAGCGCTCAATTTTCTTATTTGCCTGCGTTTGTAACGACGGCGAGATGTCGACTGAAACTCTGAACTAACTTGACAAGCTCAATATGAATGGGGGAAAACGTAATAACGACAGCGCTGTCGACGACGACAACGGCATCAGCGGCGACAGCGACGACGACGATGTCTACAACTACAATGAAAGCAAAGCCATCAGTGCCATATAACACCGACAACGATTCCAATAGCACTGGGCGAAAGCACTAAGAGAGAGCATTGAGAGAGCGCTGAGAGCAATGGAGAGCAATACAAAACGCCGGTATTGTGTTAATAAAGCTCTTTAGTTTACTTGAGGCAGCGGCAGCTGGGGCTGCTATGTTAAGTTACGATCGGCAGCCAGCACGTGAGGGCACTACTACTGCTCCTTTATATGCTGTGCATCTGACATACATACATATGTATGTATGTATGTACTCATGTATATATAATTTAGGAGTTTTTTTTATTGTAGCAAAAGTGCGACAACTAATCGCAGGGTCCACTAGGTGTTAACACTATCAAAATTCTTGGTAACAAAATTTTCGCCAAAAAAAAAAAATGTACTTCCTGGTTAAACAAGATTAAGTTTTTTTTTATTCTTTTTAATGGTTTTTACTTTATTATCCACTAAAAGCATACAACAACAATTGCTCATTGAATTTTGATATTCATAGAAAGATTAAGATGTTGGTTAAACTGGTCACACTGTGACTAAGAGAGTATGCATTTAAGAGAGTCGAAGAAAGAGAGAGAGAGAGAGCCAAAAAGTGCAAAGCTTTTGCATCTATGGATCAGTGCAAATTATTTATCTGCTTATACATATGAATGTATAAAATGAATGAAACTTTTCAATTAATTACATTCAAAATGACGTCAAATATGTTTATATATAGCAATCGTATGTCATACGCAGCGAATTTCCCATAAAATTTGTTTAACCTTTTAACTTTAGTAACACGTCAGAGGCTAAAGCACTAAGTTTTTTCATACAAATGATATAAATTAAATATGTATATTGTTGGTATTAATGTGTACATAGAGGAGTCTATTCCTTGGTTTATTGACCCTGTGTAGATAAAGGAGCCATTAACCTTCATACACACACACACACACACTCACGGACACACATACACGTGTCGGTGTCCGTGTCCTTGGCTTAACATAACAATAAAAAACCAAGCATTTCATCAGGCCTAGACGCTGTCCCATCATACAATCGTGTTTTGTGTGTCTGATGTTGTGATATATCTTTTAGGTTCAATGACTCCCCACACTCCCCCACTCTCTCTCTCTCCTTTCCTCTACACCTACCATCATCATTATCATGGCTTGTTTTTTTTTTTTATTGATTTTGCGTTGCAAAAGTCTCTCATCTGGTTGGCCAAGTCATTCTCTGGCCAATGAACTTGCCTTAAATAAAAGGACATCTGTGCTGTTTGAGAGTAAATTTATGTGCATATATTTCATTTAATTGTTTATACAAAATATATTATAACAAGTTCCCCATTTGTGTGGGAGGAGGGGGCTGCTAAGGGGGGGGATCTAAATCGGGTTCTTTAATGCGCAATTTCATCAAATTCCATAATGTGTATATGGCCATAAAATATTGGTAAATATTTTAACAATTTTTTGTTGTTGTTGTTTTTTTTTTTAATATTCTTGTTGACAAAAGTTAACAAAACAATAACAACAACAATTCACTTATAGTATTATCTTAATTTTGTGGAATTCTTTTTGTCCATTTCCCATGAAATTCTTTTACAGAATTTCATGATTAATAATTTACTTGGAACAACCCCCGAGATATTCCAGTTGAAAAACAAAAAACAAAAAAAAAGGAAAGAAAGCTTTGAGATTTGAAAAACTTTCAACTATAACAGAAAAGTAAATGATATTGACTAAAACAATAACAAAAAGAAAAGAAGAAAAAAAAAAAAGCTTATCGGTGAAGCGAACCATTGTTTCTATTGCTTTCGCACGCGCCTAAAAGCATTATCAACATCACACGAGAGAGTGGGAGAGAGAGAGAGAGCGGGAGAGAGGATAAAACTTTTTGGTTTTTTTTTTTTTTGTGTTTTGCAGGTGCTTGAACTGCAATTTCCTCTGACGACAACGAATTTCCTGCAAACAGCTGGCACGTGGCCAGAGATACAGAAAGAGAGAGAGAGAGAGGAGGTGAGACGTATATGGGGGTGATATACTAGTAGGAATGGGAACGAATTGTTTACAGTATCGGTTGATTGAATCCCTTTCCCCTTGTGGGGCCAAGTCTACAGATGGTATTGACTGGAACTGACCTTCATTTAGCTACCGCTACCGCTACAGCTCCCTCGCTGTCTCTCTCTCTCTCTTTCTCTCACTATACAATGAAAATTGTTGGGGTAGGGCAATGACAACAGCAACAAAAACCATCAACAACAACAAAGCACCACCATAAATGCTAAAATAATTATTAAATTGTTCATATTCAGTTGCTCTTGTCATTCAATTTGCATCTACAGATTCTCCTCATGGTCGACAGAAGAAGAGGAAACAACAAAAACGCGAGAAAAGAAAAAAAAAATTAACATTTTATATTTACTTACACTTCCTTCATGGTTGTCGATTATTGTTGTTGTTGTTGTTGTTGCTCCTCTTCTTTGTTTATCAGGAAGTAATAAAATATAAGAATTACTTTTATACATTTATTTTCATATGTGCATTTTTTTTATATATATCTTTATCTGCCACCTGCTTTGCCTCTACCTGGCGGCTCTTTTAAACTGGAACTTCCCAAAAAATAAAAAGGATAGCAGAGCAAAGGGAAGGATGACTAACGACAACTGTCCAAAACAGTTCCTTATGTCATACAAACGGAAGTTTTTGCAATAAACAAATAAATTGAAATCTAAATTGTAAATGAAAAAGTTTTAATATTTAATTAATAAAAGTGAATTTTATTTTCCCCCTCTTTTACTTTGATCTTGGTCATTTGCAGCACATGGGGCGTATGAGTAATATGTTTTACTATATATCTTTACAAAGATATGCACTTAAAGAACAGTTAGTTTAACTTCTTTAAAAATTAGCAGAAAAATGGAAATATTATTGCAGTAAATACAGTAGAACTTCCCTAACACGAACGTTCTTTAACTGGTAATCTCTTTAATTCGAACATAAAATAATAGAATTTCATTTCTCCATTTCGAAATCTCTTCAAACTTGAACTTCTTAAGCAGGATTATGACACTTTGAGTTAAGCGTTTCAATCTACTTGAATTATAAAAATATAAATTATATTTTTATATATTATATAAAACAATTTTCAAGAGTTTTTATTTCTTTTACAAATTCTTTATATTTCGAAAATTATTTGAACTAAATTTTTATTTTCAATTTCTTAGTAAGTATATATTTTGTATGTTAACGAATGAAAAGCAACTCCAATCTCTAAGCTACACAACTTTGTCCACCTCATTAAACATTTTTCCTGCCCTCGAGGCGTATACGTAATTTAAAAGTATTTAATGTAAAGAACATTTTGTTTAACAAACAAAACTAAGTAAATTTTTAGTATTATTATTATTATTATTTATCACAAAAGACGATCAAGGAAATTAACAAAAATTTTGCAATCATCATCGTGTGTGGTGTTTCTCTACTACGTATTTTCGATGCGATTTATCAATAGAATTTCCTAGTGCAATTCGATTGAAGGCCACCTAAGAAGAAGAAGATTCATACTAAAAAAAAGCTTTATATAAAAAAAGCTTTCTTTCTCTTCTCAATAATTATTTATATACATATATATGAGAATATTTTGTTTTATTTTTTTTTTTTTTTGTGCTTTTGTGCAAATTGAATTCTACTGCGAATTTAAGTGCATTGAACCTATTGTTTATTTAATTTTGCCGCACAGTTCATTTCGATATGGTTTTATATATGGGGTAGGGTAAAGATTGGGGTAGAGGTAGGGGTATATATAGGGGTAGATTGCGCTAAGCCAAAACTGCTGATGATATTGATGATCAAGTAAGTGGGATGTGAGAAGAAGAAGGAGGGGTGAAGGCAAAAGAGGGCAACTAATGCCAATGCCATTGCCAAATTTCTCTTTTCACACACACACACACAGACAGAACATAGAACCTCGGACGCGCACACTGCTCTGTGTGTGTGTGTGTGCGCTGGCGTCTGAAGTGAAGTTCATTGCCGTGCCTTAACCTCACAGTAGAAGCGCAATGTTCAGGCAACTGTGTTGAGTGCGTTTGTTCGTTTGCGCTTGTTCGTTCGTTCGTTGCCTGTTTTCACTCTTCTTTTGTTGTTAAATATTAAAAATGCCGGCGCATTTAATAATTCGTTGCTATGTTGCTATTGTTGTTGTTTAAACACTTATTTTAATGACACAGGAATCAAAAAGGGGGGTGGGGTGGAGAGGCAGAAACCTACTTACAATTAAACTTTTCTAACTCTAACTAGAGGAAAATCTTCATAGAGTTCTACTTTACGAACTTGAATTTTTAAGCAAAAGATTATGACACTTTGAATTAGGATAGTTCGATTGTACATGCCATATATGTACATAAATATATCCTTGTTTAGTCACAGTGGTTATATTATGCCATAAAAAGCAAACACTTTCTTTTGCGTTTCCGAAAATTTGCCTAATATAAGTCTGCGGCGACATTTAGATAAAAAAAAACACAGAGGCAGAGAGAAAGAGAGAGAGGGGGGAAAAGAGAGATAAGAGAATTCTTTGTATTGAATTACTGTTAGCCATTTAGGCCGGTGTTTTTTAGGGTCAACAATAAAATGCACAATCCCCCCTACTTATATCATATGTAGCAATGTTTGCCTATTTTGATGTAAATTTGTTTACTCATTTGCACCGAAATTATCTAGAATTTAGAGATATGCGTAATGAAATGTGTGGATTTGTATACGAAATTGGTTTTACAGTGAAATCTCCCCAATGGAGTCCGCCTCGAATGAGCAGTCATCTCTCTCTCTCTCTCTCTCTCTCTCAATTTAACGCCTATATTTATTGTATTTTGTTTCTCTCAATCGCTTGCTTATAGTTGTTTCACTGTATTTTCTTTCAACTAGAATTTTCTTTTGCTATTCTTATCATGTGTTATCTCTGAAATATAGACAACTCAGTTCTCATAAGCAAATTTGCAAACATTAACTTTTATAATATTATATTATATTGTAATTTTGTTCATGACCTAGTTTCACATATATAAATTGTAAATAAGCGAACAAGTTTACAAAATAAAATAAGCTTAAATCGTTGAACTATATGTGATATTTCAGTGTGTTTACTAGAAAACCGGCTTATAATGTAAAAGATAAAATGGGAATAATTATTCTTAAATTTTTCTTTTTTTTTTGTAATGATTTTTGGTAAACAGGTTTAAGCAATACAAGTTGCTGCTGTTTTTACCGGTATATCTCGCATTTGTTTTTTTCTTTTTGCAAAAATTATTGAGCATGCTTGGACCACTGTGAATGAATGTGGCAATCAGCTGACTTGCACTTAAAACGTGCAAATGCGTTTAAAAAAAAAAAAAAGGGGTGATTAAAAAAGTAAATAAATAAAAACAATAGCAAAGCGACAACGACGATGAATATGAGACGATGAAAGCAAATAAAAAAGGAAAATACACTTACATGCCATTGCTGTTGTTGTTGACGGTCCAGTTATAGATGATGCTGCTGCTGTTGTTGCTGTTGTTGTTGCTCTTGCTGATTCTGGGACTTTTATTGTTATTACGACGGGATGTTGTTGTTTATAAACAATATTTTTGTTGTTATTTGTTAAATTTGTTGTTGTTGTTGATTGATTATTATTATTTTTCGACCACAATCGACGAGAATTTGAATTGTAAAACATTTTCGAATGTTGTTGTTGTTGCTGTTGTCGTCCTTGATTATTGTTGTTGCTGGCCTTATGTTGCTTATATTGTAGATATTGATCCTGATCTGGTTTACGTTTTTTGCGTCCCATTGGCGGGGCATTGTTGTTGTTGCTGTTGCTGCCGCCATTGTTAATATCCTGCAACATGTTGATAGTTGTTGTTGTTGTTCGTTCGTTCGTTTCGCGTTTCGTTAATTTTTTTTTGTTTACTTATTGTTTTTGCTTTTCTTTATTTCAATATTATTAATACAGTTATAATATTTTGCACAATACTGTGACGTCACACACACAGAAAGATTTACGCAGCACTTGAAAACCTTTTAGAAATACATATATTTATTATAACACGAAAATTTTGAGTTGTGTTTTTTTTTATTTTCAATTTTCAATTTTTTTTCACAATGAAAAAGAAAAAAAAAATTATTATTATTATTATGTATTTTATTTTTTATATAAAATAAAAGAAATATGTGTAAAAATTCGAATTTTTTGTCATGGAAATTAAAACGGTAGTTTTGTCTTGCCGCCTAACTTACTAACTGACTGACTGACTAACTGAATGACAGACTAAGCAAAACACACAAGAACAAAAACAAAAAAAAAAAAAGAATACCGACCGACCGACCAACTGACTTGACTGTCTTCTCATTGCTTCAATTTTCTTCCTTTTTCTATGTTTGTGTGTGTGTGTGTGTTTTTCGTTAATTTCGTTATTGTTCTTGTTTTTGTTTTTTTTTTGTCTTGTTTCTGTTAATTTTTGGGCCACACACCGTTTATGATTGAAGCTCAAAATGAACTAACAAATGCGCTGCCGCTGCTGCAGCGTCGGCGGTGGTTGCTTTTCTGCTGCCGATGCTGCCGACGCAGCAGCGATTGTCGTTGTCGTTCGGTCAACTGTTGCTGGTCTCTTTCTCTTACTCTCACTCTCTGTGTCTCAGTCGCTGCATCTCTTTCTGGCACAAAAATAATGCAAGTAGCCTGGCGTCGGCGGCATTGTGCATAATTATTCCATGATTAACAAAAACAACAACAACAACAAACATAGAGCAAAAGAGTTTCAAAAAGTGCGCAGAAGAAAGGCATAATGAGACAGAGAGAGAGTGAGAGCATTCTCTCTCGCGAGAGTATAATTATATTGAACAAAGAAAATAGTCACAGACAGACACACATACACAGACAGACACATATTTGGATGCTGCCTCTTCAGCTTTCTTCTCTTTATCCTCCCATTTAAATTGCGACTAAATCAAACAAAGTGTCGTCATATGCTTGGTCATATCTAGAAAGATATCTTTGGAAGCTCTATAAAAAAAGCTACAAGTGCCGAGTAAAAGTGTATTTGCAAGTATTTTTAAGCTTTCAATGGTTCCTTGCAGCACAGTGGTATAAAATGTTGGAAAAACTTTCTAGATTTTTACTTTATAAACTATTTTGGTCGTGTTGGGAAAATCAAGTCTCTATTAAAAGTTACCTAGGATGCCTATGTAGGTTTTGTCGACTTTCATAATAAACTATTTTTAATTTTTCTAGTTATTTGGAAATTTAAATGACGTTTAAGACCACAAACTAAAAAATTTTGTTTTTTAATTATTATTAAGCTTATTTTAAAGATCGCAAATTACAAAATTTTCTTTCAACTTGTTAACTAACACGATAATTGATAGTATTTTAAAACATTTAAATTTAATTTAAAGAAAACGAAACTTTAGAACTTGCAAACTTCAACAAAAATCTATTTATTATCTTTCGAGTATTTCTTTAAACATTTAAACCTAATTTATAGATCAAAAAAGTACCAAAATTTGCTTCAAAAGGAATACCTAGAACTTGTTAACTTGCAAAAAAAAAAAAGGTATTTATTATCTTTCTAGTATTTGTTTAAACATTTAAATTTAATTTAAAGAACACAAACTATTACATTTTCTTACGAAAATTCCAAGTTAATATGATAATTAGGGCAAATTATGATTTTTCTTACACACTTTTCAAGATTTTCCAAATATTTTTGTTCACCAAAATTGAACCTCACCCAATGGCTTAGGAAAGTCAACTGTCTCCTCAAATGATCTGCATACTGCCTAAATCGGAAAAATGAGCAGATGACGTTTGAAAAGGTCCCGGCCCGGGGGTGGTTGGCCAGGCAGACAGGCAACCGAAATTGAAAGTGATTAAAAACACATTCTCCTAGCGATTAGCCTGACAAACTACCTGCTAATCCGTCGCGACAAGCTGCCACATGTCTTTCAACCATTTGCAAAAAGAAAAAAAAAAAAACCAAAAACAAAGTAATAAAATTTCCCGCATTTACCTGGAATCAATGATACGGTTATTGCCTGCCTAAGGACCACTGTACTCTGTATTTAACATATGGCACTAGAAGCTTTGTTTTTGTTCTTTTTTTTTTTTTTTCTTAATTTCCCAAAGCTTTTAGCTCATTTAATTTGATTTGAAACTTGGCTGACTTTTTCATACTGTGTTGTTGCTGTTGTTGTTGTTGTGATAAGCCTTCTTTTTTCCCATTCTCTGTTTTGTGCTGGCAATTCTAAACACAATATTTGCAATTGATGAACGGTAAAAATGAAAGAAAAGAAGAAGCACGTACAAATGACAAAAAAAAAGAAGGCCACGAGCGGCGGTCTCTCTAGAGATAGAGATACCGAAAAAAAGAGCAAAAAATAAAATTTGCAATGTATAATTTAAGTTTTTAGTTAAAAGATGATATATGTATGTATACATATATATACATACCTGAAGACATATATACATAGGTATTATTATGCTACTCCCACACACACACACACACACTTCTACTTTTTACTCTTCTTAATTAGGACGCACACAAACTGGAGTAACACAGCAAAAAAAAAAAAAAAAAACCCAATACAAATAAATATCTTATGGAAGTAAAAAAAATTTTATATAAGTGTGTCATTGTGTCATGTTTGACTTTTTTTGTTGTTTTTATTACTCGTATGTGTGTGTGTGTGTGTGCTAAACTTTCAATTTTCTTATGAATTATCCCACAAAATTCTTAAAGACATTTAACAATTGTGTTACAGGAACAACAAATGATGATATGGAATTCCTCACCCCTCCTTAAGGGGAAACTTACATTTGCCTAAACAAAAAACAAACAAAAAATTGGAAACCTTTTAATTTATTAAACGGTTTATTTGAACGCCTACTTTATGTTTATTAACAAAACAAATGAAAAATTTTTCTCAATTTGTCATTTTTAATTGCTTTTTGAAAATGGATAAGAAGTTTTCTTGTATGTTGAATGAATACTAGTTTTTTTTTTTTTTCTTTTTTACATATGTCAAATGATGTAATTAGAGTTACCAAAACATCACAAAGAAAAGAAGAGTTAGGAAATTGCAAATAAATGGTAACCCTTTGAAACAAATTTCAATGACAAGAAGAACTCACCTGAATGTGTGTAGGCTTCCTTTCTTAATATTAGTAAGTATGTGTTAGTATATGTAAGTATACATACATACATATACTATACATATGTATGTATTTGTTTGTTTCTTCTCTTATATGCAGCAGCTCCCCCACTCCGCCTTTAGCCGTGGTTATTTATCAACTAAGTGCGCTACGTGTGCTCCAACTTTGAAAACAATAAAAAAAAAAGAAGAAAAAAAATACATATGTATATATTAATAAATATATAAAAAACACACACATATATACAGTGGTATGTATATACACTTACACATACATGCATACATATACAGTGAACCCTCGATTAACGAACACAATTGATTCCAGCATCTTGTTTCTTTCACTTTTCCCATATAAATCAATGTAAAACTAGAAGGATGGGCTAACTTCGGCCTTGCCGAAGTTCGTATACCCTTGCAAACTGTTATTTAACAATTACACATTTATAATGTGACAAAATCATTAGAAAGCATATGAAACAAGTCAAACCTACATTAAATGTTCGTAGCTTGAGAAAAAAAGTAATTCGACAAAAAAAATTTTTTTGGTCCGATTGTTCCTATGGAAGCTATAGCATATAGATGACCGATTTTGCTAAAACTTAGCATAGACATTTCTATATATACTAAACTTCCAAAAACCAAGTTTCGTGACAATCACTTTCAAAACACCCAAGTTATTGCTCTGAGACTATATTCTTGACCGATCGTTCCTATGGGAGCTATATGATATAGTCAACCGATTCTGATAAAACTTGGTGGATTTGTTTGAAGGTGTATTAAACTTATGAACACCAAATTTCGTAACAATTGATTGAAAAACAACAAAGTTATTGAAGTGTAATTCTATTCTAGACCGATCGTTCCTATGGGAGCTATATGATATAGTCATCCGATCAGGATGATTCCGAGATATACAATGCCTGCAGCAAAAAGAAGCCTGGGTGCAAAATTTCAGCTCCGTAGCCTTAAGAGTTTCGGAGGAGAAGCTGTTGATCCAGACAGACGGACAGACGGACATTGCTATATCAACTCAGCTCGTCGTGTTGATCAAGAATATATATACTTTATATAGTCGGAAACGCTTCCTTCTATGCGTTGCAAACTTTTGACCAAAATTAATATACCCTTGCAAGGGTATAATGAAATAATGTGTTCCAGGTTTTAAAAAATCTACAAGTAAAAGTACTAATTTGTTTCAATTTGAACTTTTGTTTAAAGAAAATAGCATAAAATGCCTCAAAACTTTTAAACAATTGAAAAAATTCACCAAATATGTTTCAAGCTCAGCTACTTATTATTGAAAGAAACGAACAGTTTTCAAGTAACGAAATGTGTATTAGAGGAGATTGTAAACGTAGACGTACATACAAAAGTTGATGAATACACGGGGGTGGGGGTTACGGTCCTAGAAAAGGACCGTGTTAAGCGAGGAGATTCAAAATAAAAATATTTCTTTTTCTTTTTATTGAACAATAGTTTCAATAACAATATTAAGCTAAAAAGTATGAAATCCGATTGGTAGTAAAGAATATCTAAGAAGTTTTTACATTTTCTTTGCTTGTTAAACAAATCATTCATTCATTTTCGATTTAGGCTTTTAATGCTTCTTTGTAGCCACTATTGGTAAGGAAAAATGGGTTTTCCCCCAACTGTCTTGCAATATTTGATTGTCTTTCGATATTCTAATCAGAGTATTGAACTGAAGATTTCAGATTGCTTGCCAATTCAATGATTTCTGAAAAGTTTTCCTTTGAGACAAATTTTCAGTAGACTCAGTTTGTGAATTGTGACTTGTTTGTTTCTGAACCAATTTCCACAATAATTGTCTAAAAAAAGCGATGTTGTATTATTTGTAGATACATATTTTCTTTGAATTTTCGGATGGCTAGTATTTTTTAGAACAACAAAAGTGCCTTGAAGTCAAAATTCTTCTTTTTTATCGAGGTTTGTAGCGTGTTAAGAGAGGGACAGTAGCAAATTTGCAATTGTTTAAGACCGAGTTAGTGTTAAGCGAGGGCCAGGTCTACATGTGATCCAATGCAGCACCAGTGTAACCATGTCTTAAAAACGTTAGCAGATAAATTGCATGCAAACTAATGCTAAAATGGTCACACTGGACAGCACTGTATTTGGGTATGTATTCGGGGGGGTTTCCTGTTTCCGAAGCCAAACGCAGAAAGAAATTTTACATATGTACACACAATTAAAATTTTCACTTTTTTCCTTGGTTCGTTAGCCGAAACTTTTGTCCCCCAAAAAAAAAAAAAATGTGTTCGTTAACCGAGCGTCCACTGTATACGAGACATGTCAAAATTTCTCAAGTCAAGTAGGATGAAAATGAAAAACACAAAAAAGTGAAATCAAGTTAGCCATGACAATAATTTCATTGCATAATTTTCAACAAGAAGCAAATTTTCCATAGAAAATTCTCATTTAACTGTATTCAGCTTGTGTGAAAACATCTCAACGAGACCGAAAAATAAAATCCCAAAAAAAAAAAAAAAGTAGTATCAAAAATCAAAAAGAACGAAACAAAAATTAAATCAGAAATTCTGTTGTTTTTTTTCTTTTAATTTTTGTTTTGTATCTTTTTTGTTTTTGTTTTATTTATTGGAAAATGAATCGCAATAAAATGCATACCACAAAGGATATAATTATTAAATCTGGAACATGGGTAAGATCGAATAGAAAAAAAAAACAAAAAATAGAAAGAAAAAAGGATAATTGCAATTGCAACAACAATTTTGTATAGCATAATAAAAAGTATGTTGATCCGGCTGAACTTTTTGATTATCAAAAGGATTGGTCCGATGACACGGATGAAATGGAATCCATTGGTGATGACGATGAAAGGAAGAATATGCAGCTAGCAGGACCAGAACCATTTCATCCTGATGATAATAATAATCGCATGATTGTTAATTGGGTCAAGGAGATTGGTAATCAGCAGGAACATCTACAGGAATTGCAGGATAACAATTTGAGTGACCAACATGATGATGATACTGATGATGATAATGATGATGATGATGAAGTTGAATTTTTTAAGCTACTTTTTGGTAGTGATGAAACAATTCCAATGACACCACCACCACCTACAACAACAACAACAACAGCAGCAGCAACAACTACTACAACCACGACAACCAAAGCCTTTTCAAAGGTTAAAAATCTTAAATTTGAGGTACCATTCTTTGCCAGTAATCTTAAATATTATCCACACTTGCCACAACCAATTTGGGTTGGTGAATATCAAACATATGAGGATTTTAAAATCAATGGAGCTCGTACATTACCATTGACAACACACACGGCCACATTTAAGCCAAAATTATATTATTATAAGAATCCGATTGGTGGTAATCAAGTTTCATCTTGCATTTTTGATCCTCTAATACAAAATTTGCATATTGGCGGTGGCGGTGCAACAACATATAATCGTCGATCGCCCAATTATTTGGTTAGTTTTGTTAATGAGGAACAAATTTATAAATATTATAAATTGCATAATATTTTTCTATTTTACCTACACACACAGAATCATGAGACATTCTATGATGATTATAACAGTAATAATAATGATAATAATAATAATCAAGGCATCGATGCCGATGGCTGGTATCAGATGAGTCAAAATATTCGTAATTTTATAAGTCAGCCAGATGGTCAATTGCCATTTACCTCGAATGAGATTAAATCGATGACGGCATTAGATTTGGCATGTCTATTAATATCGGCCCATTTGATGAATGAGAAGCAAAAGCCACAGATGATGATGCAACAGCAACAATCGTTGCCCTATCAGCAACAATCGCCTTATAACATGTATCAAAGTGCTCAGCAGCAGCAACAATCTAGACAGCAGCAGCAACAATTTATGCCTCAGCAGCAGCAACAAAATAATAATATCAATTGGAATTCTGGAAAGGATCGTCATATGCAGAATAATTATAATTTTCATGATTCCCGTCAATATTTGGGCAAGCCATATCAACCACAACAACAACAACAACAACATCAATATCAGTATCAACAACATCCATACAAATACCATCAACAACAACAACAACACCATCAACCACAGTACCAACAACATCAATATCAACCCCAATACCAACAACAGCAACAACAACAGACTAACAGAAATGCTTATAATCTACAGAATCAGCAACAGCAGCAACATCAACAGCAGCAACATTTTTTCGATTTGAATCGCCCGAATCAAAAATTGTTTGGTTTTGGCCAAAAAGATGGTCATAATCGTCAATTGCTTGAAAAGCCACATAATCAATACCAACACCAGCAACACCAGCAGCAGCAGCGGTATCAACAGCAACAGCAGGAAAGTCAACGTCAGCAGCAGCAAAATTTATTTGATTGGGGAACCGAGGAGGATCGCTATTTATTAAACAATTACAATTCAAATGAATTGCATAATTTGGTTCAACAGGATAATGAAATGCGTTACTTGCGTCAGCAACAACAGCAGCAGCCGCAACAGCAGCAGCCGCAACAGCAGCAACCGCAACAGCAGCAGCAGCAGCATTTGATTAATTTCAATTTGGATAATCGCTCCAATCAAAAGTTAGTTAATTTTGGCCAAAAAGATGGTCAAATGCTTCAATTGATTGACAACCTACAGCAGCAGGAGCAACTGTTGCTGCAACAACAGCAGCAATTGTTGCTGCAACAGCAGCAGCAGCAGCAAAACTTGTCTGATTGGAACATTGAGGAAGATCGCGGTACGCTAAATAATTACAATTTATTTGAATTTGACAATTTGGTACCAATGGAGAATGAAATGCGTCAAATGCGTCAGCAGCAACAGCAGCAGCAACAACAACAACAACAGGCCAACAGAAATGCCATCAATCAGCAACCTCAGCAGCAGCAGCAGCAGCAGCAACTTTTCTTTGATTGGAATCTCGATAAAGATAACCAAAATTTGCGTAGTTATGGCCAAGAAGAGAATGAAATGCGTCAATGGGCATCAACTGACAAGATGCCATCGTGTAACCAACAGCAACAGCAACAGCAGAATACTGTCAATCAATTGTATCACCAGCAGCAAACAAATTTCGTTACAGTTAACGACAATGATCGTCATTTCTATAACAATTTGAATTCCGAGGAATTGCGTAGTTTTGCCCTAATGGATGCCGAAGTACGTCAATTGGTGGCCAAGCGTCGTGGCCAACGTGAAATGTTAACAAATCCAAATAATTTTATGTTTGGTTACAATGCACCAATGCCACGTAATGTGCCACAACCGTCACTTGAATGGCAGCAGCAACAGCAGTTGGAGCTGCAGCAGCAGCAGCAGGTAGAACAACAGCAACAACAACAACAACAACAGCAGGTGGAAATGCAATTTCAACTTCATCAAGAGGAGCCAGAATCATCGTCACAACAATTGACCCTACGTCCCTTCAGTGGTTTTTCTTTTGAAGAATTTCTTTTCGATATTGACTAGATTCCAGATTCAATATTGTGATCCATAATATTTTTTACATATCTTATAATATTTGCAAACTATGTTTCAATGATAATAATAAAGATTATACAATTGTATATATGTGTGAAATAATTTTAAATTCTAAATATTTAATTGATTTGTATATATGCAGGCATATATAGAATAGTTGATAATTCTACAAATTATATATAAGTATATGCCGAGTCAACAGATTTTTCTTGGCAATTGATCTTTCTACTATGTATATACAACACAAGTAGCTTTCTGTTTCCCCCCCCCCCTTTTTAATTAACAGAATTTAGTTCAAGTTTAATGCACCTTTTTGCGCATCGGATCTTTGGTTAAGTACGTCGCTGATTTGTAATCTTGGATAAGGAATTGGCTAGACAATCGACTATATAGTCTATTATGTACATTGTACATAAGTATTATATACTGTAAAGCAAAATAAACATGCTACTACTACTTGAGTTTTGACACAATTTATAATGGGGATACCGATTATCAATAAAGTATATACATATATCTTATACACTAAGGTGTAAAAAAGGCAATATGCCGACTTGTCGTAATACCCTAATTTTAGAGAATTTTTAAATGAGTTTTCATTATGAATTTAGATTTTGATTAACTTTTGATTGCAAAAATTGATATCCCAAATTTTTGTAGAATTCTTGAATGAGTTTTCATTATGTATTAAATTTTGATTAACTTTTGATTATAGAAATTGATGTCCCAAATTTTTGTAGAATTTTTACAAATCCGTTTTCGAAAGAGTTCATTATGAATTTAGATTTTCATTAACTTTTGATTGCAAAAATTGATATCCCAAATTTTTGTAGAATTTTTGAATGAGTTTTCAATTTGAATTTAGATTTTGATTAACTTTCAACTACAGAAATTTATATCCCAAATTTTTGTAGAATATTTTTAAATGAGTTTTCTTTATGAATTTAGATTTTGATTAACTTTTAATTACAGAAATTGATAGCCAAAATTTTTGTAGAATTTTTCGAATGAGTTTTCATTATGTATTTAAATTTTGATTAACTTTTGATTATAGAAATTGATATCCCAAATTTTTGTAGAATTTTTGAATGAGTTTTCATTATGTAGTAAATTTTGATTAACTTTCGACTACAGAAATTGATATTCCAAATTTTTGTAGAATTTTTACGAATCCGTTTTCGAAAGAGTTTTCATTATGAATTTAGATTTTGATTAACTTTTGATTACAAAAATTGATATCCCAAATTTTTGTAGAATTTTTGAATAAGTTTTCATTATGAACTTAGAGTTTGATTAACTTTCGACTACAGGATTCGTTTTATTTGGGAATAATTGATCGTTGACACAAAATAAACCTTATCTGTAGATATTTTAAAGGATTCTACACATTATATAAAGTTTAAAAATTGTTAACTTAAATAACATAAATATACCCAATGATAAAAACAAAGGCGAATTTTCACCTTTGTTCTATTTACTAACAAGAAAAAAGGTTTTTCCTAAACAAAAAGGTTTTCAAAAAACAATTCAAAAAAGTCGTGGAATATTCCTATACCATTATTGGCTTGGGAATCAATCTATATAAGGGTTTTTTGTCTGAACAAGAAAAAAGTTTTAATATATATATTTTTGGTTTCCGAATGTATTTTCCCATACAAATCACAGTACAATCCAATTGGCATTGGTTTCTAGCAGTGTTAGTAAATCCAAAAAGTTGCATTTGATAAAGCAGTTTGAAAAATAGAGGGAATATCTATAATACTGGGTAAATATTGTATTTTTCAAATAATTCTTTTTAAATATAAAGAAAATTAGAATATGTATAATTTCATATTCCATTATTGTTAATTTATTAGAAAATAAACCCAAAAACTACATAAAATCAATACTTTTAGAAATGAAATGTTGGAGAAGCTGAAAAATTTTGTAGATTGTCGCTTTCTTACTTCCATTTCTTGCTTCAACCATTCGAATATAATTTTTTTTCCTTTAGAGTATACAAAATAGTCACATTTATGTGGAATGGAATGATAGAGGAGAGGGGGGGTGGGAGAGGTGTCTGCATTCTTATTAATATTTGCCTAGTGCGTGGAAGAAAAAAAGAACATAAGAAAAGGAGTTCAAGTATCTTATCATTATCTTAACAAGTACATATATACAGAGACAGAGAAAGAGAGAGACAGAGAGAGAGAGAGAGAGAGAGGGAGATATAGATAATACATAGATACGTTTAGATTTACTTACAATTACTCAAAGTTTAGTAAAAATATGTTCAAATTATATTGAATTATTTGAATTGATAAATTTTAAAATTTTTATTATAGAAAAAAAAAACTTATTTGTCGCACAGAAACAAAGAACCAATTTCAAGTTGTAAGTTATACTAAATAAGAAGATATCTGTCTCTTTCTTTCTCTCTCTCTCTCTATCACATTATAAAGCAAATATTAGTTTTCCATATGCCCAATTGTTATTAACTAAACAAGTTCAAGTTGGTTTGCAGTCTAATTTGAGTTCATTGAACTAATAATTTTAATTGAGCCACTAATTTATCGTTTATGATTGTTGGAGTTCATTTGCCGTCTATATACATATATGTATATATATACTAGATTATATAATAATTGCATTTTGCTTTTGTGATAGGTCAAAGTTCATGTGAACGTGATAAAACATTGACATTCCGAGTAAGGCAAAACAACAAACGAATAGAGGAGCCAATTAATTAATTAATTACGTGGTTTTTTTTTTTTTTTTTTTTTTGTTATATCGTGTTTTATATCGGGTTTCGGTTTTGATTGACAAAATACTTTTTATTGTTGTTGCTTTATTGGTTAGTTGATATGTCACGTTACCTATATATATATACTATATATTATCCTCTTTTTCATAGCATATCTGCACGAACTAGTTCCACGAGGCAAAGATGATGCAATTGGGTTAGATGGTACTATATATATATATATTATTGGTAAATAATATATTATACCAATTTCTATCTGGCACAGACAGAATATAACATTTTCCAATTTGATAAATTTGCTTTATATCTTTATAAAATATTGAAAAATAGGAAATTTGGTATAGTGTTCTAGTAAAAGTGTTTGCTCAGAAGTGTGTAAACTTGCAACAAAAATCAAAACTTTTCAATTTTCTATATTTTTTTTTTATATTAAAATATATTAATTTAAATAATTGAATATTTCGTAAAACTTTTGTTTAAATAAGTGTGCAAAGTAGCAAAAAACTAGAATGATGGGCTAACTTCGGCCGTGTGGAAGTTCGAATACCCTTGCAAACTGTTACATATTTACAATGTGACAAAATCATAAGAAAGCATATAAAACAAGTCAAACCTACAATAAATGTTCGTGGCTCAAGAAAAAAAAAGTAATTTGACAAAAAAAATTTTTTTGTTCGATTGTTTCTATGGAAGCTATAGCATATAGATGACCGATTTGGCTGAAACTTAGCACAGACATTTTTATATATACTAAACTTTTAAATACCAAATTTCGTGACAATCACTTTAAAAACACCCAAGTTATTGCTCTAAAACGATATTCTTGACCGATCGTTCCTATGGAAGCTATATGATATAGTCAACTGATTCTGATAAAACTTGGTGAACATGTTAGAAAGTATACTAAACACATAAACAACAAATTTTATAATAGTCCGATTGAAAAACAACAAAGTTATGGAAGTTTAACTCTATTCTCGACCGATCGTTCCTATAGGAGCTATATGATATAGTCATCCGATCGGGATGATTCCGAGATATACAATGCCTGCAGCAAAAAGAAGCCTGGGTGCAAAATTTCAGCTCTGTAGCTTTAAGGGTCTCGGAGGAGAAGCTGTTGATCCAGACATACAGACGGACGGACATTGCTATATCAACTCAGCTCATCGTCCTGATCAAGAATATATATACTTTATATAGTCGAAAATGCTTCCTTCTATGCGTGGCAAACTACTGACCAAAATTAATATACCCTTGCAAGGGTTTTCGACTAGACCGAGTCAAGCGAAAGATTTTAAAATTTGAAAATTGAAGTAAATTTGAATTAGAATTTGATACAAGACAGTCAATATATATATAAATATATATATATATATATATATATATATATATATATACTTATTGAAGTTCTAACTGATAAATTGTAGTATATGAAAAATTAAATTATAAAAAACGAATACAATTTTTTCCCACTCCCATAAAATGCCAATGATGTAATAAAATGACAATTAAATGCAACAATGTATAGAAAATATTTCACATTTGTTGTCAGTTGATTTACAAACACTCTTTCGTCTTGGATATATGTAGATAATATATAGAATCAGATAGAATTTAATATATGGAAAATTCTCTTTGACAAATTGGTTTTCTGTATGTGCAAGGGCATATGGAATTCGTTTTTTTCGAAACCAAAATATATTCATTCACAATTTGAACTAAATTAGTTTGTATTTTGTTGCCAATCTGATATGTATATATGTAGTTGCCATATGGGTATGTCGAGATTACTATATGTATATATATGTATGTATTGTATATGTAAAGGCATTTGATAACACGTGCAGCATCAACAGCATTTAATAATCTGCTTAATTATTCTAGCCAAGTAGTTAGTATAAGGTGCAGTCAGTCACTAAATGATAGACAAAGCGAGAAAGTGAGAGAGAGAGAGAGAGAGAGACTAAAAACTAAATGAAATTTAAGAATTTTCTCGAATATAAAAAGCCAAAAAGTAAATGAAGTGGCAAATAGATGAACAACAAAACGAGAGCGAGAGATATATACATATATAGAGAAAGACGTGTACTTAGACTTACATATCAGCTTTTATATATATGTATATGCCTTTGTCGTATCAATATAAAGATGTATGGTCTGATGATAACCCAACCTACAATACCAATTTTCACTATATACATATATATATATATTTAACAATATTGCTTAGCTGGCCGACCATACAGTAAGTCTTGAGACGTTCCCGCTGTCACACAACACTAAAATGAAGCTAACGGAAATAAATCAGGATAATGTGAATAGAGATGATAATCCTTGTGATTTGCCACCAAAATATCTAAATGAGGATTTCTTTAAGGCCGCCCTAGAGGATGGCTTAAGGGATATGCGTGTCGATATTAAGAAAATTATATTTTCCAATACCAGCGGCGGTGGTGGTGAAAATTATTGCAGTAAAATATATCGGGCGAAAGCTCTATATCGTTGTAGTAAACGTCAATTGGATGAGGAATTGGGTTTAATTGTGAAAAGTATTGCAATAACACCGGCAACACAATTTCTTGAAGAATTATCAGTTTATTTACGTGAGAAAATATTTTATTTTGATGTACTTGGTAAATTGGAAATATTGATTGGTGATGGTATTAAATTTGGTGCCAAATGTTATTATACAACAAGACAGCCAATACAGACAATTGTTTTTGATGATCTAACACAATATGGCTATAAATTGGCAAATCGTCAAAGTGGTCTAAATGAAGAGCATTGTGTGATTATATTGCAAAAACTTGGAAAATTTCATGCCAGTTCCATGATGTTGGCCGAAAAGGTAATGTAGTGTTAGATACAATAAAGATCGATTCTATATTGTTCGTCGTCCCCTTACTGTTTATAGGAACCGAGTATACGGGAGCACTTCACAAGCGGAATGCTGGATGAGAATTATATAAGAACCAATGAACGTTTCATTAAGTTTATGTCATTACAATTGCGTACTTTGGCCAATTTGGTGGCGACATGGACAGATGCTGATTATAAGGAACTTTCCCATAAATTGCATCGCCATTGTGACAATATAAAAGAGAATTTGGTATTGACAGGATGTCCAAAATTAAATGAGATTAAAGTTTTAAATCATGGTGATCTTTGGGTTAACAATTTCATGTATAAATATAATCAACAACAGCAGCCAATCGATGCCATCTTTGTAAGTAAAAAAAAACAAAAAAGAAGAAACTTTCATTGATTCAAATTGTATTATATTAAATTTCCCTTTTACTTTTAGGTGGATTTTCAAAATAGTTTCTTTGGCAGTCCTGGCTGTGATATTAATTTCTTTCTCAATAGCAGCGTTCAATTGGATGTCCTTAAACATCGTCGTGAATTTCTTATCGAAACGTATTATGCATCATTACGTGAGAGTTTGGAATCGATGCATTATGCCTCAATACCAACCTTTAAGGATATACAAAATGAAATAAGAGAACGTGAATTATATGGTTTTTTCTCCTCATATGCCTTTCTACCCATGGTCACAATGAAGAAGGAGGATTCATTTGATATTAGCATTGAGGCCCTTACCAATCATGATTTTGCCATTAAGAAAGTTCAATTAATGTTCTCATCGAATCCACGTACAACAGATACTTTACGTTATGCCTTGAAACGTTTCGATGAATTGGGTATATTTGATTAGGATATGCCGATATTTCTCTTCTCTTCTTTTTTTTTTTTTTTTTGTTTTTTGTTTAATTGAAATGTATTTTGTTTGCTTTTAGTTTTTAAGCACGTTTTTGTTTTAGTTTTAGAAAAATTATGCAATAATAAATGAAAATATAATTGTACCTTGTATGTGTATATATTGTCGGGGAATTATTATTATCAGCATTATATACAAATAATCAAGAAAGATATTGTTTATCCTTGACTGCGCTTTAAATGCAAAGTCCATAAGAATAATAATAAAAGTCATTTGATGCCACTAAACCGCTCCTCTTTTGTTTGTAAGACTGATCTCTATATATTATTGAAGCTAAAGTTATTTAATCTAACTCAAACTTGGTGGAAGGTTTATAGCTACCATTTACCCGCAAAAAGCAAGGTTTGTTTCTTCTAAACCGATATTTATTATACCTTATAGTATTCCGATCCGATCAATTCTTAAACTTGCTTCGCGTATACATCTAAGAAGTTTGTATACCAAATTTCGTTCACATAGCTTAAAATTGAAGGTCTAAAACAAGCAAAGGAACAGACAGACGGGCATAACTAAAACGCTTCTTCGACTTATCTTGAAAAAGACAAACAAACATATGTTGTTTAAGGGATCAGAAACGTATAAGTAAACATTGCATTAACAAGCAAAGAGCAATGTTTGTTTCTTCTAAACCGTTTAAACCGATAGTTACTATACCTTATAGTAGTCCGATCCGATCAATTCTTAAACTTGCTACACGTATATATCTAAGAAGTTTGTATACCAAATTTCATATACATAGCTTAAAACGAAAGGTCTTAAATTGGCAAAGAAACGGACAGACGGGCATAACTATAACGCTTCTTCTACTTACTTGACAAAAAAACAAACACATATAGTTTAAGGAATCAAAAACGTAGAAGTAAAAATAGCATTTACTAGCAAATAGCAACGTTTGTTTCTTCTAAACCGTTTAAACCGATAGTTGCTATACCTTATAGTAGTCCGATCCGATCAATTCTTAAACTTGCTACGCGTATACATCTAAGAAGTTTGTATACCAAATTTCATTCGCATAGCTTAAAATTTAAGGTCTAAAACAAACAAAGAAACAGACAGACGGGCATAACTAAAACGCTTTTTCTACCTGTCTTGAAAAAGAAAAACAAACATATATAGTTTGAGGGATCAGAAACGTATAAGTTACACATATTTGATCAAATTTATTATATCCTTAAAATTTATTAAAATTCCCAAGTTGATAACCATTTAAGGCCATACATTGTAGAATTTGGTTCATTGGCCAATGGACCACTCATGCCATAGGCCAATGGGGAAAATGCTATAAAACTATAGCCAACAATTGATAGCATAAGACCCATTAATATATGCTGCAGCCATTTGGGTAGATTCTTAATAATATAATCAAACATGACACCTGGAAAAGTGAGAGGGAAATGTAAAGTGCAGTTTCAATTGTTTAATATAATTACATACCCGTCAACATGGAGTTGAATATTAGTGCTGGAAAATAATGATGAAAATACAAAACTCTACCCATAGCCCAAAAGGGTAAATAATGTAATATCCAGCCAATAAATAGCCAAGCAGCTGCCTGTAAGGACATGACATTCGATTTGTATGACTCTCTGGGCAAATCTTCAATTGAACTATGAGAATGAACTAGAGCTTGCAATTGGCCAGCTCTTCGTTGCTCCCTAATGGCATTCCATAAAAAGACAATGATAAAGAGTAGCAGAAAGACAAGATTGCTCCACCATATAATGGGATTGCCCAATAGATAGATACGATAACTGTTGCCCGAAAAGAATTGACCCTAAATAATGGGATGAAACTTTGTTCAGTTTCGCAATGATTTATGATGGCACTTTAGCTTACCCTGTAATTGATGGGCCATTGCCAAGGACGACTGGTTATTTCACCCTCTTTGGGCTTTAGGCCGGCATTACCCTGGAGCATTACGGCATGCGATTCAAAGAATCTTGCTATAAATCCAGGAGCATACATGCTAAAGTTCACATTGGGCACTACAATACAAAGAAAATTTAATGAAAAATAGTTAAAGGATATTAAATCTAACTTACATAACTTATGCTGATTATCCTCGACATTCCATTGGGCCATTTTATCACGTATATTTGGATTACATGAAACTTCCTGTTGTTCGAAACCCCATTTCGGCAATTGTTTGCCACTTGAGGTAAGGGCACAATTTTGCAAGTAATGGATAAACATTAAACGTGACGTCACCGTGTGTATAGAATCATTGACCTTGCCACCAACTGTAATCACACGCCACACATCATTGACATCGCCGATGCCCAACTAGATATGTAGAGAGATAATCTCAACTTACTTTATATATTATTATTAATTAACTTCGATTACACTTACCTCACCATAGCCCGTCACTTGAAGATGCTTCTTGGTCATGGGTGCCGATTCGCTATGCGAATGTAGATTTCGACGTGTCACTGCATGTTCGAGACGTATAAGATCACCATGACGTAGTAATTGTAATTTACCATTTGGTATCTGTTGTTTATTATATGGTTTAATTAACCATTTATTATTATCATCTTTGTGGGTATAAGTTGTAATCTGCAAAATAAAATAGTATAAAGGAATCTAAAGGATTATTTGCTCGTATTTACACTTACCTGTTGCTGTCTGGCTCCGGCTCCCTTTGGATAGAGATGGAAATGGGAATGTAAATAACCGCCGCCAGTTTTATGATTTTTAATTGTAACCACTGCCCCATAGGCCACATCTCTGGGCATACTGGCATTATATAACGAATTACCAATGAGACGTGATTGAAATGCTGAACTATAGAAACCATCACCATTTCCACTACGATTGAGCACATGTAAATGTATATAGAAGAATATGATATAAAGGAGTATGGGCCAAAGTATCAATGTGAGAGCACGGCAGGCAATTTGTTTGATTGTCTCGACAATTGGTTGACCCAGATCACCCAATATTAGCCATAGTTCTGTGGCCGTATGTAAGCCCACAAGAAGTACCACAAATAGGCCAACAAATTTCACACTAATTGTACAGGAGAGCATGGTGCCAGTGACAAGTAACCAGAGCCACCATTTCAATGTATAAGATTGACCCGATGCGGTTGTTTTTGATATCTTTACCATGCCCCAAACGGAACCCATCATAAAGAATAGGAGAATGGGATCCAAAAGTATATATTGATTTAAGGTTAGCATGCCAACATCTAAAAAATATAAAAATGGATATATGTAAGACAAATGACAATGAAAGTCTAGAAAAACTTACCAAATATCAAATAGGCAGCCGATAATAATGCCGCCTCATGAGATCTGGTCAAATCGTAGACAGTATCAAAACCCATGGGCATTATCAAGGCACCCAAAGTGGTACAGAACTATAAAAGATAAAAGTTTTGAATATAATCGTATAATGCTAAAAGTAGCTATAGATAACTCACATAACGCATGCCCTGATAACGTGTCTCATTATATTTATCGCCAGGTTTCTCAAACGGAAATGTGCCATTATAACCGGTTAGATAACCCGATAGGCCTATAAGCATCTGCAATAGTTAAGAAAATGAATTAGAAAACTATTTAAAATATTTAAAATAATTTTATATATCTAAATCTCTCACCTTACCCAATGGTGGATGTACATCAAAAAAGAATGTACGATTTATATACCAACTGCCCATTTTGCCAAAATGCGTTTCATCCCAACTACAATGAATCGAATTCTATAATATATATATATGTATATATCTTATGATATTTTGCTTACCATATGTGATCGGGTTCGGTAACCTTATAGAAACGTGTGGCAAAGGTAATTGTGAAAACCAAAACTAAAAGACACCACCAACGCCTAGAAAACAAATTAATAAGACATTTCAAGTTTGTTGTTTCAGTCTTTTGTTTTTGCTGGCTTACCAAGAATTTTCCTCATCTTCCTCACCCTCCCGCTTAACTTTGCCAAGTGTTTTTGGTTTAACCGTTTTTGTCACAGTTTTCACTACACTAGCCGTCATTTTATTATTTAATTTAATAATAATTTATAATAGAAAAAAAGCTAAACATTTTCCTCTTTCCTTTTCTTTACGGCGGCCTGCCAACGTCAACAGAAAAATCAAAGAAGCAAGTAGAATGCTTTCTCTTTCGGCCTTTTGGCATTCTTATGGTCAGAGTCTTAACAAAACAATCAGTAAACCGGTTTCAATTTTGGCTTTTACTGGCAACAAAAACAAACAGCTGTGCGCTTGGTGGCAAGCTTAAAAAACGATAAGTTATCTAGAAAATTATCGATAACATTGAAGCAAGAGACGAAGTTTTTCTATTTTTTTCATAGTATGCTTTTGGGCATCAAATGAGAAAGTGTATAAAGTGCAGCATAATATTGGGCACTTTACTTTTTTCTTTAAACAAGACAATATTATTTATAATTTGTATTTAACTTTGCTATATAAGAATGATTAATATTATATATGTATATAATGCTCAGCTTGATTTAGTTTGCAAAAGGTTTTACTTTATTAAACTGTCTAGAAAAGGAAGGGTATATTAATTTAGGTTAGAAGATTGCAACACTTAGAAAAGAGTTTTTTTAACTACATTCTTGATCAGTACAAAGAGCTAAGCCAGGTCCATGTTCGAGAGTTTGAAACTGAAACTTTTCCAATGACCTTTTGCTTCTGCTGTACCACGCATTGTATATTTGGGTATCATTCCGATCAGACATATATAAGTTTCCACAGAAATGATCTTTTGAGAATTAAATTTTTCAACAATTGTCATAAAATTTGACATTTATTACAATCTATGCTATACATATAAGCATCTCTAAGTTTCTTTAGAATCGGTTGACTACATAGCATAGTTGTCATAGATACAGGTTTGGTAAACAAGTTTTTGGTTTAAGAAAATGTTTTTATGATTCTCAAGCTTACTAAATTTTTTATATGTTTTACATACTTTCTTTATAATTCTACCGAATTGGAAGAAAATCGATTAACTATATAATATAGATATTATACAATTACCTGATGGAAATTCTCAGCTTAAATTTATTCGTACGCGTAGCTCCTGCAGGACATCTCCTGCAAGTCCTCCGAGGTGGTCCTAATTATCTGAATTGAAAAAAATCCAAGGGATTTATAAAGAGAATAGGTGAATGAACAGGTAATGATCAAAGGATTAGTCAAAATTTTGATTTTCAACAAAAAAAATCCGAAAAATCGTTTTTTTTTCGAAAATTTGTTGACTTTGAAATGGTTTTAAGAAACGATATTATTTTCAAAATCATTATTCCTTTAATCATCACGTAGCAAAAATATCTAAGATTATCGGGTGAAAATTTCAATTCAATCGGTTTAGCCGATTCCAAGAAATCCTGCTTGCCGACTTTGAAAACATAGTTTCGAGAAAAACGCAGTTAAAGTTTTGGGAACCGTTGAAACTAAGTTAAAACGCGCGTAGAGGTCTTTACATATAAGCTAATTTCTTTGAAACTAATTGCCGGATCGATGTGAAATTTTTACACAATATTCTTAAATATATGTATATTGAAAATATGCAGAAATAAAATTTTTTAATTTTTTTTTTTTTTGAAAAATTACAAGTAGTTATGTATAAGCAACTCCTTAAGCAAAATCAGTTAACTAAAAATAAATAGCTTATATATCATACAAATTTGTAAGCATAAATTATTAATTTATGTTTATAAACTAATTTTAAAAACTGTAAAAAACGTTTTAGAAATTATTTTAGATAATTTAAGTTTTTTTTTTTCTTATAAATTTCTAGATATATTTTTTAAATGGTTTTAATTACTAACTAAAAATCGGTTAATTATGTAAAATAGCTTTTATTTTATATGAGGTTTAATTGTTATTTAAAAGTGATGCATACATTTTTTAAATGAATTTTTTCTACAATTTTAACAAATTTAAAAAAATATTTAAAATTTTGCATACAAAAAATTTCACTTTGTACATAATTATAAATTGATTTAATATGAATTTATTTCTCTTCTTTCTGTCAAAGTATGTGGTGCACTTTTAACAGTTATGCACACACACACACATACACTATATATATACATATATATATCTATGTCAATTGCCGCACTCACTTTGTTTTGGCTTTTGTCGTGTTCTTTGTTTAGCGACGCGTTGATGAAGATGATGATAAAGCGTCAGAGAATTGCTGTTGGAAGGAATGGGCACCGCTCGACTTTGACTTTCAGCTCAGCTCAGTTTTAGTTTCGGTTCGGCTTCGGTTTCGGTCTCCTCTCGGACCTCACATCTTTGAGACACACAGGTCTCAGGTCTCTGTTGGTCTCAGGCCTCCTCTTTGAGGCATGGCCAGAAAGACCAGAGTTGTGCGGCTTTAATCGCTTTGATCTTGGCGCACAAGAGTTAATTGCACGCTTGCTGCACATTTGCTGTTGTTGCCCTGTGGATGTTATTGTTGTTGTTGTTGTTGTTGTTGTCTTTGTCGTTTCTTGCACTGGCACTGGCTGTGGCACTGGCTTTGGCTTTAGCACCGCGCACAGAGGCAAACACCGACAACGGCGGCAACGTTGTGGCAATTTGTAAGATAGAGAAACATTGACCGGCACGCGGTGTGGCAGCTTCAATCAAATTAATTGCCCGTTCATTGAAACACCCTGTATAATATGAGCATATCCATATATATAAAAGAAAACAAGAATATATTTTCTTTACTCTTTACACTTCTGACTTTACATAAGGTTAAGTTGAGAAAGTTCTTGACTCTTTCCACTTGAGTAAACTTAAAGAAAATGAAACTAAAATGCTAAATAATTATTTGCGAGTTGAATGAAGGAAAACTGTTATATACAAAAAACTTTGCATAGTTTTCCTAATTTTGGTAATATTTTGAAAATTTTTAAAAATTAGCTTGATAATTTGCTGAAATGTGAAAAGATATTAGTTTCAAAGACAACTGTATAATAGTTGTATACCAGTTACAGTTTTACAGTGGTTAACAATTTTGTACTTACACTAATTATGGCAGCCATTTCAAAGGCTTTGGACTTGACATTGGAGATGACTTTAATACTTTTTTCTAACAATTGTTTATAAAACATATCACTTTAGCCTCACTCCCCTCTCCAAGCTTATGAAAGTTCCTTCCAACAACACTTTATATTAAAATAAGGCTCAATTAAGAGACTTTTTATACCCTTGCAAAAAAGGGTATATTAATTTTGGTCAGAAGTTTGCAACGCATAGAAGAAAGCATCTCCGACTATATAAGGTATATATATTCTTGATCAGCACGACGAGCTGAGTTGATATAGCAATGTCCGTCCGTCTGTCTGTCTGGATCAACAGCTTCTCCTCCGAAACCCTTAGAGCTACCGAGCTGAAATTTTGCACCTAGGCTTCTTTTTGCTGCAGGCATTGTATATCTCGGAATCATCCCGATCGGATGACTATATCATATAGCTCCCATAGAAACGATCGGTCGAGAATAGAGTTAAACCTCCATAACTTTGATGTTTTTCAATCAAAAATTACAAAATTTGTTGTTTATGAGTTTGTTATACTTTCTAACTTATCCACTTAGTTTTATCAAAATCGGTTGACTATATCATATAGCTCCCATAGGAACGATCGGTCATGAAAACGGTTTTAGAGCAATAACTTGGGTTTCTTGAAAGCGATTGTCATGAAATTTGGTATTTGGAAGTTTAATTTATATAAAAAAGCTTGTGCTAAGTTTCAGCCAAATCGGTCATCTATATGCTATAGCTCCCATAGGAACAATCGGGCCAAACAAATTTTTTTTTCTAAATACTTTTTTTCTCATGCTACAAACATTTAATGTAGGTTTGACTTGTTTTATATGCTTTTGTCACATTATAAATGTGTATATATTTAAATTGTTAAATAACAGCAAGTGTATACGAACTTCGGCATGGCTGAAGTTAGCCCATCCTTCTAGTTTTGCTTTGCAAAACTAACAAAAAAATGATTTCAAAATTTTTCTAAAATCACTTTTGGTTTGTTAAACATTTTTTATATATTGAATAATTGTTTTCTAAAATACTTACTTTTTAGTTTTCCTTTTTTTTTTTTTGAAAATCAAAACACATTCACATAATTGTTAAATTGTTTTTTGTTTTTTCTTCATTAACATAAATGTAAAAAACTAGTTTTTATTTCGTATAAGAAAAAAAAAAAAAAAGAAGGAGAAATAATATTTCATATTTACACTTAAAATGTACTTAACAAAATATGTATGAAGAAGAGAGGAGAGTGGTGGGGTGGGGTGAATGAGTTTAATTTAA
Source organism: Drosophila austrosaltans (assembly GCA_035045865.1). NCBI lineage: Eukaryota > Metazoa > Arthropoda > Insecta > Diptera > Drosophilidae > Drosophila > Drosophila austrosaltans. The sequence goes on along the minus strand of JAWNOQ010000007.1, from coordinate 21,678,891 downwards.
AGCTATTAACACATATCATTTCTTCATTTTTTTTTTATTTTTAAAGATGCAAGCTTAGAGCCAGGGGGGGGAAGGGTCGATGCTTATATACAAAAGTAAAGTTCAAGCTTCTTTTTTTTGTTTTTAGATATATACAAATGGATTGACTGATTGTACCTAAACTCTCGATTGATGGGGATTATAAACGGGTACATTGTGAAAACTAATGCCAGCATATAGGGGAGAATTTGTTACCATATTCTTGACATGCAAGTGCTTGGTGTTAGATGGATTCATAATGGATGGATTAGCGCCAACTAAACGACTGCGATAACTTTCACATGTCTTGCGTGACCACACCCACAGGCCAGTCAATGTGCCGCCCAAAAGTTGAAAGAATACTCGCATTAAACTTGGCCAGGCACTTAGCTTATCGGGTGGCAGGCAATCCTCCACAGTGGAACAACTGGGCACAATTGGTGGTGCACCACCAAAATCTCTATAGAATGCACCCAGCATTAGGCCAACTGCTGTCGGTATAAAGAACAATAATGAGAAGATGACAAATCGTTTGCGTATTTGCGAGAATCTTTGCTGATGCTGCAAATGCAATTGATGTTCCTGCTGCAATGAGTGCAACGATCGGGATGCCCTCAATGTGAAATAGAGACCAAGTAATAGTAATATTAATGCTGGCACTTCAACAAATCCCGGTGCCATACACATGCCAGTCAATTCACTGGGATGTACCTTTTCCAGTAAGAGGGCAGCGATTGGTGGTGCTAGCGGTGGTACCCAGGCCAGGACATGAAATAATCCCGAATGCTTCTCCAGGGCCTCACTTGACCACTTCTTGTGCGATGACAAATAGAAGCAGAGGGCAAAGATAAGCCACCATGTGGCAGCACATAAACTCAAATACGATGTGCTAATATATGAGGCCAAGCAGGGTGGTGAGAGCAGGGCACAGCCGGTTGAGATGGGCTCGTAGATGGCACGACTTCTCGATTGATTGTGAAACACGATTCTCTCTAAATAACAGATACTAAACAAATTGTAGCACAGGCAGAGAAATAAAACTGGACGTTCCGGATAGCCAAATCGACGGGGTTCCGCCCAAAATGTTACCAAAGCGAATAAAGTTAGCACAAAACAAATGGCGGATAGGCCAAGGATAAGGCTCTCTGTTAGTTTCTTTTGTTGGCTACTATAAAAGGCATCTCGCTGACATTGTGGTAGACATTCCTCAGCATTTTGTGGATTAATTGTAAAATTTTGTGGACAAATTGCATTATTGTTGTTGTTGTTGTTGCTGTTGCTGGATATGCTAGTGATGATATTGCTACTGCTTCCCGTTAAAGGATGATGATTTTGATTGTTTGAGATTTGTTCAGCTGACATTTTCCAGGCCAACCAATTGGACCAATATGGTTGAGTTTGAACACCAATTACACTGCCTGCAGCAGCAGCAGCAGCAGAAGCATCCTCCTCCTCCTTTTCTCTCTCCATCTCTCTCTCCTTTTCCCTTTGCTCCTCCTGCTGGGGTATCTGCATACACAATTCATGCTTCTCCGGCTGTGGCAAAGTTTCACATGTTAGAAATTGTGGCCATAATTCCATCAATTCGGGTGTTGCATGAATTGTACATTCATTTTTCACTGTCTCGCATAGGGATTTACATGCTGTAACTGGGCGTGGCACATCGGGCGTACAAAGCGGAAATAATGCCGAGCAAAGTAAGAAACGTGCTCGACGCGAACAACCAGATTCGATCAATGGCAACAATTTGGCTATCTGTAATGAGAAAATAGAGAAAGGATAATATTATTGATGCTGTTTTTATACCAATTTCTGAGAGATATATATACTATATAACTAGTGTGCCAAACTGAACTAGTGAGCCAAACTGAGCTAGTGAGCCAAACTGAGCTAGTGAACCAAAATGAGCTAGTGAACCAAAATGAGTTAGTGAGCCAAACTGAGCCATATTGAATGAACAAGCTCAGTGGCTCAGTACTCATGAGCTACCCAAAGTATACCATAAAGTACATACATATATATTCTTGATCAGCATCTCTAGCCGATACGATTGAGCCATGTCCGTCTAAACACCTAGATCTCGAAGAGATCTATGCACCATCTAGTGCATAGACAGATCAAAGCTTGTTTCAAATTTCTGCCACGCCCACATACGCCCCCACAAATTGGGTAAAAGAAAAACGAATTACTAGAGCTATATTAAAGATATCGCATTCGTATCTGGCACACCTAAAACTATATAGCCAAACTGCACCAGCTCAGCAAATTTAGTTGAAATCGGACAATAAATATCGGAGATGTACACATATGCGTTTCGCAGGAGTGAGCGAGATAGCATACCTTTGCTGTTGTTGCATGTTAAACTGAATTTTATATGAAATTGATGGCGATTTCGAGGGTGCTGGACTCCATTTAATGTAACTATTTGGTACAAGTTATAGTCAACTTGCTTGCTTCATTAATATATAATATGATATTCGAATAAAATTGGAACATATTTTTGAACGATCCATTAAAGCACATATTATCAAGATCGTTTCAATAGTATTTTAATTATTTGAATCAACGGAAAAAAAAGAAAAAAGTTCGTAATTGGAGTACATATATGTATTCTTTTCATTGAACTATCTTAATTCAGTATATTTTACCTTTGACCTACTATAAGAAAACTATTTAAAAATGCAATAAAATTAAGGAGTTATCCTTTATCCGCAAAAAAAAAATTCTTAATATATTTTAATAATAAAAATAATATTTTTGTTATATTGTTTTTTTCATATCTATAATAAATTCAAAAATAGGTGGAATTAAGAGTATTTGAAAAACCTGTAGAAATTTTTAAAACTTCTCTATTTGTCTTCTGAAATAAATCAAAAGCAAAAGAATTTCAAATATTTTTCCAAGTTAAAATGTTTCAGATATTACAAATGATTGTAAAATTAATGATTTTGACTTTGTAAAGTTTTTCGAAAATTAATTAAAAAAAAATTGTAAACAATTTAAAAAACATTGTCTATTGCATTGTTAATTATTATTTTATAGGCATTAGCAATTGCTTAGTTTTCCATGAGACTATTTAAACACTCTTCTTTTTTTTTTTAACTATTATTTTTGTTACTTTGTTTATTTCTCATTTAACTACAAGTTTATAAGAGAATTTGCCTTGACTTGCACATTGACTGGCTACTATTGTGTTTAGTTTTTTTTTCATTTTTATTTGTTTTATCAATTAACAACATTTAATTGTATCTTTTTTTTTTCGTGTTCGTGCTGGGTTTGTGGGAAGGGGGGTAGGTAGGGCAAACATGAAAGCATTTGTGCCGCCAAATACACGTCGAATTCGATTGAAATGTGCGCACAAAATAAATAAGCAAAAAAAATATAGGAAAGAAAAAAGAAACTAAACCAAATTCTAAACAAATACAAAGTAAAAATCTTCAAACCATTTACACCTGGGGGCCACCTGATTGTCGGTGTACAGTCACAGTTGGCTTTTGTTGTTGTTGTTGTTGTTGCCGATAATTTTATCTAATAAAATTGCCATAAAAATGGGTCTTAGGGTTGGGTTTTTCCCCACTGTATTAGTGCCTTTCTGTGTGTATGTGTGTGTGTGTGTGATTTTGCTAGTTTTCTTTGTTCATTTGCCGACTAAAAGTATATGAATTGCAACTGTTGTCCTCTGATCTAATCTGCTCAGTTTAGATTTAGATCTCTGGCGTCAATTTTCACACATTGCTTTTTAGTCATTGGACAATTAATTGTCAATTATTTTCAAATCCCATTCCAAATGCCAAATAAGGCAACATTAAATCAGTTCATGCGAAATGATGATCAAGAAAAAACGTTAACTCTCCATCCAAGTCAGGCAGGCGCAGGCATTTGCCATTGTCCATCATCATCATCATCAAAGGATGACGAACTTTTTGAAAAATTTATGAGTTTGTGGAATTTGTAGACAAGTCAACAAAAAAACAAAAAGGGGCTTGGGTTTTGGGATCTCTCTCTTTCTTGGCGAAAAAAAAAAAAAATGTTGCATTAAAAATGATTAAGAAACCTTTTCTCAGGAACCAAGAACCGAAACTTATCCCTTGCCGACTTTTGTGGTTCATATAGAGATGTGCCCGTGACACGCTTTATCTCTCAATTATTTTTCTTTTAATATTTAATATATTAACTATAATATAAGACGTTGGTAGATAAATTAACTTTAGTTATTAATTTACTAGAATTTTTCAAAGCAGATATTCTGAAAACATTGGAATAGCAGTTCCGTTTCCATTCGTTTCAATTTGTAATGAAATTATTGTTAATTTTAGGGTTGTCAAGTAACCAAATTGAAATTCAATGCAGATTATCTAAGCTCTAGTTAATATACCTGGCTAGAACTACTTTTAATCACAGTTTAGCAAAGTTAAATTTCATTGACGTAAAATTCTCAAGCTTTGTTTGTGATTTGGCTATGAAACTTGGCAACTCTAGAGTGAAACAGCTGATAAAGTAATCCAAAATGTATAAATGAGAGTGAGTGAGAACAGCTACACCAAAAAGTATTGGTTTTGACTTCACTTTACTTTGTAAAAACGATTCAAAAACGAAAGCAGTTTTGAATAATATTTGTTTTACTTGAAGAAAACCTTAAAAGATCGATCAAATTTGTCTTAACTTTTGGCTTAGCACATATAAACTAACTGAAAATCACGCAATCATCACTATATTAGTAGAAATATGTTTGTCTGATCTGAGCTTGAGCAACTTCTCAGGTTGATCCTCGTTGAAGACTTTTGACATGGATTTGATGTGGCCGCCGTCAATGAAATTGACAGGCGATGCTCGGGACCAAGTTCAGTCGATTGGCTTTTGTTGTCGTATCGCTTTATTTATTTTACTTTTTTTGCTAACAGTAACCGAATTGTTGTGTAATTAAGGCACATTAAGGCCAGCAGCAGTAGTGAGGGAGAAACGAAGAATCGGCGGCGGCCCATCTCAAACGTAGCATTAGACACGCGATTCTCGACGGTTTCCACACAAATTTTGAACGCATCGCCTCTCTTTAGATGTTGCTTGAAGCAATAATAATTTAATGATGCAGCAAGTGAACCACATCGTCATCATCATCATCATCATCATCATGATCACCGAAAACCAAGTTCAAAAACTAAAGAAGAAAGGTTTCCAAAAAACAAAATAGATACATATATGTTTGTATGTACGGATTATTGGCAAGAGGTTTTAAGGGGCCGCCGCCGCGCTTGCTGCCAAGTGTCTAAAATGTTTTATTAATGCGAAAAGGGCATCATCATTGTTATCATCATTATGATCATGATCATTAGCTTTATCATTATGTGCGACCTCAACGAATGCAATCTGCCATGCTTAAGGCATATTCTTTTTTTTTTTTTTTTTGTTCGTTTCCTTTCCTTTTTTTTTTTTTCGTCTTTTTCAAAGTCTGCAATTTGCTTTGTATGCCGGCCGGGGATACGCCCGACAAACAGATATATACTCTATATATATATACTGGCTATACTATTGTATATACTAAAACTTTAGATACCCTATAAATACATACGAAATAAGTATAAAAACTGTCTATATAGTCTTGCTATATAACTGAACTACAAAGCTGGAAAATTAGAGAAAAAGTCGGGCCTTATCTAAATATACTTATTTATATATTTGAAATTTCTATATGTATCTTTTTTTCTGGATTTTCTAGTTTAACTTTTAACTGCCATTCTATTTTACCTGTCATTAACTTCTAGTACATAGATCGTATACATTATTTGAATATATTTCTAAAATACTTCAGTTTTTCCATACTTTTCGGCATTCTTTTAAACAAAAAGTTATGCTTAATTAGCTTAACCCAAAAATACAACAACAACAACAACAAGAAAAAGACCGTTTCTCGTTTCGTTTCGTTTCGGACATTTGCCTTCTCGCATTGCGCATTGCCTTTTGATTTCAGTTTCTTTCGTTTCGCAGCAGGTTTCACACTCATTTTGTGTGTGTGTGTGTGTGCGTTGTTCCCATTCCCCACAATTCCCTTCATACGACCCAATGTTTCCTCATACATATGTTCACAATTCAATTACAAGGTATAGAATAGATCAAGTTGACACCTGGATATATGTACATACATACATATATGTATATGCTTTTTTTGATTAATGATTTTTATTCTGTGTATGCTGTGTGAATGTAAAAGTTAATGTCGAAGGTGACTATGAATACATTTTCTTTTTTTTTTTCTTTTTTTTTGAAAGGGAATTTGAAAAGTGATCTCAAAAGTAACGAAATCTTTTTGTGATTTTGTGATTGCAATCTTTTCTCTGCTTTTGTCAGTTAAAGCAAATATAATACATATGCATAATCTCAAGATGAAATGAATCTATAATCATATGAAGAATCTCTTTATCTCTTTTTAGCTAAAGTTTTAGTAGTTCCCGCCGTTACTTTGAAATATAAATAACCAATGAAAAGGCTACTTTTAGTGATTTAAGCCGCTCCCTCTTTAAATTAATTACTAGATTCAAACGATTGATGATTTAGCTACTTGAAAATGTGAATTCAATAGTTCAGTTTAAATGAAAGTTGATTAACTAAATACTGACTTGATTAACTATAATACAAAACATTTATAAAACAAAGAGATTAAGCAAAACTGTTATATACAAAGCTATTGTAGAAAACTAATGTGCATCACTGTTCTTGAAAGTAGCTATACAAAACTGTTGTGCGAAAGTGTTATCGAAGATGATATACATACTACAAAGGTGTTATACAAAAGTGCTAAGCAAATGTGTTATACTAAATTGTTAAAGGAAAGTGTTCTACGAAAGAGTTATACCAAAGGGTTATGCAATTATCCAAAAGTGATATACGAATGTATTATTTAAAAGTGTTATATGAAACTGCTATAGTAAAGTGTTTTACGAAAGAGTTATGCGAAAGCTCTAAACGAAAAATGTTCCAAGAAAGTGATGTATAAAAGTTTTATACGAATGTGTTATACGATGTGTCGTACTTAAGTGTTGTACAAAATTGCTATACGAAAGGGTCATACGAAAGTGTTGTGTGAGAAGTAATATGAAAGTGTTATACAAAAGTGTTATACAAAACAAAGTGCTATACGAAAGTATCAAATAAAATTGTTCCACAAAAAAGTCATATCGAAGTGTTCTACAAAAGTGACATTGTTTACGAAACTGCCATACTTAGGTGCTATACAAATGTGTTATACACAAGGAGTAGCAAAAAAAATTAAACAAAAGTGTCTCATAAACTGTTATACAAAAGTGTTTATGAAAGTATCAAACAAAGTTGTCCCACAAAGGTGTCATACCGAACTGTTCTACGAAAGTGACACTGTTGTACGAAACTGTCATACTAAAGTGCTATACAAATGTGTTATACGAAAGTATTAAATAAAGTTGTTCCACAAAAGTGTCATACCAAACTGTTCTACGAAGGTGCCATTGTTAACGAAACTGCCATACTAAAGTGCTATACAAATGTGTTATACACAACCGTTATGCCGTTACAGCCGTTATGCCGATACAGCCGTTTTACAAAAGTATTATACGAAAGTATCTTATAAAGTTGTTCTAGAAAAGTGTTATACCGAACTGTTATACGATAGTAACATTATTATAGGAGAGTGCCATACTAAATGTGTGCTTTACAAATGTGTTATACACCTGTTCTATTTAACTAACATGCTCTTATTCTAAAAGAAACTGTTATACACAAATGTTTCAGACTGTCTCTTTTGACAAACTCTTCATACCCCACTGTTATACAAAATAATTCTTTGCATCTTTTGTTCAAAAACTATTTTTACACCCTAAAAATATATATGTATATGGGACATATGTATGTATTGTAAGAATTTGCTTTAACATTGTCTTTGACTTTGATACGTTTTATACTTTATTTGATTTACTTAGCCATTGCCCCTGTTTTTGATTCGCATTGACAGCTTTGTTTTTGGGCATGCTCAAATGTTGTGGCTGGTACCATATGGAGACTCAGACAAACAGGGAGAGGGAGACGGCGAGAGAGAGTAACCGAGAGGAGGGAGAAACAGTCAAACTCAAAAGCATCGTGTCGGCATTCATCAAAGGCAATTGAATTAAACTTCTTTTTTTTGTTTTTTTGCTGTTGCTTTATTTTTTGTTGGTTTTTTTTTTTTTTGCAATTAGTTGTGCTTGGATTACTGCCACAGCCCGAACTGAACTGGACTGAACTTTTTATATCTCAATCTTCTAAAGGCTCTCAAAGACGATAATTTGCATAATTAAAAGATGTTTAAGAAAATGATTTCATGATAAATCGACGCCTAAAAAAAACGAAACGAAACGGAAAACAGAAATGATATCATAGCAACAACAAAAAACCAGCAACTATATAAATGCAGAAATATGTGTATATATATATACGTTTGCAGGTAGTTATATACATAGTTACTGATATAGATCAAATGATGATCGCGGGATTGGAGTTTGGAGACATCAGCGACTCGACTGCTGTCACTAAGTCAAACTGTTGTCGTCGTCGTCGTTGTTGTCGTCTCACAATTAATTGACATTTTGACTGGCAATGATTGTCATTCAAAAGGCCAGAAAGCAAAAAAGAAGAAAAAAGAAAAAAAAAACGCCAACTCAAAGCCAAAAGCCAACCCAGCCAACCGAACGTTGCCAGTCAAGAATGCTTAAAGAGAAAAAGCCGCAAAAGAGCAAACGTTTTCAGGCTAGAGCTAAGCTTAGCTTCTTTTTTTTTTTTCTTTTTTTTTTGTGTGTGCCTTTCTTCATCCTTCTTCTAGTCCTGGTTTTCTTTAGTTTATTTTAAGCTGGTTTAAAGAGGATTCATTGGTTCAGATCATGCGCTGACATATTTTGATACAATGATATATATGTATATGTATATAGATTTTTAGTTTAACTTTGAGTATCGTTACAAGTCAAAAGTATTGCATTGCATGGCAAATTATGTCACTTCTTTTGAGGCCAAACAAGAATATTCATCATTATCATCATCATCATCATCATCATCATAATGATGTTAAAGCTTGAGCCTTTCGGCTTGAGCCTCAGTCTTAGCATTAATTTTCAGCTTCAAAAGAAATGGCAATTCACGCAATCGCAAGGCTCGTCGCAGTTCAATTAACTTAATTGCCATGTAATTACCAACAGCAACAACACTAACAACAACAACAATAACAGCAGCAACAACAACAAGTTCCACAGCATCCTGCTGGCTAGTGCAAGAAGAGTAACCAAGAAACTAAAACCATTATAACGCACTTGCTATACCCTTTAGCATATTGCAATAATTTGATGAACTAAAAACGTAGTTTAAGGAACTTTAAGAACAACAAAATGATATATAAAGAAAAGTTATTTGATATCTATAATATTGTATTATCGATCGTATTCCCATCGATCAGTTTTTGTCATCATAAAGAGAAAGTTTTTTTTCGTTATTATAGATCAAAATTTACTATATATGTAGCTACTATATTTAGTTTTACTCTTATCTCAAAATATCCAACTTAATTAACTGTACAAATTTACATTGCTATCCAATTATATTGTTTCCTATTCCATAATAAAGACTTTCGATCCGTTGGGTTAAAAATATATATATAAATTTTTCTCACCTAAGAACCTCAAAAACGATAACTAGTTTATTTGCCATAATTTGTTTACTTTTTCGTTAAAATAAATATACCCAAAATTTTTGGGCAAGGGTATAAAAACAAAAGACTCAAGACACAAACCTGCTGAAGCTGCGGCTGCTGGTTTTTTTTTTCTTTCTTTTTTCTTTTTGTTTCATTTTTGTTGTCTGACGTTTTTGTTGCTGTTGTTGCTGTTGTTGTTGTTGTTCGACAGTTTGGGGGCTCTCTGGCTCTGACATTCCTTGGTCTGTGTCTTTTTGCCTTTACCCGCCGCATCTTTTGCCTTAATCTTCATTTTCATCTGCCTCGCCGCTTGCCAGGCATTTGAAAAACGTTGCGTGTTTTGAGTATTTGCAATTTCTTCTTTACATACATATGTATGTCTATACGTACATGCCATATACCCTAACAATATGAAAGTTGTATATATATTGTGGCAAAACTGAATGGTTTAATTTGATCTAAGGCTATCTTAGTTATTGTTTACTTTAGTAAACTCTTCTCTTTCGATCGGTTGAAACTGAAAGAATTTGAAATTTATTTATTATACAGAAAACTTCATTACAGGAAAGATCGATATAGCAAAGTTGAACTGTAGAAAGTATATATTAATAGTTTTTCACACAAAAGTCTAGTTTTAACATCTTTCAAAAGTTGTAATTTTATAAATTTTCTATAAATAAGTTTTTACTACTAATTTGAAAACGATTATTCCAATCTTTTGAGAAACTATTGATAGCTTTTAAAGCTATAAAGTTCTATATTCTTAATAGTTCAAAAACTATACTAGCTATATCTTTAGACTAGAAGTTGTAGTTGAAAAAAAGTAAGCTACGGAAAAGTTTGTTCATATATGTATAGTATAGAGCAATAGTTTTACGCTAATTCGATATACCTTTTAAAAGTGCCAATACCATAAATTTTCCTTAAAGGATCTGTTATTCTATTAAAGATGATTCGTTAGGTTAATACAATAAAAAGGAATCAATAGTTTCTCCAATTGGAAATAGTAGGGTATACCATCTTTTAATAAACTATCTAAAATCTTTTAAAGATATAAGTCATTCTAGATTCCTTGATGATTTATAGTTGATTTTGGAACTAGTTCACAAGAGAACAGAATAAAGTCCTAAGGTAGAGGATATTCAATTCATGGATGACACTTTTCTATGCATACATTAATCCCATTTGACATTATCATTTAATGTTAAGTCATTGTTTTAGTTAATGTTTATTTTCTTGTTATTTTTACCTCTCTGCATTATTAATACAGGAGAGGCGACGGGTGCGGCAGGCGAAAAGAAACCACAACACAATTCAAACAAATGAAATTGGAATATCTTTGGCCTCTGGCGCTAGTCTAAAGATAAGAGTTTGCTTTTTTTTTTGTTACTCTCTGTTTTTTTGTTTTTGTTCTTATCAAAATGCCGCCAGTGGATTAACTTTGGATGAGTTTTTTTTCCCCCAACCCTCAAAGCAAACACATTAGGTTCTCTTCATACATATATATATATATTTTTTTATCAGTTTTCCAATGATAACAAAGTGAAAACAATAACAATTGAATAGGACCGGCAAATTTAAGAACTAAAAAAAAAAAAAAAATTGATCACAAAAGGAAAAAACAAAAACAAAGTATATTTTGAATGAAATCCGATAAAGAAATAGTGAAAATAACCCATCAAACTGACTAAGTTTCAGACATTTCTGATCCGTTCAAATATTTTTGTTCTTTCTATATAAATTTGTATGCCCTACAGGGAGTGAAGTGGGGTATATTACTATAATTATTAATGTGGAATGAATGGACAAATGAACCTTCATCTTTGCTTGCCACAGGGTGTCTTGAAAAGATTGGAAAGAAACTTTCTGTAAATTCATGAAAATTGATCTTATTGCTATATAAAGATACATGGACGGATTTAGGGGGTAAAATAGGGGAAATTTCCCCCCCAAAAGTTCAAGTCAGATAGGAAATTTTAGTGTAGTGTGGTTAAGATCAAGATCAAGCTTAGATCCGCCACTGTAAAGATACATACATATTTATATATAGATCTTTCATTTCTTGATCTTATGGCTATGTAAAGATATATATTTATATGTAGATCTATCATATCTAAAGCATATACCTTAACAGTTTGTCATAATTTGTAGGGTATCTAAGCAAATTGTTACGTAACAATTTTCCAATATGCATAAAAAGTTAAGTTAAGTTATCATCACCCCCCTTTTTAAAAGACCTTAAACAAAATGACACACTATTTGTAGTTGTTGTTGTTGTTGTTTTTTGTTGCTATTTTCTCATTTAGCAAAAAAAAAAAAAAAAAAAAATGTTGACATTTATTTTATGTAAAGTAATTGTAAATATTTAGTTCCGGCATTAGCAGCAAATGAACAAAGTGAAGCTAATGGAAAAAGTCGTCAAAGTCGACTCAAACATCACACACTCCACCACACCCTTCTTGTACCCCTCCCTTGTGTCATAAAGATATTAAGATGTTGCGGCCTTGATTTGTTTTTTTTTTTTTTTTTGTTTTTATTTTTATTGCTTGATTGGTCTTAAAAATCAGAACTCATTTAGGATAGTTGCGAAAGTTAAGAAAATGAAATTTAACTAAAGATAAAAGTTGACTTGACTTTGGACTTGAAAAACAAAACTTTTAAAATAGCAAATATATTTTTAAAAATTAAACATTTCAATACACAAACTCAGGAAAACCTTTGGCAACTTCTTTGAGGCTTTGGAAAAATAATTGTAAATATATTTTATGTTGCTTTTATTTTGTTTTCTTATTTGATCAGTAATCTGTCATATTTAAGAGCCTAAATCCCAGCCGACAGACACAGAGAGAGAGAGAGAGAGAGAGAAAGAGAGAGGGAGAGGTATAGATAGGTGTCGGTTAACTTTGTTGACTTGGAGGCAAGGCAAATGCATTTTGAACCATGAACAACAATTTCTTTATCAGACAACAACAACAAAAAAGAACGTCCGATGCGTCGGCAATATTGTGAGACAAACAAATGTTGACTAATGACAAACCATAGGTTAACCCTCTCTCTCTCTCTCCCTCTCTCTCTCTCTCTCTCTCTCTCTCTCTCTCTCTCTTTCTCTCTGTCTATCTATTGGTCTCTATCTTTAGGTCTTGATATCTGTGTGTGCGCCACGTGGAATTCTAAAATATACAAGTGAGGGTCAGGTAGATTGTGGAGGGGTTTGTAAAGAGGCTCCTCTCTCTCTCTCTCTCTCTCTTTCTCCCTATTTGGTTCTTCTATGTTTGCCCATTTTGCCGACAAAGTGGCTCGTCAAGCTACAATTACAAGCAAATTAATTGAATGTATGTGACCGGAGTATGCCCTCCCACCTGCACTTTCCCCCCCTCTCTCTCTCTCTCTCTCTCTTCATATCAATCTCTATCATGGCACTATCATGGAACTACTTTTGGCGCTAGATAAACATAAAACGATAAGTCCATTGAAGAAATATCTTTGATCTTTGCATATTCTTTAAAATCAAAAACTAAAGAAATGACTTTAATAGATATTATATAGAACTATATATTTAGCTATAGATTACATTGGACCAACTATTAGATCTATGTGAGATCTTTTCTATGGGATTCAACTTAACTTTTACTGAACAAGAGTCTATGCTTATACAGTGAACTCACTCTTGGGCGGACAACGCCGTCGTCGAGTAGAACTTTCCCTATAATGAATTCAAACGTATCTAGGAACTTTATTATAAAGAAATTTTAATATACTTACACTGAAAAAAATGAAATGAGAATGTTGTATGTTTCAGATAATACAGTCAAATTTACCTAACTCGAACTTTTCTAACTCGAATTTTCTCTAACTCGAACAGAAATCAATATTAGTAGAGCAAATTCTGCATTGAATTTCACTTTTCTAACCCAAAGTCTCCGTAACTCTGTAATTCGAGTTAAGCAAGTTCAACTGTATGTAGAACAACATAAGGAAGTTTGACTGTTATAATGTTTGCTTATACTGAGAGTGGAATATATTTTAAAACTTAACAAAGATCTAACAAAATCGATTACTTGAGCCAAAAGTAATACAGTAGAGCCTCGTTTATTCGATGTAATGTGGGGAAGGAAATACTTTGCTTAAAGAAAAATCCAATAAAACGGATAAATGAAGAATTCTGAAATAGTAAAATGAATATTATTTAAAGAAACTTTAAATTTAATCAAATATTTCACTTGATCTTTCGTTTCATCTGTAATAGATGATCTTTTCATTTTATCCAAGAGCAAATTCGGATAATAGAAGGCCGGATAAAGAAGATTTTCTTCCGTTATAAAATCACATGGCTCTTGCTTAAGTTGATTTATTTTAATCTTTCCCAAATCGATTTTATATATGTATGTATATATAGTAAGTAAATCGACTAAATGTATAATGTACAACATTTAGTAGAAAAAAAAAAGCAATACCCAAAACAAATTAGCCTTAGATCATCATCATTATCATTATCATCATGGTTCATACCCTTTTTCCATAAACAAAATGACAAAAGAAAAGCAAAAAAAAAAGGGAAAACGAAGAAGAAAGACTTTGCCGCTTGCTGTGAAAGATTGGAGAGAATGTAGGTAAAGTAGAGAATGGAACTGAATGAAAAATGGAGGGGGCGGGGGGAAGAGTTGCTTGCTGCTGGATGAGAAGAAGAAGGAGGAGGAGGAGGTACCCGGCAAATGTGCAAAGCATGGAAAAACGAAACGATGTCGGGCCTTTTTTTCTTTCTTTGGACAATGACGATGCCGGCTGCTGCTGCTGCTGCGGCTGCCACTGGCTGCCTGGACCTGAGGAATATTGCTGCTGCTGCTGCCTCTGCCTCTGCTGCTGCTGCTGCTGCACCAAAAGTCCATTAACACCTTTTGCCTTTTTTCTTTCTTTGGCTCTTTACGCGCACGTCTCTACATCTGTCCCTCTGTCTCTCTGTGTGTGTGTGTGTGTCTATCTGTCCGTTGTCCGTTGTCGGATCGTTTGAGAATATCTTTGGCATTTTCATGCCATGCCCACGTCCAACTGTCGATGATGGTCATCGCGGCGACGCCTTGCCCAAAAAAAATAAAAAGAAGAGACCCCCCTCCCTTACCCCAAAATGCATTTGACTTAATCTTAAAAGCAAGCAAGTTGCATTTGCTCTTCCCCCTCCCTTCCTCTCTAGCTAAAGCCCTTCCCTCTTGGCCCTCTTTTTCTTTCTCTTTCGCTTTTGTTTCAAGACATTTCCGTTTATTCCGTTTGGTTTTGTTGTTTTATATCGCCATAAAATCTTAAATTTCATTAAAGTTTTTTTTTTTTTTTTTGTTCAATGCTTTCCATTTGTTTAGATAAAAGGCAAAAAAGATGAGAGAAAAACACGAAGAAGATTTTCTTTCAAGTGGCTATAAAACTAAAATCCATTGAGGAGTAAAGAGAGGGAAATTGTATCGGAAGCTGAAAGCAGCAGATGCTAAGAAAAAGCAAAAGTCAATCGAACAAATGAGAAAAACCTCTTTAGACAAATATTTCCACTAGAAATTGGATTCTTGTTCAATTAGTTCAATCTTAGATCAAGTTAACTATATTGTAGATCTTTAACTAAAAGGTTAAAAGATACGTTCTCTCTGTTAGAAGATTGAAAATTTATTACAAAACTAAGAAAATTTTAGCTAACTAAATGAAAAATTATTTTAAATTTATTTTACTCATCTAAATAATATATAAATATTACATATAACAATTTTGTATATTTTTGTTGTATTAGAAAAAAATTTTATTATAATTCAAATATTTTAAGAAGAACTCGAACGAATTTTAAAGACTCTTCAAGTGTTTTTTCCTTAACCTGTACGGAGCAACGACTTGTTTACTTCACTTTTTTTTTTTTTTAGTTGATTTTTTAGTTTTTCTGTTTTTTTTTTTTATCACTTTTATCTGAAATGTCAACATTTCATTGCTGATATCAGCAGGACAGAGAGCAAGAGCAGAGCAGAGGAGAGGAGAGGAGAGCAGAGCAAATTGTATGTGTTCTATTTTACATTGAAAAGCAATTAGATGTTACGCCCCCTCACATTTTCATGTCAGTGAGTGAGATATGAGGATTTCCTTTTAATGGAAATTGAAGAAAGCAAACATCATAATTGGAGCAAAAGAAACAAAGAAAAAAGAAAGAGAAGTGATAGAGTCTTGAGGCAAGGTTAAGGTTCAGGTAGAAGAAACTGAGAAGCTAGAAGATAAGCGCATCAAACTAAACTACTAGATATCTCCCTTTAAAGTCTTTATATGCAGATAAAGAAGAAGATATATATATATATATATGTATGTATATATATTCTTTTGACAATTCTCAACCTTCTTCATGATGTCTTGGAATTTCATTTTGCAGAAACCTTTCATTTGGCACGTAAATATGTTAAGAAATTCATTTTTATGAGACATAAAAAATTGTTGGCAGCTTATCACTAGATCGGTTCAGCATATATATACGTATATACTTATTGTATTTACCTGCAATTCAGCTTCCAGCTGATTTGTATGACCAGCCAAATTGGGTAAAGCGGTCATATTATAGCCCAATCCCTGACATGCCGAAACGGCAATCCGTTGACATTGTAATCCATTCGTATTGGCCATCAGCTGTTGGCCATTGATAATATGATTGCTGCCAAATGCATGCAGAAGTATTCCAACAATTAGCATGAACATTGCCAGGCAAGGATTATACATTTCTTTTTTTTTTTTTTTTTGTTGTTAAATCAATTTGGCCTCATCATGTTTTGCTTAATATGCATATTTTACTATATATATATATCACTTTTCACTTGATTAATAAAAAAAAAATTACAATAAATTGGGTTTTTTTTTTTTAAATGTTTGCCGTATTTTGTTTAATAAACAATTTAAGTTTGAGCGGAGCGCGGTTGCTATATATAAAACACTTTATTTTCTAATCTGTTAAGTCAAAATTTCTTATTTGTTTCAAAATATTTATTTTCGATCTTTTACAATTCCAAGTTAACGATAAACGAGCGACCGTCGAACCGCTCACCTAAAGAATTGAATTAACACTGGCAGAAAAAGATATTTCAGTTTGTTGTTTTATGTTAAGCGTGCACAGCTGTTAATAACAGCCACCTGTTAAGTCTCTGTTAATGTTGCTACCTTTTCGAAAAATTTGCGCCAAAGAAAAAAGGAGCAAGATATATATGTATATAATTTACTAAAACATAAAATACAGTAGAATCCGGTTATAACGACTCCGCCTATTGCGTCCGTTCGGTTAAAGCGACGAAAGTTCGATGTCTTGGTTGGTCCCCATACAAACTTATATGAAAGAACCTCCGGTTAGTACGTCGACGACGTACCGCTTATAAAGACGAACCGCTTATAGCGACGATATTTTTCTCAGTTCAACCGGTTATTACGACGATCCGAGAAAAGAATATGTCGTAATAATCAAAAATTCAAAAAATTTAATTTAATTTTAATTGTTTTGATTAAAAATATAATTTGTGTTATTTAGAAACCTATTACGAACATAGCAACCATAAAAATACCGAAAAAAATATTTTTTTGCTCCGTCCGGATAGTACGTCTTCCGGATATAACGACGTAAAACGTCGGTCCCTTGAGCGTCGTTATAACCGGACTCTACTGTAATTTATTTGAGATTCAAATATTAAATGCAATATTTGGCAATTTTCTTGTTAATATTGTTTACATTTTCTTATTGCTTAACAATGTGTCTCGGCTTCGCTTGTCATTACTGAGTACCCTTACTGAATTCGCTTTTAATTAACATTGGTCTGTTAACTTTAACGGCTCTGTTAGTTTGAAAATAGTTTTACAATTTATGACTGTTGGGAATTGAAATGTACAATAAAAGTAAAGTAATATCAAGAATTCATACGTCATAAGTATGAAATTTTAAATATGCTTTTAGTTATAAATAAATATTAAATATTGTGAAATATAATATGTAATGTAAAAAAATATTTTCCATCGATCAACAGTAATTACCGAAATGCAATAGTTACCAATTTGTAAGCCATATAAATATATCCGTTTATCTGCTTTATATGCTTACAATATTTTCATTTCGATATAACAACGTATTTATCATATACATTAGTTAGTTGAATCAGCAATGATCGTTCGCTAATCACACTTATCAAATTCAGGTGAGCAATGTGACGTTGCTTCATCCATATAGACATTGGAAATTTGAGCCACAGTCCGATGACGACCGCAAATACACAAACATACACACACATACACAAACACGCTCACACGAGATGAAAGGTGGTGTGGGTGCAGGAAGGGGAGGGTGGGGCCGGGTGCGTCAGGAGAACTGGAACTGCAACTGCTCACTCGACCTCCATGGGGACGGCGTCGGCTTCGCTTGTCGGTAAATCTTTGATGTATGCTTTGATTTCCGGCAGGGAGATAAGATTCCCCCACTCAATCGTTACGACTTTGTCTCCTCTTCTCTTCTTTCCTTTTGCCTTTCTTGCTGCTTTTTCTTCTGAGCGTGTGTGTGTGTGTGTGTGTGTGTGCGAAACGAATTGCAGCACACAAATTTGCACTAGCAAATAAAATTGTGATTCGCAGCAAAAAAAAAAAAGAAAAAAAGGAGTAAAAGCAAATGTTATCCGTCCCCTTCTCTTTGTCACTCTTTACCTGTCTTCCCCTCCAATTTACTTTTACAGTAATATTCTTTAGTTCTAAATTGTTCTCTGCATACGCTCAATTGCTAACCAAAATTGTAGCGCACTTCCTTAGTTTCAAAATCCTCTTCTTATTTATTCTTTTTTTTTTAGTTTTTCAAGTGTCCAATAAAAAAAAAAAAGAAGAGATCTCTTTCAATTGTCATCGAGAGAGCCTAAGACCCATGTAAGCCTAAACAACAGACAAAGACAGAAGAACAAAAAAAAAAAGTAAAAGAAGAAGTAGGAACGAAAGAACGAACCAACGATCGGGCAAGTGGGTTAGGGGGCAATATCGGATCTCGTTGTTGTTCTTGTTGTTGTTGTTGTTGTTATTGCTGGTGTGTATGTATTGTTTGTTTTCGTTTGATTTTACTCAACCAAAAATCTGCCAAGTTGTTTGAACTTGAAGCGCGCACATTAAAAAAAAAACACAAAATATAGCATCAAAGAGATGCTACCCTGCTCTGCCCTCTCCTTGCCTTTTTTATACCCTTATGCCTATATGAATATGAATGGCAATACACATACTAGTATACATTTATATGTATCTGTGTGTGTATAATATAATAGCTAATGTAAGCATTCGCACTTGTGTGCCCTTCTCATCATCATCATCAAAGAAACACGGGGAACGATCTCTTTTGTTTACACTATTCTTCTTTTCATTTGCTTCTCCCTACCTCAAATGTGCAGTGAGAGTGTGTGTGTGCGTGTGTGTTTAGAAGTAATGTGTGTGTGTGTGTGTGTGTGAGTGAGTATATCTTTTAAGTGGACCCACGGGTTTTATTTTCGCATCCTTAAACATTTGAAGCCTAATAGATGAGTCCTCCACTTGATCTTTCCTTCCCTTTTTTTTTCTCTCCATCTTTAGTTTATGCTCAATAGATTAAACAATTGAATTGAATTGAATTTTACACTAAAAAAAAAAAACACCTGCTGTCCTCCTCTTTAGCAGTGAATATTCTTTCCTTAAGCTAATTAAACAAATAGTTAAACTAAACTAACTAAATCATTCCAAGACTTGTTACTCGAACAAAAATTGCATTTCCTTTGACATTTTGTTAACATTTTAATCATTTTTTGTATGGCGTTTCATCTTTATTCTTTCTATCTCCCCCCGTTTCCTAAACTTGATCTGATGTGGGATATACCCACATACATACATATATGTTTATAGATGCTTCAATGCTGTAATGTGGGGGAGGTGGAGAAGATTGTGGGGATATGTGCACCATTAACTAGTTTTCTGGTCGGCTGAGTTCAAAAGGCTCTTTATTAATCTCTGGTACTTGTGTTTTAGTATTTATACCCTATAAATCTATGACATAAGGTTAGAGTATATGAAATATATCGAAGCATATGTATATATTCTCTCCTTTGTTTACAAAGAGTAAAAGTCCCTTGTTTCATTTAAAAATTGTTATAAAAATTGGTTTAAAGTTTAAATAATATAAATTTCTTATGAAATACTTAAAACTTGGAGTACTTTCAACTCAAATCAGTTACTTGATATATCGAAATCTTTTACTCTTTAAATAAAACTTCTAAATTTCTCAGGCAGTAAGAAAAATTCACTATAAAGTGATTTGAGAAATCTTTTCTGTAATCACATTACATTATTCTATGTCTTATACGAAAAATAGTTATCGAAAATATTCAAATAAATGACTATAAAAGAGAGATCTCTATAAGTTTCCGTGCCCGATATTATTGAGTTTCATTTTATACGATTCTCAAAAGGTTATTAAAATATGCCTAGAATTTTTCAAAAATTCTTTATGGTTCTCTTTACTTTCGAAAATATATCCAAAGATAGGAAATCTATTATGCAGACAAAAAAAAAAGCGTAGAAAATTTAGCAAAGTTTAAGATAAGAACTAAAATTATGATGGAAATCATTTTTTATTACAAGGTTCAATAACCAAGTGATCTCTGATTGACTAAGATTAATAAAATGAAGTTAAAATAAATTTTGTTTTATAAACTATAAAGATCTATAAATAATGTTTATTATTTACCTGTATTAATTTCCAACAAACAATATTGAAAGGGTATTAAATCGACGACATTGTCTCATAATTGTTTTGCCTTTGCTTGCCTGCTCCATTGGTTTTAAATATGTTTTGAGTGCTCCTTCAATAGTTGGAGGCATGCTTCAAGTTTTGCCGCCGTCACGAATTGGCACACTAAAAACAAAAAAAAAAAAAAAATAAAGAAATAAAACAACAACAACTACAACTACATGAAGAGACCACCAGATGGAGATGATGATAGAGATTGAGATGCAAATGGAGAGATGCACTAGGGGGGTTTAGCCCCATCTCCTGGGAAGAAGGCCTAAACCACCCCCCCCCCACCCCCTCCCTGTAATATGACCCAGCGGGCCAATTTTCTTTGTGTCTTTCTAAACATTGTAAAAGAAAAATTCTATGGCTTCCCTTCTATGCAATGTTATAAAAAAGAGGATCAGGAGAGGGACGGACACAAAGAACATGTGAATTAAGTTAACAACAGCAACAACAAAAAGTTCTAATATTACTTAACCAACAGTGTTAAGTGAATGGGATAGGGGGAGGGGAGAGAAGGTGAGAGCATTGGGATTAACTATTACAAGTAAATCCCATTTAAGGCCTTTAAACTTTAATGCCTTAATTTATTGATTTTTCTATTTAGCTATCATTTAATTAGTACTACTAAAACAAAAACGTTTACTAAATTTAAACATTTGGGAATGGAATTAGTATACTTATAATATGAATTCAATATAATAAATAGCAATCAAATGGCATTACTTTGTTTTTGTTTACTCAACTTCAAAGGAATCAAATTGCAAAATTTAAGATAAATATTTTGCAAATAATTGTTAATCAATGGAAGATGTTTGTAGATGCTATATAATTTTTTTTTTTTTGTTTTTTGTTGATCCATTGAACGATCTTACCACAGATATGTGTATGTATGTATGTATTCATATATAAAATTGTTTTGGCCTTCTTTTTTTTTTAAGTTACCCGATAAGCAAATGAAATGTTGAACATTATCGACACACATGACTTGAAAATTAAAATGAATTGCAGTGACATTTAACCTTTAGAAGATGCTCAACATAAAAAACTATACAAAAAAAATTCCAATAGTAGACCGATCCAATCAATACTTAATCTTGCGATGCGTATACATCTGAAAAGCTGATCTAACAAATTATATTGACATGGCTTAAAATATAGGGTATAAAAACAGCAAAGAAATAGACAGATAAACAAAAGGACTCGTCTTTTGATGTTGATCGATATGTAGATATACTTTATGGGTTCGGAAACATTTATTTTTAGGCCTCAGAATCATCTGACCAATTGATAAATATCATTATGTTTTATCTTTTCATACTATTCCATTTTTAGACTTGATTACCACTCAAGGGTTAAAAGTAGGATCATCATCAACCACTCACTCTTTGTCCAGACCGCACACTGTTGCCCTTCTTTGGGAGTATCTTGACCAAAGTGGAAATGTGTGTATGCTCAAAACCACAAAACTGGCAACATGACTAACTGACTGAATGACTGACTGAATGACTAACTGACTGGCTCTCAGGCCCAAGCTCACGCTTACAGTCGATTGAGTTTGCCCCCGCCAAAACATCATGTTGCCTCAATTCTCCTTATCCTTAGCCAGCCAGAGATGCCAAAGTGCATCAAGCACTAAAATGCAGAAAATTGAAACAGGCTTTTAATGAAATGAAAATGCCGCCGTCGCCGTTGCCGTTGCGTTCCGTTGCCGCGCCACATCATCATCATCATCATCATGATCGTCATAATGATGATGTTAATGGGGGAAGGAGTTGGAGATGAAGAAGACTCTGCGAAAAACAAAACAACAAAAACAGTGGACCAGGGATTAACTTGACTGAGCAGTATTTTTGTTTTTGTTTTAAAGCAAATTTTATCGTAACAAACCATGCAAGTAATCCCAGCCGACTTGAAAATACCCTGTACCAATAAGAAGTAAATTTCTAATAATATAAAGTTATATTTTTCTCTACACATGACCCAATACTTCTATCATTCATTCAGTGTGAGCTATAGGCGTTCTTTATCTCGCTCAATCTCATGTTGATCTTTAGATTTCAGTACAAAACGTTTATACGTATATCTTCCATATTTCTTGCCCGAATTTTGCGAAATTTAGACAGCCGATACACTTTTTTCATAGTATTAACTATCCCAAATTATAAAGCTATATCTTTGATAATTTAAATTGGGGAGGCAACAAAATTCATAATAAACTGGATTTGCGTAGATAATTAACGAATGTGTTGTAGTCTCCCAAATCTCGATTTCCATAACGACGAACATGTCTTAATAAACTTTTATTAAATGTTCTTGCTACAGATCAAGAATATATATACTTTATTGGGTCGTCTGGCTTCCTTGGTGAAATATCAATAATAATAGTAAAACAAGTTATAGACATTTTTCTTGACCTTTGTTTAGTAACTTTTAAACATTTTCATTTGAAAACTGAAGTTGTGATGACTCAAATGCTTAAATGAATTCAAATTCAAGTGACCACAATGAGTGGGTATACTTTTTTCTTTCTGTTTAGCAAGAGTATAAATATAAAGTAAAATAAAAAGAACACAAAGAGTCAATTAATTAGTAGATGGAGCCACATGATTATGGCTATATTAACATTGCCGCCGAGCCTCAAACTGGGTGTGGGGGAATGGAGAATTGGAATGAGAATTGAGAGGATGGCGACAAGTAAAAGACTAACCAACAATAAGGCAAAGACACACACGCACACACACACACCGGTAACAGGAAGATACAGAGATAGAGTGAGACAGAGAGATGGGTGGGTTAAGAGGTATGCCGAGGCAACAGCTGCCCCTGGAAGCGAGGCATCATTAAATGATAACCAAAATGGACAGCGGCGGCAGCCAAAGTCAGTGATAAGACCACAAAAAACATTCAAATGGACCGACATCACAAAAGTGAGACTGATAAAGAGGAGCAAGACCAAAGAGTTGGATCAGGTAGAGGAAATGCATTTTGATAACTGTACCTGTTAGACCTTTCTTCATCCATCTTCTGTCGCACTTGAACTTATGCAACAGTAGCAAATCCTTTGCAATGCCATGGAAATTTATGATCCAAATGTTAAACGAAATAATCGCAATTTAATTGTTATAATTTGCAATTCCTTTCTAAAAACATTTGGAGTTGGCTCAATTCAATTAAAAAGCCATTTAAAATCAAAGGAAATCCCATTTCATTCTGATCCCAAATGTATCTTCTAACTCTAATCAATGATAACCCTATCCTGTAATCTTTAAGATGTTTTAAGACTTAAGGGAATATGTTTTGTTCTTTCAAATATATAACTAAATTTATTTAAAGACTTTCATGTTGCATACTTTTTGAATTCATATTTTGTTATCTGAAAGTAACAAAACTGAAAGTAACAAAACTAGAAAAGTCTCTGATTGAAATTAAGGAGCGGCTCCTTTTGGCTTTAATCAGCAGGAGGATTGAAATGTTACTTTTCTACTCAAAATTAGGGTAATAAAATCAGTTGATGGTGCATAAATAAAAGGGAAAAAAATGGTTTATGATTCATTTCTGATTCGAGAATTGATGACTCAAATATTTCGCATCGTAAATAATCAAATCTAAACTCAAGCAAAAGCAGTAGTAGTAGATACCAACTATAACTATGAAATCGCAAGACAATACATACATAGGTGGGGAGGTGGGAATCCGATGAATCGGTTTACGTTTTCTGCGAAATATTCATTACAGCAAATTTGTAAAGGCAATTCAAGAAGACTCCGAAAGACGGCAGACGCCAATAGCCAAGGTCCAAGACACTAAAACCCAACATCCGCACACCAAAGGCAACACGATGATGATGATGGTGATGATGATGATGAGTCTGCTGGAGTCGTCCAAGGCTGTGGCCCAAGTCTGGAGTCTGACTTGGCTTTTATTGATACCCATTATTTAGCATAATTAATTTGGGGTATATGCATTTAAGGATGTTAGTACTAAAAAGTTTTTCTAAAATTTACTTTATGAATATTTTGAAGAAAGTTTTAGATTTCCGCTTAATGTGTTGTAAAAACTCTTTTCTAGGGTATGCAACAGTGTCATCATTGTCAAAACTTTGCGGGTTTCTTTTTTGTTCTTACGTCTTTTTTTCATGCTTGGAGTTTTTATGCGAAATTATCTTTGGTGTTATTATGCATTATGGAGGCTTAATGTGCATAGTTCCGTTTCGTTCCCTGAAGAAGATAGTATGGGTTAGGGATGGGGGGGGGTAGCGAGACAACCCATTGAGGAATTCAAATGTTTAAGAAAAACTATGCGCCCGAGAAATTATTGAGAACGACGACTCAATTGCAGCTGAGAGGAAGTCCAAAAAAAAAAAAATGCACTGAAGAAAAATTGTTAGCTCTCTCTCTCTCTCTCATACTCTCTCCATCTTTTTTCTCTGGCTCCAACTGTTAACTTTCCTTTTGTTCAGTGTTCTTCTTTGTGCTTCTTTTGCTGCCATTGTATGAAATATTACCTTGGCCTAAAGGGGGGCGGGTTCAGTTGTTCAGTTTTGTTGTTGTTGTTGTTCCTTTATGCATTGTAAATGCATCGAGCAGGGTGTTGGTAATTATAGGGAGTTTATGTCTGAAAATGTATCCTTTATGACATGGCGGTTCTACATTTTAAGTTTCAGTTTTATTGCTGAATTAAGTGGAATTGATTGGAATAGTAGGGGGAAAAAAAGGTATTTAGAGATGAGGTAGCTTGCTAAATTGACTAAGTAATCAACATGTTTTTAATAGCTCACCAAGACTCATCCAATGCGTTTTGTTTATTTTTTTAAGTTATCAGTCGCTTGCTAATTTATGCTGATTGAAAGAGAAAAAAAAATTATATGATAATTTTTACAATTCAAATTGAACATGGGCGCCAGCCATCAACGAAAATCCGTTCAATATATCGATTTTAAAGAACCTTTGTCCAACATTGTATTATCGATTAAAAAGCACATGCTGGTCTTGTTGATTGTGGCGCTCCCCGATTGCTACAACTATCGATGCTGATAGCAGCAGCGGAAGTACGTTTAAAGTTGCACAAGAATTCCAAAAACGTTCAAATGCCCATCTAAAAGAAAAACAATTCCAAATTTAAGTCTAATCGGTGTTTTAATATAGTTCGAGATATTCTATTATATGAAACTTTGTTTATTCATAATTAAAATAAAGCAAATAACTATCGATACTGGGCATCGATAGTTTTTAAAAAAACCTGACTATCGATTTTAACATCGATGACTTCTACAGTTCTCACGTTTTTTTTATACAAAAAAGAAATAATAAAAACCAAGTGCAAATATATATGCTTTTGCATGTGTTTATCTATAAATAACTAAATGTGCAACGCGGCAATTTGCAATTAATTACACTACAAGGTAATCATAATGTGGAAAAGTGATAAGAGAACAAACTCAAAAAATGGCAGCTAACATGATGAACTAACGGGGGAATTTTTGAAGGAGTAAGCGAGAGAGATTGATTGATGGCTTGTAGGTGGATGGGATGGAAGGGGGTGGATGAATGTGGGAATTTAGACCAGAATCAGCAAAAGCAACTGTTAATCCTGTGCACATAGCAGACAACAAAGCAGCACAACACAACAACAAAGAATGTGACGACGAATGATGAGGGGAAGAAAGAAAGGGTGTTTGGTGATTGAGCAACGAGTGGTGGAAGTGACAAAACAATGTAAAGCAATTTTTTTCTTTGTCTCAAGTTAAATAACAAAATCAATTAATTCTTGAATTAATAGATTTGTATTATATTAATGTATCATGAAAACTTTAGTCGGAGTTAACCTCACATAAATTCCATAAGTCAGGCGAGATAGCTGACTTCAAAATACTCTTTTTCATATGCACTTTAAAACTAAACTCTCACCTCGACGATCTGCATTTTTTAGAGTATAGAAACTTCGGTTCGATGGTGGCTGGGGGGCATTCTTGTTTCATTTTTATTCTATTGGGGGGAAATGTAGAAAATAACAACAAAGCAACAACAAACAACAAATTTGTGTACTGTCAAAGATCAACTTAGTAAACAAGAAAGACATAGTGAGAGGAGAAAAGCAACAAATAAAAGGAAATTTGTATAAAATGAGGAGCCAACAACAAAATCATCCAAAGCGGCAGGAGCGGCAACAGGAGGAGAAGGAGAACACGAGGAATAATATCAATAATAGCCACAAGAAGCCAGTTTCCAAATTGATAGCCTATTTTGAAAGCAAGCAATACTTTTTTTTTTTTTAAAAAACTCATATTAAAATTAACAAAAACAAAAAAAAACCGCCAAAATAATTAATTCAATTTCTTTTTATTTTCTCTTTTCCCCCCCCCAACACAATTTTAGACCGTGCCGGTAAGGAGGCTCGGGCCAAAAAACTGCTGGCCATGGTTAAGAAACGTCAAACGGATGTCCATGAGAATGGCAGCTCCACGGACACGGGTGATGAGGACAATCACCATCAAACTGGAGGATCTGGTTCGGGAGGAACTAATTTGGCAACTGGAAGTAGCAATGTTTGTCAACATATTAAGAAATCTGTAGATGCCACCAAATTGAGACGACAATTAAAGCTAACAGGATTGCTCTACGAATGCTCACAATGTCAGAAAAGTAAATCTGGTGGAGATTCAGCTCTAGATCTTAATGCATCATTTGAATATGATAATACCCTGTGGCTATGCCTAAAATGTGGCACACAGCTATGTGGCAGGGCAAGAAATCAACATGCTCTACAACACTATCAGGTAGATTATTATTCATATTATATATACATATATATTTATACTATATCAATCTATGACATCCCTTGCAGACCCCACATTCGGATTCACATTCATTGGCCATGAATACGCGAAGTTTTGTCATTTGGTGCTATGAATGCGATAACGAGGTTAGCTCCAATTCACGCAAGAACCTACTCGAATGTGTGGAATTGGTAAAGCGTTTGGCCCAAAAACCACCCACTGGATTAGTAAATGCTGCTGTTTCGCCCACATCTCCGTCATCATCACCACCACCACCACCGACCATAATTAGCAATATTGAATCAAAAATTAAAACGGCCCTGAAACAAATTGGTCCAATGGTCCCCATGACTGGTGGTCAACAGCAGCAAACCCAAAATGAAGAGCAGCAGCAGCAACATCTAGTGGCAATTCCTTTGCCGCCGCCTCCACCAGCAACAGGAGCAGCAGCAGCTGTTCCTGGCATGGCCAAAAGAGTTGCACCCGAAATCGGAACTGGTACTACTGCTAAGCGTGGGGATATAATCACATCCAAAATTGGTGGATTATTGGAACTTGATCGTCTGCCATCAGTGCGTGGCCTAACCAATTTGGGTAATACTTGTTTCTTCAATGCTGTCATGCAATGTTTGGCCCAAACGCCATTTCTACTTTCTGTACTGAAAGAGCTAAGCGAACCAGGCGAAGAGTAAGTTTAATCATAATGAAGAGTTTCTGGAATTCATTCTTTCTTTTATCTTTTAGATTTGTACTGCCTGGCGGTTCGTTTAGTTTCAAGGACAAGGGTAATATTGAATTACCCATGATCCGGGGTACTCTATCCTCTTGGGGTGGTCTAACGGCTGCTTTGGCCAATGCTTTAGAGGAGTTGCAAGGAAGGGGTGGCGTTTTCACACCCAGTAAACTATTTGATAAGCTCTGCTCCAAATGTCCACAATTCACAGGCGGTGATCAGCATGATGCCCATGAATTGTTACGCCAATTGTTGGAAAGTGTACGAAATGAGGATTTAAAGCGCTACCAACGGGTCATTTTACAAAATCTTGGCTACAAGGATCAGGACATTAATAGCGTCTCTGAGGAGATGAGGCAAAAATGCAAAATTTATGGTAATCAAGCTGGTGATCGCATACTCCGACCTGAGCAAGTTTTTCGAGGTTTCTTGGTCTCCACATTGACATGTCAGGATTGCTTTAACATCTCATCGCGCCATGAATACTTTTTAGATATGTCCCTACCTGTGGCAGTAGAGAAGCCACAGCCGCCGCAAAGGCGCAAACCAAGTCCAGAGAATAATGGCGCCTCGACCAGCAGTAGCAATACAAACATTAGTCCAAATCTAAATCAGAAATTTAATAGCGCCAGCGGCATTTATCAAACAGATGATGATCCCAAACAACCATTTTTTCTACACTCTAAAAACGGCGAGGATCAGCAGCAACAGCAGCATTCTCCACAGGTGGTGGTTGGTCCAACGAAATCTCAAGTGAAAAAGGAAAGGGAACGTGAACGCAAATCATTGCGAGCGGCCAAACATCAACGCCATAAGCAATCCCAGAAACAACTGGCATTGAAACTAAATGGCAATGCCAATGATGAACCACCAGCTGCTGGCGGTGGAGATGCTTCTATTGTTCATCAATCGACAAATGATGATGACGATGAATTGCCAAGAGAGGCGGATACACTATCCTCGAGTGCAACCACATCCGAGCATTCCGATGCCGATGTCGAAGATAATTTGCAAGAGGATACGACTACTACAACAACAACCACCACTAACACTATTGCCACCACAACAGCACAAGGAAAATTCTATACAGACAAAAATGGAAACTCTCAGCAGCCGCTTAGCGGAGAAAAGCGGGATGATACACCCGAACATATGGATAAAGATTCCCTGGAGGAAGATGAAAATGGTAAGTAATACAATACATTTTTGATATATAATTTCAAGCATGGATAAAAGTTAGGGATAAATTTGCCAGATCAATGCATATAGTCTATATAGAGTATTACTCTTGCCTTTTAATTATTTCATATATATTTATACGAGTACTTATGTATATTTTTTCTTTGTTTTATTGATTTTGATAACCTGAACCGATAAGGTTAAAAAGCATTGAAAACATTTTGTATTAGGTGAAAATAATTGAAGGGGCGGGGGAAAAAGGTAATGTCTAAGCAAATTAAATGACGTTTATAGAAAACAAGCCGAATTTTGAATGTCCTTGTAGAAAACGGCAAACCGAGGTCCCCTTCTTCTTTCATTTTCGCTAGCCTAGTTCTAGTAGTTCTCTAGGTCTCTAAACTACTATGCCAACACTTCAAACGCCGTTATGTTGTCATGTGTATAACGGCATATGTAAAAAGTACTATATGTATGTCTATCTTGCTCTCACAAGTAAATGCTGTTTTACTCTCTTTTAACATCAAGAGATATTTTAAATCTCTCTCTCTCTAACCTGGATTTTTTTGTAGTTGAGATTTATATTGGATGAAATTATACAATTTGAGTTGGTATATTAACTATATATATATATAGAATTTGGTTCCAGATACTTTTGTTTTCTTCACAAGACCTTTATATTTGGATAATTCCAATAGAAACTATATGATATAGCAATCTAATCTGAACAAGAATCCGTGCGAAGGTACAGCCTTGTTAAGACTTAACTTAAATGATAGCTCTATATATGATATAGTGTACCGATCTAACTAAGTGTTTAACTTGATAAAAAGTAGTATATATATATATCGAAGGCATGAATATTATTGTAGATCAGGATTATATGAAATCTTAAACGCTATATTATATTACCGTTTGGATATTAGCTTAAGTGTATAATGTTATTCTTATTGTTCATTATGTGAGGGAGAGGGAGAGAGAATGCACTCTCTCTGTGAGTGATTGGTGGCCACCTAATGAAAATGCTTAAACCAATTTACAGATTCGGGCATAGCCACTAGTCCAGCACCCACCACTATAAACAGTAACAATGCTGCTCCCACCAATAATGGAAATGCCACATCTTCATCATCCATGTCTACATCTGTCACATCTCGAGCCGATGATGAAGCCACTGCTGCCAGCCTGGTCACAGCTGGATTAAGCGAAAGGGGTGCCTCATTGATTAGACAAATATCGATTGGTAATGGAACTACAAATGGAATTTCATCAGCCACTGATCCAAATGGCATACAATTGGCGGCCGCTCAATTGGAACAATTGAAGTTACGCGAACAACAGGGCCAAAATGGTAGTGGTGGTACTATTGGTGGTGGCGTCGGCGGTATACGCTCCAAGCGTGTACGCACCCAAAGCTACTCGGATTGGAGCACGACAATTGCACCGCGCTATCAATGCGAGGATGGTGAATGCTCTGTGCAATCTTGTCTTAATAATTTCACCGCCGTTGAACTAATGACTGGTCAGAATAAAGTCGGCTGTGAGAGTTGTACCCATCGTTTAAATGGACCCGATCCTCAAGCCAAATCTGTCAATACGAATGCAACTAAGCAGTTGTTAATTTCTAGTCCGCCAGCGGTACTGATACTTCATTTGAAACGCTTCCAATTGGGGCCACGATGCATTTTCCGCAAGCTAACGCGAGCTGTCACTTATCCGATGCTCCTGGACATTGCCGCCTTTTGTGGATCAAAGGTTAAGAATTTGCCCAACATTGATAGGAAGCAGAAGAAGCTATTGTATGCATTATATGGAGTTGTGGAACATTCGGGTGGAATGTATGGTGGACATTATACTGCATTTGTTAAGGTACGACCCAAATTGATGCCCGATGATAAGCGATGGAAATTCTTGCCACACGGTAGCAAGGCGGAACTTGATCAGGATGATGATCAGCTAAAGAAACTAGAGGAACTAATGGCCAAAGAGAAGGCGCGAGAGATGCGAATTAATACTATGGATGATAGCGATGATTTTACGAATTCCAGTAGCAATTCATCTACCTCCGATGAGGGTGGTCCTGGTCCAATGCACCACCTAAATGATGAAAATGCTGCTGCTGCTGCAGCTGCCGCCTCTGTAGGAGCAGGAGATGTTGGTGGTGGTGGTAAGGGAGAGACGCCGCTAACGCCAGATCCGCATCAAGATGAAGCAGCCCATATTCAAGCACCGCCCGGTAAATGGTATTATGTATCCGATTCACGTGTCCAGGAGGTTAGCGAGGAGACGGCCCTCAAGGCTCAGGCTTATTTGCTTTTCTACGAACGCATCTACTAAAATGGAACCGAACCGACTATGAAATTCATCTTTTCAAAAGGATAAAGGACTCGGCAATATATATATATATATACAAAAGGAGCGCAAGCTGTTGTTCCACCATATACGACGACGATCTAGGCTTTAATTCATATATATATATATATATAGATAATGTTTTTTTTGGGGTTTTACTGGATTCAGTTTCTCTTCTTTTTATTTTCTATTCTAACCTTATGCAGTTTAATTTTTAAATTCGAAATTGACATAATTGGACAAAGTGGTAAAAAAAAAAAAAAAAAAATAGTAACGAAGAAAAAAAAAAGAAAAAAATTATTATAAAGAAAAAAGGGTATATATACACACACCCATAGAGATACACACACACACATACATATATATATATACAGAGAAGAAAAAAGGGGCTCACTATCGGAACAATCAGAATGCATTTACAAAGTGTAATTATGTTATATATTTTTTTTCATTTTGGCCGCTTTGTTTATAATCCTTTTACATTTTTTTTTGTGTATCTAAATTACTTTATTGTTAAATATTTTATACTTTATACATTTGTAAGCTTAAATTTTATGGATACCCCCCCACAACAATTCCCTTCTTTTGAGGAACTATTTATTTATGGATGAGATGAATAATAAAAGGAAAAAGCAAAACAAAAAGAAAACTTAAAAAACGAAGAAGAAAAAAAAAAATAAAATTATGCAAAATTTGATTAGTTTTTAGTTAATTTCATTTAAGTTGAGACAAAACAAAATAATGAAGAACAAAAAAAAAAAACGCAA
This sequence comes from Drosophila austrosaltans, assembly GCA_035045865.1. Lineage (NCBI taxonomy): Eukaryota > Metazoa > Arthropoda > Insecta > Diptera > Drosophilidae > Drosophila > Drosophila austrosaltans. The sequence continues at coordinate 21,646,611 of JAWNOQ010000007.1, read as the reverse complement.
ATTAAAACAATGAAAAAAAAAAAATACTGATAAAGAATATGTTACTTAAAAAGACAGGTAAAAGAAGAAAGAGAGGGGGGAGAAAAGAAATATGTATGGAAAGAAGGGAGAAAGTGTTAAGAAACAAAAGCAATTAACCAATATGTGTTTTATCCTACAACAACAACAACAAAAGTAACGTATTTGCTGATGTTTATATAAATCTAATAATTATGTAACTATATATGATAACTATATGTCGGATATATACATATATCATATACCAATTGCTCGCTTCTGCCAATAAATTTAATTGTAAACTGCAAGTTATAATACATAACTATATATATATATAATATATAGATATATATATGCCATTTATGGGCTTAAATTTATAAACTAAAACTAAAGACACAGAAATATTATACTAGAGTCCTGTCCGAGACGAAATAATGACTATGACGAAGAAACAGAAAGAGAAATAAAGAGAAGAATGGAAATGGAAAATCGCTTACAGGATTCTGTTAGGCAGGACTCAAATGATACACAGACAGAACAAGAGATAAATGTCTAAATAAATATAAATATATACAATATATATATATATATATATATATATATATATATATATATATATATTATTAGGTTAGATTTCTATATACAGTGGGAGGTAAACATAAAAATATATATACATATATAAAAAAGAAAGAAAATTATAAATTGCAACGAGATTTATATATACACACACACACACTCATCTTATGATATAGACTTAATTATACATACATACATTATTAAAGCCAAAAAGAAAAGCAAGCAAAAATGAGTTTTCAAAATGGAGTTAAAGGAGGTAAGGATTGGATTTCAACTCACCATATCTTTTGCGTATACTGTTGTATATGGATCTAAAATAAAAGGAAAAACAAAAATTAATAATGGATTTGGATGGAGTCAACAAATACTTATACGTATGCCAACAATTTAAAATAATGAGACATCAAAAATCGATTTATGTGATTATAAATTTTATTCAAATAAGATTCAGATTGTTCGGACTTTTTTTTTTTTTTAAATTGGAATCAGTTCAGCGACGGAATCAGTTAGCTGTTTGTGCTGGTTCGCCAACTAGTTCCCTTGCTGGTGCTAGTGCAGAGGGCTGCGTGCCAGCGAAAAAAAAAAAAACATTACAAATATTTTGGTAGTTTTTGTTTTCCTTTTGTTTTGGGGTTGTTTTTGTTATTGCAACAGGAGCCAGGATTATAGCAGCAGCTAGAATCAACAATGAGTTGGTTTGAAAAGGCCAAAACTGTTATAATCGAGGCCTTGGACATACAAGATGACGACAGCAGCAATAATAGCAACAAACCATCATCCACATCAGATGCAACGCCAGCTGAGAACGAGGACGTGGCCAGCAGCGGTAGTGGTAGTGGGAATGGGAGTGGCATGTCAATTAACAGCAAAACAAATGCAGGGGGTGTGTCAAATGAGGGCATGTCCTTGACAGATGCATCGCCCACATTTTATGATAATCCACATGCCAACGAAATGGTTACCATAGCACCAAAGGCCAGTGATTCTGGGTCAGTAGCTGGACCAGTTCATTCATCGATGGCCAAACGTCAATCGGCCACATCGGATTCCGTGGATTTGTTGTCATCGCCATCCCCCACATCGCCGACAACGGGTGGAAGTGATGCAGAAATAGCTTTGGGTATTGATTTGGGACTGGGTCGAGGGAAACGGCATTCGGAATCCTCATTGGAATTAATAACAGCAACCACAGCCAGTGAATTGGAAATGTCACCAGATACAGAACCATCACTACCCGATAGCATTGTGATTATAGCCAGCAATGAGACATCCTCGGACAATGATGATGAGAGCGGCCAATTGGATGGACATCATTTGAATGGTAAGCTAACCAACACCACAAGGATTAGTTCAATTAATGCCATCTCTCTTTGAACTGCCATTTAAATAGATTCCACCAAAACCATGAAGGCCTTAGTCTTCAGTGATACCCAAGTGGCTGCCAATGTGGCCAGCACTGGAGCCGATTCCGATTCGACGCATAGCTTTGAGGACATACAGATGCAGATGCAGCTGAGTCAGAAGAGCAAAAGTGATTTTGATATGGAATCGGTTCAAATGCAGCAACAGCAGCAATTGTCTTCAAAAGGAACGGATGTTGTGGATCAAAGTTATTCCTCCACCTCATCCGATATAGAGATAATATCAAATCCTAATGGCGGTGACTCGAGTACTAATAGCACCACCACACGAACTAGTCCACAGAAATTTAAGGAACTTGGCAGTGCCCCCAATGCAGGCAATAAGTCATCGTCCTGTTCGTCTTCGGTTATGATGCTGAAACCCAAGGGACATCATCGAGAGCCATCGGAGATATCGTTGCTATCGCAGGATTCCCAAACCGAGGAGTTGGATAAACTAGTGAAACGCATTAGCGAGCTTAACCAGGTGATTGAGGTGCGGGAGCAGCGTTTGCTGCAGTCGGAGCGACAGAATTCAGAACTCCTTGAGCGTAATCAAGATCTTTTGGCCCAATTAGAATTGGCCAACAATAGAGCCAATAATCCTGATGCCACGGAGGCAGTGCAGCGTTTATCGGCCCTAGAAAAGAAATTCCAAACAAGCATTCGGGAACGGGATGCACTACGAATTCAAATCAAATCCCTTAAAGATGAACTACTGAATAAGATACCCAAGGATGAGCTAACTGAATGTAATGACATGATTGCTGGCCTCCAATCCGAAGGTGAGAAACTATCCAAGGAAATATTACAGCAATCGATTATTATTAAGAAGCTAAGGGCCAAGGAGAAGACATCGGACACTCTCCTAAAGAAGAATGGGGAACAGTTCTCGCTACTTTCTAGTGAATCGGAGCGTTTAAAACGTTCCCTGGCAGCCAAAGAGGAGATGGAACGCTCCCAAATCGAAGCCGTATTCAAAATGACAAGTGAGAAGCGTCGTGTCGATGAGGAGAATGCTGAGCAGCGATCCCGTATAGAGGATTTGCAATCAAAATTGTCAGCTCTCGAGTCCAGTTTCGAGGCCCTCAAAGGTGACCTACAGAAACGTACACGCCTGGAGCAGGATAATCTCAAGGCCGAGAATCAGGAGCATTTGCAACAGATAACCGATTTGCGGGAAAAGCTACGACTAACCGAACACAATCTTGCCAAACGGGAACAGCATTTGCGTGAAGAGAACCGTCAGTTAATGCAACGATTAGAAATGGCCGAGTTAAGGGCCGAGTCCTCCACTCATGAACTAAGTGTGACCACTACTCCGCTCATACGTCAGATTGAATCACTACAGAGAACCCTCAATCAACGCTCGGAGAGTTGGCAGCGGGAAGAGCAACATCTTATACAACGACTAGAGGATTCACAGATCCAATTGAGATCATTGCAGCAGTTGGAATCTGTGCAGGATGAGAAACAGGAACTGATGCGAACACGCTGCAGTCTGCTCGAAGAGAAGCTATCAAATGCATTACTCCAAGCGGAAACATCCAAAAGCTCGTTAAGACAACAACTGGAGATGGAAAGTAGTATCAAGGAAGATGAGCACCAAAGGTAGCCCCAAATTCATTCGCGTTATACTCGTTCAAATTCATATTATTTAGTTATTCCTTTACAGGCAATTGGCTACTCTCAGAGAGGAGCTAAGATTGCAGGTAAGCAAAAACGAACAGTTGGAGGAGCAAATTAAGGAGCAACAACAGGAGATGGAAATCTCTGCAGAACAGCATCTTCATCAGCAACAGCAGCAGCAGCAATTGGAGTCCACGAACTCACCATCACTTCTCACAGTAGAGGCCGTTAAGGCGGCCAATGCCATGCAGCCAAAATCTCATCCACGCTGCTCGCCACCCCTCAGTCTAGCCGATGAAAGTGGCGGATCGCATGAGGAGGCGACTCTCGGTGGCGGCATGCTTGATTGGCAGGCAGATGATTTGGATTGTGGTTCGAATTCGGGTCGCCAGCACTCTGGCATTGTTCAAGGAGTTCATCTTAGTTTCTTGTCAGCAAATACAACCACTTTGGAGCATCTTCAGGCACTCCTCAAGCAGCGGGATGGTGAATTAACACATCTCCAATGGGAATTGTCACGTCTTCAAGCGGAACGTGGTGTCCTCGATGGTGAAATATCCAATTTAACCATTGAACTGGAGATGGTGAGTAAATGAATGAAATTTGAAAATGGATTTAAATGAAATCTTCTCGTTATTACAGCTCAAGGAGAAACTGTTACCGTATGAGGCCATGGAAAAGTGCTATGAGGATCTGCAACATCGTTACGATGCCCTACTCCAAATGTATGGTGAAAAAGTGGAGCGTACTGAAGAATTGGAATTGGATTTGGTCGAGTTAAAGCAAGCATATAAATTGCAAATTGATGAATTGTTAGCGGCACCGCCACCAAATCTCAATAGACCAGCAAAACAGACATGATTAATGGAGGACTTTAGGGCTAATATATATTTGCCATGTCTGAACTATTGATAAATGATTTAAATTTGAATCCATCAATGTGTATTTTAAGCTCCCATCCATATAAAGAGAGAAGAATCTTATAGAGGGAAGATAATGCTGATGGCGGTATGGGTTGGGGGTGGGGGATTAGCCTTTATTTGATTTGTTTATTCATATTTATATAGACACATATACATTTATGTATGAGTGTATGTGTTGTGTGTGTGTGTGTGTATGTGTATGTGTATTCTGTTAAACAGACTTTGGGTTTGTCATTCCTTTGATTTCTTCTTTTTTATTAATTAATTAACTAAAATACATAAATATATATATATAGGCTATATCTCTTCTCCTTTTTCCTAATCCACATACTAAACCAGACCATGTACTATATATAACCATATTGAATATTATTATTATTATAATTGTGATAATTTAACTTAAAGCAAACAACAAAACGAAAAACAAACAAAAAGAATCATCTAACTATATACAAAACAGGAGAAATGGATGAAACATCAATCCAATGAATCACAATGATGAAATTTGAAACTAAAAACAATTTTTCAAATGACATTTTGCCAGGATTTCTCTTGTGTTTTTTTTTTTTTTTGTTTTGATTTCGTTTTTGGGATATATATATATATTTCCCTGTTATCTGATATTTTAAGTTGCATCAGCAGGTGATGACACATCTTTTACATCAAATACATATATATATATATCTATTTAATACATCGATCTTGTTTTTTGTTTTTTTTTGTTTGGAATTAATTTAAAATTTCTTTGACTATCTTGGTGAGGGGAAAGACGGGCTTACTATAACCCATTATACCATCATTTTGCCTCACCGTCTCAATATATGGCTCATAGTTGCATGTATTCTTCAAATCATCTGTATTCAATGAGAAGATCATAATGCCACCAACATTTAGAGATTTAATATGTTTGGCCTTGCAACGAATACTTTCGGGATTCTCATATGATATCCATTCCTGTAGATCACTCAAATATGGTGAACAAGTGCCATAATCATAGCCCGAGATCTTATTCATCTTGTACGTTTTCAAGCATTCGCATGTCTCCGATAGGGTAGTGAAACCCAATTTACCACATTGTCCATAACCAGAGGCAGGTGCTCCAATTTGTGTATTAAGGGGATTAACCAGGCTAAAGAGAGAAAACAACATTTGTATCATGATATAGATTATATATGATTACGTACGTAAATGAGTGACCATAGGTGGGTAGTCCCACAACCAATTTCTGTGGCTCCAGACCATTTTGTAGCCACCAATGAGCCGTATAATTAATATTAAATGTCGCCATTATCGATTGCTCATTCAAGCGGGCAAATAGTGGTGCATTTAAACCCGTAAATGGTGTATCCTTGGCATAGAAATGAAAATCATACGACATGAGATTCACATAATCGACATAGAGATTGATTTCCCTTATATTGTAGGCAAAGTAGGCAATGCCTTCGGGTGCAGCCACAGCCAAAGATAGAATATCCTTAGTGCGTCGCTCACGTTGCCATTCCCGACGAATCTCATAGAACAATTGGGCCAAATGTTGTCGCTCCTTGTCATAGGCCCTGGGAAATTCCCAATCCAAATCGATGCCCGACAAACTCGGATATGTCTTCATAATGGTCTTCAGCGATCGAAGAAATATTTTGCGTCTAGAATGATTCTTTACCATAGTGGCAAATTGTTTGCCACTATCTGCACCGCCAATCCAAAGTAAAAGTCTCACACGAGGATAATTGGCCCGAAAGGTAATGCTCTCATTGGCCAATGTATATTGAAGACGTGGTGATAGATATAATGTGGCATTATCCAGCTCAGCTGGTCCAATATTAATGTGACTACACAAATCTCCAGGGGCATCGAGTAGGCTGAGTTCACCAAATCCCGATGTGGCAAAATAGCAAACCAATTTTTGAGGCTGTGGAATATCCAATTTGCGTATTCTACCCCTCTGTGTAATCCTCTCTATGCCATCGAAATCATCACTTAGACTGCATCCAACTAATGCCGTCAGTCCAATGGCAACCAATAGAAACATGAACAATACTAGAGCTCCCGCCAAAATGATTTGCCAAGTTTGTAAATTTGGTTTATCCTTTTGTTGAGCTTCCATCATGGGAATAGTTTGATTTTCCTCAATTTTAATAAATTTTGCCATTTTTTGTTGCAATGGAGAAAATATTTAAAACAATTTTTTTTTTTGTTATGAAAATTTCTGTTATTCAGTTCTTCTTTTCGCCTTTAGTTGGAATGTGTGTTAATTGTTTCTTTTTTTCTATCAGTTTTCAATTTGCGCACCTGCGACCCGACCCCTGGGATCCTGGTGGGATGAATGCAAAAAACTGTTTAGTTATCTGTCTGTATCCTAGTTTTGTTTTTTTCTTTGTCTTTTGTTTTTAATTACTTTGATTTGTATTGTTTGCCTTTATTTATGCATTTGCATTTCACAGTGGTTTTTTGTTATTCAAAATGCATTTGCGTTTTTACTTTTAAATTCAAACTTGTTGATTTTATCTTTATGTTTTTGTGTTTTGTGACAACGAAGTGCTGATGCTGAAGGCCATTTGCAGTTTTGCAGTGTCCAGAACTAGTGGTGGTTGTGGTGATGGTGGTGGATGCGTTGGGAATTTTTTTCCCGTTCCCGTTAATTGGGGTTGTCTTCTGTATACGACTGACGTTGATGTCCTGATTGCATTTCTCTACGTATACTTAATTTTTCACTTGCACAAAAACAAAACAAAGTAAAACTTGCCAAAAACACCCCCCTCATATTTCCAGCTGATTTAATGTTGTGTTAGTTAACACTAAATGGCTAAATAGCGGTGCAAATACTGTGAAAAACAGCCCACTATTTTTGCCATGTCCCAAATGTTCAGCTGTTGTGCCAGCTGTTATATTGGGCTCAAAATGAGTTGGCGCCATTGATTTAATAGTTTGAATTTTGAAAATATTAAAGAGTAGTTTTTGACTTATCATTTGACTTGATAAATAGATTTGTACAAAGATTTTGAATTTTATTGTAAGTCTTTAGAATATTTTCAATTAGAGCTTACTATAATGCTATTTTAGCAAGAAAGAATTTAAAAATGTGCACTAAATTTGATTAATTTTAAGTATTTTTTTTATCAATTATTAAAGTATAGATAGAACATAGTTAGATAATTCAAATTGAAAGCTCTATTAATTAAAACTGTTAATATGATTATTATATTTCAGAATTGTTTGCTTTCCTAATTTACTAGTGTTTATTAACGCCTTCGATTTACGTTAATGTAAGTATTTATAAAACAGTTTGGTAGACAGGACAGCTAAAATTCGAATAAATAAAGATGAAGATAACGAGCACGGATGACTACGTGATGGTCATTATATATTCAGGTTATCGATTGGGACAACATTAACAAGAAGAAGAAGAAATAAAGACCACGACTTAACGGTTAATATAAAAGGAATACAGAGAACGCGCTCTTATTGAGGTTAACTTTAGCAGCAACAGATAGTGTGTTGTGAGAGAGAAAGGGAGAGAGAATAGTGAGCCTAGAGAATCCCGCCTACACTTCTTGCAACTGTCATTGATTGGCCTAAAACGCCATTTTGTTTGTTAATGCACCTACATTTGCAGCATCCAAAGGCACACACACACAGACGGACCGACTGAACTGACTGCATTTGGATTGGTTTGCTGTGCTGTGATTTAAAGATATATATTTTTCAAAACAAAAACTTGTTTAATATTAGCTCCATGCATGTATATACATACATATGTATGTTTGTATGTATGCATGTAAATTTATAAGCACAGAGAAAAATCTTCAATAGTGTATACACTGAAAGAAATTCAATGTATGTATATATATGTCGCTTTGAGCTGCCTTTAGACTGATTTAAGGATAGCAAACTGTAGCAAAATTAATTTATTTTTATTTTATACTATGATTGGAAAGCAATAATCAATTGCAGTCAATTCTTACCTTAGTTTTGGATTATTTTAATTAAAATATTATTTAATGGAATTACTATTTTCGGATGTTAGTTTGATGTACTTTTATGTAACCAACTACAAACTAGGATATATACAGTCGAACTTTTCTAACTCATATAATTCCGCTTAATATTTAAACTAGGATATATACAGTTGAACTTTTCCAACTCAGTGAGCCACAAGAACCCGCTAAATAGTTCGAATTACAAAGACTTCAAATTCGATTTCGAGAGATGTAAAATTCTGTTGCAGTTTTCGCTCAACTACCGTTAAATTTTGTTCGAGTTAAGAGAAGTTCGAGTTGGGAAAGTTCGACTGCTTTTTTTTTTTTGTGTTTTATTGAATTGAATTATAATTATTTTGATTAACTTTACGTCAGGTAAACATTTTATTTCAGTTCAATAAAAATGTTTAATAAATTGTAATTGAAATTTAAGTTGCTGTTGCTTTAGTTAATTATTTTTTATTTTGCCAAAAAGGGACAATGGTCATCGGTTTGTTTATTTCGTGAATTTTAAAAGGGGCAATTGTAATCGATGGAGTTTTATTTAATAAAAAATGGTTTTTATTGTTATGCTTTTAACATTTTTGACATTTAAATTGTTTTTTCGTTAGAAAACTTTACCAGAAAATAAATCTTAAATCTCCTAAATTGCCGATTTAGGAGTTTTTCTTTACAGATTCCGAGCTCCCATTAACCGAACACCCCTATTATCCGATGAAGTTGAGCTTGTTCCATTGCCACTGTTAACTGTGATTACCTCTATTATCCGTGATTGAATTTTGTCCGTGATGGCTCTGGTTCCGACCGTCCCGAATAATCAGGATCCAACTTTATTTTATTTCTAAGTAGATTCATCTTTTTTTTTTCTTTGTAGTTTTCTTTCTCTCTGTGTACTTGGCAAAAGAAAACTGTTAAGTGATTAACAGTTAATTTTGACACATTCTGCAAATATTCCTCATCATTATCATGACGATCATCATGATGATCATTATTAACATGATCATTATCACCTTTGTTGTCGTCGTCATAGTCATCATGAATATAATTAAAAATAACTCTCACATATATGTATATATATATGTATATATATATGACTTATTGATTATATTGCTGATTATATACACCACAAGAAAAGACAAGAGAAAAAAAACCAAAGAAGAAGCAACATATTTTTTTTTTTTGTTTTTTGTGTTTAACAAAAAAATTTAATGCACGAATTAATTATAAATTCCGTTGGTGCCCCGCTACGATGCGAAAGTGGCCAACATAAGCAGCAGCAGCAGCAACAACAACAACATCAGCTATTTAGGATGATTAACAGGCAACAACAACAACAATAACTGAAGCTAATTTTCTCCCTTTCGGTCAACTTTTCCACATTTAATTTTCATAAATTGTTTGTTGATAATTGTTTTTGATTTGATACCGCAAACAAAAAGTAGAAGAAGAAGAAGAAGCAGTCGCTTAATTCCCATTAAATGCATTGCGGCTGATAAAGAAAGTCCACTCACACACCTCCTCCAATGCAAATTAGATGAAATTAATTGTATGTATGTACGTACACACAAAATTGTGCGTGTGTGTGTTTTTTTTTTTTTATTATAATTTAATTCTAATTGCGTATTTTATATGGAACTTTCTTGGTGCGGTGCGTGCGTCAATTTCGATTTAGAGATCGAAGCAATGAGAGAGAGAGAGAGAGAGACTGACTCTAGCAAAATCAGCCCCCATCCCCCATATCCACATCCCACCAACCCACACACAGTATGGACTCTAAAAGAGTGTACTAATGAACAGTGAGTGCCTAACTATTGTGTACAGCAGATTATAAAATAACCTGAGTGCCTAACTATTGGTTAAATCAGTGGCGGATCCAAGGGGGGAACTGGGGGAAAAATTTGCCTCTGGATCCGCCCCTGGTTTAAATAGTTGGTTCTAGAAAAATGATTACAGATTTTCTTTCTGCAATAGTTTCTGCATTTAAAGTTGATTCCAAAGGAGATTTTGATATTAGAAATACTTGGATATAGATGGAATATTTGGAGATTATAAGCGACTTTTATGGGATTGAAACTTTGCTTTAAGAGTGTACTTAAGAAGGCTTCTATTAGTAATGGTCCTTTAGGTGGAAATCTTTATTGTTTGAACAATTAAAACAACATTTTTAAAATTTACTTTATGAACACAAAACTTTTGTGTTTAGTTTAAAAGAAAACTTTCTACAACTTTTTAATAAACATATTTTATATGTGTATTTTATACATTATTTAAACTATCAAACTTTAAACTAAAAAACGTTTCAAAACTTGTTTTAAATATTTTACTTCATAAATACAAATCTACAGTGGATGCCAGTTATAACGATAGTCAAGACCGGCAATATAGCAATGTTATAACCGATATTCCTTATAGCCGATGTACAAGTTTGTATGATAATCAGGCAAATCTTTCTTCGTTATAAGCGGTAAATCGTTATAGCCGGCATCTACTGTATTCTATTTTGAGTTATATCCATTGCATTTTTACACTTATAATCATAATTTTCAAAAATCTCATAAAAATTATTATTTTAAAGTTCCCGTTTAGTGTCTAAAAGCTTTTATGATCCTGGAACTTCAACTTCAGGATAGTATAAAGGCTTTTTTTGTGTAAGAGTTTGAGTCTTGCCACAAGAAATTGTGATTTAATATTTTTTAAAAGATCTTAAAGTTCATAATAGATCTTAAAATTTTTAAAGATCTCAGAACTCATAATGAATCCAAGGATGATTCATAATAGGATTCATATTAGATCTCAGTTTTTATTAAGATGTCTCTGGGTTCTCATGAAAGTTAAATTTCTTCTTATAATATATCTCAGAATTCATATTAAATCATAGATTTCATAGGGATTTCTCTGGATTCTTATAAAGTTTAAATTCCTTTCTCTATGAACTAAAATTTTCCCTTAATGAGCGCATATATTTCTTGCTCACTGTGCGACAATCACGATTTGTGTCATATTTGGACAATTCTTTGGCAGCATTTCTGCTGTTGCTGCTGTTGTTGCTGTTGTTGCTGTTGTTGCTGTTGTTGCTGTTGTTGCTGTTGCTGTTGTTGTTGATGATGATGATGATGATGACCGTTTCCCTGTTTCTTAAAGGGGAGGAATTGGGTACCGATACGATCGCCATAGAGTGATGGAGAAACAGTGCTAGATTTGTTGCCCGATTTGGACTTGATTATGCATCTCTCTCACTCTAACTCTATGTGTGTGTGTGTGTGTGCTTACTTTTGCTTGGCTGTTGCTTGGGGCTTTGGGGGATTTTCTGTTGCATGTCTGCACGCGCAACAACGGCAACAACAGCAACAGCAACGACGACGACGACTTTGCCCCAGCAATGGTCAAAACCTGCTGCTACTTGATAAATCAGTAAGAGAGAGAGAAGATGGAGTTACTTGGAGTGGGAGTTGACTGACGATCAGAGCGACACCTTTTCCATACAAAATCATGCAGATATATCTGTATATATATATGTATATACATGTGATCGATGTGGACTTTATCCAAATAGCTGAAGCTGCCGCCGCCTGCCCCAACAAGATGTTTGTGTAATTTAATGGCCCTTCTGTTGGCTCTTTTTGTTGTTCTTTTCTTCTTGTTCAATTATTATTCAAGTGTGCGACAGATTTCTCTCTCTCCCACTCTCCCTCTCTCTCTTTCTCTCTGTCCAATTTGTGATCTTTGGTTGAGATTCCTCTGATTCCTCCAACTATGTATGTATATATACAGATTTATGTAGTTTTGTTATTTTTTTTTTACAAAATTTATGATGTGTCATTAGCATGCAGAAAGAGTCAATTCCATACCCTACCCTACCCTCCCCGCCTCCACATGCCTTGCCCCTTTTATTATTGCGCGCCTTTGCCCTTTTTTGATTTTTTGGTAGAGAGATTTGTTTGACATTTTAGCATTGATTAAATTAAATTAAAGCCATCAAAAACTTTGCTGGGGTCAAATCAACAAAAATTTCATTTATATGGAATGATAATAAATTATTTGATTTCTATAAAAGAAATGCTATATCTTCTTCTTCTCTTTGAAATGGCTTTGTTTTCTGGATGGATTTTGAGTGTCTCTGTGCTTTTTTTTTCTTTCTATTTTTGGTCAGAAAGGTCAATTTGTTTTTTTTTTTTTTAGTTAAAGCGAGTTTAAAAATACCCTACAATTGAGACCGCAATCTTTAGTGGTTTGATAACTTACAAAAACAACAACAACAACAACAAAAAAAAAACATAATAATAGAAACAAAATTTATAATCAGACTTTCATATTTCCGGAGAATAGTGTGAGAAACAAAGGAAGACATTGGCTTACAGTGGGTGTAGATAAGTATAGCACCACAGCATACCATAGAAGCTCTTAACATTTTATTGATTTATTGTAATTGTAAACTTATAGTAAACTTAGATGATCTTGATAACATAATCGTAATTTTGTGAAACATTTAAGATTTTATTTAAATTTTTTTTTTTTTTATTTAGTTTAATTTTTGTAAAATTCTAAGTTATGTATAGAAAAAGTTAATCATTTTATAATTTAACTTATTTGTAATAATTTTAATTTGTTGTTTTAATTCATAATTGTTATTTATTATTATTATTATTATTATTATTATTATTATTATTATTATTATTATTATTATTATTATTATTAAAATTATAATTATTTTTATTATTATTATTATTATTATTATTATAATTATTATTATTATTATTATTATTATTATTATTATTAAAATTATAATTATTTTTATTATTATTATTATTATTATTATTATAATTATTATTATTATTATTATTATTATTATTATTATTATTATTATTATTATTATTATTATTATTATTATTATTATTATTATTATTATTATTATTATTATTATTATTATTATTATTATTATTATTATTATTATTATTATTATTTAATTATTATTATTATAATTATTATTATTATTATTATAATTATTATTATAATTATTATTATTATTATTATTATTATTATTATTATTATTATTTTATTTTTTTATTATTATTATTATTATTATTATTATTATTATTATTATTATTATTATTATTATTATTATTATTATTATTATTATTATTATTATTATTATTATTATTATTATTATTATTATTATTATTATTATTATTATTATTATTATTATTATTATTATTATTATTCATTCTATTTTGTTTTGGTTATTTCATATTTTTATTTAATTCATTTATTTTCAATTATTATTTTGTATTATTATTGTTTTTTGATATTTTTTATTTTTAATTTATTATTCTTATTTATTGTTTTTTATTATTTTTTCTTCTTTCTTATTTATTGCTATCAATTATTATTATTTTTGATCATCATTTATTATTCACTATTAATCATTATTGTTATAATATTTTATTCATATTTATACTTTTTTTTTTAATTTTTATTATTTCCCATTTGGTGGTCTTTTATTCATTTAATTAATTTATTTTTTATTCCTTTTTTTATATTATTATTTCTTTTCTTCTAGACTGAATCTCATTCTTTAATGATTAATTAATTAATTTCTAATTGTCTCTTCTCAGATTTTTTTTTTTTTTTAATAATTTATTGGAATATTTCTCTAAATGTTTGAATAGTTAAAACATAAGAATAATAAACAATTACTTAAACAATATTTTAAATATTAAGAATATCACAAAAATTCCATAAATCTGGTTGGTTTAGATATATAATATTTAACATTTTATTTCGATAACTTTCAATTTGTTGTTTTTTCTTTTTATATTTAAAAATTTTTTGGAATTTATAACTTTCCCTCCGTTTTCCGCACACTCTTGCTGCTTTTTGTTTTTGGCCATATTTCAAGGGCCATATATCCATGTATATTCATATGACCCCAAAAGAAAAAGAACTATCAAATAGGCAAATATATATCTCTCCATCTGAATGGGGCCCTTTTTTGGAGGTGTTTGGCCGAGGGATGGGGGGAATTACAATAAAAGAAGATGATGAAAAAAAAAAAAAAAACTTTCTTAGCTCTGAGGTTATTTTGAGTTATTAATGATGCTTAGGCCAAAAAAAAAGAAAAAAAACCATTGACCTCTTGGTAGCGAAAACGAGTTTTATCAAATGTATCCGAAATAAAGAAATCGCACGCTCTCCGGTATGGAAAGAAAGCAAAAATTGTTGAAGAATCTCAATGCGGGATCTGATGAATAATTCAGAATTCGAGGAAACCGTTTTTAGTCTCCCTCTCTACCTCCCCCTTCTACTATTCATCTCTATTTTTGGCAATTAACTTTGGGTCAATAGGTCTGATCTGGTCTAGCGAGCTAATATAAGTTGGTGCTTGTCCCTAAAATCATGTCAGTTTAGTTTAGTTAGTCGCGATGAGGAATACTACGAGCGTCGCATTGACGCTAGTCATCTTGGTAGCCTACATGGCCAACAACAGGGCCACTGCCGAGACCAGGATTGAGGTGGATGAGAATGGTGATGAATATGAGCTGAAACGTTTCTATATCCAGGGCAGGCAATTGGCCGGCGAAGGTAGCAAGGGACAGTGTGTGGTAACTAGACGCAAGCGTGCTAGTCGTTCCCTGGCTCTGGCTCCATCAAATGTGGCGGTCAGTTCACAGCAATTGAAGGTTTCGGCTGTGCCAGTCCAAGGTCAGAGTGATACCATTGGTGTGGAGCATCGTGAGGCTTTGATTCAGTTAACTGAATTGGATCAGAATAATCATCGTTATGTGACTGTTAAATTGGCCGATAACAATGACGAATCTGATGATGATGACCAAGATGATGATGATGCTGATGATGATGATGAGGATGATGAAACTATCGATGATGATGATGATGATTTGGAGGATGATGAGGATGATGAAAGTGTGCCCAACAATGTAGCCAAGGCTCAGTCTTATGTGCCCGCTGCTTTGGCCCTTCCCTTGTCCCAGACTGCTGCAACGGCTGCTCATCTACCCGAAGGTGTCAGTGTGGTGGCCAATGGTGCTGCTCAGGCAAATGTTGTTGGTGGTGATGCTGGCATTGTGGTTGTCCAATCCCATCAGCCACCTAAAGTTAATCCCGATACCCACGCGGTATTTGAATTGAAGCCAGTGCGTCAGGCAGAACTACAATCGAATGTGCCAGCTTATCCATATCCATTTATTCCCGATTGGTTGCCAGGAGAGGATGATGCTGATGACGATGATGATGATGATTATGAGGAGGATTATTATTATCATCGTGGTGATCTTGTTGGTCCATTGGGGGAATATGAGGCGGAAATCTTTTCCGAGGAAAATCCCATTTCCACTGAAGCCATTTGGAGCACCGATGGTGGTGAGGAGGATATGCCAGTGAAGAAACAGAGACCTATTCGGAATAAGCAGCAGAAGAAGAAGAAGAACCAACAACAACAACAAATGAAAAATAAGAGAAAACAAAATCAAAAGGAAACCCAAAAGAGAAGAAGGCCACAGCAAAATAAGAGAAAGCAGGAGAATGAGCAAGAGGATATAGTGATGAATCAGCAGGACGAAGCGGAACCAGTTCAAGAGCAACCAATTAAGAAGAAGAAGCAACAGCAGCAGCAGCAAGAATACGAAGTTTCACAAGATAAGGAGCAAAGCAAACCATCAAGGAAACCATCTGGTTCCAATTCTGGTTCCAGCTCCAATGTCAGTTCAAGTTCCAGCTCTAGCTTGGAGCCATCGAAAAAGCCCAAGAAGCCGCGCCCCTCCAATAGCAGCGGCAGCGGCAGCAGCAGTTCTTCTTCTTCCCTAAACAAACGTAAGCCAAAGCCCCAGCAGCAGAAAAAGAAACGTAAGTCGCGTCCCAGCAACAGCAGCAGCAGCATCGGTAGCAGCAGCAGCAGCAGCGTCAACAAACGTCGACGCCGTCCCAGCTCTAGTTCCATTTCAAATTCCAGTTCATCTCGCCCTATTGGCGGCTATCGACGTCGCCGTCCCTCATATCAAACGTCACAATCATCACAGCAGCAGCGCCGTCGACGTCAAAAGCAAAAGCGTCGCCAGCAGCAAGAGAAACGTCGCCGCCAGCAGCAACGTCGCCGTCGCTTACGCCAGAAGCAAAACAATCGTAATCGTCAATTCTATGGCAATGAGCCCATAATCAATTGCATTTACATCAATAAGGATTCACCCACCACCACGACAACCACTCAGCGTCCCTTCTGGAACATTTTGGGACGTGAGGCGGGCAACAAGCAGGAACAGGGCGAACTCCTTCATGTTGATCCTGTGGCCCAGCAGGCAGCCCTACAAGCGGTTCGCCGTAATAGCGGAGATTTCGGTCAACGCAAACGGACCAATCTCAGATTTGTGGCCTAAAGTCCAGAAGTATCGATTCTTTTTTTTTAATTTTAACTATTTATTTTCTAATTTATTTTTTGCAAATTTTTTATCAACGAAATTATTATTTTTTTTTTTGTCTATGCGTAAATTTAAAAATATATTTATTTATTTTTTTTGTGGTATTTTTATTTTGTGTTTTCAATTTGAATTGAGTTTTAAAGAGTTTTATATATATTCGAAATTATTTAAAAATATTTTAACAAAAGTAAAGCATATTTTTGGGGGGTTTGTAAATTATATTGCAAATATTTTTCTTTTATTGGAAATTTTTTTTCAAAATTTATAATTAACAAATTTTTCTATAAGAAATTATATATATTTTTATATTCCAAATGAATCTCTTGTAGATATAGAAAAAAACCCCTATCCATATGGCATATTGCACAGGTGTGTAACCTGAATCTCAACTCTTGGCCTACGCCCACTCCCACATCACCTACTCCTGCTCACGTGTCCTGTAGCCACCCCATTAAAAAGGGAGACGAATAGTTTGTCCGGATATATGCCTGAGTGCACACAATTGCAGTGGGTGTGTAATGGGGGAGGAAGGCCAAGAGAGAGACACAGACAGACAGAAAGAGAGAGAGAGAGAGAGAGAGTATAAAAATATTTTGCTTGGTAATGGAGATGGACATTCTATATAGTTGGTAAATGCCTGACCCTAAGGCATTTTCCTGCCATGTTGTACACTTTTGTGACTCACTATATGAAAGCCAAATGGCCCACAATCGATCGATATTATTGTATCCCAGCCCAGCAGCCAGACATTCGTTTCGTGCAATTTGTGGTTAGGCAAAGTATCTAAAAGTTACACACACATACACATGGAGCGTGGTATGGGGTGGGGGCGGGGGAGGGTGTTGTAGTTGAACTAAAAACTAAAACTCAACTGAAGGCTAAAGGATGAAATATTCTTTTTTTTTCTTTTACTCTTTTTGCTGTTAACTTAAATGTCAGGCTAGGAAGGAAAAGAGGCACCTTCTGACCAGTCTCAGGCCTCCTTCAAGTCTCATAAATTATTTCTAAATCGTAATCAAGGCACATATATATATATATATGCCGATTTTAATTTCACTGCTTGTTTAATATTTCATATCCATATACTCGCATAGGAAAGATACATTTTCTATTAAACAGAATGTGTGCTATATATACAGATATATATGTACATATGTATATATATATATATTATTGAAAAGTATTGACAGCAAACACGCTCTTGTCTGGGTCACTTTGATGGGACAATTGTTTTAACTACGATTACTTACAGTGGTGGCTATAAGTAAAGTTCATTTGGTGGACTTTTGGTTTTAGTCTCTTCTATTTTGGTTTACTAAATAATTGTTTTTAATGTGAATTGAGTGAAAATGAGGAATAAAGAAAATTAGGATCTAGTTTGGAAATTACAATGAATTAGGAAACAAAGGAAGTCAATCTATCTAAGACTTTCCTTATTCCCTTTCTGTTTCTATAATTTAATCTATGTATAGTAGTAATTAAATTTAGATAATTTACCGATTTTCTTGGCAGTTTGAATTGAGATTCTTCCTAAAGTTAGCGAGTTACTTGTCAAAATTGTTCTATTTGGACATATAACCTTGTCAAAACCTATGTAAATTTTGGGTACAATACAGTTAAGTAGAAATGTATACATACATGTGAAGAGTTTATAGTTTATTGTTAGATAATTCCTATGTTAAGTTTACAAAATTAGTTTCTTCAACGATAACTTAATTCAACTTCAACTTTATGACTTTTTAACTGATCAACTGCTGCCTACGACTGTCTCTCTCTGCTTCTTCTTTGCTTCCATCGTTGCCACACCAACCATGTTAAGCCTTGCCACCTTACAAACCAGTTCCAAATATAGCCCCAAATACAATCCAAAGCTAATCCAACCTAATAACCCCTTAAGGAGTAACGAAGTTCTATGTGAAAAACCGCAAAAGGACTTTACTTATGGCCACCACTGTATATATAGACCTCTTTATATATGACCTGGTCATTTTCTATTGTGGTTAGAAATATGTTTATATATATGATAAATATATCTTTATGTACGCCATTTTAATTAATTCTTCTTAAGATTTAAGGTCAGAAAGTTGCTTAGATTCAAATATAGTTAAGAAACTTTCTTTTAGATGGCTTAAGATCCAATAAATCCTAGACAGCAGACTTACTATATAGCTTATAGAGTATCCAAGAGTATACGAAAGTAACTTATTTAATACTCTTACTATTACTCTCTTTGTCTCAGTCGAAGGAATTTTCTTTTGATGGTTTATAGAGTATCTAAAAGTAAGCTAAAGGAGCTCTTACTAACATTCTCTTTTTCTACATCCAAGGATAAGTTACAGAGTATTTAATGCTCTTCCATTCAGTCTCTTCAACTGAATCCCAGCAACTTCCTTCCAAATGGTTTATAGAGCATCCAAAAGTAGAGCTTATTTAATACTCTATACTCTTAATCTCTTTGTCTCAGTCGAAGGAACTTCCTATTGATGCTTTATAGAGTATCTAAAAGTAAGTTAAAAGAGCTTATTTAATACTCTTCCTTTCACTCTCTACATATGTATTCCAAAAACTTCATACTAAATCATGAAGCATCCAAAAGTAGAGCTCATCTAATACCCTTACTCTCAATTTCTTTGTCTCAGTCAAAGAAACTTCCTATTGATGGTTTATAGAGTACCTAAAAGTAAGCTAACTTACATTTTCTTTTTCGACATCCAAGGATATGTTAAAGAGTATTTAATACACTTCCATTTAGTCTCTTCATCTGAATCCCAGCAACTTCCTTCCAAATGGTTTATAGAGCATCCAAAAGTAGAGCTCATGTAATAGCCTTACTCTCAATTTCTTTGTCTCAGTCAAAGGAACTTCTTGTTGTTGGTTTATAGAGTATCTAAAAGTATAGAAAAAACTTGTTTAATACTCTCACTTTCACTTTCTTTGTCTAGGTTCCTTTTGATGGATTATAGAGTACCTAAAAATTAGCTAAAGGAGCTCTTACTTTCATACTCTTTTTCTACATCCAAGGATAAGTTAAAGAGTATCTAAAAGTATGGAAAAATAAGCTTATTTAATACTCTTCCTTTCACTCTCTTTATCTGTATCCCAAAAACTATCTTCTAAATGGTTTATAGAGTATCAAAACTCTCTCTCACGCCTTTGCAGTAGAGGAAAGGAAAAGTAAATTTACTTTTGTTGCCTTTACCTCCTCCCCCCCCTCACATGCCTCTTAAAAGAGGGGTGGCTAGAGAATATATATGTATATTCAGTCATTGGATATCGTGTGACAATTTTTTCGACAGTTTTTCTTTTTATTGATTATTATTTTTTGTATTTTTTTGTTGTTTTTTGGCAAACTGTTTGGGCAGTCGCCTGTCAAGGTCCTTGAACTCTTCCTGGAAGACTTTAAATGTTTTGTATCTCGTGGCATGAGCCACACAGCTGGTTATCCTTGGAATGGCAGATCTTAATTTGTTTTTGTTTTATGCCTCCCTCATATCGTTTTGTTATCTCCGGCAGAAGATGGAGAAGGGGAAAGAAAAAAGTGTGCCCCAATTTGAGTTTCCCCCTACTAACTGATTTATGGCCTGGCCAGGTTAGCCAGTTGTCCAAGAGGATCTCTCAGGTCAACCCTTGAATTTGTTGCAGTGGCAGATGTTTGTTATATGCCCTAGTTACGCAATGATTTCATATACATATATAGAGATCCTTGCCACATTTCAATTTGTGGGTGTGGAAACGCTCATAAAAAAGGACTAAAAAGGTGCGTCTATTTAGTTCTAATTGGCTTAGATAATTGAGCAAAAGGTGTTGAGAGGCATTTAGGTTTTTTGGTTAAGATTTCTTCTTCATATCGTTTCACAGCTGTCAGAGAATTGGATCGGTTTGGGATGCTGGACCTGATCATCAACTTAATTATAAAGCGGCAAAGGACTTGGTCTTCGACTTGCATACACGAATCTTGTCTTTGTCTCAAACTGAAACTCAGCTGTTCATTTGCCCCTAACTTGGCGCTAAATTGGAGTCAACTGTCTGGGCACGAGCCACAACAGAATGAAATGAAATAAAAAGAAAGAAAGAGAAGAAAAGAAAAGAAATAACCGCAGAAATATATGCAGCTTGCATCTGTTGCAGGGGCAGGTAACTAACCCATGGTAAGCAGGGCATCCTACACACATATCATCCATCCTCGTCATCATCATCATCATCATCTTCAACATGATGTTGCATCGCATCGCAGATGCAAAAAGGGGCACGTGCCCCTGTTTGTTGTTTGTTGTTTGCTGGTTCCCCCCGTTTTGCGCTATCCTTGCTATAAAAATACCTGTTCCCTGTTCCCTTTTCCCTTGCCACAACAACTATTCCTGTTTAATTTTTTTGTTGTTTTTGTTGTTTTCTCTCTCTGTCTCTTTATTTACGACACTTCATGATGATGTTGGCCCAAAGATGCACTCGCGTGAGGGATAGGGATCCCGATCTTCTTAACAATGCACCTGTTTTTGTCCTTCTTCCTTTATATTATTATTGTTGTTGTGCTCAGGATTCAATGAGAAGGAGAGCAAGAACAGGTTCAATGCACTAGGGAATATTATTTATCTACCTGTTTCACTGCCCTCCCCCTCTTCCCCTAACATCATATCCAGCATCTTTAATCGATTCTGTGTGGACAAACAGTTGCAAGTTTGACCCACGAAAAGTATTCAGAGAAAAGTCCCCTTCTTAAGGGTTCAGTGGAAAAATGAGTCCTTTCTTTTATGAATTTTATTGAGAAACAAATTTTATTTATCAATTTCAAGCAACGGTAATTCATATAAAGAAATCTTTAAAGAATCGTGTAAAAATGTGAATATGCACAGCTACTCCAGATGATATCCCGCAGGATCTCTTATAAAGAAACAGGCACTTGGCGGCAGTTCTCCATTTCAATGGCTTGGAAATCAAAAATATATAATAGATTCTTTTTAAAATTTAGATTTATGCTGGTTTTGAACGTAGATATAATAAAAATTTTATTTTTCGAAAAAATGTCCATTAAAAATTGTTTTTTTTTTCTCTTTTTGTGAAAAGTTTTCGCTTTAAAATGTATAAAAAAAAAATAGCAATAAATTCGTAATTAATTTTGTCTGAATTTTTAGCTTAAAACTGTATCAATACAAAGTAATAATTTTTAAATTATTGCTCCAAATAAAACTAAAAAAATAAAAAATGTTTAAAAATTAGTAATATTTTTTTATAAATCTATTTCGACTTAATTATTGTTTCAGATTGCTTTAAAAATAATAATAATTTTTTTAAAACATATTTTAGTTAAACTTTTTCTACAAATTATTTTAAAATAGTTATAATTTTTTTTAAAAATATGACTTTATTTAAATTTTATATATAATTAGTCTTATATCTGTCTGTCTTACCTACGAATATTCAATTCAAAGTGTCAAAATTAACTAATTTATTGGCATCATCGTTCGAAAATTGGTAGTACCAAGACAGAAACCTTCATCAACTTCCCTGAAGATTACCGCATGAGGTCATCTTAACTTTTATGACAATCAGTTGAACGGGGAAGAGGTCGCTACTCTGCAGCGCCACCTGGTGTCGAGTGGCCTTCTCCCTGGAAAAATACATATACATATATATATACCAATTTTCATAACAATCGGTCCAGTAGTTTTTGAGTTCATCGAGTACATACATTCTTTTTATATATATATATAGATTTATTGAATACCTCAGGCATTTATCTTAGAAAATTGTGTTTAAATTTGAGATCTGTCAAATTTTTAGAATTTTCCAAAATATGGTTTAGAAAAAACACATTTTAGAAGTAATTTAGGCAAAGTTTGAAAATCCTGTTTACTTCATCTATATTTTGAATAATATTTTTTGAAATGGTTTTCAATTTTAAAGAGATTATACTTCAATATTAAAATAGTTCGAAAAAGCAAAAAACAAATTGATTTTCTTTAAAAATATTAAACTTTCTTTTTTAAAATAAAAAGTAATTACTGTAAATCTTGTACAATATTCTGAATTGTAAATGTTTGCATTACATTTGTGAAAATTCTAAAATCGTCTTTATATCATTGTATATATAATGTCAAAAGACTTTTCTAGGGACATATTATTCCAATGAATATAACAGACATAAATATTTTGAAATAAAGTAGTCTTAAGTAAATTTTAGTACAATTTTTAATTAGTTTTTTATTCAGAAGTTTGAAAATTACTGAAAAGCTTTCTTTTTAGTAGTCCCCAAAGGACTAAGCTATATATATTACTGATACCAATTGTTAACTATTAAAGGATTACTAAAGCTTGAAACCTAAGAAAAGACTTAGGTTTTAGTTCTAACAAAGGTTCAAGTTAGAAGATCTAGATCTGGAATAACCATATAGCTAGACTAGCAAAGTTTGACTATATATGACAAAACTTCCCTAAAACTTCTTTATATGAAAACTTTATTATATAGAAACTATATTATAGATTCAATTAAAAGTTAATGCTTATGTTTCGAATACAAATATATATATATATATATCAAAGGATTATCTTCATGGAGTATAAAAATACATAAAAAAAAAACCATCCTCATATCGGGGCAACTGACATTGTTTAGGGCCAGAAAGAGGAAAGGAAAGACATGTGCATGACTGCTTAATCTAATTTAACTACATTGTCGGGGACGTTTTAATAGGAAAACAAAAAGAAGAAGTGAAATAAGAAGCAGAACGCAGTAATAAAAAAAGAAGAGAGAGAGAGAGAGAGATAGAGGTGAGAGAGGAGAGAGAAGACCACAAAGAAGTTCAAGAAAAATAAAAGGAAAAACCTGCGGGAATGCAACTGCATATATGCAGGACAGGACAGTTTGCGGCAATGCAATTAAAAACAAAACGATCATCATGAAGATCATCATGATGATCGCGATGATGATGATGATGATGATGATGAGGGAGAGCAGCACACCACCGCAGCACCGGAAGTCCAGATAGAAAGATAGATCGAAAAGATGTAGAAGAAGTGGAAAAAATGAATACAAGTTGGCCAAGTCAATTTGGGCGCCCCCAGAGATCAGGCAGCCGAAAAATGTAAAGAAGAAGAAAAAGACAGACAGACAGAGGAACGGACAACTCGTCGCATCTTCATTTTGTTGCTGCTGTTGCATTTCGCGCTTGAGAGGGCACGTGCCCCTGTGCAGTTGTCGAATGAACCCACATGACATTTACGTTACGTTTCACGTTTTAGGTATTTCTTTCCCCCCTCTTCATCTTCATCTTCTTCTCCTCCTCCTCCTTGACTTTATTGTTTTTCTCTTTTTTCTATCTTTTGCCCCTGGACTTGGTCATGGACTTGGCAATGTCATGCACAATACCCTTTAAGTAGGGTATTATTATAAAGAAATTTAAGTTAAGGAATCAAAATTTTCTCTTCTCTCTATATCTTCTCTTTTTCTCTATACAGATCTGTTAAGGAATCAGAATGTATATATCTTCTGTTTTTAGCTTTACTTATCTGTTAAGGAATCAAAATGTATATATCTTCTTTTTTTCTGTTAAGAAATCAAAATCCTTTTCTCTTTACTTATCTGTTAAGGAATCATAATGTATATATCTTTTTTTCTTTACTGATCTGTTAGGGAATCAAATGAAACATATATCTTCTCTTTTTTTCTTTACTGATCTGTTAAGGAATCAAAATGTATATATCTTTTTTCTTTACTTATGTGTTAAACAATCAATATGTATGGATCTTCTCTTTTTTCCTTTTCTTATCTATTAAGGAATCAAAATATACATATATCATCTCTTTTTCTCTATACAGATCTGTTAAGGAATCATAATGTATATATCTTCTGTTTTTCTCTTTACTGATCTGTTAAGAAATCATAATGTATATATCTTCTGTTTTTCTCTTTACTGATCTGTTAAGGAATCAAAATTTATTTTCTTTACTTATCTGTTAAGGAATCAAAATATAATATATCATCTCTTTTTCTCTATACAGATCTGTTAAGGAATCAAAATATATATATCTTCTCTTTTTCCCTTTACAGATCTATTAAGGAACTATTATGGAATCGGTTATTGAATCCATTTTTATAAGGTTTTTACTTAAAGGATCTTCAAAAGGATATCATGGCAAGAGCTTGGCCCAGGTGAGTCTCTTTATGTTACTTTAAGGGCTTTCTTTCTAGCTTACCACACACAAAGCGTGGAAGGTTAGAAATGCTACTCCCCACCCCCCACCGTAATTACATAGAGAAAAGATGGTATCCACATGCAATGACAACAAATTGTTTATCAAGATGACACCCCCCGACACCTTAACAGAATGGAAAACACTTTTCGGTGCAGCTGGTCAAGTTTTTCTTCTTTCATTTTTTGTTTGTTGAGGTGGTAATTTGTAGCGCTTCTTCGTTTTTGTATTTTGGAATGAGCAACGCTTGAGCAATTCAGTTGATGTGTCCTCTGAATGTAATCTCTGGCCTAGGCCCAACGTCAGCTGGAAGAGTTAGACACGTTGCGGTGCGACACGAAATGTAGCGATCCTTTAGTTAATAAGCCACCAGCCAGCGGGTGACTTGAGCCGTTACACCGCGTCCATATACCTTATCATATAGCCAAGAGTAAGAGACAGAAGGTCTGTCTGTCTGTCTGTCTATCTGTCTGTCTGTCTGCCTTTGGAGACGGCTGTCTTCATCGCTTGGCTGAGCAAATGGCGGGAAAAAAGAAAACGTATGGAATATGTTTGACTAACTGCCACCTGGGCCGCTCTCTTATCAGCGTTTCAACTCTCTTCAAGAGTTTTGTGACTGCCGGCAAAGCTTATGCGGGTGTGGAAAGCTTCAAAACAGAAACGAAACAGAAATGAATGATGACTGAAGTATACCCTAACCCAGCCTAAGCCATAACATAACATATGGAACAATGGATTATCTTGGAAGTTCATTTCGATTACTGGGAACTTATACTCAGTCATTCAGTCACTCTATGCGTATTACAGGGTATAAAACTGAAAGAAGGTGATAAGCTTTTCAACTTGAACTGATCGTGGGAATATTTGTACTCGGCTATCGTTATGGGTGGGAAAAGAAAAGGCAACCAAACAATAACTAAAATAGCTTGGCGACAATTTGTATATGATTGTACCAACATCTGTAATTGTATATAGAAACATTAATCTTGCCAGTTATCATATGAATATGTGTACATATATATATATCAAACCTAGTCACTTACTAAGAGATGACTAAGCTTAAAGTTAGTTACATATAATCACTTATCTTATTCCCTTGAAAAAAAAGGGTATAGCGATTCTTTGTTAGAATGTTTGCAATGCTTAAAAGGAGGCACCTCCAAATATATTAACTATATATATTTACCTGATCAGCACAATAAGCCGAACTATTAGATAGATATACACTGTCCGTCTATCTGGCTTAACACAATCTTCTCCTTGAACCTTAAATTTAATATATAGGCTTCTTTAGGCATATACTTAGGAATCAGTTCAATCGGATGACTATAGCTCGACAATGGATCAAAAATTATCAAAAACTATGCAATTTTTCAAGTGACTATTTCAAAATTTGGTATGTGTAACTTTAATAGACTCATTAACATGTTCAACAAGCTTTCATAGAATCACTTAACTATATCTTATAGATTACATAGGAAAAACTGGTCTTATATAGGTTTAAACATCAAAAACTTGTTTACTTTTCAAGTGACTGTATTGAAATTTGGTATTTGTCAATTTTCAGATATTTTAACATATCCAACAAGTTTTCTTAGAATCAGCTGACTATATTATACAGTTTCCATAGGAAGCCTAGGTCAAAAATTGGTTTTATTATCATAAACTTTGTTGTCTGGTTTTGTGAGTTTGATATACGTGTTAACATATATAACAAGTTTTCTAAGAATCACTTAACTATATCATATGGAATCCATACGAAAAATTGATCTAATATTGGTTTAAACATCAAAAACTTTGTTGTTTTTCAAGCGACTATTTTGAAATTTGGTATTTGTGAGTATAATAGATTTTTTAATCTATCCATCAAGTTTTCTAAGAATCAGTTGACTATACCATATAGATTCCATATGAATGAACGTACTGAAACTAATTTTGGTAACCAAAACTTCTTGTTTCTCAAGCTAATGACTTTAACTTAGTTTTCATTAGTCAAAATTATTTTCTAATAATTCTCTAAAATTTCTTTAAAATACAAAATGACCATATCAGAGAGTTCCCATAGATGTGAACCATCAATCATAGAGTTTTAGATCAATAAGTTTTATATTTTAAAAGGAATTTCCCAAAAATTTCGTATTTGTTAGTTTGGTATAGATGGAAGTATCTGTATTGAGTTTTAGAAGAAACGGTCTACTATAGACTTGGGTAAAAGCAGCTCATTGAGGTGAACTGGCTCATTCGTTCTTTTTTTCGAAGTGAGCCAACTCACTCATATGGCTCACTGGCTCACTTGTAGATAGCTTATAAGTTCACTTTGCGATCACCAGTTGAGCGAACCATAAGAACTAACAAACTGAGCTAGTGTGCCAAACTGAACTAGTGAGCCAAACTGAGCTAGTGAGCCAAAATGAGCTAGTGAGCCAAACTAAACTAGTGAGCCAAACTGAGCTAGTGAGCCAAAATGAGCTAGTGAGCCAAACTGAGCTAGTGTGCCAAACTGAACTAGTGAGCCAAACTGAGCCATGTTGAATGAACAAGCTCAGTGGCTCAGTTCAGTGAGCCATTCATTTTGGCTCACTCACTCATGAGCTACCCAAGTATAGTCTACTATATAGTACAGTTGCCATTGGAACCATTTGAACCAAAATAATATTAAAAACTTTGATTAGTTTCATAAACTTTTTGTATTATTTTTAATTCCCAAAAAGGGTATATGAAGTCTGTTCTTCTAGTTTTATCTTTCATCATTACCGAATGAAACTGAAAGTTAAAAAAAAAAGTTAATTTGCAGTTATCTAGTATGGCAAATATACCATGTATAGAGCATTATAATGTATATATATATCTTTTGCATTCCATGTCATAATAAGATAATTTGCTTATTTACCTTTTTTTTTCATTTTCACTTTCTGTTGCACTCTTTGCTTTGCCTTTGCTTTTGCTTCTTTTCACTCTCTTTTATAATTGGGCCAAAATGCGCTTGCATAAACGAATTGCGTTATTTAAAATGAACTAAATTTGGAAATGAAGTAATCCTCAGATATACATACATATATGATATAAAGTCATCTAATATATATTCCTCACTTTGTCCCGTTTCCTTTTTGCTCTTGCAAATGTCATCCTTTGTCTGGGATACAGTCATTTTTTTAGTTCTGCGTGCCAAATGCAATTATCGCGGCGTCTGCACTTAAATGTCAAAACCTCTGGGATTATCCTTGAATGGAAAATAAAAAGGAGCAAACTTACTATATATAGAATGACCCAACCCAGAACCCAGGTTGCAGATGCTTTTCATGCTGCTGCTGCTGCTGCTGCTTATGGATCAAAACTAAGAATGAGGGTGAGAGTAAGGATGAGGGTGTGGCTGCCGCACCTTATTCTTGCTGTTTGTCCACCCCCCCACCAAATAAAATGCCAAACATTTACTTTACCTGCCTCCCCCCATCCCCCTCCCGCACTGTGGCATGCGTTAAAAGTCACGATTAAGCGTCATCGCGGCATCGCATCAACCGCCACAGGATTTCCCTGTTTCCCATCTCCTTCAATTCTGTTGACTTTTGGTTAGTTACGTTCGGTCTCCCCTCCCCTCCCCTCCTCTCCTCATCTCAATTCAACGAAAAAGGGGGTGTGTTCCTCTCTCTTCATTGGGCTTGGCATAAACTGCATGAAAAATTAAGTAATTAAATATGAAAAAAAAAAAACAAAAACAAAAATGTAAAGCATAAAAGACCACATTTCGGGGTCAACTTTATGATGAGGCGAAAGGTCATCAGTAAATTTGATTAATGTGTGGCCAATGGATAAGATGGAAATGCTCTATGATATGGCCATAAAAAATGATAATTCAATTGAAAATATCTAACAGGAATTCGAGATAAGCGATGTAAAAGGGTTCTGGAGTTACGTTTGATATCGGTTAATCAACAAATTGTTTGGTTTAAAACCAAAATGATTCTCTTCAAAGCAGAAAATGGAATAGATATGTTTGAGAAATTTCATTATTGGTTAATATACTTTGATTTGAAAATTTAATTATTTTTAAATTTTCGCATTAATTTCATAGAAATCAGGTAAAAGAGATCAAATATGTATTAAATACATTCAAGTAATGCACTTAAATTTGAGTAATTAGTTTACATTCAAGTAACTAAGCAATTGACCAATTAAGTAATCAAGTAATTCAAAAAATTATAATATATCCATATTCAAATAATTAAGGAATTCACTAGTAAAGTATTCAAGTGACTTAAAAAATCATAATTTCTAATATATATTAAAGTAATTAACTTTTAGCCAAGTAATTACTCAGTTAACTAATTAAGTAGTTAAATAATTCAAAAAATCATAATATATGTACATATATACCAATAGTAAAGAAATCCCCTTATTAATTATAAAAGTTATACAAAAATTATTATTATCTGGCTTATGTTGACGTAATTATAACTTGTAGTCAAGTAACCGGTCAGTACTATTTAAGTAATCGAGTGATTCAACAAATTTTATTTTAAAATTCTTATTTTTACCCAAGTAATTAACTAATAACCAACAAATAATTAACTTATAATCAAGTAACTAATTTATATTAAAGTAATTGAAATATTCAATAGTCAAGTAATTAAATTTGATTATTTAATGACTTAAATTGAAAAAAGTAGGACTTCAATTTCTTATTTATATTTAAGTAACTAACTTATCTTAAAGTAATTAACTTGTATTAAAGTACTTAAGTAATTAACTTGTATTGAAGTAATTAACTTGTATTGAAGTAATTAAATAATTAACTTATATTCAAACTATTAAGCAATTATCTCATATTCCAGTAATAAAGTAACTAACTTATATTCAAGTAATCAAACTAACTAACTTATAATCAAATAATTTAAATATCTATAACTACTATTTCTTATTTATATTCAAGTAATTAAGTAATACTGTTATTAAGTAATCATACAAAAAAAATGACTATAAATTTCATTTGTTTTAACTACGTTCAAAACAGTAAGATATATTATATATTATTGATTCAAATCCAAATGAAATATTTCTAGAACATTGACTTTAATATTTCACATCTAATCATTAGACTGAACGAGAACATATAAACTTATGTATACTATAAAGCTCAAAAACATCAAACAGAATTCAAAATTGGCATTTTAGTAGAGTTATTGCTAATTGAGTTCCTAACCAAATCGGTAGAACTAAATACATACATATACATATATCCTAAATCGAAACTAAACTTTCTTTATGGCTTATCCAGCTAAAGGACAAACCGAAAAACCATAGATAAAATCGTGGCCCAGATCAAACTCTCATTAACCCAACACAAATCATAAAATTGTGAAAGGGTTTACCAAATGTGGACTCATAAATTATAATTTTAACGGCCCAAAACGTTAAGGACAATGACAAGGGCAAGGGGATAAGAAGATGGCAAAAATTACGCAGTCATAAAACAAATTTTTAATCAACTAAAAGAAAGAGAGAAGAGAGGGAGGGAGGGAGAGTGAGAGAGAGGAAAAAGGACTTATTCCATTGAGTAAGAAGATGGCAGATCAAATTGTAATACGCATGTCCCGCAAGTTACTTTTTGGAACTGACCAACCGACCGACGGATCGACCGACCGACCAAGATGAAATATGAGTTCAGAGTTGGGCCAGGGGCCGGGGTTAGGCTAAAGGGGTTAGAGGGGCCGTGGGCCGTTTGGTCAAGCGTGTAATACTTAAGGATGTGAGAATGTCAGGGCAATTTCACAGGCAGCCAAGATCATCGTCATCATCATCATCATCATCGTCATTGGGATGAGATGTCCAACCCAACTAATATTCAAATGAGGTCGACCGGATCAGGCAAGGGCCGTAAATTACCGTAAGAAAAAGGGCAGAGCTGACCAAATGCAATTTCAGTTCAAAGTCTTAGCTCATCGGGGTGAATGGGGTGAAAGGGGTGAAACAACTCATTACAATGAGAGCAGCAGGCATAAGAATAAGGAAATTGCATATTGACCCAAAAAAAAAAAGAAAAAAGGTGGAAGGAGATAGGGCCAACCCCTCTCTCTAACCTCACCTCTGTATGCAATGGACAATGGTCAAGCCATTTAGTTTTTCCCCTTGAAACGAAACTTTCAACTCATTTGCATTTGCAGCAGTTTTTGCTCTGGTTTGGTTCCTTTTGCTTGGAATGGGATGCGCCTTCATCTATTTGTTGACCAGTGTCCTGTTCTTGTTTCTTTTTTTTTTGACTGGAAACGATGGGAACTTTTTCTTTTCTTGACCGTTGGTCACTCATTGTCCCATTCAGTGTGCCTTCTCACTCTCCCTCTCTCTCTTGGGTCTTAGCCTCTGGTCCATTGTCTTGTTGTTTATCTTTTGTTTTCTTATGTCATGTTGGACACAGTAACCCGGGACGGTACGGGACAGGATAGTAGAGAACCAGACCAAAAATAGAGTAAAGCTCTGTCATGTCCTGTTCTAACGGAAAACTAGTTCCATAGTTCAAGTGAGACATATTTCGCGGCAATCAAATGAAGTTTGTCCAGCTGTTAGTTTTTTTTCTTCCTTTCATTCATTCATGTTTTGTTTCTCCATATACTAAAGTTGATTGCAATTATATATTCTATGATATATCTATAAAGCTATGAAGAACTTTCTTATAAATGCATAAATTACATTTCAGCTAAGATTTGATATCTCTTTTCATTAAATGATATTGCTAAAATCAAAGATCTTTAGTTAGATAATATATAAACTTGTTTAAATACAAGAATATATAATAAATGAAGCAAGCAAGTCATCCCTGCCGATATTAAGTATACTCTATACTAACTGGTTATATAAAATATAGTAGAATATCCTCGAAATCGCCTTCAATTTAATAAAAATTTCCCCTTTTAGCATGCGGCAACATCGAATGCATGCTATCTCGCTCACACTTGCCACCAATGTTGCACTTTCTGTTGCAGTACAAAACACGCATTCGTATATCTCCGATATTTATTGTCCGATTTCTACTAAATTTGTCCAAATGAAGCATTTTGGCCACATTATTAGATGTGCCAAATAAGAATGTGATTCCCTAAAGACTGCTCTAGTAATACGTTTTTTTTTTAACTGCGGGGGCAAAAGTGGGCGTGGTATAAATTTTAAACAAACTTGATCTGCCTGAACATTAGATGGATGTTCACACCAAATTTGATAGCTCTAGCTCTTATGGTCTCCGAGATCTAGATGTTCATACGTACAGACTTACAGACGGACAAGTCTCAATCGACTCGGCTGTTGTTGCTGATCAAGAATGGGGTCGGAAATGCTTCCTTCTGCCTGTTACATACATTTCAGCGACTTCCTATGGGTAGAGGGTATAAAAAATATTATAAAACTCTTAAAATGAATATTATCAAGGATAATTTATCGTCTATATAGCACAACAATTGCATATCTCTGGCACTTTGATCTGTTTCAAGTCTTAGCATTTGCCATGCAAATGAGGTCTACTCCTATGAGTAAGTCCTTGAGTCGAATTCCTCTTCAACTGCTTCAATTTCGATCTATAGCCAATTAAAGAATCCTTCAATAGCAATAGCAAAGATGTAAGCTTGGTCATGACATCCTCGTATTCAACTTAAAGCAAAGGATTATAATCTTCCTTTACAAATTTTGTTAGATGAGCTAAAACTCTAACGAACTTAAACGAATTTAACACAATTGACTAAGCAATTATCAATCATCTCTCCGCTTTGAAAATCTAAACTAAAACATTAACTAAGATTCGAAAATCAATTTTGAATTGAAAGAACTTTCTAGTTTTGATGTCCTGCCTTTTGCCTCTTTCTGGTTTATTGATGGCAACTCGTTTTCAGTGCGGCAAGGCGATACTCAATTGAAATGAGGTCAGAGAACAACCGAAGGCAGGCAAAATAAGGGTCCTTTGCTGGCGTAACGGTTTTCCCATTCCATGTCCGAAAATGGAATGACAATAAGAAAAGAAAAAGAAAAAAGAAAAAAACAAAAGTGAATTTAGAATGAGATTAGAAGACATGTAGAGCAAAATAGAAAAAGTCTTGCTTCAGGATGCCATTGCTTAGTTGTCCTTAAGCAATAAGTTTTCCCATTGGTCCATTTCGTCTTGAAAAATAAAGGATAATTTCTGCCATTTTCTTGCGGTTTTTTTCACCCTCCTTTCTGTATTAACAAATGGGTGAAAAGTTCACCCATTTTGTAGACATTTTTAATGAAATTTATCACAGATCAAATGAGATGACACAAACCAAACCAAAGATCAGAGGAAGAGTAGGTAAAATTTTATTTTAATTAAAGGTAAAAAGTTCAGCATTGTGGACAATGGTCAGAGAGGCCAGGAGCCAGGACGAAACAACCACTGCAACTCGAACTTTTGCTCTGAATATTACCCTTAAGATAAAATTTCTAGAACAAAAAAAAAAAACAAGAAAAGAAAAGGTTAAGCCGCCAAACTGGTTTTTCTCTCTCTTTCTCTCTCTCTGTGTGTGTGTTTCAGGGTTCGTTTGTTGATTTATAAGTTTACCAACCTCTCACTCCGTGTACACCTCAACCTCCCTCCCTCCTTGAAAGTAGAGCAAATGTATATCAGCAAGGATCATCGGGATCAGCAGCATCCACAGATCTCAGATACCACAAGATGCGTGTTAAAATCTGTCTCCTTAATGCATCCTTTTTGAAGGGTGTGGATGGATGGATAACTTGCATAACGATTAATTGTCTTACCTTTACAAAGGCTTCCCCCTTTGTTGATGAATATGGAAATAGAATTTTGGTAGGTCAACTAATTAGTCATGTGAGTGGACAAGCGTCTCATCTGTTGTGATATGAGCAATGTGATGAATTCATCATCATTGCCTCTACCTACTCAATGTTGCCCATGGACCAAGCTATCTGTCTATGAAACAAGGAGTTGGATGATCAGAGGAGAGATGCAGATTTTGAGTTTTCCATGATTGGCTTAATATTTTTTTGTTTTGTTTGTTGTTTTACTAAACTAAAACTAAGCAAGTTGATTGCATTTCCTTTGTCAAGTTAATGGATAGTGTATCTAGTAAATCTATTTTTATACCCTGTATAAAAGGGTATATTAAATTCACTACAATGTATGTAACAGGCAAAAGAAACCTTTTCCGATCCTATAAACTTTATGGCATAAAGTATATATTCTTGATCAGCATCAATAGCCGAGTGGATCGTCTGTCGTTCGTTCGTCTGTCTGTTTGCACACTTATATCTCGGAGACTATAAAAGCTGGAGATACCAAATTTCGTTTGTAGATCCGTCTAGTGTCTAAGCAGATAAAGTTTATTTCAAATTTTTGCCATGCCCACTTTTTTCTCTGCAGCTGCATGTTTGGTAAATTTTACATAAGATTGCAGGCGGTTTTGAGAGTGTTTGCCTACATCAAATATCTCTACTTGGTATAGGGTATAATCAACGTCGGCAAGGACGACTTGCTTGAATCCAGAATCCAGTTATATAAACAAAGATCTCTTAACTATTTTGTTTTTGACTGAGCACTTCACTTATCTATGAAAAAGGCAGATGGAAGCATTCTCATCTATATATAGGGTATACATACATACATATACATATATACTTGATCAGCACAGCACTAGCAGAGTCATTTAAAACTTCTTTGTCCGTTTGTAGAACTACCAAGATCTCGTAGACTATAATATCTAAAACTATCAACTTTGGTATGAACATTTGTCTAGGGCTTAAGCATATCGAGTTCGCTGGCAAATTTCATCAGTCAAATTTTCGCCCCTGCAATATAAGGCCAAAGAATATGCAAAATCCACGACGTATCAATGTATTTTTATCCCATGCCAAATATTTGCTTATACTTGTTGGAAATTCGATTCCGATTTTGAATTCATTATCAATGAGTGCGAACATCATGGCAATTATTTATTTAAAAAGAAAAATACTTCTTTTTGACATGAAAGACGAGAATGATGATGATAGAAGAAGAAGGTCTATTTAATAATGTGTCAAAGATTATAATAAGGTTACTTATTTCAAGTTATCTCTAGATACCAATTTCTATTGAAAGGTATTCCCTTGGCACATTTGAATTTTCAATTTTTGGTTTTTTAAATATTTTTACTTACCAAAGTTGGCAGAGTTGAACTTCAATGTAAAATTTTCTATAATCAACTTTTGTGTAAAGAAGTTCTCCCTAAATTGAATCAATTTCTCATTTTTTTTTTAATATATATATATAATATAACTTATATAACTTATAAAGTTTCTATCTAATAAGATTTTCTATATAGTTACCAGTTTAGTTAATCTGTAGTTAGTTCTATAAGTTAGCTTAGTTTGAGTTTCAAACCAAAACTAATTTCTCTTTGGCATAAAAGTAATTCCATGACTAAAGTTTTCAAATGAAATAACCTTTTAAAAAGGTTTCAATTTCATTTAAATCAATTATTTTAAATAAGAAATAAAGCAATATAAATTCAAGTATATATGAATATATACAATAATTCAGTTTCCCATATATATTTCATTCACATTTAGATCATTTAACTAAAGAGAAACCTTTAGTTTTTTTTTTTTGGAGACTGTAAATTTTGTTTTTGTTTTTTTGGTGTTGCTAAGAAGTTCAAATACCTGTAAATGTTTAAATGGGAATGGTTCGAGGGAGGGGAGGGGGGGGACCAGAGACACATCTGACACCTAATTAAGTTAGTTTAGTTAACATTTTGTTGTTGTTGCTTTGGTACAAAACGAGACAAGCTACAACGTTTGCTCTGGGAGGCTTCTGGCTTAACGGAAATGGCCACCGCCCAGTTCGGTTAGCTTTCATCTAAAAAAAAAAACGAGAAAAGAAACTAAAAAACAGAAAAAGAAGTACGAAAAGGTACAATATCTTTTATGACATTAAAAACCATATAACGAGTGACATGACAGACAACTGTATATGTATCACTGTATGTG
This sequence comes from Drosophila austrosaltans, assembly GCA_035045865.1. Lineage (NCBI taxonomy): Eukaryota > Metazoa > Arthropoda > Insecta > Diptera > Drosophilidae > Drosophila > Drosophila austrosaltans. The sequence goes on along the minus strand of JAWNOQ010000007.1, from coordinate 21,610,516 downwards.
TGTGTCTCTGTGTCTGTGTCTGTGTCTGGGTCAAAAGGTGCTGAGAAAGAACCCAAAATGTAATGACCACAAAGACTGACTGAAAAAAAAAAAGAGATGCTGAAATTGTTGTGAAAATTTTTTGTTCGGTGGAAACTTGTTTTCAGTTTCGGTTTTCCCTCCCCCCACTCCACCCTCTTGATGATGGGTTTTGTGTGTGTTTTGTTTCTTACTTTTTGGGATGTTGCAATTCGAAGAGAGAATGTATAAAGGAAAAAACTAAGACTAAAGTTCTTTTAGCTGATATGTTGCTCTTGGTCAAAAGAATTTGACAATCCTTACACAACCAAAATTCTTTTTCTTTCACTGGTCCGTCCCCATTTTGGAGTATGGAGTATGGAGTATCATGTGTTTGATCTTACACCGACTTAAAATTGAATCTGTACAAAAACAGTTGCTAATTTTTGCTCTTTGTGGCTTAAATTGGGATGGAAATGTTAACTTGCCCTCGACTTTTTCTAATTAATCTGACCTCCTTAATTAACTGTAGAGTAATGCTTGATACACAAGCTTTTGAATGGACAAGTAGACTGTCCTAATTTACTTAATCAGGTCGATCTAACTGTACCTTGTAGACTAACCAGAAATGATGTTCCTTTAACTTTAACACGCTGCACTCTTGACTATTCTTAGCATGAACCATTTTCGAGTTCTTTGAGCGTTTATTCTTTATTCTTAAAGCTTGTATTTTCAAATTATCTTTCTAGTAGTTGGTTTTTCCTTATTATATTAGTTGTTGTCCTTCTTAGCATAGTCCTGCTGTCGCTTGGACCACTTGAGAAGAGGATATGCTGCAAGTCAAATGCTGACAGTTGGCTAAATATGTTGCTAGGCAAAAAGTGCAAATGTTATTAATGATTAATTTATATATTTGCGATTTGTATAATGTTATCTTAATTATATTAAGTGATACTTTAGTTTATAATGTTTCATGTTGTCATTTAAACAATTTACAAATGGAACTTGTTGCTAGTCAATTACTAGGAAAATGTTTTTAGATTCTGCCAGAGGCAACATTCTTAGTCCCCTTAATTGAAACCAAAAAAAAACTAGAAGCATGGGCTAACTTCGCCCGTGCCGAAGTTCGTATACCCTTGCAAACTGTTATTTAACAATTACATATTTACAAATACATTAGAAAGCATATAAAAGAAGTCAAATCTTCATTAAATGTTCGTGGCTTAAGAAAACAATGTAATTCGACAAAAAAAATTTTTTTTATCTGATTGGTCCTATGGGAGCTATAGCATATAGTCAACCGATTTGGCTGAAACTTAGCACAGCCATTTCTATATATACTAAACTTCCAAATACCAAATTTCGTTTTGAAAACACCCAAGCTATTGCTCTAAAACAATATTCTTGACTGATCGTTCCTATGGGAGCTATAAGATATAGTCAACCGATTCTAATGAAACTTGGTGCATATATACCAAACTCATAAACAACAAATTTTGTAATATTTGATTGAAAAACAACAAAGTTATGGAGGTTTAACTCTATTCTCGACCGATCGTTCCTATGGGAGCTATATGATATAGTCATCCGATCGGGATGATTCCGAGATATACAATACCTGCAGCAGCCTAGGTGCAAAATTTCAGCTCTGTAGCTTTAAGGGTTTCGGAGGAGAAGCTGTTGATCCAGACAGACAGACGGACATGGCTACATCAACTCAGCTCGTCGTGCTGATCAATAATATATATACTTTATATAGTCGGAGATGCGTCCTTCTATGCGTTTGCAAACTTCTGACCAAAATTAATATACCCTTTTTGCAAGGGTATAAAAAAGAATTCTAAATATATATATTTTCCTAAATATTTACACAATCCCATAGATTGTCACAGTTTCCATTTGTTTTTTTTTTTCTTTTTCGAAACGGAAACTTTTTTACAATTATTCCACTGCCATTTCCACCCGGTAGTGAGTTTTGTTTTTTTTTCCTTTGTACAAGTATTTGCAATTTCCTCTTAAAAACAGAGCGAGAAGTGGATGCAATTTTTATAGTTATTAATAGTTAAACAAGATGCCGGCATTGCAAATCAAAACATGCAATCCAAAATGCAATGCAAAAAAAAAATGGACGGAACAAACTTAAAAAAAAAAATAAAAATTTATATATAAAAGAAGCAAAGCAACAAAAAAAAAAAAAAAAAATTGGTTGCACCATTTTCAATTATGAAATTTAAAAACATTTTGTGTGCTTTGCTGATTATATAAAAGGTGCAACAAGACGATGAGTAGACGTGGCCGAAGAAGAGCAGTAGAGAGAAGGGGAGGGGGAGGAGGAGGAGGAGAGCAGAAGAAGAAGCAGCAGCGGCGTAAATCATAAAAAAGCTTGGCCAAAATGCAAGCGCATCGCCAGTTAAAGTGTTTTTGTTTTTGTTTTTTACTAGTTTTTCATTTGCCATTTTCCATTTTCATATGAGCAAGTAATATGCACTAACAAAAAGAGTCCATTTGGATTTTTATAAAGTTTAAAAAGTTACATTTTTCTATATTAAAAACAGAGTCTGAACTGTTTTTGATTTGTGTAGACTTTGTGGAATTATTTATAAATGAAAAAGTTGTTTTTTTTTTAATTGGAAATAATGTACGCAGCATATATTTTTGCTTTTTGGAGACTTTTTCAAATTTTTGTAGCGCTTAATAGAAATTGGAGAGTTGTGGAGACTTTTTGCTTTCTTAATTAGAATTGTGATTAATTTGCAATTATTTATTTGATAGTTGTGTAGACTTTCATTTTTGCTTTTTGGAAATTTTGATGAAGCTCATTGGAAATTGGAGAGTTGTGGAGACTTTTTGCTCTCGTATATAAAATTGTTTAAAGTTGTTGCTTTACAATCAATTAAAATAATATTATTATATTATATTAGTCTTAGTAGTTGTGTAGACTTTGATTTTTGCTTTTTGGAGACTTTTATAATTTTGCTAAATTTTTGAAAAATGATATAGAAGTTGGAAAGTTGTGGAGTTATTCACCACTCTCTTTAATAGAAATTCCTTTTTGTCATTTAAGCATTTGGAGAGTTGTGGAGACTTGCAGCTATATAAAATTCATATGCTTTCTGAGACTGTATTATATTATTGATCTGAAGATTGTGGAAAATTTATTATTTTAGCTATATATCTGTTGTGGAGACTTTGGTTGGTCTTATATAAGTAGATAATAGTTGTGGAGACTTTGCCAAAATGTATATAAACAATTTATATGCCCTCTGAGACGGTATTATATCGTATGATCTATGTTATAGCAGTGGAAACTTTGGCAAATTATTATAGTTATAAATCTGCTGTGGAGACTCTGGTTGGTCTTATATGGGTAAATATCAGATGTGGAGACTCTGGCAAAAATTATGTAAATAACAATCAGTATTTGGAGTATTATTTCAAGGGATATAAGAAATCTTTGTATGTAGAGACAAGTGGAGACTTTGGAGACCACAAGTAATATTTGTACAAGTACAAACTTTTTTTCTGGAATTTTAATCCAATTGTGTGCAGAAACAAATAGTTTCAAGTAGATCGATTAAAGCCTTTGGAGACTTTTTGAAGAGTTTAGTTATAAAATTAAATGCAAATAATTATATTTGGTATTGAAAACTTTGTAGAGTTACTAAAAGAGTATATAAATATTCGTCTTAAACTGACCAAAATTTTCATGGGCTTTTCTATTTCTGTTGGTTTTTCTTTTTTTTTTGTATCTTGTAGATACAAAAATTGCATCGCAGCGCGTGCCGCGAGCCAAACGCCAGTTAAAAGAAGAAAAAAAAAAATTGTTAGCTCATCGCAAAAATTATGGAGTAAATGATGGATGAGAGGAATTGAGCGGGGGGGGAAGAGGCAGGTGGTGTGGGCGGAGAAGGTTGGTCTTTTGGGTTGGCTGTTGTTTTTATTAATTACACGCGGCAGAGGCAGAGGCAACAGCAGCCCGTTGATGATGATGATGATGGTGCTTGTGTAGTGGGAGGCAGGTGATGATGGGGTGGGGGTGGTGGCAGTGGTGGGGGTGTTTGGCTTAACGTCGTTTTTAACGTCTTCGCTTCTGTTGGTTGCGCATGCGCCACAAATTTGTTGCATTTACGCGAGATATTTATTATGATTTCGTTTGTTTTTTGTTGCCTTTTTTTTTTTTTTTATTTATGAACAAATGGAAATTGAAGAGGAAGATTGCATGTGATGCGGTTGCAGATGTGTGTGTCTGTGTGTGTGTGTGCAAAGTCTTGAATAAATGAAATTTAACCAAGTTTCTACATATAATTGCATATATACTATAGATAGATATATATGCATAAACATGTAGAATCAATTCACTGATTAATGGTAATGAAGTTGAGACCATGAGGAATGCTATATAAAAGATCCGCAACGACCCTGACTCCTTTTTTTTGTGTGTGTGTTTTTTTTTACTGCATACAAATGCAAAATTATAGCAATTTATATATACAGTTTTACTCTACTTGATAGGAATATCTAGTTAATCAATGTATGGATTAAGTAGATATATGTATATAGAATAATTGAGTTTCGTAAAGCAAAGTTTTAACAGTTTTGGTGGATCTATTTTGATACCCTTAAAGGGTTTACTCATTTTCTAGACTATATAGACTAGCACGACGAGCCAAGTCGATATAGCATTGTCGATCTGTCTAAATCTACGCACTATTCTCCGTGTATTTTAAAGCTACAAAGCTTACATTTGGTATATAGATATATTTTTGCTACAGAATTTGTATATCTCGGTATCATTCCGATCAGATGACTATATCATATAGCTACCATAGGAATAATCGATCGGGTAATGGGTTTAACATCAATAACTTTGTTGTTTTTCAATTGAATATCCTGAAATTGGATAGATTAAAATTTTATGTACTTTTAAACATATGCACGAAGTTTTATAAGAATCGGTTGACTATATCATATAGCTACCATAGGAACAATCGGTTAAAGATAGAGTTTCAGAGCAATAACTTGTTTATTTTTAAAGACATTGATTGAAAATTTAGTATTTGTAGGTTAAAGATATATAAAAACATCTGTCTAAAGTTTCAGCAGAATCGGTGGACTATATGCTATAGCTGTCATAGGGACAATCGGACTATAAAAAATGTTTAGTATGAACAACTTTTTTCTCATCTTACGACAACTATATTTAGGTTTAACTAGTTTTACACATACTTTCTGCCAATATAGAAAAGAGCATACGAACTGCGGTGTGACCGAAATTAGCTTATCCTTTTAGTGTTTTTTATTTACTCCTTTTTTTGGTCGAGTATGTGGGTGCTCCGATAATGTTGGTAAATATTGAAACAAATTGAAAAACTAAAATGCAAAATCAAACAAATCACAGGATTGTGTCTGACTGGACACAAGTCCATCATCTGTCAGATCTCTATGTATATATACAAAGTATATAGATTCAATATTTATGTGGATTTCCATTGAGATCGTGTGAAGGTTTCTTCTTTTCTTTTGGTTGTGAATTCTATATGATCCCATGTTATCTTATCAGTTTTCATATTATTTATGATCTACAGAGAGTGAGAAAGAGAGAATCAGTTGAGTAAACGAAAGTGTTGGAGATTCTCTTCCAGCTCCCACCATCTCACCATCTCCCTCCCTCTCTCTCTCTCTATCTATCTATCTCTCTTGGGTTTCTCCCTTGATGGCAAAACACACGCCTGCCTGCCTGTGGCTGCCTACCTTTTCATCCGGACGGATGTGTGTATTACTTTTTATGGATATTTATGTAGAGAACGTGACCGTCGAAAAAAAAAAAAACCAACACCAACAACAGAAACCAGAAACCGACAACTATGAAGAAGTCTTTGGAGTTTGATTTTGGTTTTGGTTTCGGTTTTGGTGCGTGGAGCTGTTGAAACGCCCAGCGACTATTAATCGATTGAGAGAGAGGCCAGGAAATTGTACAAATAACCATCCAGTTATCTCTATGAGATGATAATTGAATAACTGACTATAACTATATATATATATATATAGTCTTAGTTGATTCCCAAGTTCCCAACGGCATTAAAATGAGACACTTCCCCCTGCCTATAATCTGATACTTGAGCAAAGCTCAGCACAAAAATTTCAGTAAAGTAAGAAAGAAAAATTCAACTAAAGGCTGGGAACTGGAGAAAATAAAAGGTACTACATAGAGGGCAGAGGATGTGGGAATACCAAGACGAAGTTTGTATGCTCTTTGAAAATGTATGTTCTATATATGAAATAGATTATCCTACTCAGTGCAAATAGCTGGAAAACTATTAAGGTCAAATGTGTTTCAAAAACTGTTTTCTTCTAGAAAAATTATATATACATATATGATATATGTTCTTGAAACTTGTTCAAATTATATAAATAACCTAAAAATTGCTTGATAAACTTAGTGTACTGATCAGGATTATATATGTTTTCAGGTATTGAATTCCCTTTAGCGAGGATGGTCCAAAAAATTGACCGACTTTTGAAATGCTTTAGAAGAGTGTGAATAAAAGAAGTTAAATAAAGAATACAACAAATATTAATGGTTTAAACAAATTAACAACAGTTAACATTGGGAAACTTTGATCATATCAACTATATAGTCAAGTTTCTATAATGCTTAAGATATAAGCAACAAAGTTTACTTTTCAATCAACTTCTTTTTAAATTGTTTATTTTACTTTAGTAAACAAAAATTTCAAACCATTTCTCTATGACTTAAGCATCTTTTAAATAGAAATGAAATGTTTATATTAAAGCTTCATTTTTCTCTCAGTGTATGTCGCACGCCACGAGAAATGCCGTAACTTTTACTATATATATACATAAACATATATATATGTATACCCTTATATAAAGGGTATAATACTATTAGGTACAAGTTAACAAAGCTTAAAGAAAACATCTGTGAATATTTGAATTATATATATATATACTTGAACAGCAAGACAAAGTGAGTTGATATAGCCCTGTTAGACTGTTCTTTTTTCTGGATCAACACGATCTTCTTAGCCATAGAAATGCACTTTTGCATATAAAGAACTACTAGATCGAATGACTATATCATCATATAACTAACATAACATCAATTGTCAAGAGAATATTACGAAATTCAAGATCCAAGGGATTTAGTAGACCTCTAAACAACTCTACCAACTTTTACCGGAATCTGTTGACCATATCAAATAGCTAAAATTCAAACAAGTCTAAGAAAACCCATTTATTCCTCCAGTTACAGTTACCAAACTAAGGTCTTTTAGGGCTATATACTTACGAAAGTTTTGGACCAAATTTCTTTAAAATCGCTTGACTATATCATATAGTAACCATACAAAGATCTAATGAACTTAGCTAATATACACGAAGCTTCGTTTAGATTCTATTTCTTAGAAGGGTATTAAACTTTCGATCGAAAATGAGTGAATATAGTGTTATAATATGTATATATATGTATATATTCGGCAGCTTCCTGACATAACACTTGGCCTCGTCGTATAACTTGTCGCGACATTGTGGTGCCGATTCGCCGCCGACGACTGACGGACTGTGTGTGTGTGTGTGTGTGTGTGCAGCATGTGCATTGGAAACATGAGTTTGCAACGAATGTTTATGCCACGTGATGAATCTAGAAGCATGCTTTTCTATACTTGGCATTGAATAAGGAAAGAAATAACGAAGGTCCTACTAATTGCTGGCCGATAGTTTCTGCTTAACGCAATGCCAAATTGTGCCCTTAACCCCCTCTCCCCTTACAGTATCCTAAATATATCATTGCCACCTTTAAAAATATTTACCTTGTAGAGAATCAGCGAAGCAGAATCAGAAACAGAAGCAGTCAAGGTGCCTACATCCTCCCTATTTAATTGTTGTATAAATTTTTAATTCAATTAAATAAAATTTATATACTTATGTGTGCCAATGCATAATTGGCAGTCGACTTGGCCAATACTTTGGACAACTTTAATGGCTAATCAATTTCATTTAGTCTAATATAACCAATCGAATCAATGAGTATATTGATCAATGTTGAAATTATTAGAGTGCAAAACGAAGTCATTGCTATAAAGACAATTCAATTATATATTATACAAATAGATATATGTACATATGTATATATAGCTTTAGTTGTTGTTGGCACCCAACTACATGGGCCATGTTTGTGTTTGTGTTGGGGGCCAACAAACCCATTTAACCCACAACAACTGGCCAATGTCTTTGGGTGTCCGTTTAATTATGGAAAATGATCATGAGCGCATGAGAGCATTTCCTGCTCATATCTTTACAACCTTTCTTTCTCCCTCTCTCTCTCTCTCAGTCTGTCTTTCACTTGGCTTAAATAATTTCTCCACACTTTGGCGGCAACAAAAAGTCTTTTTTTTGTTTTTTAGGTTCTCTCTCTCTTGGCTTTTTATGTCGCTGCCAGTTGGTTGGCTCGTTGCTTGTCATTTGCTCTTAGAATTTTAAATAGGCTGATCAAATGATTTTCAGGCAATCAATTTGGCCGTATGCCCAAGAAGATATGAAAATTAGATAGACTCCTGAAACGAGATATACACACACAGTTAAAAGAGTAAGAAGAGAAAACCACAAGAGAGAGAGAGAGAGAGAGATACTTTGAACAAACATCAATACGAAATGAATTTGTAAAGGAAACATCAAAGGATATGGTAACTAAGAAAACCCAAGAGAAAGAAAACCCAGTTGATAACTGATATGATAGATATATCTCAAAACTATACCGATCGTACAACAACTAGAACCATCATAAAGACTCTATGGAGAAAATGAGTCCAGAAATTTAATTTCAAGTCGAAAATCCAATTGTTTTTAAAGCTATCTTCAGGAAACTTATAATTTGCAAAAATAATATACCCAAAAATACTTGTACCAAGTTTTTCAAAGCTATATACTATAGCTTTCTAAGGAACAATGGCCAACTTAGAGCCTTAACAAGCAGCAAGGACATCGGACAAATTCTTCTCAAGAACCTCAACTTTGCAAGGCTTCAATTTAGTCAAATTTTGACCGATTTTAAAGAGCTATATATTTATTTGCTGGTAAGAATCGCATAGTAAAATTGGCATAAAAATCTAAAAAAAAAAATTTTAATCTGATTTTTTGAAAATTTTTAAAGGGATTACATTGTCAAAAATTACCAAAATTTGCTCGAATTTTTTTTTTCCAATTTGCCAAAATTTTAACGTAGTTTTCTGCTGTACAAAGTGGCGATGAAAACGTTAGAAAACTTTTGCAAATCGGCCAAAATATGGCCAAATTGTAGACTAGTGAACAGGGCAATGGACATGTCCTTTGAAGTTACTTCAATACAAACTGGATGTAGTTTTTTTGACTACACTGTAGAAGTGGTAAAACTTTTTGAAATCATTTGAAAAGATGCCCAAGTTGGACCATAAACCATATGAACAGGACATTGCTTCGATTGGAATTCCTATATCAAGAAGTCCTTAAAACGAAAATAGACATGGCAAGGGTATACAAGCTTCGGCATGACTATAAGTAGTTTAGGCTTCTAGTTTAAGATCATAATATAGAGAAACACCATCACGATTACAATGTAAAAATAATAATCAAAGAATTGGTAAAGTTTTTACGACTTTTTTTTTTTTAGGTTTTTGAGTATCAGAGATGTGTGAAAGTCGAAACGGATATGAGTTGATATTAATGTCCTAAGCAAGCATCCAATTTGATTATCCTTTTTCATACCGAAACCTAGTTGGCATACTAATTGATTTCTATAGAAGATGGCAGAGGTTGTGGGAGGAGGAGGAGGAGTAGGAGGAACAAAAAGAAAAACATAAACAAAACAAAAGAAAAAAAAAAGCTGCTGCCATTAAATTGGTACTTGATGAGGATGGATGTGGAAGGTACGCGTAGATTTTGTTGCTGTTGTTGTTGCTGTTGCTGGTGTGCGATTTTTGAGGTCGGTTCGGTATGGTACGATTCGGTTATATGTGTCTCTCGCACATTTAATGGGTTTTTTTGTTTTTATCTGGGATCAAGTGATGCATACTAATCAAGTGACCATCCACGATGATGATGATGATGATGATGATGATCTGTGCATCCAATGATCATGATGCGTTAGGTAAACGAGATGTCTCTCTTTCCTCTCCTCTCTCTCTCTCTCTGTGTGTGTACCGCCTACACACTCGGTAGCCCGCTATTTGTCGTGGGAAGAGTCAGGCTAACAAATTTCAGTCGAAAATGTATTTTATGTGAAAAACGTGAGGATGCCTGACTCTAACAGAAGTTAAAGAAAAAAAAAGAAGAAGGTCTGGTGCTGCTGTTGGTATCTTAATTTATATGCCAGCCGGATCATCATCCAATGGCCCTCATAATGGCACTCGCACTCGACATTCACTTGGTTTTTGCCTCGAGGTGACATAATCCAAATATATATGTATATACAAATAAAAAAGTAAAGAGCAGCAGCCAAGATTGTATATAGTAGTTGCTGGCAACAACGCACTTGAACCTCAGCAACAACAGCAGCAGCAGCAACACCAGCAACAACATCCTGAAAGAGGTCAAGTGATTGCCCAATGTATCTCATTGTGTTTTCTCATCAGGTGCCTCTACTCAACAGAGTTGTAGTCGTCGTTGTCGTTGTCGTTGTCGCCGTTGAAATATGATACACATTGTGTATGCATGATTGTCCATCAGCAGCAGCAGCAACATCATCATCATCATTATCATCATGATGATCATGATCATGACCATGTTCAGCATAAGAGCTGGATTAAGAAGATCCATCCCTCCCAGTCATTGGCATCCTGAGGAAGTCAGGTGCCTAATTGTTTCCGTTTAATCCCCATCCCCATTTTCTTCTCTCTCTCTCTCTCTCTCTCTCTGTTTTGTCTCTTATTGATTTGTATTACTTTGTGTGGTTAATTTTCGTCACCTGATATCCAAAACAAAAAAAAAGGATCGTAAAGATTTGCCATTTAAACCAACGTTTTAGCTATATCTTTGAGCATCCATAGGGTTTCTCACACTGCTAGTAGAGCTTTAAATGAGATCAGTGAGAGAGATGATTATTGGGATCAATGTTGAAAAGTATTGGTTACACACACACACACACACACACACATGAAAAACGATTCTTGGGAAAAAGAAAAAAACATAAAACAATTGATTTCTCATAAAAAGTAAACCTTTTGCATATGTGTAGAAGTAGGTAACACTTGAATCAAAATGATGGTTAAGTCATGGAGTGGAAACTGGGAAGTGGTTGGAATTGAAGCGTTCAATTGATTGTAGATTAAAGGAGTAGAAGGTGGTTTAGTAGCATAATAGTAAAGAAGTGGTAGGAAGTGGCTTTATATTGGAGTACTTCCTCTTCCTCTCTCACTCTCTCTTTCTTAATCCTAAAGCAGAGAAGTGAAAGGTGTCTTAATATTAGAGCACTTTTTTGATTTTAGGGTATAGAAGGAGAAGGTTTTAGTCATGTTAGAGAATGAGTTAGCGTACATTCATGTCGATATTATAAAGAGGAACCAGGGAAGTGGTTAAATATTCATTTCAGAATCTAGGCGTAAAAGGTGGCTACTTATTGGAGTACTTTCTCTCTCTCTCTCTCTCCTGATCCTGATAAAAAGTGTCTTCATATTAGAGCACTTTCTCGATCTTAAAGCATAGTAGAAGAAGATGAGTAAATGTTAAAGAATGAGTTAGGGTACATTCTTGTACAACTTATTAAGATGAACCAGGAAAATAGTGATATATTGATATTGAAGCATTCTCTTGATCTTAGAGCACATAAGGTGTCTCTCTCTCTCTTGATCTTAGAACATAATATTAGGAGGTGCCTAAATATTGGAGCACTTTCTCTTGATCTAAGATCATGGTAGTGGGAAGTGACTAAATATTTTTCTGATCTTAAAGCACAGAAGGTGGCTATATACTCACTCTCTCTCTCTCCCTCTCTCTCTCTCTCGATCTTAGAACTTAAAATTATAAGGAGCCTACATATGGGAGCATTCTTTCTCTCTTGATCCAAGATCATAGAAGAAAGAAGTGTCTTAATATAAGAGCACTTTTCTGATCATAAAGCACAGAAGGTGGCTATATACTCACTCTTTCTCTCTCTCTCTCTCTCTCTCTTAGAACTAATTGGAGCACCCTCTCTCTCTCTCTCTTGATCTAGATCATAGATTTCTCTCTCTTGATCTAGATCATAGATCTCTCTTTCTCTTGATCTAGATCATAGATCTCTCCCTCTCTCTCTCTCTTGATCTAGATCAGGGGTGGGCAAACGGTCGATCGCGACTATTAGTCAAGAAGTATGTATTTGGTAGATCCCACAGGGTGTCATCAGTGAACAGTAGATTTTGAGTCTAATCAAGTTGGCCATCCCTGATCTAGATCATAAATCTCTCTTTATCTTGATTTAGATCATAGATCATTCTCTCTCTTGATCTAGATCAAAGATCTCTCTCTCTCTCTCTCTTAATCTAAGATCTAGGATTAGAAGATGGGTACTTATTAAAGCACCCTCTTGACCTTAGGGCATAGTTAACGGAGATGGTTAAATATTAAAACATGGTTAAGGGTTAGAATTACATTTTCGTACTGGGAACTGGAAAGTGTTCAAGTATTTAAGTATTCTCTTGTTCTTAGAACAAAGGAGTAGAAGGTGGCTAAATATTAAAGCTTGTTTTGGGGTAAGTGTTACATTTTTCGTTTAGTTTATGAAGAGATAACTGGGATATGGTCATATATTCATATTACGTTCTATATATTAGAGCACTATCTTGATTTTTAGAATATAGAACTGAAAAATGTCTAGATATTAGAGACTTTTGATTAAAGAACATATAAAATATTAAACTTACTTTAGTCCTTCTACCATAGATAGTAGGTTTGTTCCAACCATAACTGCCATAAACTTTACACTCTTAAAGTTTTGGTTTCTAAAACCGTTTTTATGTCTAGCAAAGATCTTTCAAAATATTCTATATTTTATAGCCAAAACCTTTACTCACATACAAAAGCAATTTATCAAACAAAAGTGCAGATTTCCTAAAGAGAAGTATAATAAACAATCTTATATCGTTATAATTCCCAAACAGTTCTGGTCACAGGCCAATAGAGTCACACTAAAGTAATTCCACTAATACAAAAAAGGAAAAACATAGAAATTAGAATGAAAGAAATGCAAATAAGATATCTTTAAGTAATTGGAGCAAAACCGAATGACAGTCAAGTTAGTGGGTGATAAAAGACATTGCATTTCGTTTCAAAGTACTCCCCCATATGGGTTACACACACACGCACATACATATGTGTTGATGTGTTGGTAATGGAAGTCAATCTAAATGCCGTGTGGCATTTTAATTTTCTTCAATTTGCATAAAATTAACTTAATAATCGTTGAGCCAAATTGTCAAGCAAATAAAAGTAGATAACTCCCAAAACACAGTGTAACCCCAAACTCAAAAACCCCGTCTCTCTCTCTCTCTCTCTGTCTCTCTTACAGACCCCCGACCGTGGGAACTTTCAAGATTAATTTAGTTTTAATTATTTTATCAAAAAAGCGTTTGCGGCTCTCCGGTTTTATTACATGACTTATTTGTTGTTTTATTTAATTTTTTTTTTTTTTTCGTTTTTCGTTTTCGTTGTTTCTTGTTTGTTTTTTGTATATATATATTTTTTTATCTGCTCTGCTCTGGTTTTGTTGTTGTTGTTGTTTCTCTTCGTCACATAATGTGGTTCAGCAATTAAACGCTGGAAAACGGCCTTATAAAAAAAAAAAAAATTAAGCCAAGTAGCTGTTGCCACTTCGCACTTTGCATACCAATTTTTTTTGTTTTTTGTCTCTCTCTCTCTCTCTTTCTATGCCATCTCGCTCACTCGGTGTCTGATTTCTTTTGAAAATCGAGAGTGAAACTGGACCACCAAAGTTACTCCAGTTAACTGGACACACATAAAATTACCTCTCTCTCGCTCCCCCTACCCCTTCCTCTTCCACAATGACAAGTTCCCAATAACATAAAAAAACACAGAAATAAGGAAAGGGGGGGGGGGGGAATGGAACCGCATATATCATCAAAGGAAACAAGGTGGGCCCATGTCCAAGATCATAATTTTTAATGATGCGCAGAATTTTCCTTTAAAACAAGACTAAAACACACACAAAGATACACACACTCGCACACACTCGCACACACACACTCACACACACACACTCACACACACACACAGTATACTGTGTAGATCTTGCCAGTAGCCGACAAGGAAAGGTCATAACCAGGAACATTCTCTTAATAAGATTTTCAAGTCCCTTTCGATACCCTGCATTTGGTTGGGTATAATGTAAACTATATTAAAACTAAAACAAGAGGAAAATTTTCAATTATTTATCTTTGCAAATTAAAAAAAAAAATTAAACATTCAAACTTAGTTTTGACCCGACACTAAGTTAAATAATTGATATTTATATTTTATTTGTATTTACTTGAAAATAGCGAAAATTGGTTTTAAATATTTAATATGTTAAAAAAAAAAAAACATTTAAAAAATTGATAATTTTTATTGTTTATTGATAACAATTAAATAAAAAATATTTTTTTACAGACAAAAAATGAAAAAAAATAAAATAAACTATTCCAAATAAATAATATATTAATAAAAATTAATCTTAAAAATATTTAAAACATTTATATTTTATATTTATATTTAAAATTAATATTTCTGAAAAAAAATTGTTTAAAAAATCTAAATATTTTCAGTTTTTGAATTAATAATTATAAAAAGTGATTTCAAAATATTGAAAACATTTCTATTTAATATTTATATTTGAAATTAATATTTCTGAAAAAAAAAAAAATCCAACAACATTTAAAACATTTTTTTATATTTATATTTAAACATAATATTTATATTTAAATATTCAAATTTATATATATTTATATTAATATTCAAAATTAGCATTTGTAAAAAAAAAAAAATAAAAAACAATCAAAATATTTTTTAGTTTCTTAAATTTATTTTTATTAAAAGAAATTTGTTTAATTTCCATGCCAATTACAGAAAATTAAAAATTAATAAAAAAAATAAATGAATATTTAATAATAAAATATTTAATAATATTTAAATAAAATATAATTTTTAAGTATCAAATTAAATTTTTACAAAAAAATTTGTTTTAAAAACTTCTTGAAAAAAAGAGGCAGAAATTGTTTATTTTTTGTTCAAGCCAATTTAATTTATGAATATTTTAATATGATTTTATAATTAATATTAATATTAGTTACAGTAGAATCCGGTTATAACGACTCCGCTTATAGCGTCCGTCCGGTTAAAGCGATGAAAGTTCGATGTCTTGGTTGGTCCCCATACAAAGTTATATGAAAGAGTATTCGGTTAGTACGTCGACGACGAACCGCTTATAGCGACGATATTTTTCACACTCCAACCGGCTATTACGACAATTCGAGAAAAAAATATATCGTAGTAATCCAAAATTACAGATTATTAAAATCAAGAATAATAAGAGAACCACAAATTAATCTTGTTATATAATGCTTATGAATATTATGCATATCAGGTATACGGCTTTTTATGTTTTAGAAAGCTAATAAAAACTTCCGGATATAACGTCGTAAAACGTCGGCGCGTTGAGCGTCGTTATAACCGGACTCTACTGTATTAATATTTTTTTATAGCAATTTTTTTAAAAATTTCAATTTTAGTTTACTAAAAGTTATTTATTACCTGTAATAAATAAAGTATTTAAGTTTTCAAATTTCAATTGTTTCATATCATATTTCAATATTTATTTTTAGTCTTTTTACCATTTATAGGGTATAAGCAAAAAGCGTAACTAACTCAGTCACCTGATCATCAAATGGGAATGATCACTGTCAAAAGGGTCGTCAGGCGGTGTCTCTTTTTCAATGTTCTGTGACATTGTCTTATCGCATCTCTTCTCGTTTATGGGCAAATATTAAAAGAGACACATCTCCATCTCTGGGCACCACCATCTACCATCTACCACCTCCACCTCCATATCCATCCACATGCTCATCCTCTTAAATTTAACGCCGTTTATCACTCTATCTCTCTTCCTCTCTCATTCTCTGTGTTTACCTTTGGCGGCTTTTTGATCTTTACTGTTGTTGGTTTTGTTGTTGGTGTTGGTGTTGCTGCTGCTCCATATCGTCTAAATCATGATGATCATTATGACCGGAACTTGACGCATGCCAAACCCTTGACGTATTGTCAAATCAACTTAACCAAAAGATATTTTGAAATTGTTTCTTTTTTCTTTTTTTGGTTTTTTCTTTCTTTTGCAAGTAGAGGAAACGCAAGGGGGTGGTGCCGGGGTCTAATTAACATTTTAGCTGACGCAGTTAATCGAACAGACAGACAGACAGACAGCAACAATATGTGCCTAAAGAAAACAAGTTCAAATGGGTTCAGCGAATCATTATGCAAAAATCCGCAACTCTGATGATTGCTGATTCCATTGGATTTGGTTTTCGGTTTGGGTTCTCGGTTTCATTTGTGTGTTTTTTTTTTGTGCCTTTCAGCTAGACTTCTTGCAATTGTAATGCCGTTGAATATTGATGAGATGTATGGATGGATAGATGAAAGGGGTAAGAGCGAGAGAGAGAGAGAGCATCGGACAATAAGGGGGAGGAGGACACACACGTGTCCACACAACAACCACAGCAACTGTAATCTACATACATAAGTGATGCGAAATGTTAAAAGTTAATCATCTGAATAAGAATATATTAAAATGAATTTGAAAAATAAGTGCTTATAGCCTGATCTTATTTGATAAAATTTCTATATAATTTCTTAATAATTAAAGCAATTATAATTTAATTTATATAATTTATTGCAATAACAAAAAAAAAAACTATTTACTCTATCTAAATCATCTGAATTCCATATTAACAATAAGTTTAAACTCTTGAAATTTATATATTTATACTTGTTCAAGTTCAGTTTTAGTATATACCAAATTTAGTAACTATAAGAGAAAGCTAACTCAGATTTTGGATAGATTTTTCCAGCTGAAAGTAGATATTCATTGTCCAATATTGTAGGCAAATGATACTACCCTCTGTATACCCATGGGTCACAAATGTGAACCATTACCTCGAGAATGAGAATGGAGAATGAAATAATGTAAATAAGTCCCCCTGTAATACTTTGCCCCCTCCTCAAATGGAATGATTGAGGAAGATCAACTGAAATGAGAAACGGAAGAAGATCCGTGTTCAAGGAAAGAGAATGATTTTTTCTATACTTTTGCCCAAACCAATACCTTGACTGAGTAGTTACTTAATACATTTCCGTTTTACCGGATTGATTTTGTTTGGGTTTATCTGTGGTAAGTTAAGTGATCCCAATATCTTTACAATGCTTCCTGTTCCATGCATAATTATTGTACATAAAAATTGCTTGACCCACGACAACGATAAACATGTCACCACAAAACGACAACAGAAAAAGGATCTCTACCTGAGAGACAGACAGACTAAGAGTCAGACTCATTAGGTAACTCACTTTGCATTTCCGTTTGCCATAATTGATAATATGGAAATGGATATATGTATATATATATCTTCCATTAGCAGACCTTGAGAGAAGATCTTTGATCTTTTTAATTTAATGAAAACCAAAGACCAAATCGTATGATATTCAATTATTTTGTATTGTTTGTTTGTTTTGCTTGTTTGTTTGAGGCATGGCAAAGCATTTATAATATAGAAATTTTCTGATTTTTTCTTCCTTTATTTTTAGGGCAACGGCCTACAATGGCCCCAAAATGAAGACTCAGACAAAAGACCAAGACCAAGACCAAGACGGAGACCAAGACAAATACTTGCAAGAAGACCAAAGACGTTGAAGGCGAGGCATTTGCCAACATCCAAGCCAAATAAGCCATTGAAAAAACATCGACCAAAGAGACCCATAGAAGGGCCCCTTCCTCCTTCACCGATTTCGTTTCTTCATTTTGGTTAAAAAGAAAGTCGTTGCCCAGCTTTGGCTTCTCCAGCAAGCCAGCAAGCAACAGCAGCCGGCAACATACGACAATCCATTGCAGTTGGCCATTGCCGCCGCCGATACAATAAAGAAAAGAAAAACACACCATGAATCTTTAATGAAGAATCACCAAAGTTACGGGGGTAGGGGGATGGTAGGTGGGGTGCCGCCACAGCCGACACTACCACAATAACATCAAACCAATACATAAAACAAAAACTATAGCCAAAGGCATTAAGCCCATTGCCCATTGCCCATTGCCCATAGCCAAACCGAAACCAGTCAACATTTTCTGTTGTCGTTGGACATTTTCTTTTATTGAGCCCATTGGATGTGATTTCGTATTTGGCTTTGGCATTTGAAGAAGACAGAGAAGGAGACGGCAGCAGCCATCATGCCCATCAACTATCAGCCAACAGCCACCGATCAAACGATCCAACGATCCAACGATCCAACGATCAAGCGATCAAACGATCAGCCATGGCCGTCGTGCCCATATCTATGTACTACCTCCCCCCCCACACACCACCATCGTCAACCATCTGCCTCTTACCCCATGCCCCAATCGATGCCCCATCATCATCATTGGTGTGCCGTTGTGTGTAGCCATCGCAATGTTAATGTATTTGGAAATCGTGCTCAGGTCTGGGTCTCTCTCTCTCTCTCTCTCTTCGCTTTGGATTCGGTCTCCCGTATTTGCCTCGTCTGCGGATTGAGAAAACAAGAAAAGGAAAGCTGCGTGTGGCTAAGAAAAACGAACAGAAACTATACAACGAATTCCAAAATACTCTACAAGTGAAGGAGAATTGGTTCAGTAAATATATTAAATTATAGGTAAGTGCATAAATTATACTAAAATTTGACTTATACTCTTTATATCAGAACTAGAACTATCTACAAGAGATCGTCTATATGATTTTTGCATATTTGAGAATTGTTTTTGATAACTTAAACTAATTTTTCAGTAATAAATTTAAGGAGTTTATCTATTCTAAGTCTCTAAAAACAATAGGTCAACATTTTACTATATAATTCAGTAGATTTCTGGTATAGACAAATTTCCATCGGAAGCAAAAGATCATTTATTAGATTTAAGAAACAGTTTTATTTATAAAAGAAAGATAATTTCAAGTAAAGTTTAAAAAAAATATATACCAATGTATAATTATAAAATTTAAATAAGCTTATTTGCAGTAAAGATTTCAATTTGTATCTAAAACAAAAGAACTTTTCCTATTTTATTTTTTAATAAAAAAAAAAAAAGCAAATATAGTTCTCTATCATATCCTTATTTAAAGATAATATTCCATCAGCTGACCTCAAAGTATACATGATAAATCTTGTTCTTGACGTTGCCAGATCATTTCTTTAACAAAGAATTTCTTTGCTCTAAAACAAAAATAATTTTTCAATATTTTACCATATATTTCACTTGATGTCTCTTAAAGGTTTCTTCTTGTATCTGAATCAAATGAAAATTCAAGAGATTTTAAATAGAATACGTTTACGATTATCCATCGTATTATTATTATGTATCTTGATCTCAAGCAATACAATATAAATATTGTTCATGGCGTTGCCAGATCATTTCTTAAACAAGGAATTTATGAATCAAAGGAACATTTAATAGATTTTAGATGGAATACGATTACGATGTATCTTGACCTCAAAAGATACATGACAAATCTTATTCTAAATGTCTCAAATCCTATAACCAATATTTCAACAGATTTTCCATTTAGTTAATTTCTAGTTTTAGAAACAATTTTTCTTTATAATTCACTCGATTTCTGGTAAAGGTTTCTATTTGTATTGTATCAGTTATTGAATTTAAGATGGAAAAGGCATATAGTTTCCCATCACATCTTAATATTTACAATATCATATTATAAATTTTAACAGCTGACTCCAAATGTAACATGATAAATCATGTTCTTGACGTTGCCAGATCATTACTTTAACAAAGAAATTATTTGTTCTAAATGTTTTATAGTCTTAAAAACAATTGACCAAAAGTTTACCATATAGTTCGGTAGATTTTAGACTTTACAAAAAGAAAGATAATATTCTATTGTTTTTTAGATAGTAAAGTTTATGCAGTTTAAAAACAATAGGCCAACCTTTTACTATATAATTCAGTTGATATCTAGATCAAATAACTTATATAATTCTCCATAATTTCCATATAAAATCTAACTCAATAGCTGATCTCAAAACCAACAAGATAAATCATGTTCTTGGCGTTGCCAGATAATTGATTTTGTAAGCTTTTCGAACTATTCAATTGAATATCAAAGAACTTTTACTCAGCTCAATGGTTAGGGTATATATTTAAGTATGTAGAAACAACATTTTTTTATTGTTATAATCAAAAAAAAAAAGAAGAAAAAAAACAAACAAATTTATTGACAAACTATGCATTATTAACCAAATGATGATATGTACATGAGGAACGCGTGGTACGTGGCGCATTTGGAAGTGCTGCAAAGTGGCCCCCCAAGGGGGGAGTGCGGCAGGGGGGAGAGAAAATTATAAACATATGCATAGATTCAAGTATATTTGAGCATATTTAAGCATATGAGAGCTATAAATGAAAAAAAAAAAACTATATGATCAATAATGGTCAACGAACTGTTTTGGCCGATTGAAAGTTCCCCAAAAAATATCCACGATTTTGACCTAGAAAAATGAAGAAACAGAAGAAATATGAAAGAAATTCAATTTCTATTTAAAATTATATATTTTATTTTTTTTTTAAAAAAGAGAAGCTGCTGCTGCTGTTGCAGTTGATCTCTGTCATTTGATACCCTGTGGACGACAAGTTGTAAAGCTTCCTCTTTGGAAGGAAACTCCTGGCGAGTGTCGTTCAATCATGCATTACATTGAGACAGTTCCGACTTCCTATAAAGGTTTCATATTACCTGAATGAAATGTGACTACAACAATAATGCCGAATATATGTATGTATAAGCCAAGTGTGCACATCTTTTTGGATCTGTGTCTGGGCCATGTTAGTGAATGGAAATTTAACTGCCGCCGCCTTCCACTTGATTAAACACTTTTAGCCAAAGCAGCCACAGTGACGGCAGAATATATGTATAAGGACAAGGACCCTCCCAAGATATATATATATATACGATTCTGTGAAAAAATGTATATATGTGTGTGTGTGTGTGTGTGTGTGCAGAGTTTAAGGGTTGATCAGGTAATTTGATGCCCGTCAATGATCCGTTTTGCTGACGCTTGATCTTTGTTGCCGTCATTTCGTTGTTGTTGCTGCTGCTGCTGCTGCTGACTCTGGCTCTTCTTCTTCTTTTCCTTGTTTTTTTTTTTTTAACGGTTACCACAATGACAGGTGCAAGGATGATGCAAAAGGATGGATGCACCTTTTTCTACAATTGCAAAAAAGGGGTTGACCAACACCAGGAAGAGAAGACCCCAGAAGAAGAAACAGGTCTAAAGGGCTCGTTCATTCAACTGCTGCTGCTGCTGCTGCTGCTGCACATATGGGACAAGTCCTTTTCGACACAGTCTGTTATTTTGTCTTTCTCCTTTTTTTGTTTTTTTTTTTAGCCTAGGCCAGAAAACAGGATCAATGATCTCTACTTTACAGTTTATTGAACTATATGCACAAGAAAAGCTCTATTAAGGCTGATACATAGAAGTGAAAAACCTTTTCACAGTTTTTTGACTTGGTTTCTGGTCTCTGTTCTCCCTTCTCTCTATGTTTTTTATCTCCCTTCCCTTTTTTTTTTCTCAATCTTTACTCATCTAAGATAAACTCTAACCCTCTGGTAAACAAGGGAGCGTTATATTGATATCGATTAGACAAAAAAAAAAAAAAGCCCAACCAAGGTGTGTTAGCTGTGTGTGTGTGTGTGTGTGTCGACGTCTGGTGACGCTCATCATCCTCATCATCATCATCATCATCATCATCATTGTCGTTGTCGTCGTCGTCGTTGTCAATCGTCACTGTGTGTCAACAAATTAATCAGTTCAAATATAAGACACATGCATATATACATATATATAATATATATTTTTCAGTTACATTTGAATATGCAGCCGGCTTTAAGAGAGAGAGAGCAAAGCAACCACCAAAACTGATCCCATCTCCCACACCTCAGATAGCGGCTAGGCAAGACACACTACATCTAGAGTTTTGGGTTTGGGTTTGGGTTTGGGTTTTTCGGGTTTTTGCGCAACCCATCACATCGCTTGTCACACACTAAGTAAATATTTTGCTTAACTGATAAATACAAAAAAAAAAAAGGAGGAAAAATCGAAATCGAAACGAGAATCATATAAAAAAACACACAGACACACACACGCGACCTCAAAACGGAAAAGCGCAACGCGCAGATGCATTTCAATGTGTGTGTGTGTGTGTGTGTGTGCGGGGGAGTTAGAGCAGAGAGGGTTAGTTGGATACAGATATAGCCAAAGATAGTTGTCATGGTTATCATTATATATATATATATACTTTTTATTTGCTTTGGCCCGATCTGTTCACTATTAAAACATATGCTTTCAATCAGTTGATGATGATGATGAAGGCAAGAAAGAAAGGTTAGAGAGGGTGGAGAAGAGATGAAGGGTAGCTGCGACCGTTAGAGTATCAGCTAAAGTGTATACATTATTTTATAGGGCGCAACTAGGTAAATGTTGGAATGGGCAAAAAAAATAAAGGAGAAGGGGAGTAAAACAAAAAAGTGAAATGACAAGTTAAACAACAGCAAAAAAAATCAAGAAGTGCAATTAGATAAAGATAAAGAACGAAGTTTGTATACCCTGGAAATTTACAAAATGTTTTTGTTTAAGTATAAGAGAAAGCAAAAATATTCTAGCAAAAGTATTCTAGTCTAAAAACTAAATTCTAAGTCTTGCACCACTTATAATAGTCATATTTCATGTTAGATTTGCATTTGATAACTTTATGATATAGTTAAGCGATTCTTATGAAATTTATACAAAATATTAGAAAATATTCAAATTCGCTAAGAACTAAGTTTAGTAAGTGTAGCTAGAGAAATAACAGTTTTTCTATACCAAAATATGTTTTTGGCTGGCTTAAATTTTGAAAAATATAAAATAACTTTTAAACGAGAAATAATATTCAATCGTACAATAATTCAGTAAATGTTATTTAGGATTTTTAATGTAATATTTCTTAAAAAAAATATTTGATCCTTAGACTGAACATTTCTATGACATCTATATGATACTATAGAACCGATTCCAATAGAATTTGACAAAGTTTTTTCTATATAAACCAAAATATAATAAGTCAAACTTTGTAACAATCGACAACCAAATTATTGACCTCCAATTGGATTCTGTTCTCAATTGTTAGTTTAGTTTAGTACTGCTTCTTCTATATAATATACCATATATTATAATCTAGTGTACTATTCTATATGGATGTCTGATCTGTTAAAGTGAAGGCCATGTGGAAAGTTTAACCTTTGTAGCCCTTTTTTAATCCAAGAAGATACATAGACTTAGCTCTATATACTCAGCTAGTTAGAGATACTTTCTTCTTAAACTTATAAAGAAACTTAGTAAACTTTGTTTGAAAGGGTATCAAAAGGTATGTGGAAGAACAGAGGATGCCAGTTAACGCAAAGGCCCTGAGTTTCATGGAAGAGACAACAAAGGGAAAGGAAATATCCCAAGAAAGTGTACTACACTTTGCTGTAGTATATAGAAGAGAAAGATTGATTCAAAAATCGTGTTTTGTTTACATTTATTATGTATCTTATCAATCAAATGACACGGATATACATATGTATATAGTCCTTTAAAGGACTTGTTAGCAATTTGTTATTAAGCAACAAATTTTGCTATGAAATTTCTCTTGTATTTGTAAGCTACATAAAGCATTTATGTACTATTAAGCTCATCATCATTTCCATATATGTATGTATATCTTTCTTTATATATATATATATATATATATATCACCTCGCATATGTCACCTTTAACTATATTGATCACACTCTCATCCATTCATTTATGGCATGTCTCATACATTTTTTTCTACTTCTTTACTTGCAATAACAAATCAAATCAAACATCAGCAATGGGACAAAGTCGAAAGAGTTACCTTTATATATAAGTATATATATGTATATACTATATATATATATTTTTATTTGTGTGTGTGTGTGTGTGTGCTGGTATTATCAAGAAAAGAGATAACAGATAATGGGTTGAGCAAACGTTTCAGACTCTCTAAAAGAAACCCCAACACACATATGTACATATAATTTCATAGGTATCATTTAGACAGAGAACCCTCAAAATACACCCTACCTTCCTTCCTCCTCTCCCCCCTTCACCCTTCTCACTTGTATAGTACAAAATAGCTTAGCTGAAAAACATTGGAAATTAATTCATGTATTTATTTTTGTAGTTACTTATTTTTTTTTGTTCATATCAGGGGCATTGGCTTAAATCTCAAGAGCACACATATACATATAAATGTACGTATAAGTATTCCTCACACACATACACACACCTCTTACTCTCCACCCACTCTACTCTTAACATTGTTCATTGGCTGCTGGTTGGTTCGTTGTTTAGTTCATTGGTTACTTGGCATTTCCGTGGCTCCACTTATCGCTCCATTGAAATCATCGATCATCTCAAATTCACGATCCATCATCATTAGGCAACGCATTTTTTTTTTTGGTTTCTATATATAAGTGCCGATAAGCATATACCGCAATTTGTTTTTTTTTTTTATAGTATTCTATATATCTCTCCCTGTCTGTGTGTGTGTGTGTTTAGTCTAAGAAATACGCTTGAAGTTATTACAAATTGCCGACATTGTCCTCTCTTTTTTCGTTTCGAGGTTAATAATTGAAGGAACTAGCAATATCTATAACTATATCAATGATGATGATGATGATAGTGTATATACATATGTATTTATTAGAACAATTCTCCTTGGTTACAAAGTATTGGTTTATGATCATCTTTTGTAAACTTTAAGGTTTTTTATACCCTTTATCTATAGGGTAAAGGGGTATATAAAAGTCGTTAGAATGTATGTAACAGGCAAAAGTAACCTTTTCCGATAGTATGAAGTATATATATATTCTTGATCAGCATCATCAGCCGAGTCGTTGGAGACATGTCCCTCTCTCCATTCGTTCGTCTGTCCGTTTACACGCCCAAATCTCAGAGACTATAAGAGCTAGAGCTACCAAATTTGGTTTGTAGATCCGTCTAGTTTCTAAGCAGATCAAGTTTTTTACAAATTTTTGCCACGCCCACTTCTGCCTCCGCAATTTAGAAAAAAAAACAAATTACTAAAGCTGTATTAAAGATATCCTACTGTTACTTGGCACCCCTAATTTTATAGCCAAACTGCAGCAGCTGACCAAATTTAGTTAAAATATCGGAGATACACCCACAAGCGTTTCGTACTGAAACGCCAAGGGCTGACAAGAGTGAGCGAGATGGCATGCCTTCGCTGTTGTTGCATGTTAACTACAATTTTGCATGAAATTTAGGACTATTTCGAGGGTGTTTCACTCCAATTACTATAACTAAATGGTACAGGGTATACTCAATGTCGGCAGGGACAACTTGCTTGCTTTGCTCTTTTAATCTTTATGATTGGGTTTCTTCTACTCCATGTCACATGAACTATATATACATATATATAGCTAACCATAGTTACTTATGTCCAGTGCACTATTTGAATTGCCAATTTATATATATATATATATATTTTGTCTTTTTATTGAAGCCATGATTATCTTATTGGGCAGCTGTGTTGTAAGAGGGTCATATTCTTGATAATGTCTTGTTTATATAAAGTGTAGAAAACTCATAAAAAAAAACCAATCGATCTATGTATATAGACCAATAAGATAAGGGGGAGAAATAGAAATAGTTTCTTTATACTCCTCTTTCTTTCTCTCTCTCTCTCGCTCTCTCCTCTCTCTGTCTCTCATGAAACGTAAAAATTTACGTCAAAAAGCAACAAAAAAAAAAACAAAAGTAGTATCAAATAAAATCCCCCAGACTGATTCTCTATACTTAACTATTATATATATATTATGTGATACTCTACTGTTTGTCTCTGTTGTCTCTGGGCTTTTCGAACAAAAAAAAAAAAACAACAAGGAAAAAAAAAGTCTTTAAAAGACGCTGTAAGCGATTTTTAAGCCCACCCCACCAGCGCGTGATAAAGACTAAAGGCATCAGAGTGATCGGCATATATATATATACATACATATATATATACATTTCTGATCATGGACAACACGATCACGATCACGATCATTCTATGGCTGAATCAGCAGAAATCGTGACTCATTTGCGCGTCAATAGCTTGATTTTGGTTGGTCCGATATCAGTGCCAAAAAAAACAACAACAAATACCACTAAGCATACATATATATATGTATATACATATGTACATATGTATTATAACACCTGTACTTTTCTCTACATAGAAATATTTCATATTATAAATAATTCTTATGGTTTCTTTCTCTCTCTGTTTTGCTGATGCTTTTTTCCTTGGAAATTTTATTTTATTATAGTTATTTGTTTTTGTTCCAACCCCTCCGCCCCCTCACGCACAATAGGTTAGACAATATTGATTATCCTCCATCCATACATCCATCCATCCATCTATCCATATATTCCAATCATGCCATCGACCAACTGAAGAAGAGCAACCAAATTGAGGGATAACAAAAGCTAAAAGGGAATGAAAGATGGTTTTTGTGTTTGGGTTTGGGGGGGTTGGGGGTTGTTTCTGCACACAACAATAGTGTGTGTGTGTTACCTTGGTTACCAAAAATATAAAAGCACCGAAACAGAATAAGCTAAAACCATGAGAATTTGTACATAACAAACCAAACCAAACCAAAACAGAGTCTCGCATAGGGGTGGCTGTAGATGGCCTCGACAGAGAGAGACAGAGAGACAGAGAGAGAGAGAGGGGTAGGGTTTCTATGGTGCGGGTGGTTTACGGATGTTGCCATGATGTTGTCATTGGCCAGACGATGGCCTCCCCCGACCCCCGCCCACCCCTTTACCGCCCGCATGATTTCATCACCTTATGTAACTACATATATAAACCTGCTGCTCAGCCCACTGGCATTGCTGCTGCCGTCTGTTTGGATGGTTTTGGATGCAGAAAGGCTTGGAACGGTAACGACCCTAGCAAATCAATAAAATGTGTATCTGTATCTGTATCTGCTACTGCTGGTAGTGTTGCTGCTGCTGCTGCTGCTGCCAAATGTATCTGCAGCTGTGGCCTCTCCTGGCCTGAGCCCTGCTGCCACTGTTCGGTGTCGTTGACTAAATGCGGGCGCGTGCGTTGGTCGTCGCCATCGCTGCCACCCGCGAGAGAGAGAGAGAGAGAAAGAGCAAGTGTACAGGTTGAGATACAGATACAGATATATGTATAAATATATATATATATATATAGGTATATATGTATACTAATCTATATAGCTACATATATAGGGTGGACACAGTAAACAAAACCAAAAGATGCTAGAAATCTACCTAATGATGAAAAATTTCTCTGTGTAAAAATATTCAAAAATTTGATCCTTAAGCCATCCTTTCCAAGGATCAAAAAGCTATCCTTGAGTTATAAAACTGAATTTTTGTTATTCTGTAAATTAATAAAAAAAAATATTTATATAAATTTTAATTGAATCAAATAATGAAATGTCCAATGTCAATCATAATAGAATTAGATTTAAAATTTAAATATAAATTTTAGTATATTATATTGTTTATTCTATTATGCAAATTATTATATATTTTTATACCCTTGCAGAGGGCATTATAAAATTGATCAGATGTTTTAAAATTTCATTATATATTTTCTTAATTTTTCAACAATTCCATTTTGAATTCAAATTTAGTTCTCATTTTCTTAGTCTTTGAATGTTGTCGGTGTTTTTTTATGCCCTACTGTATATACTATTAATTGAAACAATGCAATAAAATATAGATGAATCTATAAGCACACTTACATATATGTATACATATATATATTATATACAATACCAATGCAACAATATACAGTAAAAATTTAAGTTCTTAACAAACTTTTCAATAAGATTTGAACAAATTTTTGCCTTGCAACTTTTGATTAGGCATCACTATATCTACATACATATGTATATATCTTGCTTATATATTTCTGTCATATTATAGACTTTCTGTAGAGGCTTCACTGTATATATATAGACTTACATGGTGCAGCCAGACTTTTGGTGGCAACATTTTTTTATGCTGTGTATCTTGCAGAGAAAAATCAATGCGCAGAGCAAGAAGAGCAAACGAATCAGAATAACGCAAGTCACCATGTAAATAGGGCCAGAGATGTATATACATATGTATGTATCTACATATAAATGTATGTATATACGTATGTAGATGGATAGACAGTCCTGCGCAGCAGCAGAGACGACAGAGATAGCAAGCATCAGTAGACGACAAAGGGCAGAGCATTGAGAGTTGGCTGCTGTGGTTGGTTCAATTCTCTCTCACAGAGCCACTCCTACGAGAACAAATCTGGCTCAAGGAAGAGGCTCATATACCCACCCCTTTAGCCATTCGGTTGTTAATGCTTGCACCCCCTCCCCACCTCCCCTCATCAGCACATCACATACGAAAATAGAAGAAGAAATTCAACTTTAACTCTGCCCGAGACCACATAGTGCGTCGTCGTCGTCGTTGTCGTCCCTTTTAAGAGTAACTTCTATGTGGAGTGGGTTAAATGTGTGTAGAGTGGGTGGAAGAGGGTGGGTTGGGGAGGAGAGTGGGGTGGTTGGGAATTATAGGGCTAACCAACGGCTTGGTGTTTTTTCGCCCAATTACCAGGCGGCAATTTATCAGCAGCGGCAGCAGCAGCAACAGCAGCAGCTCTGTGTTTCCCTTTGGACGCTGAGACGAGATGTTGCTGCTGCAATCGCCCTCTGTCTTGCTCTTGCTCTCGCTCTCTCTCTCTCTCTCTCTGTCTCTCTGTGGCGTTCTCTCTTTCTTTCTCCTTCTCAAAAGTGCTCGCTTGCTCGCAATTGGTGTCTCTTGCTCTCGCTCTCTGCTGTTAGCTTGCTGTCCTGCTGTGTATCTATGTGAAGTATCTGTGTGAGCTAAATGTATGTTTGTGTGTGTGTTAGTGTGTACTGTGGCGGCGTCGTCTGCTTTTGCCTTTTGCGCTTTTATTACACCTGAGAGTTCCCCGCTGCTGCGCTGCTGCTGCTGCTGCTGTTTGGTTTTTCTTCTTCGGTAATGTCGTTGAACGGCTGTCGTCGACGTCGTCGTTGTTGGCGTCGGCATCGCAGTCGCTACTTCAATTGAATTGTAATGAGCGTGTGGCGACGGCAGCGGTGGCGCGGTGCGTCGCGGCGCGGTACGGCGGCTGTTGGCAATGGCTGGTCTCTTGGTCTCTCTTTCTCTCTGTCAGTTCTTCTTCTACCCCCTCCTGCTGGTGCTGCTGCTGCTCCATCAGCCCCAACTCCTGCTCTTCTTTGGGGTTTTTCTTCTTTTTTTTTGGAAAATTTGTTAATTTTTTGTCGCCAACTTTACGGTTAGTTGTTGTTAGTATTGTTATTGTAGTTGTTGTTGTTGCTGGGTAATGCGTTTTACGTTTTTTTTTCATCGCTGGCAACTTTTCGGTTAGCTCTTCTTCTCTTACGCTCCCTCTCCCTCTCTCGCTCACTCGCACTGTTTAACTCTATCTTCAACTCTAATTTGTTTAAATTGTTTTTTAATTAACTGTCAGTGACATTTTCTTTTCATTGTTTAGCCTCTTCTTTTTTCGGCTGTTTCTTCTCCTTCTTCATGCTTTTGGTTGGGTTCTGGAACTTGAAGAGATTGTTTTTATTGTTGGCCATAATAAAGTTGTGTATAGGGGAAAGTTGGGAAAGCTTGATGTAACCAATTTTCTATACAACTTTATATTTAAATCTTTTAAATTAAAGTTAAAATGAGCTTAAATTGGCAAAAAAAAAAAAAACTTGATTAATTTTAGGACAAATTTTTAGTTCATTTGCAGCTTAGACAATCCCATAGACTCTCGCAGATAAATGGTTAGTTAATGACCTTGAAAGTTCTATATCTGGATTATATATTATTAGTTCTGAGCAATAGTAAAAGTTTAGAAATGAAAAGGGTATATAGAAGGATTACTTTTGCCAATTTATCTAAATACTTGAAAGAATCATGTCCTTTTAGTCCCCTTTCATTTCTGATCAACTTTACTCTAAGCTGCTATAACTAAATATAACTAAAAAGGAACGTATTCGTTTATCATTTCTTTGGAAAACTTAAAAAAAAAAAAAACTGTTTCAAAAGTTTATGTTTATTTTATATAACTATTTCTATATAACCACTCACATTTGTTTACCTAAAAAATCGATTTCAATTCAAAATTTAGTTCCCGAAATCATTTTCATAAAACCAACTATCCAATTTTATTTAAAATTAAGATCCAGTAAACTTAATTCAAGTTTTGCTTTATACAGAATTTTCAACCACACAGAATGAGATTTAATACAAAATTTAGCCTTATATGAACTTTATTTTGATTGATATAGAAGAATTTCGTTAAGATTAATAAAGATTCTCGATGACAAAGTTTCCTTTGCTTAGATTGCAAAAGAAAAAGGTTTCTAGAACAAAAACTTTACTTGAGGCCAATTGTTCCAATAAGAGCTACATTATGATATAGTAGTCAGATTCAACAAAGAGATAAGACGAAATAAGTGGCAAAAGTTTGGAAAACAAACAAATTTCTTTAAGTAAAACTTAATTTTGATCAAAAGATTTCTAGGGTTTCTATATTATATAGTTCTTTGAGTCGTTAAGCCCAAAAAAGTTATTTCCAAAAGACTTTTTATCCAAAAATCGCGCCTCCAAAGAAATAAAGATTACAAAAATAAGTCTTAATGATCAAGTGTATATAATATAATAATATAATTCGCACAAAGTGTCCATCAGAATCGGAAACTACGAAGAATTCTAAGAAATTTTCACCAAGAAACTATGTCTCTAAAACTAATTCCTATATATATTATATATACTTAAGGGGTAACGCCTACTTTTCTTTGTTTAAAACCATTTTAACTAACTTTAATATAAACTCTACAAATATCTACATCTAAAACCCGTTAAAGTCTTTCCAAATTCCAAATTAAGTGATTTCGTGTCCATGACGAATAATTTTATTTACACAAAACGTAAGCCTAAAGTCGTCACCTCCCCCCCCCCCCTTGATGTTTTAATTAAAATCAATGGCAAACACTTAATAAAAATTTACATATCTCATACATATATCATGCGTAAATCCTTTTCTTTCGGTTGTGTCCTTGACCTCAACTAAGTTGACTAATTGCCAAACGTTTAAGCAAAAATTTCTTGTATTATTTTTTGAGAAGAAAGCCAGCAACAACAACAACAACTAACTAGGCGTAATAACCATAAATAGTTAAAAGAGAGATATAGTTGAAAAACAAAAATTAAAGAAAGAAAGAGAAGAAAAGTGAAGAAAAAGCAAAAAAAAAAAATGTATCTGAAAGTGTTCCAGTTTAAGCAGCGACATGTCCAGTCAGTCCCTCGAACAATATTTCTAAGCTTATCAGGTGAAAAAAAAAAAAATGATTGAACGGCGGCTGCTGCTGCTGCTGCTGCTGGTGTTGGTGTTGTTGTTGGTGGTTTTGTGCGCCTTTGATGTGCGGCTTATCTAATCTAAACAAAAACAAAAACAAAAAAGAGTAAAGAAAGAAAGAAAGAAAAAAATACAACCAGTCCGCAGTTGTGAGTCGCAGTTTCAGTCAAGATTAGCGAAGCTGAGCGTCTAGTTTCGATTTCAGTAATGATTTTTCAAATTGGTATTTGCTAACCAATTTTACTTACTCTATATATGTACAATATCAATTACTCATGTTTTCAAAAACAAAAAACACATTTCGAGTATACAATTCTTTGAAGATACAAATAATGCACAGTAGTTTTCTTTCGTTGGAAAAGCTATATACATATATATATATTATTTCACAGCTGCTTCATAGACATATGTCTTGGCAAATCAATAAAACTTTCAACTGATAAACTTTTTAATATCAGTCGGCTATATATATACATATATACTATAACATCAGATGTTTGTTTATTGTATACCTTTTTGGAAAACAAATTTTCACCTTTCATTTCAAATCATAAAGCTTACAGAGGAATGAGAAAAAAAATTGCTAACTATTTTTCCACAAATCTTTAAAATGTTAAAAATAATATTTTAAAATTTTTAAAAAATCTCATCTAGGCTGTTTATTAACAAGAATTTTTCTTATACAAAGCCCAGTAATTCGAATAAAAACGCCATTTTTCGAATGTTTCATTTCGAAAAATGGCTTATAACATATTTCAGGGTTGTCATAATTAAATATGTAGTAAATTTAATGCTTAAAAAAGTTTTCAAATTAACATTTACAAGTATTAAAAATATAATTTTTTTATACTTTCAAATAATAGAATTGAAAACTGCCTTGGTTTTTATTAAAATTGAGACTTGAAACAGAATTTGAAGGGTTACCAAGTTGATTTAGTATTAAGTAAAGCCAAAAAAGAATTCGAAATTGAAATTTCACTCCTAAAATTCGTAAAGCAATTCGAAAAATATGTCGAATTAAAAGTTTTTGAAAAGGAAACGACTTCGATAAACATTTTATCTTGTTAGAATTGAAAAATTTCTAATAAACACAAAGAATAAAAAGTATTCTGCACTTCTCTCTATATATGCATATATACAATATATATATATATATTATATTATTTATATTATTTGTCACGTTGTTGTTTTTCTTTTTTGTTGGTTTTATATAATTCAGTTTGTAGACTTGGCCTGAACAGGAAGACGTGTCAAAATTCAAATTTTCATATACCTACATATATAAAATTTGCTTATATGGCCAAAGTCTTTCATCCTCTTTACCTCACATTTAACCCACCCCCCCCCCAGCATAACCCCCCCGAGAGACAATGGCATGCTGTTGCACTTCTCTCCCACTCATTCCTTATCGTTTATACAGTTAATCCCTACCAATGCACGCGTTCAATTCTCGATAAGAGTGAGAGAAAAAGAGAAGAGGGGAAAAAGAGAAAGACGACCATTTGTCGATTGTCGATCGTTGCTCTGGTTATTGAATATAATCAGGCCATTTCATTTCCAAGTTCTCTCTCTCTCTCTCTCTCTCTCTTTGTATATTGCACAAATGTTATTTGTCATTACATCTTCTCTCTCTTTGGTCTTCTTTTATGTCTCGGGTTACCTTTTGCAGCCTCATGGCGCCACTCAGTGTCAACGTAATTAGAACGTACCCAACAACAACAACAACATATATATATATATATATATATATTTGTTGTTGTTGCAACGAACTCTGAGTCGGTCATTCAATAAACCTATTTTTATAGTTGGCAATTTTTTACCGTTCGACCAATCCCCCCCTCCCTCCACTCTGTCAATTTCTTGCTGTCTCTCATTTATTTTTCTTTTTTTTTTTGTATCTGAATTTACGTGCCCATGATTTAAGCAATTTTATTCGCATAATACCAAGTCCAGGTTTTTGTGTAGTACTATAAAACCTGCTAAATGCCACATTTATATATACAATATATATTACATAATTGGTTAACACACACATCAAAGTGACGTCATTAAGTATAGAAAATGCTTTGGATCATATTAAAGTGTGTGAAAGAACAAATTATATTTTAGACATTTAAATTTTAATATTTAGAAATTGTTTATAAATTAAAGTAAATCTTTTATATTAAGAAATGGGAGAATCTTTGCTTCATATAAGAGATGGTGACCCCGATGTGGTCTTAGATGAAGTTCCTAAACTAACTGCTGAGATCTTATTTTCAATTTATGGAATCTTCACTTTATGTTTAAAATGGTGACCCCGACGTGTTCTTAGATACTTTATCGATCCTAAACTAACTGATAAGATCTTACTTCTTATTATCTTCACTTGATGTTCAAAATTGGTGACCCCGATGTGGTCTTAGATACAGCTTCCAAACTAACTGTTGAGATCTTATTTCCAATTTACAGAATCTTCACTTTTTATGACATATGGTGACCCCGATGTAATTAAAGATGAAGTTCCCAAACTAACTGATCTTAGTTTACATTAAAAGGCATATTAAAATGGAAGTTCAATTTTGTTTGGAAATCTATCTATCTATTCGTGTTCTCATTGAGAGAAACAGATCCGCAGGCTTATAATTGAACTAGTTCTCTTCTCTTTAGTTATTTTAGAGCTTTAGGTATTTCTAGACAACTTTCCGTTGGGAACATTCCTAGCCACATCTTGGATCTGACATCACTTTCAATTTTTAAGACAGCTCTCAAGATTCTAGATTCTTTCTCGTTCGTTTTTATTTCATTTAAATTTGTTGTCATTGTTTGTTGAGCTTTTTGCTTTCCGTTTTAGAGTTTTTCTTTTCATTTTTCCTTCTCAGTTTCTTCTGTTGTTTGCCTAATTTCCATTAAGAAGTAATTACGTTGCTGCTCATTAATTTTCGTGATCGCATGCCACCAGGTGAAGAGAAAGAGGGGAGATCTCACACACACAAACACACACCTTGGCAACCAAGTGGCAAGTAGCACCTGCTGTTGTACACTCGAGAAGGAAGGTTAACTTACCACTCGTTGCAAGAGGATGATGATGGCTTAGAAGCATCTGCCGCTTAGCTCGTGTCACCCCCGTCCGTTCGTCCGTCCGTCGGTCCTGTGTCACATTGAAGAAAACTGACAAAGAAATTGAGGAAATTGGTTCAAGAGAACACAGACCGGTTGGGTTGTCACTTTTTTTTGAATCGATCTAGTTCAGTTGGGTTGAATCGTTGCCACCCGCTAATCAATCAAAAGCGGTCATGAGTGAGTTAATCATATTTCTCAAAAGCGATCATTATGATGATCATAATGATAGTTGGTGGTCAGTGGGCAACAGTTTATCATATACAAAGCGTTGAACGTTTAACACGCTTCAGCAAAATGCCAAAGTCACAACTTTCCCAAAGAAAGTTGATAGATAGAGATAGAGATAGGATATATCTAACTACATATATGTATGTACAATTCATTGACTATAAGATATTGAATGAAAAAAATATAACTACACTTGCAGAAATTGGTCATATTAATAAATATTCTATATACATATAATAAGAACTGGGAAGAATCTGTCAAACATTTGCCAAGAACCAGTTCCCAAATGTTGATGATCTTCTATGACATGGAGTTGCCACCTTTGTCATTAAGATCCATCAATTACAATTTTTTTCAAGTGTATTTATGTATATATGTATGTATATGTACCTATGTGGATCAGGGCAATCTTTAGATCTGTTAAAGAAAACTTAAGAAAAAAGATAAAAATAAAATACAATGGCAACTCGCCCAGACCTTGAAACAGTTCAAAAACGTAAACGGTTCAGTAAACATTGGGATGTAAAAACAGAAAAAAAAAATAAATAAAACGGAAAACGGAGCAACGAAAAGTCTGAAAAACTCTAAAAAAAAAAAAAAAGAGCAAAGAGAAACAGAAGCAGAAGAGATAATGACTGACTGCCTCACAACATCCGTCATCTTGGCCAGAGTCTGTTGAGTTTCAGTTCGAGCTGAAGTCATCGCCAGAAGAGGATGAGGTTGATAGTCATAGGGGTCTCGGGTCTGGGTCTGGGTCTGGGCTCTTGTGCTCTGAGTCTGGCGTGCGCTCTGATCTGCCTGACTGCCTTTTCGTCGTCGTCGTCGTCGTCGCGTCTTCTCCGTCATCATCTGCAGAGCACAAAGGTCTTGTGTCTTGGTCAAAAAAATCATTGAGCCGCAGCCAAAGTTGTTGTCCAGTGTTGGTAAACTTTACGTTTTTTTTTTTTTTTGTGGTTTCGCCCCTCTATAACCATTTTATTTGTTACCTTAGGATGGATGTGTAGTCCTCCTTCTACCCATTAAAACAAGAAGTCTTTGTCTCTTGCTCTCTGTAACTCCTTCTCTCCCTCTCTCTCCCTCTCTCTCTCTCTCTCTCTCTCTTTGGCAGCTACCGACTCCCTCTTGTTGTTGGTAGTGTTGCTGTTGTTGTTCCTGGTAATGATCTTTAACCAAGCGTAACGTTCGCTTTCAGTGCGTCTACATCTGCGTCGTCATCACCATCATCATCATCATTATTATCATGATCATGATGATCTTGCCAGCCATTTCTTCTTCTCTTTTACCCGGTACCCAGACATCGTTTTTTCTGTACACTCAGTGAAGCTTGCTCCACCCGCCGTCGTTTCCGCCACAAAATTTAAATGGCTGGAAGTTACCCACCGGTCCCCCCCTATCCCACCTTCTCCCAACACTCCCACTCCCAAAAGCCATCATGATGCCCAGATAAAGATACATCTTTCCCGTCGTCGTTCTCTCTCTCTCTCTCTCCCTCTCTGTATGTGTGTGTGTGTGTGTGTTTGCGTATGTAAATGCACCATTAATGATCAGTCAGGCAGTGATTGCTTAGCCTCTCCGATTTGTTTATGTATCCCGTATCCCTCCCCCCTATAAGATAATGCAATTGCTATGGGAATCATCGCAGAGGATCAAAAGACATAAAAATAAATTTGCAAGAACATAAAAACCAATTTTAATAATAATAATAAATGTTAAAAAAAAAGTTGGTCTTAAAAGTTAAAACAATGATGCATATATACATATAGAAATTAGATGATCTGTATTGATATATAGAAAACTGAGAAATTTTCTTAGTTTATAGCCATCGTTTTATATGAAATTGTATTTAGAATGCAATAATTACAGTCAAACTTCCTTAGAGTGAACTTCTTTAAAGGAAAATTCTTTATACAATATACAATATATATATGTACATATATCCTAACCATATAAAACTATATATCATAAACTCTAACTTATATAAATTCTATATATTCAAGCTTCTTCTAGTCATATGTGAATTTATTTATAGGAAAGCTTGACTGTATTTATAAACAAGAAAATAAAAACTAATTGTCATACTTATCGATTAATTTAGATTAGTTTTGATTTTAGATAAGATTTTGTTACAAATTTAATTCCATTTTAAAATCTCTTAAACAAGCAACTGATATATAAACGCAAATGAACTGATGCTAAATAGGAATAAACATATATAACATATATATATATATACATTCATACCTTCCCATAATGAGATCGCGTAATATTAGTAAATGCTTCAATATACAGAAACTACATTATATAGAAAATTTACTATATAAAGAGTTTCGTTATATGGAAACTTCATAATATAGAAACTTGATCATAATATAGAAACTTGTAGAAGTTTCATTATATAGAAAATTTATGAAATAGAACGTTTTCTTATATAGAAAATCATGTAGAAGTTTCATTATATAGAAAATTTATTAAATAGATAGTTTTCTTATATAGAAATTTCATTTTTTAGAAACTTTTACTATATAGAAACTCTATCATATGGAATAACAAATATGTAGTAGATTTAGCATATAGAAACTTCCTTACATAGAAGGTATGATATATACATAGTTATATATGTATGTATATCTGAACGTATGTATACATATATACACCAACTATAGAAAGATGAAGCCTTGCTCTATATATTCGTCTATATATAAAACTTTTCATAGTTCTAAAACATATTATTTTCCAAACATTACATGGAAAATGTCAGCTTCTAAAGCCTCAAGTTCCAATTGGTAGAGAAATCATTCAACAATCTAGCCATATAAAGTTTTATCGATTGTTATCAATCAAATTTTAATGGTTTTAGTTACTTATCCATATATCTTTTCTCAATTAACAATATTCTTTGGCACAGAATCCGAAAAGTCGGAAAAGTTTCTAAAGAAATTTGCAAGAATTCGGCAAAACGTAAAAAAGCGCAGATGGGCAATAAATTTTTGCAAGAAATTCCAAAGCAGACAAACTAGACACACATCAACAGATATATGTATATATCTATAGCTATATCTGGATATATATATATATATGTACAAGTTACGTCTACAGATGCGGAATATCAAAAATGCTAATGCTCCCCCCTTTTCATTTAATGAGAAGAGAGATGACCATAAAAATGTAGATACTATGCGAGTGAAAGAGATGGAAAATAACAAAATAAAAATAAGAAGTAGCAATAAACAACAACAGCAACAACAACAACAACAACAAACATCAACTCACATGCATCGTTGCCGTTGGGACGCTGCGAATGACGCAGAGAGAAAGAGAGGGACTGGCAGCTGGTATTGGGGTAGAGGTAGGGGTTAGGTGGGGAAGGGGGAGTCATGGTATAAGAAGGGACATAGCCAACAACTGGTCATGGCTTTTTGCGAATTGTTTTGGACCCGCGTAGCGTGTGAAAAATAACAACAACAAAAATGCTGGCAAGACGGCAGCCAAATTGATTCTTTATGGTACAAGAGTGAGAAGAGAGAGACAGACAGAGAGAGAGAAAGAGAGAAAACAAGAGGAAAGATTAAGCTTGTGAGCCAAAAAAGGGGAAAGACAAGGCACTGATCTGCCTTGATCTTTACTCTGTCGGCCATTTCTTTACACACACTCACACTCACACACACACACACACACACACATACAGAGATATGTAGGCGTTGAAAAATCTGAGCCAGAGCAAATAAACAAGCAGCAGCAGCAGCTATAGCAAACGGCGGGATCAGCACGATCAACATCATCATCATCATCAGCTCCCCCAGCACCCATAGCATTGCCTCTGTCTGGCCTGTCTGTGTGTGTGTGTGTGTGTGAGAGAGTCTCGTCTCGTCTCGTCGTCTACCCATAAGTGCTTCATTAATCTCTGTCAGCGTCATGGGTACCTCCCCCCCCCCCCCCCCCACACACACCGCACTGTTACTCTTAATGCCCCACCATTGGCCCCCCTCTGAATGATTTTTGTTTCTTTTTTTTTTCATTTTCGTATCTGTATCTGTTGATGTGAATGTATGTATGTACATATATTTTTAGCTGTCACTGTGGTTAGCTTTGATTTTTCATGGCTGTCCACTTAAGAGTGTCTAAGAAGAAGAATGAGATTTCATGGTGGGAGAAGGGGGGGGCCAATGACTTTTTCTTCTTCTTTATCGTCATCTTGTTATCTTTGATTTGTCTGTTATATATTTATATATTCTCTTGCTATTTGCTTTTGGCATCTTCTTCAATCTGATTGGTTGATTTGGGATTCAATCAATAAATCTACACTTTAGTGCTGCCCATTGAATTGTATTAGTTATGGGTAGCACTGTTTAATAGTGTTGGTTAAGGAACAAAAGTAGAAAGCTTTGTTATAGAAATCAAGAGTCTTAAGTTCAATGCAATCCTATGAAGTAAACTAAATTTAGGCATTTGGCTTTAAGACTTTAGCCACAAAAGAAATATATATTTAAAGTTGAAAATTCAAAGGAAATTGCTTATAAAAGGCTTGGCCAGGCCATAAACAATTCGCATATCCATTCAAAATATAATCTTTAACCACATTTAGCACTTTTCCC
The DNA here is from genome assembly GCA_035045865.1 of Drosophila austrosaltans. Lineage (NCBI taxonomy): Eukaryota > Metazoa > Arthropoda > Insecta > Diptera > Drosophilidae > Drosophila > Drosophila austrosaltans. Next base: position 21,570,886 of record JAWNOQ010000007.1, on the reverse strand, counting down.
TTCTATCTCTTTTACAATTCTTTTGCTTCGTCTCACACCTGCCCCAGGCATATTTCAGTCGTTACGTTTGACTTGGTAGACAGACAGTCAGTCAGTCAGTTAGTCTGTCTTTCTCTCTCTCTCTCTCTCTGTCTGTCTGTCAGTCAGTCTCCCCCTCATATATGCGTGTTATAACTTATATGCCTCGATCGCGTGCTAAGGGCAAGCCAACAACAAAATTTAAGAAAAAAAAAAAAAAGGAAGTAAAAACCGAAAAAAATCAATAGTCTGAACCAGATGCTGCTAAAAGTGGAGAGAAAAAGAGAGAGGAGAGAGAGTAGAGAGAGTAGAGAGAGAGAGAGTGATGATGACACACCCAATACCAAAAAAAAAAAAAAAAGGGCAAAAGAGAATGACCAAAACAGGAGGACATGTCAATGACACACCCAAAAGGTAAATATGACGAGGAATCTATGTACAAGGAGCTGGCAAATGCATGAATAATCCGGACTATACACCAATCCCCTTCCCTACCTTTCCTCACCACCCCCACCCACCTTTAGTAGAAAGAGAAACAACAATGTTGTTAAGCTTCCCCCAAGGTAATAGGTGGATGGGTGGGTCACGCGACTGGGCATCACATTCAATTCAATGGGAGCTGCGGCATCCTGAAATGTCCCTGAACACACAAGCACACAGGCACAGGTACACACACATACACATTGGATACCCACACATAGAAGCTGTCGTCATCAGGTCTGAGTTCGGACATTGATGTTACTACATGTGCTTCAGGTTTCAAGTCCAAGCCAACCTAATGGCATACCCCCCCACCTCCACCCACACCACCACACCACAGTGGGTAATTACCCACCATTCCAAGTGTGTGTGTGTGTGTGTGTGTGTGGGGGGGGGGTAAGTTTATTTGTTGTTGCTGCCATTGTTGTTACCTGCTGATTATCAGGCCTTTGCATTGTACATGGAACATGGCATGCTCATTAGGCAAATCCTTGGAGAGTGCTAGACAGGATTATGATTGTGGTAAGGTGAGGTGAGCTGAGCTGGAGTGAGATAGGTGAGAGGTATATATGTTAGTGTATAGTGTATGTTAGTGTATACATTTGTTGTCACTGTAGATGAATAATGAATGTTCTTCTTTCTATATACACTCGATTCTAGTCCCAATTCTGCAGTCCTGCTGCTGTCTAATATAATATATATGTAGGTAATCGGTTTATAAGGAAGTTAAAGTTATACTAGCCAAAAGTCGGCTATATCATTGAGAACACGGATCGCTTGAGTTTAAAATTAATCCTTACATCACAGGATCTTTCCTTTAGCTAGGGAATCGATAGCCTAATCTTGTTAAAATCTACCAAAAACCATATAAACTTTTGAATTCTTTGCAATATCTTCAATTTGCTTAAACATAATGCCTAAAAATGGCGATTGTTTTTCATCTGTTCGCCATTTTGTTGCATCATTTTAAAGGAATTTTGTGCTGTCAACCCTCCGAGTAAAAACGTCGCCCACAAATCACAGTGAGGGGGCAAGGGGGGGAGAGCTCTTTCTTTTTGGTTTGTTATTTTTTTTAGAATTTGAACCAACCAAAAACAAACGCAAATTGTCATGAATATAAATTATTTAGCAGAAAAACTCTTATGACAGTGGGTGGTGCTGGTGCTGGTGGTGGTGGTGCTGGTGGTGGTTTAGTTGCGGATTGATGTGGGATGCAACCCTCAGAGAAAGCAAAAAGAAGAATGTAAACAACAGTAAAGAGGAAAAAGCGTCCGTATCATTGCTCAAGCGCAAGTCATGTATGTATGTATGTATATAGTGTGGTATATATATATGTATGTATATAGTAGAGTATATATATACATGCGTCCTCGTCCATGTCCTCGTTCTTAACGTTCTCATCGCTGGTGCTCCTCCTCGTGTATCTGCAAAATACATTTTCAAAGCTTTTCAAAACGTTGAGAACGGAAAAATCTATTAAATCAACGTTGCTGCGGCAACCAATTGCGGGCAAACGAAACCAAAACCACCGAAAAAGCACCACACACACACACACACACACATACATACATAGACGTAAGGTAAGGGGTGAACCACCCCCATTATACCTTTGCCTATGGCTTGTATTTAAGTAGCGCACAGATACAATTTACAGCTCGCATTTCGTATGCAAAAAAAAAAAAAAAAAAAAAAAAACTTAGTCCATCAGAAGGAGAAACTTTTTTTTTTTTTTTTTTTTTTTTTTTTTTACTGCCGCACGCCAATCGCAGGAGAAGGACTTTGTCGGGGTAGAGGGGTAAGTGTGTGTAGTGACCCAGGGTAATCGTCAGATACATTTCGCTCGAATTTATTGCTGCTGTAACTTTGGGCCTGAATTTTATATCAGTTTTGTTAGCCAAGAAGGAGAAAAGGTAAAAAAAAAAAAAACAAAACAAAAACAGGAAATTGTCGCATAGAGACACCCCACATACCAAATGCCACATAAGCCTAATACATGCACAGGGGCAACGAGAAGGATGGAAGGAAGGAGCTGTAGTTGGAGTAGGAGTAGGAGCAGGAGCCAGCAGCTACCCTGGAAAGTTTTACCCTCATCACATCATTTCAGGGGTTTCGTTTAATGGTTTGAAGCCTGGTCAATGAGACAACTGAAAGAACTGAAAGATATGAAACCATTTCAAATTTAACTTTGGAAATTTACTTAAGATTAAAGATCATTCCTATCCATAATAGAATCTATAATAGAATGAAGCAAAACTGATTGATCATCGAAACCCCTTTCCAGATTCTACAGATAGAAACGGATTCGTTTGTAAACCTTAGATACTTCTTCTAAACGTTGGAATATAAAAGAAATATCTTTATAATTTGTTGGATAGAGTTCTTCTTCTAGCGATAAACTATGCCATGAAAGAAGTGTCTTTAAATAAGTTTCTACTGTTATAAAATTATTGATGAGATATCAAAAAGTGATTGACCATTGATACTTATATATACACTTTCTGGGAATCGTATTAGATACAAAAACAAAATTCGTAATAGTTTGATCAAAGGGGAGTTTTTCATATCGAAGAACAATTTGATTATTTCAGAATGATAATTGAATGTTTCAACTGCGTAAGCATGTGAACAAGAATTCCATTATACAATCTATATCGGCAAAGACTGCCGACGGCCATGACTAATACACACACACACACACACACACACAAGTAATCTTCCCAAAAGCGCAAAAAAGAAAAGGCTTATTCACCGAATGGGAAAATGCAGCAAAATCAATGCGCAATTTAAGTAGAAATGGAAAAAAAAAAAAAAAAGTGAATGGCGCCATTTTCTATATAAACCTCATCCTGTCAGTTAGGAAGCAGCAGGACAAAAGAAGCCCAACAGAACAGAAGGCCACCTACCATCAACCACCACACTCCCCTCCCCTCACAATCCGCCATCGTCATGGCCATCTACTTGGCCGCATGTCATGTTTGAGAAGGTAAAACGAAAGCCAAGCCAAGAAAGAATTTCAGATTCATGGCTTTGGTTTTTCTGTTCGTACATTCATTTCCGCTCCGCCAAACGTCTTTGGCGCCCACAGTTATTCTGGGTCTGTCATTAATTTTAGCTGCCACTTTTTGTTAAGGGTGGGCGGACTACCCTTAGGAATCTCCTTTTTGGTCCTCCTTCTACCTAAAAGTAAACTCCTCTCTCTCTCTCCTTTTGCGTACGCAGCACAGCATGTGGATGTTTGGGGGGGGGGGTCGGAGGGGTAGGCCTTCAGTCAGTCAGTTTAGTTGGCTTGTCAGTTCCATCAAACGAAACGAAACGAAATGTAACGCAGCAACCCTCCTCCTCCCCCCACTGTAAATCCACCAACCCTGGACAGGTGAATTATTTCCCTCTAATTGGATTTTCCCTTCAGTTCTCTAAGAAAAAATCTATGAAATTTCTTTTGTTGCCTTTTTCCGTTTTGTTTTCGTTTTTATTGTTGTTGTTGTTGTTGTTGTTGTTGTTGTTGTCGACCTTCTCTCGTTGTCAGAGCGAATGAGAATCAACCCCCAAGTTGCAGCAGCTCAACAGACTCAGAGTCATACTACCCTCTATATGACCTCTGCCCACACCTGCCAACGCCCCTCTCAGCACCTTGCCACCATTTCGACTCATCCTACTCACCTCACCCATACCCCATTTCCTTATCGTCCCCCCCCCCCCCCCCCCCCCAAAAAAAAAACCTTCATTCTTTTCTCTCTCTCTTTATCCAACATCATGGACGATGACGTCGTCGTTGTGCTCGTATTTCGTTGTCGGTTTATTTCATTTCGTTTCGTTTGCCTTGGCCGATTCTCTCTTACTGTACATATATACATACGTACATATATAGAGAAACTATATACCATCGTTTTGAGGAGGAGGTTGGATGGAGGTTGTGGAGGAGCAGAGTGGAGACAGGCAACAAAAAAAAAAAGTTCTTCTGAATTTCTGATGTTTTTCTGATAAATTCTTCACTGCGCCATTCGCAGGTACATACAAACATCCATATACAAACACATGTATATACATACATATACACATACATATTCATGTATATATGTATGTTTATATATAGAAGGATAACTCCCAGGGAGTCAGCACTAATACCCAATGCCAAGCACTTTTTGTTCAAGCTTTTACATCAGTTTTTTTTATGCCGTAGCAAAAATCAATATAGATGGACACTTTTATATACATATATATATACCTACATATAGATATATATATATATATATATATATATATATATATATATATATATATATATACATACATACATATGTATATAGAGTGAATCATTGGTCTGTCACTACTGAAAGATGCAACATATTTGAGTTGCAGTATGCAGCAGGCAACATTTTTTGAGGTTAGTTTCTAAGGACATTGTTCTGTTTACTTTTTGTTCTAGAAAAGACGTCGGGGTCACCATTTTCAAATGCTACTTTTCATGAAATACAAGAGCTTGCTAGTCAAAAAAAACTTTTAACAATTGTCAATTTGTTGCAAGCTAAGTTTGAATTACTTAAAACATTATTAAAACTTTATTGATAAGTTTTTTCTAGTTAAAACGTCGGGGTCACCATTATAAAATGTTTATTTTCGTACACTTTCGATGCATTTCAATAGGCAAATTGATTTTCAACAACTGACCAAATTGTTATGACTTTCATTTGGAATATTTCACTTCTTTAACTTCATTATTATTAATAATACTGAAGCTTTACTTTGATTAAGAAGAAACGTCGGGGTCACCACGAAAGTTGAAATAAACGTTTCTTAATAAACTTTGAAAGTATTATCAAAAAAGAACAAAGTTTCAATAGCAAACAATTTGTTATTAGCCAAGCCAAATAACATTAACGGGAAGGGAAAACATCGGGGTCACCTTTTGAAACATTTCTTGATAAACTTTGAAAAAAATTGATATTAGAGCTTTGTTAGGCAAATGAATTTTCATTAATTGATGAAATAAGAATTGGAAATTCAAAATCTTTTGTCGGTTAAGTACATTTAATCTGTTAACAAAAAACTTTCAAATGCTGATTAACTATGCAATCAGTTATTCAAATGATAACACATTAAGCACTAGAACAAAAATATATATATGTACATAAAAACTACTTTATGCTTTATTTTGTGAAAATTTGCAAATGAGAAAATTCCACAAAAAAACAAAAAAAAAAAATATGGAAAAGCAAACAAATTGAAAGATAAGAATTCTATTTAAACAAGAGGGGGAACTCCAACGAAAGTGATGCCTAATGGCTTTAAACTAACGAAATCCAAATGAGTCATAGAAATGACTTTAGTTCGATCCTGTCAAGTACAAGTAATATTTATGTGTAAACCATAAAATATAATACAATACCTATGAATGATATAGGTAGAGATAGGCATGCTGTTCATATCAGTTAGACCGATAAGCATTAACATCTGTTAAGCGAAGTAAGCAAGTTTTGCCTTCAATTCAGTCGCAACATACGTAGGAACAATTGATCTATCTATATAGCCAGCGTCAAGGTAATAATTTTGCAGAATTTCTGACTAATTGTAAGACGAATATAGAAGCTAACAAAGGGAGAGATAGAGAGAGATGGAGGGAGGTCGTGTGTATGTATATTTAGTATTTTTTTACTTTTTTATGGTTCCTTCGATTTCATTTTCGATAATTGAGCGAGAGAACCAACCGACGACACGAGCTAGCTAAGCTCATCCGACTGATTGGCGACAACAAATGATAAAGTCAATGCAATTTCAAGCTAATTGCATTTTGTCGCCAGCCCAAAAGATTTAACAATAAATATAACTCAAGTGAAAGACCAGAAAGTATCTGCAATCGGTTTTTTTTTTTTTTTTGTTATTAAGTGCTCGGTGGAGATTATGACCGTCATAAGGAAACACCTTGTGCAAGTTTATGTAAACACTGACAACTACAAAATTAACTGAACAAGGTCAAATAATTTAGTCTTACAATATATACACACATATAGTTAGTTTTGCAGGTAGAGTATGGGTTGTAGCTGTCACTTTGCGGTTCATTCAATTGCCTTAACATCTGCTGTTTATACCAAAGGAGGCTGTGTTTGTGGCTGTGCACTAATAAGGACCTTCATTATCATTATTTATATCACAGGCATCCACAAATTAAATTCTCAAGTAAAAAAAAAAAACTAAACCAAACAAATGTAAACATTTTATTTGCGGTTGCGGTTACGCACTGAACAATTTTCACTCTCTGATAATGGAAAAAAAAAACGTTCTCGAAAACATATGCCCCGACCAAATCAAATGTTAGTTGGAACAGAATGGAAAAGAAAGCATAATACCGTACTTCAAATTCATTGTCATAGATAAAGTACATTATAAAGGTTCTTATCTCAAGCCAATGCCATTTTAGTTTGTTCCAACTGGAACTAGTTCCAAAGTGAAATTCAGTTCGCAAAATGAGCTTACGGTTCTCATTTCTAAACCATATTTAGTTTCATCAAAAGATGCCTTGTTTTCAATCCCATTTTGAACTAATTTTGTTCCACCTGAACTTAAAGTTTAGAATAGAGCTTTGTTCCAAGATCTGTTTCCGTTCCACAAATGAGCATGCAATTGGCATTCTACTTCCATTCCATTTCATGTTCTGAAATTTCATTTCTTAAGATGCAAAAGAAGCTTAAATTTAAAATCAATTGCCGTATTAGAAATGGGCCTACGATTGTCATTTCAGTCTTGTTCCATTCCATTTTGTTCCACCAGATCTTAATGTTTGCTTGCAATTGTCAAACTTTAATTTGATCAATAACAAAAACAAAAGAAGCTTACTTTTTTTTATCGATTTCTGTTCTTGATATGAGAACGATTTAAATTTCCATTCCATTCCATTTTGTTCCAGCTGAAATAAATGTTTATTTTTATTTTCTCAAATTCAATTTAATCACCAAACAGACAAAGAAATCTTAGTTAAGAAATCAGTTTTAGTTCCGGCAATGTTCCATTTCATGTTTCGTTTCATTTCTAAAGGTACAAAATTAGTTCAATTTTTTAATCAGTTTCCGTTCTTAAAATAAGCAAACGATTGTCTTTTCAATGCCATTCCATTTCATTTCATTTTGTTTCATCTGAATCATAGTTTCATTTTCAATTTTACTTGAACCTAAGTTTCAATTTCATTTAAAATTTCTGGTTTTAGTTTCCTTAATAGTTAATTATAGTTTTAGTTGTGGTTTATTTATTTTTTATCTTAAATTTAAAATTTTTTTTTGAGAAAATTCTTAATGAAATGCCATGAGACTTTATCACAAAAACCAAACTGTCATTTAGTTTTTTTTTTTCTGTTGTTTTTTTGTGGTTTTAACCAATTGCATGATTACTCCCTGAGAGCCAACATAATAAATATCTGTATATATATATATATATATATGTATATTTCAAATTCTACAGAGATAAGCTATTGAAAATTTGCGGTTTGGACTGGACATCATCTTGTTAAGTCATGGGAACCCAAAAAAAAATAACTCTCACACACGCACACACACAAAAAAAGAACGAAACCAGAACCAGATTATAATTCTGATTGGTTATGATTACGGATTATGATTTATATATGCATATATATATATATACACATGTGTATACGATTATATGGGAATGACAGTGAGTGAAGTGTTCCAAGAATTATATTGCACTTTTTGAGCCAATTTTTTGCCATCGTTGACAAAAACAAAAAAAAATGAAAAAAAAAATTGAGGAAAATTCATCTACCTACGAAGCGAGTAAAAATATGCAAAACATCAGCGAAATTCAATTAGGAATCAATGAAATATATGATATATGTATATATATATATGATAAGGAGCCTAATAATGTAAGACTATATCCATAAAAAGAAACAGATTATCTATTTGTAGGGTCATTAACCTCATCATCATCTTTACAGTCATTCATTCAGTTAGTCAGTCAGTCAGTCAGTCAGTCATTCATTCAGTCAGTGGACTGAAAGTCTAAAAGTCTAAGCACGTGTTTTCTTTTTTTTTAAATGGAACACAAACATGGGGCATATATCGTATCTCATTGCTGATATTATTTCTAGACTAAAGTTCGGTTCAGAGTTTGGAAATTAATCATTCTATGCAATGCAAAAGGAAAAAATGCATTCTTATTATTTCTATTGATTAACATGCTATGAATTCATGATATCATATATACAGATATTGATGATGATTTCTCTGAATCAGAGATATACATACATATATATATATATATATATCACTTTTATATACTTTTCACTCTCGTTCATTCTCCTCTGTCTCTTTGGCCTGAATTTTGTCTTGCCAATGCAGTTTTACTCTTTCTTATTTGTATATACATACAGATATACATATATGTATATATCTATATAAATATTACGGATTTCAGTGACCAGAACACTTGGAAGTTTCTTCTTTAATATCATCATGATCATCATATATCGCCACGAGGGTTTCATAAGTTTCATATTACCACAGACAGGCCATCTTTCTCGTTGGGTGGTGATGGGTATGAGGTACAAGAAAAGAAGAAAGAAAAAAAAAACTTCCAGTTGACTTTGCTCTTTTTTCTCTTCTTTTCTTTTCTTTTCCTTCTTTCATTTCTTCAGATTCCTCCAAATTTAACGAAATTTGCTGATTCTATGCAAATCGAGCTTATTGAGAGATTTTTTTTTGTTTTATGTTTAAGATTTGAGTGAAAACTTCTTTATTGATTTGCAGATTTGGCAGATTAAAGGTAGATTTCATGGTCAACAGAAATGTTCGTTTAGATTTCAATATAAGTATATGTATTATGGATATGTATATACAGTGAATACTCGGTATAAACTCTTTTGGGTGGACAGCAAAAGTCACCTGCTAAAGAGAGAATAACCATTTAGAGAAGGAGAATTGTAGAAGGTCATCGAAAGAGAGGTGTCCTTCCTATAGAGTTACCCTTCGAATAGAGGTGCCCTCTTCATAGAGTTGCCCTCTTTATATAGGTTCTTTGTTATTGAGATTTCACTGTATATTTGTAGATTAATTTTGAGAACAAAGCGTTAAAAAATTACACAAATTTTACATAAAATTGTGGGTGAGGTGTTTTTTTTTCTTTTTTCTTCGATGACGAAGATTTGCAATCTGAAGTTTTGCAAGAGGGAGAGAGAGAGATGGATATGGTAGGCGGTAAGAAGGGGCGGGACAGATATTTTCTCAGTATGGCTTTCCATCAAACGAGCCGCTAAATAGTCACTCTGATAACGGAACGACCAAACGACAAAAGCAAAAGTTCTGGGATGCGGATGCATGCCGTATACTGTTATTACTGGTTGTGTGTTTGGGGGGGGGGGGGAGAGGGGTTTGTTGAGGTGGCACAGTGGCGCGGTATCGCAGTATGGAGTAAAGTACCTTAAGCATATATAACGAGTATTTGCTTACCACACACTCATGATGGGGATATCGAGCTGTCTTCAAATACCCTTACATAAAAATGTGAATTCTTCAAATCTTATAGAATGAAATAGTTTGGAATTGATAAATACATATAGCTGAAACTATTGTTTAGTCAATATAGTAAGAGAGATTTCTCTAATAACTTTTATATTATATTTAAAATACTTTTTCCAAATTAAAGATCTATAAATTTTAAGTTAAAACTTATATTCAAAAGACTTTATTTCTTAAAATATTCTATACTTTTTTTGGATATTCACCAGTTACTTGTATATGGTTTAAATCTTTAATAGGGCATTAAAATTTTTTTGAAATAAAGTAAGGGTATATGGAATATGACACAACTAAAGTTAACTTGGTCCCCCCGGTTTGGTATTTTTTTATTCAATTTTTTTTTTCACAACTTTTGGTGGGTGTTGGCCACCATAGAGCAGATCGTGCGTTGTTTCCCTATATGTGTGTGTGTGTGTCATAAGCAAAGGAGATAAAGATAAAAAAAAAAAAAAAACAAAACCAAACTGCTGCCAGACCAGAAAAAATAACTCTTTTTTTTTGGTTTATTTTCTGTTCTATTTTCAATAATGCCAAACTGAAAGTAATCAGTAGAAATTTCTATATCAATCATCTGACCAATGGACTTTCCAGCACAAATACAAATAGAATTCAAGATAGAGTCACAGTCTACAACAAAATATTATACTTTTCGTCAAATTTCGTTCGAGAGAAAGAGAGTCAGTTGAGTCGAGATAAAGAATTCTGGACGTGGAACTGGGCGGATGGATATGATAAGCCCTTGCAGGTGACAAAAGGCTTTAATTGAATTCTTACACATATATATATATATATATTTATTATTGAGAAAAATCATTTGTTAACGTTTACCTTTTCGATAAGAGACACTAAATAACTGAGACCAGTTATCGTCTGTCTGTAGTCGCTTGAACCTTGAGATGCCTTCTTGTGGTAACACACAAAAAAACGGGGCCAGAGAGCCAAAGTGAGATAAGTGAGTCGTTATGTCAACTTTAATCAACTTTGGATTTAAGATTCTTCAAGTTTTCTGATAGTGTCGGAAATGCTTAAATCTTGAAATTAAAAAAAAACCAAAAGAAAAACAAAAATATTATATATGACTAATCTATTATCCGTTTTATGAAAAATCATCGTTTTAATGCCAAAAAATTTCTTATAGAAATAGAAAAAGTATTAAGTGAATTCTTTTGGTACAAAACCTATATATATATATATATTGTTTTTTAAGATCGTTTCTCTATATCTAAAATGCTACCATGATGTATAGGTTTAACCTACTTATAGGCCAAGGGTATGCAAAGGTCGGTCCCTATTTATTATCAATTCAATTTATAGGATGCTGCACATATTTATGTAGCCATATAGAAAACTACAGTGATAACTGCCTTGGGAGGACAGCAACAGCTCAAAATAGGTTAGAGGGAGACCTGAATTTCACCGAGATATTGTTCCTATTTAGAGTTTTCACTGTTTACATTGTATAACACTTAGATAGAAAATCAGTTGACGCATTTTCAATGATCGGCAACACACACAAAAAAACGTATTAAAACTCGAAGGATGAGCTAACTTCGGTCGTGCCGAAGTTTGTATACCCTTTGAAACTGTTATTTAACAATAACTATTTATAATGTGACAAAATCTTTAGAAAGCATAGAAAACAAGTTAAACTAATATGAAAAGTTTGTAGCTTGAGGAAAAAAATAATTGGTCTGATTGTTTCTATGGGAGCTATAGCATATAGATAACCGATTTCTCAGAAACTTAGCACAGACATTTTTAGATATTCTTAACTTTCGATTACCAAATTTCGAGACAATCGCTCTCAAAACACCCAAGTAATTGCTGTAAAACGATATTCTTGACCTATCGTTCCTATGGTAGCTATATGATATAGTCAACCGATTCTGATGAAACTTGGTGGATATGCTAGAAAGTACACTAAACTCATAAACAACAAATTCTGTAATATTCGATTGAAAAACAACAAAGTTGTGGAAGTTTAACTCTATTCTCGACCGATCGTTTCTATGGCAGCTATATGATATAGTCAGCCGATCGGAATGATTCCGAGATATACAATACCTGCAGCAAAAAGAAGCCTGGGTGCGAAATTTCAGTTTTGTAGCTTAAGGGGTCTCGGAGTAGATCGTGTTGATCCAGACAGACAGACGGACATGGCTAAATCAACTTATAGGCTTATGTGCAAAATTTCAGCTCTTTAGCCTTAAGTTTCTCGGAGGAGAAGCTGTTGATCCAGACAGACGGACAGAGCTTAATCAACTCAGCATATCATGCTGATCAAGAATATATATATACTTTCTACAGTCGGAAATGCTTCCTTCTATGCGTTGCAAACGTCTGACCAAAATGAATATACCCTTGCAAGGGTATAAAAAAAAAGTCCAAGTGCAAATATAAAATCCAAGCACTTCCCTGAAACAGAGATAGAAAGAAAGACATGACGAGGCGTTGAAAGAGATACTGCCAAAACCCCCTCCCCACACACACACCTAAAGTCACTTGAATATCGTCACTATTTTGCTCTGCTCTTCTCTGCTCGTCTCTCTATCTTTCCTACATTTCTAGACCTACGCGCCTTTAGACACGATTCTTTTGCTTTATTTATTTATTTATATTTTTTGCGACAATTTGACGATGATTTTTCCATGCACTTTAGTCAATAAATTTTTCAATATCCCCCCACACACACTACACATACACAGACAATAGAGCCCTTCGTCTGCTGGCCTAACTGTTTCTCTATGTGTGTGTGTGTGTGTGTGTGTGTGTGTGTGTGACTTTGGGGTGCCGGCCTAGAGCTTGAGAGAGATAAGATATTTTGAATGATGATGTTGCCTTTGTCATATTTGTATGTCTCACCTAACCAAAACTCAGCCCCTAACTATGCTACGTATATACCAATGACTGGGGGGGGGGGGGGGGATTTGTTAGATAGATATCTATCTATCTATCTGAACAACAATAGCAATAGCAACAACAGTTGTATTGGGGAGCGTTCGTTTGTTTGTTAGTTGGATAGATAGATAGATTTTTTTTGCTTTGCTTTATTTCCAAATACAAATAAGTTTAATTAAATTAAATATTTATTCAATAATTTTTGGCTAAGAGCGAATCTTAATGTGGCATTTCCTTTTGCCAACCTCAAAAAAGAAAAAAAATTATCTTTGAAATACAAAATTTATGTAAAATCCATGTGTGTGCATGCCCCTCTCGGTTGTTTACTTTCCAACTAAGAAAAAAATCCATAATGAGCGCACTTCCCCATTTATCAAATGTTGAAAATCTGGCGACGGCCTTTTGATAAAATAAATAAGAAAATGGCCAAACAATGTGGGTCGCCGCAGCTCACCTTAGCTCACCTAAAGTAACACATACACACACACACATATTGAACAATCGGTGCCCATTGAGAAGGGAACACACACACACACTCACACACACACACTTCGATGTTGATGTCGCCGTTTGTCGTTTCTCTTTTCGTCTATACTTTAGTTTGCTTTTCCGTCAAAGCTCAAGTGGCTCATTATAATTAGACGAATGTGTGAGTGTGTGTGGAATACTTTGGAAATGAAACTGTAACTGAAAATGGAACAGGGACAGGGATTGGGACTGTGACTGTGACTGGGGACTCTCTCTCTCCCTCTCTCTCACACACACTCTCTGTTAAGTTGCTAGGCGCCAGGCCATGGAATATGTGAATAATACATGCCATTTACTTTCCTCTCCCCTGCCCCTTACCGCCGCACTGCCCTTTCCTTTTGATCGAAGAACATTTTCAAAACAAGCAAAGTTTAACTTTATCTCTCTGCCGACTTTAACTATACATATACATATATATATATGTATTTTTTTTTGGTTTTTATTGCTTTCTCATGTGATAAATATCGAATATGTTCAAAGTTCGTATAGTCATAGGTGCGGGGTGGCCCTCTCCCCTCCCCCGCTCTTAACCAAAATGGGGTATGACTAACAAAGTATTTAACCAAATGGTAAACTCATTATGATAAAAAAAAAAAAACACACACAAATAGTTTACGATCAGCAAAGTTAAAAAAAATAGAAATCAAATTGCAAAAGAACTGAAAAAAAAACGGTACAAATACCCCTCTCTCTCTCTCTCTCTGGCTCTGTTTATATGTGGATATAAAACCTTATCTTAACCCAAAAATTCCCAAAAATTGAATTTAATTGCAGAAAAACGAGAAAAAAATAAAGATCGAAAATAAGGATACAAATCATTTGAAGAGTTATTTTTAAGGTTTATTGATTGTTATTATTGCTATATGATCAATAATCAATGTTTAAATATTTGATAATCATTTTCAACCTTTTAAAAGATGCTGTTGGAAAAGATCTCTATCAAAGTTTGTCTACATGAAATGGTAGAGTAAAGAGAGAGAGGGAGAGAGAAAGGAGAACAGATAGGTCAATTATTGATTGTTTGCTTATGCTTATTAGCAAATATTCTTATCAGTCAGTCATTCCCAGACAAGGTAGACAAGTCAACTGTTGCCACACAAACACACAAACACACACACACACACACACACACACACATGTACATGTGCCAAGTGGTGAACCATTCGAGAGTGTCTTTTCGTGCAACAAAGATGCAATAATCGATAATATACTATATACATATGTGTAATGGTTGGAGAATGGCAACAACTGAAACCAAAATGAAAATGCAATGAATCCAAAGAAAACAAACGGCAAATACTTAAAGATCAGCCTATAGATACAGATACAGATACATGCACACAAAGATACAGATACAGATGGCAAGCTAAAACAAAAAAAAAAAAAATGATTATTTGCTTAAGTGTATCTCAAATGTGACTGAAATTGAAAACTCCCAGCCAGTCAGACAGTCAGTCAGTCAGTCAGTTACTTAGACGAATGTTACCAGAGCCAACTGACAGTTGATGTAGAAGAAAGGAGCCAAAGAAAGAGGATGATGATAGAGGAATACATAAATACCGATCAGTTGACAATCAACGTACAAATAAAATAATGTCGAAAAGAAAAACTTTGCCAAGATAAAACAAAAAAAAAAAAAGATACTTAACAAATAGCAAGGCAAAGCAATAGCCTCCCCCATTCTATGGCCATCTCTCTTACTCTCACTCATTCTCACTGATCATTTGATCATATCTTATATGATCACATTTAACGTATTCACCAAATTAGCTCACGTAGCCTCCATCTGGAAAGGTTTTTTTTTTTTTTTTGGCAGCCAAAGCTAGCTGGCTGGCTGGCTGGCTGGCTGGCTGGCTAATCATCATCGTAATGATGCTCATGATGATGATCAGTGATCATTACTAAGCATCTGTGTTGTTGTGTTGTGTCGTATCATCGTTGTCGCGTCGCATTTTACAATTTTTTCTTCTCTTTTTTTCTTTTTTTTTGCAATTACACTTGAGTAAATATCAACAACAAGCGATGTGACTCTCGCATAGCTCTGCTTATGGTGATGATGATGATGATGTGATGTGATGTCTCCAAGCCAAAAACCTAATGAGCAATGTTTTTTTTTGTTGTTGTCCCTTTAGAATATGAGCTGGCTCAGACTCCAACTGAGAGAGAGAGAAACATAGAGAGAGTCAGCTTTCGGTTTCGGTGTTTTATGATAAATCTTGGCAATTGAAGCCGCATAAAGTTTTTCTTCTTTTTATGACTACTGATGATAAGACAAACGATTTGAAACTGTGGGAAAAAAGGCCAAACAAGTAAACAAAAAAAAAAAGAAAAAAAAAAACGAGATGAAGCGTTTCCGATCATCATCATCATCCAAACAAGCAAATCAAAAGCATATTAGCTAGAAATAAGTCTACAAACTGTGATAACAATTTTCCATATCCTAGTAAAGAGAAAGTAAAGGTAAATGCCCTGAAACGATTCCACAGATCGTAGATAATGTGATATATATATATGTATGTATGTATGTACGTATGTATATATGTATATTAATTGTAGTTTAGTATGAAAGTCTGCTATTAGTAAATGTGTCTTAACAATGATTTTCTAATGAAGAGACTCGTCAAAAGCATACCATAGACACAGCCTATCTGCACCCCCTCCATATATACATATATATATATATCTCTATATATATATAGATCCATATATGTATTAACCATACACAGTGCCAGTTCTAGTTCCAGCTGCTTATCGTTTACGAGCGTTTCGTTTCGTTTCTTTTTGGGCGCGGTGGGTCTCACCCGATATTCAATGAACGAATGTTACTGATGATGATGATGATGATTATGATGATGACGACGTTTATACAGATAAATACCTATATGTATATACAGTGCGAAAGGTGTGATTCATGGCACGGATACAGATACGAAAACTAAAGTAAAACAAACTCACTGACCATGATGATAATGCAACATTTATCAAGTGTCGTAGGATTCTATATACTCGTATACTCATGTTAACAATTGATGAAATTAGCACGAGGTTGGTTGGTCTTTAACCATTTGGAAAACCCCCAAAATAAACTTCAATACCTCCAAAAGATATGGGGGAATACGACACACACCCACACACCCACACACACTCATACGGAGAAGTTTTATATATTTGTAAGAGGGGTGCAGCTAGTAAAGTCAATCTTATCACTAATAATGTCGATTCATAGGCATTTTTTTACAGTGAAATTAGTGGAGTAGAATTACTCTTAAAACGTTAAAAGAAAAATGCAAAATATTGTATAATGGACTCGCACAAATTACGCATTGTCGCCGCACAAGAATTTTCCTAAACCTTACCTTTTCTCTTTATATACCCTGTACCCAGAGGGTTAAAGGGTATATTAAAGTCGCCAGAATGTATGTAACAGGCAGAAGGAAGCGTTTCCGACACCATAAAGTATATATGTTCTTGATCAACAGCCGAGTCGATTGAGACATGTCCGTCCGTCTGTCCGACTGTCCGTTCGTCCGTCCATATGAACATCTAGATCTCAGAGACTACAAGAGCTAGAGCAACCAAAATATCTGTCGTGTGTCTACGCAGTTCAGGTTTATTTCAAATTTTAGCCACGCCCACTTCCGCCCTCGAAATTTGGAAAAAAAAACTAATCTAGAGCTGTTTGAAAAGATATCATAGTTTTTACTTAGCACACCTAATTATATAGCCCAACTGCTTCAGCTGACTAAATTTTATTCAAATCGGACAATAAATATCGAAGATATACGAATGTGCGTTTTGCATTGAAACGGCAAGGGAGAGTGAGCGAGATAGCATGCATGTCGCTAAATGTTAAAGAATATATTGCATGAAATTTATGTCTATTTCGAGGGTGTTTTATTCCATTTAATATTACCTAATGGTACAGGGTATACTCAATGTCGACAGGGACGACTCGCTTGCTTCATTTTTACCTGCTACCTGTTACACCTGCAACCGCCGGCGCGTGCACTGATGATGATGTTGATGATGCAGTGCAATATAATATACAGAAATGTTGGCTAGACCCACTCAAAAACAATGCCCGATATCTGATTCTATTCTATTGGCCTAATAGTGTAGCTCAGTGTCGTCTGTCTGTCGTTTAGCCGTTTAAAGTCAATTGGTTTCTAATGAGCTTAAGGGTGCGAAAATTGTTTTTAAAATTGGTAATAATCATATATATGTATATATAGATTATAGATTAACTTTGAAACTAAATCCTTAAAGTGAATGGCTTACATGATATGCTTCCTTTTAGATAGGGAATAACCATGAACTAATTAAGCAAAGAAAAAAAGAAAGAAATAAAAAACGGGGGCCCGACTTTTCTATGTTTCTTGTTGTTGTTGTTGTTGCTGTTGTTACTCCACTTGTTGAACGTCATTTTTGCTCGGCAATTGCTTACTTATTATTATTATTACTATTATTATTATTATTATTATAAGGCTGCTTTCGTGGGTATTTCACCAAAAAAAAAGCAAAAAACAATTCTTTATAACTCAATTAATTTAGCCAACTAATCGACCATAATTTTACCCCTTAAGTACAATTTCAATATGGCCAAGTTAAAAGCAAATGTCAAGTCATTTGTAATCGTAAAAATAAAAACTTATTTCATATGTAGCAATTGTTATGAAATATTCAATTTTAAACTTTCATTGACCATAGTCGAAGACGAATTTGTATATACCCTGAATATAGTTAACTATACTGAGTAATTGTAAACTGACTGACTCATACACAGACAAACATACACATATGTACATGCATACATGTAAACAAACCTACAACCGGCAAAAGGCATTTGTTTAGCCGCAAAGTTTATTATTATTAAACATGCCGTTTCAATGGGTAATATACAATATATATGTATGTACATACATACATATATGTATATATGTATGTATGCATGTGTATGTATAGTTAGTTAACTGTTGTTGTTGTTGTTTTTTGTGGCGTGTGGCCGGGAAGGGAGTGCAAAGTTTAAACAAAACAACAAATAATTCATATTTTTTATGATATATTATGTTATAATATAACTGTGCGTTTTTATTTAACAAGTTTAAATGTGGGCCAAAAGTTATTTATGTCCAAAAGGATTATCAGCCTAATCTTTAGTAGAATGAGATTATATACATATATAAGTTTTCTAAGTGAATTTTAAAGTAGAAAAGTTATATCTGGTCTCAAATTTAAGCAAAAAATATATTTTTTATAAGGTTTTAGTCCTAGAAATTGATATAGCTTAATTTATAACAATATATTATATATATATAGTAGAACTTTTTCAACTTGAAGTGCCATTATCGTGGTAAGAAGTTCGAGTTAGGAAGATTTCGATTTAGAGAAATGAAATTCTATGCATATTTCGCTCTAATTCCGTTAATTGTTGTCTGAAAAAGAGAGAATTCGAGTTAGGGAAATAAGACTATAGTTCTATTTAAAAATCAATAACAGATCTGGAAAATATTTTCAAAGATAACCAACAAAAACTTGCGGAACACAAGTTTCAGTTAACGGTAACTAAGGTATTATAAGCTCTGTCTATCGATCCTTTTGGCCCCCTTATTGGTCTATCGATAAATGTTAACTCTAATATAACTCATTCGTATAGGTTAAGCTCAAAGCTTGACTTGTCAAGCCAACAATTAAAAACCATTAAAAGCAACATTAACATTAAAATTTATAACAATATTTTTCAAACAAAAAACTAATAAGTTGAAACCAAATGAAAGTGAATTTTACACATTGTTAATAAATATTAAAAGGCAAACAAAAAGAAAGTTCAATTTCCCCATAACGAAACTAAAATACTCTATTTAGGGCCCAACATTGGCAACTCTGGCTGACTGCCTGTCAAAGTTGACACAACAGCAGTGGCAGCGGCAGCGGCAGCGGCAGCGGCAGGTGAGAGAGCAGCCACTGAGCGTGGGAGTTGAGTTATTGTTGTTGTTGCCATTTGTTTTATGCAAAGTTAAATGCTTACTAAATGCTTGCAATTAAATGTTAATGTCGCGCCTTCTTCTTCTTGTTGTTATGCTGCTGCTGCTGCTGCTGCTGGTGAGCTTCGTCTTTGGCTGCTTCCCTCATTATCACTGAAACACAGAAAAAAACAAAGCGCAAAGCGAAATTGAAACTGAAATTGAAATTGAAACTGAAATCGGTTTTCTCAGCTGTTTTGCTTTATAATATATATATTTTTTTTCTTGCGTTTTGCCTTCTGCCTTTCTATGGCAAAAATGCAATTGTTACCTGGAGCCATTTTTTTTGTTTAATGTTTATTTAACACGCATTTGGCTTTAATGTTATATGTTGTTTAGCGCCTCTGTCTCAGTCGCTGCAGCTGGCTCTGCTGACTGCCACCCACGCGCAAGCGCAACAACATACAGTGGAGCGAGGCTTAGAAAATAATTAAAAAATGATGCTTACATTGTTAAAAGAAAAGGTTGAAACTAATATATACATACATACATTACATATGTATGTATATACATAACTCCACGCAGTAAATTTTATTGTTATATTTACTCTAAGATCCCTTTCAAATAGTTTTCCTTTAAAATTAAGTTAAATTCGGTTTTTTCTTTGAAGCTATTTACATATTTTTGGGAGTTGCTTAATTTGTTGACCACTGTGCGAATATTTTTTCAAGTTCATTATAAATAAAACGTAAATATTATTAAATTTATACAAACAGCACCGTTGCACGTGTCTGTGAGTCAATGTGTCTGTGTGTGTGTGTGTGTGTGTGTGTAGATTTCTTGGGGTGTATGTGTGTGCGTAGGGGCGCGCGTGTCCATGCGTGAGTGGTAGGTGTATGCGAGTCTCTGTGCAATGTGGGGAGGTAAGTGTATTGAACTCTTGCTGCATTTTTGCACCGCTTTTGTTTTTTTTTTTTTTCTCTCTTTTTTTTTTTCTTTTTGTCTTTGTTTTCTTTCCCCCATTTTGTTTATATGCGACTACGCTTGCGTTTTAATTTTTTTGTTTCTTGTGTATTTTTTTGTTATTTACTCCCAATGCTTTTGTTATTACAATTGTTTAATTGGTCAATTGATTGCTGATGCTGTTTCTTATTTTAAAACTGAAGCAGAGACATACACACATACACATGTATGTACATCTACACATACATACACACATGCATGCATGCATGTGGTGTCGTCTTCAAAGGAGGGGGGAAGGTTTAAGGAAACTCAATCTAATTTGCATATTTAAGCAGCTGACGTGTATGTAGAATACATGTAGTATGCATGCATGTGTGTATGTATGTCTACTACTACTGCTACTACGGTGACCCGAAGCCAAAGCCGAAGGCGGTCGGTCAACTGTAACGGCATGACGCACCCAGGAAAAGGGACAATACGTGGATAGCTTCTTTTACTTCCGTTTTTCTTGTTTTTTTTTCCTGCTTTTCGTTTTTTATTTTTTTGATGAGTTTGAGTTTGTGTATGTAGCTTTAAGATCGATCTATCTCCCTCCATCTCTTTCTGTATCTCTTGTTTGCTTTTTCTTTCTCTCCCTCTATTACTATAAACAAAATGTTTTGGCATTAACCATGACAACGGGATTTATGTATAAAGATACACACACACACGCACGCACACACACACACACATCTAAAACCGAAATTGCATCTGGTTAATTTCAATTTAAATTTAAATTAAAAAAAAAAATTAAAGGAACTGAACAAGACAAGTGGACAGCTCCTGGACACAAACTGCAGGGATTTCTGTGTTAGAAAAGAAATGTAATAAAAAACATATACTAAGCGTATGGATATGTACCAACATGTGTACAATACATGTGTGCACGCATAAGTTTATATAATATGTACATACATACATACTAAACCAGCAGCAACTTCTGCTGCCATGTTGACGCCTCCTGAGAATGATGATTGTATATGGGGTTGGGGGGGTCATCTAAATGTTGCTCTCTTGCTCTAACATACGCACTTAAACACTTACGCAAAGCAACATGCGTGCACACACACACACACAAAATGTTAGATGTATGTACTACATACATATGTATATAGAGACAGTGTGAGAGCACTGGTTTTGTTCAGTAGGAGGAGGGGTCGAAATGGGGGCGGGGGAGACCGAGTAATCCTATTTGCGCCCAAAAATAAAACGAAAAGAAAAATCCAACAAAGAAGCAGCAGCTTGTTTTCTGCTGCTGCTGTTTTGCCTCCTTCGGGCTTGGAGATTTACGTGTCGTCGTGTCGTCCGTCGTCGTTGTCGTCTTGGTCTTCGTCACCAGCCCCCCCCCCCCCCCCTCGTTGCCATTGTTGTTGTTGTTGTTGTCGTTGTGGATGTGCATTTTATCTAACCAATACCAAGGTAAAACAGCGCAGCCACCACCACCAGGCAGCAGCAGCAGCAGCCGCAACACTCATACACACACACTCTCAAACTGGCAGCCATTTGCGCCACGCTCTTGCTCTTGCTCAGATACTGCTCGCTCTCTCGCTCCTCTATAAATACAACTTCGTAGATTGCGTCTCGACTCAGTCGAGCTTCATCCTCTGCCGTACGGTTGCGCTGCCGTTGCGCTCATAATTCGTGTGCGCGTCAACGCAAAAGCATCTGCAGCGGCGCTATTAAAAAAAAAAAAAAAAAAAAAATTTACAAGAGAAATACCAAAAAAACCAAACTTAACCATTTTTTTTGCAAACAAAATAAACACTTCAAGTGCATACACATATATATATATATAAATATATATCAAATATATCTGAATAAATTGGGAATATCTCTACAAGAAGTTTATATCTATTTTTTTTTTTATTGGGAAACAACCAAAGAAAAGTGCAAAAAAATTAAAAAAAAAAAAAGGAAGCAACAAATATATAAAACAACTAAAAATTGCAATTCCTTATTTGATTGCCAGTGGTGAGAACAGTGACACCAAAATGATAAAAAATTTATACATCATCGTCAACAACAACAACAACAACAGCAGCAGCAGCAACAAAATCGAAAATTAACAACGAAAATTGGAAAACCAAAAAAAAGAAAAAACTTAGAAACAAATTTTGGGAATGCCGTCGCAACTATTAGAAATTAAAAAAAGGTAAATTTTAGTTTTCTATTTTTGTGTTACTTTTTATTTTACCACCCCACCACCCGCCTCTGGAACGTCTCTTTTTTGTTTTTGTTAAGTGCCAAAAATTGAATTTAAAGTGAGTGAAACTGAAAGAAAAACATATGAATGGATTATCCGAGGATTATTGACTATAAGTCGAAATTCCCAAATTCGAACTTTTCCCACTCGAAATTGTCTAATTCTATCAAAAATACGAACGGCAGTTAATCGAATTCTGCATAGAATTTAATTTTTCCAACTCGAATTGAATCTTCGTAACTTGAACGGGATCAGAAAGTTCGACTGCATATTCAAATAGATTTGCATATAGGTCAAGATTTAAAAGACAAAAAAAAAAGAGGTTAAAAACTAATTAAATACCCTTAAAATCCGGCCAAAGAGTCAACAAGGTCAGGTCAAAGTTTTCATCATTTGTCAGCAAGGGGATGAAATTGTTTAGGGGGAAACTTCGAAACGGAACGAAATATCAAATTGACCCTTTTTATGCCCTAAATGGTTTATTTGGGTTTCTAACAGTAAATTTCATTCATGAGTTTTTTGCATTTATTCACACTTTAAAGGGGTAGGGGGCAAACGGTGAGGGTGGGGGGTTGCGCCAACGTTATGAATCATTAATATTAGCGAAATTGAAATCAGCCAACCAAAACACGAAATTTTGACTGGTTATCGAAGAATGCTTTAAAAGTTTACCAAAGTTCTTTTTTTTTTTTGTTGTTGTTGCTCTTTGGGGGATTTGCAAGAAGATAAGAACACTTTTTTTTTTTTTTACAACTCTTTTGCGCTCGTTCCTTTCTCTCTCTCTCTATCACTGATAACGGATTGATAAGAAATCGATACATATATACATAAGACATATGTACATACATATGTATTTATTTGTGTGTGTGTGTGTGAGTGTGTGTATGTAGGTTGACATTTTCAGTTGCAATTGCAAGAGCAAACAGAATATGAATTTTGGCAATGCCAAAGACGAGATGACAGAGGGGGAGGGAGGGAGTGAAAACAATATTGTGGAATTTGTCTTTGTTAAAGCTATAGAATTAGATCGTATTTTGATTTATTTCATTGTTGTTTACTTTGAAGCTTCGTGTCATTTAACATTCATTTGAAGATCAATTGTTTATTGAATTATTATTTATTTATATTTTCGATTGTTTAATAAGAAAAAAAAGCGAAGAAAAACAAACAAAAAAAGGAAAGAGAATGCATTTCAGAAGACGAAAATCTATTGGGATGTAGTATCTATATCTTTGTGTGGTTACACAACACTAAAAGTATTTTTTTAAACTCCTCAAGTTTTCCTTTCTTAATCAAATTTTTCGCTTCACTTGACAAATATGCAAAGAATCAGTGTGCCTATGCAAAATCTGTCAATTTCATTCTCTGTCTTTGTCATTGGTTTTTCTTAATTTGAGATTTCTGCATATTCTTCTTTATCCCATATATTCTATTTCTCTTTTCCGTTGTCTCTCTATCTCTTAGTCGATAAACTCGATCTCATTTGTAACAACAAGAACAAGAACAACGAAAAATGCTAGCAACAACAGCATCATCAGCAGTAGCAGCAGCCGCAGCAGCAGCAACATCAACAGAAATGGAACGTCAACGCAGAGATTCCACAACCTCAGAATCCTCATTGGAACATCTTGATCTTGGACGCACACCAAAGAAATTAAGCAGCGCCAGCGGAACGCTGCAGCCAACCTCAACGCCACATAATGCATCAACAACAACAACAACAGCAGCAGTAGGAACAACGACATCGCGTAAACGTAAATTGCGCCAACAACAGCATCATCATCATCATCATCATAATCAGCATGGTTTACTCTCACTGTCCGAAGATGATGAAGATGGAGAGGAGGAGTCATCATCTGCTGCAGCATCAACAACAGCCGTTATAGTGCAGCAGCGCACACGCCATAAACAGCGACGCAACGGTAATGTTGCCGCCGCTGCCAGCGCCAGCATTGTAATGGACAGCGCTGCCGATGCCAATTCACTGCGCAAGAAATTTCGTTTAAATCGCAGCAACAGCAGCAGCCTCCTTAACGGTGAACTATCCGAATCGGGATTTGTTGATGGGAGCACCCACAGTGGCTATCTTATGGGCAATGGCAGCAGCGTTGCTCATTCATCGAATTCTGCTGCTGGCGCTGCCGCTGCTGCCAGTACATCTGCCGTTAGTCATAGTCACAGCAGCAGCAGTAGCAGCAGCAACAACAGTCACAGCAGCTCGGGCTCCTCATCCCCACAAGGCATTTGCATGTCATCGTCCAGTGCTGGCGGCGATGAGCATATGAAATATTTATGCCCCATCTGTGAGGTTGTCTCGGCCACGCCCCACGAGTTTACCAATCACATCCGATGTCATAATTATGCCAATGGCGATACCGAAAATTTCACCTGTCGCATTTGCTCCAAGGTAAGCCAAAAAAAAAAAGAAAAAAAAAAAAATAGAAATCGATATCAAAAAATAAGACAGAAAATTAGGAATACTAAGTTTTTTAAAAAAAAAAGATATAGTAACTTGAACTGAACGCACAGATTGTTGATATTATCTTAAAACTTGAAAAAAAAAATTCATCTTAAATAATATATTTTTTATGTTCAGAAAATTTTGAAACCGAAAAAGCATTGGCATTTTATTTTTGAGTTCTTTAAAAAGTTGGAAAACTTCAATTTTTAAAATTCTAAAAGTTTTGAATTTTGAAGGTGTGTTTTAGTTTGAAATTGTTATATTGTGAAACAGTTATATTTTGAGATTCTCAATTTTCCAAACATTTTCAAATTAATAATCAATTTTTTAAATACTAAAATGATTTGTAAATATTAACTTAAAGTTTTACTTTTCCGATGGATTTGGTAATTATTTTTAAAGTGGCAGAGAAAATGGATTTGAAATTAAAAAAAGATAGTTATAGATAGCTAATAAAGATATATGATATATTACATATATGTGTGTATATAATATATATACATATTTACTTATAGTGGCATATTGGATAAATCGAAATAACTTTTCTTTTTTAACGAATTTCAAGATTGTATCATAAAGTGAGAGTTTATTTCTTTTTAAAGGTTTTTTTTAATGGAATTCTTCAATATTTTTTATAGATTTTCAAGGTCTTCTAACTATTAGGACACCACTTTATCTATATACCACTTTTATCTATATATATATATAGATATTTGATCTAGAAATTTTGTTTTTTTTTACTGATTAAATTTATGAGCTAAATTAAATTTTTTTATATATATATTGTGATCACTTTATTTCTTTTTTTTGTATTGCATTTTAGGTTTTATCCTCAGCTTCATCCTTGGATAGGCATGTCCTTGTCCATACGGGTGAACGTCCCTTCAATTGTCGCTACTGTCACCTGACTTTCACCACAAATGGCAATATGCATCGTCATATGCGTACGCATAAGCAACATCAGACGGCAGCAGCAGGTGGCGGGGGTGGCGGTTCATCATCCCTAACGGCGCAACAAAGACGTCAACAGCAGCAGCAGCAGCAGCAACAACAACAACAACAGCAGCAGCAGCAACAACAGCAGCAACATCAGCAACAACAACAACAACAGCAACAACAAAAGCAACAGCAGCAACATTCATTAGTTGCTGATGGAAATTCTGGGAGCTATGAAAGTGATGCCAGTTGCTCCACAGATATGTCAAGTAATCAAAGCCAAAGCAGTCATAGCCACAGCCAAAGTAGCAATAACAACAACAATAACAACATTAAAACCACTAACAATAATCAGCAAGAAAGGATTAAGGAAGAGCAAATTGACTTGGAGGATGAGGAGCAAGAAGTTGCTGCCGCATCCATGGACGAGTTGCCATTGTTAAAGCAAAAACGTCGACTAAAGACAACCATCAATAACAATATAATAGACGATGATGAAGCTAGACGGGAGAATGGAGATGATGCCGATGCTGATGAGGATGAGAATGAAAATGATGATAATAATAATGATGAGGAGGAGGAGGATGATCGCCGCACAGAAGTTGGAGTATCAATTACTAGTACACCAGATGTGGCCGCTTTGTTGGCAGGTGCCTCAAGACCAGGATCACCTTCACCCTCGCTAATCAGTTGTCCTGTCTGCAATTTGGCCGAATTTGAAACCCTGCCCAGTTTATGCCAACATTTGGATCAACATCATTCCGATATTTTGGCCAAATGTCGCGAATGTGAGGTGATCTTTTCCAGTCATAAGCAACTGCAAAAGCATTGCTGTCGGGGCTCATCGTCAACGGGATTGCCACCGCTGCTTAGAGCGAGTAGCTCACCATTGCATGCTGACCAACATGAGGATGATGAGGAGGAGGATGACGAGAATATCATTAGACATGAGAAGGTGCAGAAGAGAGTAGCTAATCATCATCACAATAATAATAATATTGACGACGATGATGATGATGTGGATGAAGTAGGGGAAGGTGAAAAAGAAGCCGAAGCAGAAGCCAAACAGCGTGACGACTTCTTCCATCATCTGTATTTGAAGAGCAAACCTGAAGCCATGTCCGAGGATAACAATGAGTTGGCCACATCACCACCATCACCGATTAAGCATGAGCCAAATGATAGCAAAGATTTGGCAGATATACAAAGTATCCTCAATATGACCAGTTCGAGTTGTACATCCAGTTTTTTGCGTAACTTTGAGCAATCTGTCAATACGCCCTGCTCATCGAGTCAATACAGCCTGGATGGACGGGATCAGGAGGAGGAGGCCCAAGATGTATTCACTTCGGAATTTCGTCGCATGAAATTGCGTGGAGAATTCCCATGTAAACTCTGCTCAGCGGTTTTCCCCAATTTGCGTGCCCTCAAGGGCCATAATCGTGTCCATTTGGGTGAGGTGGGACCAGCGGGACCCTTCCGCTGCAACATGTGTCCATATGCTGTGTGCGACAAGGCCGCCCTGGTGCGTCATATGCGCACTCATAATGGAGATCGTCCGTATGAATGTGCCGTATGCAATTATGCCTTCACCACAAAGGCCAATTGTGAGCGCCATTTGAGGAATCGTCACGGGAAGACCAGTCGGGATGATGTCAAACGGGCCATAGTCTATCATCCGGCCGAGGATGCCAGCTGTGGTGAGGGTGAGGGTAAAATCCGTTTGGGTGAGGCCGATGAAAGTTATCGTTCGGCATCGCCACCGCCATTAGAAACTGCAGCTCCCTCCCAATTGAAGCACATGCTGATGAGTGAACCAATGCAAACGCCACAGCAACAACAGCAACAGCAGCAGCCGCCACTTAAAATTCAAGTTAAAAGCTTGGATCAATTGGTGGAGAAGACAACACCATTGAAGGCTGCACCATCGCCATCGATAAGCGCTATGGATCTCTCCATGGATGTCCTAGATCTCAGCAAGAAGCCATCTGCTGCTGCTACATCTGTGGCATTGCCAGTGCCTTCGCCAGTTTCTGCTGATTTGGCTGAACAACAGCAACGCCAACAGCAGCAGCAACAACAACAGCAGCAACAACTACAACTATTGGCACAGCAACAACTGTTTGGCCAAAATGATGCTGCATCCCAATATATGCAACAACTTTTTCGCAATCTTATGTTCCAACAATCATCCGGATTTCCTTTCTTTGGCTTCATGACGCCACCACAGCCACCACCGCCACCTTCTAGCTCAGCAGCGGCAGCAGCAGCAGCAGCAGCGGCCGAGAAGTTGCCACCACCATCACCGCAACAGCAACAGATGAGCCCCTCCAGCAATCGTTTGTCCCTGCCACCATTATCCCTTACCGGTGGCCCAGTCAAAATGGTCATTAAGAATGGTGTCCTAATGCCCAAGCAAAAGCAACGCCGCTATCGCACTGAGCGTCCCTTTGCCTGTGAACATTGCTCGGCCAGATTCACATTGCGTTCGAATATGGAGCGACATGTCAAGCAGCAACATCCGCAATTCTATGCCCAGCGTCAGCGAAGTGGACATCATGTGATGCGTGGTCGGGGAGCAGCAGCGGCTGCCCAAGCTGCGGCAGCAGCAGCTGCTGCAGCACAGGCGGCGGCACTTACAGCCACACCGCATCATCATCATCAGCAGCAACAACAACAGCAGCAGCAGCAGCAACAACAGTCGCACCATCATCATCACCATCACCATCAGGGACATGGTCAAGGTTTGGTGGCACCCATTTCGGATCAAGTGAAATATGCCATATTGGCCCAGCAATTGAAGGCCCACAAGAATACTGATCTGCTGCAGCAGGCTCTTGCCCATGGATCGAGCAGTGTGGCAGCATCTTCCCATCTGATGAACCTCAATTATGCTTTGGCCAATGGAAATGGAAATGGGAATGCCAATGGCCATTGTTTGACCATCGATGATGATGAACCAAAGCTAATTATTGATGAGGATGAGGCTGAAAATGAACCCGAACCTGATGATGATTTCGAAGACGATGAGGATGAAGATGAAGTGGATGATGAAGAAGAGGCAGCAGCTCTCAATATGGATATGGAGAAAGTAGTTGAGGTTGAGCAACCATCACGAAAAGCTAGCAAAGATTTGCCCCAAACCATAGAGAACTTGGCCACCAATGAGGTAGCCAAAAAGGTAGCCGAAACCATTTTGGAGCAGGCCATTAAAGCAGGTAAACCCGTATCCATACCAGAAGTTGAGCCAGCTTCGGTTTCAGCTGCAGCTGCAGCTTCTCTGCCCCATCAGCCGCCATCTTCGATGAAATCGATGATTGCTCAAGTTGAATCCGTGGCCAAGTCCCTTAAAGATGTGGCCAGTTCACCATTTAACAAAGATGAATCTCCATTGTCCGATTTGGTGCCAGTGTCCAAGCTGGTGGATAATGCAACCAGTAATCAATCGATGCAAAGTTTCACCAGCTATTTTCGTCCCAGCGATGTGGCCAATCATATGGAACAGAGCGATGAGGAGGGACTCGTTGCCTCCGGCAGTGCCAGCGAGAGCAACAATTCCGGCACCGAGGATGTCACCAGCAGCAGTAGCAGTGGCCAGGAACCCAAAAAGAAGTCCGCCTACAGTCTGGCCCCCAATCGTGTCTCCTGTCCCTACTGTCAGCGCATGTTCCCCTGGAGCAGCTCCCTCAGACGGCACATTCTAACGCACACGGGGCAGAAGCCCTTTAAGTGCTCCCATTGCCCATTACTCTTTACCACCAAAAGCAATTGTGATCGTCATTTGTTGAGGAAACATGGTAATGTCGAGTCGGCCATGTCCGTGTATGTCCCCACCGAGGATGTTAATGAGCCGATACCAGTACCAAAATCAGTGGAAGAGATTGAATTGGAAGAGCAAAGGAAGCGGCAGGAGGCCGAAAAAGAAAAGGCCGAATTGGAACGAGAACGCGAAAGGGAATTGGAACGAGAGCTGGAACGAGAGAGGGAAAAGGAGCGCGAGCGTGAACGTGAACGAGAATTGGAACTGGAGCGAGAGCAACAACTTATGCAACAATTGGCTGCCGCTGCTCAGTTAACTCAGCAAATGGCTGTGGCAGCTTCATCATCGGCAGCAGCAGCAGCAGCAGTTGCTGCTTCAGCGAGTAGCGAGTTGGCCAATGGCGATTTGCCCTTCAAGTGCCATTTGTGTGAATGTTCCTTCAGTGAGCGTTTGCAATGCTTGGATCACATCAAGCAAATGCATGCCCATGAATTTGCCCTACTCCTGGCCAAGGGTGCCATTGAAACTGAGGAGCCCGCTCTAAATGCTAATCCAACAGCAGCAGCTCCTCAATCCGATGACGAATCATTGAGCGGCATTGGTAATGGCCGCGGTGCTGGTTCCGGTAAATATCCCGATTATAGCAATCGCAAAGTGATTTGTGCCTTTTGTGTTCGTCGTTTCTGGTCCACCGAGGATCTGCGTCGTCATATGCGCACCCATTCGGGTGAGCGGCCATTTCAGTGTGAGATTTGCCTTAGAAAATTCACCCTAAAGCACAGCATGTTGCGGCACATGAAGAAGCATAGTGGAAGATCCCATAATGCTGGTGAAATGCAAGGTGGATCCGATTGTTCCGATGATGAGCAAATTATGATGACTGCAACCTCAGCGACCACACCGCCACCCACTACCCTGCCCAATAATAACAACAATTGTCATACCAATAATAACAACAACAATAACAACAACAACAATAACAATAATAATAACAATAACAATAATAAATTGGGTCTACGTTTGCCAAAATTGCATGAACTACTGGACAAGGCCAACGAGTGGCGAGCCAGTCGCCTGGGCGAGCACAAAGAGAATCTGGGTGAAGCGGCGGCAACGACACCAACAAGTGCAACTGGAGCTGTTGTGGCTGGTTCAACGGATCTCATTGGCAATCTGTTGGGCATTAGCGATCAGGGTATATTGAACAAGTTGCTCTCGTCAGCGGATGAGGCAGCCAAATTGCTGGGAGTGGACAAGTAAATGGAAGATTGCTCTTCATACAAAATATGTATCTGGTATACCAAAGCATAGTTTTTCGTTTATATATACATACATATATATATTTTCTTTTTCTAAGAAATTTTGATTTAAATTTTTTTTTTTTTTTGGCGGTGTAACCGATTAGCAAGTAGTAGCGAGTAGCAAGTAGCGAGTAACGAGAGCAGAGCAAATTTAGTTAACATGCAAATAAAAACAAATAATGTCAACATATTAATCAAAATTAGCAAACAATTTGAATCTATAAATAAGACAATTTTTTTTTCTACTTTTTTTTACATAATATATATATATAAGCATTATATTTAAAAAAAAAAAAAAAAAACTATACATATACATACAACGAGAGCACATTTAGTTTTATCAAAAAAAAAAAAAAAAAAAAACACACGAAAAGACTTGAGTTAAAATTGAAATTGAAAGAAAACAAAAATTGAAACGAAAATTGAAGAATTGTACATTAAATGAGGCCTTGAAACCGCAGCGTGGCTTAAATTTTTAGATATAAAATAAACATACATACATATATATATATATAGCGATCTATATGTGTGTATGCCTGATAGTCGAAAAAACAAGTAGTTTTAGCCTATATATATACATATTTTTTTTTTTGTTTTTTTAATGAAAAATTTTTACAATTAAAAATAAACTTAGTCAATTTTTTACAGCAATAACCAAAGCATTTTTTCAAATATAATCAAATAAAATAGCGAAAAAAAAAAACACATATACCCGCCTCCTTCCCCTCATTCCCTCAAAACACTTACATATATTAAATATTATATATATTCCATTTACATATATAAATATATATTTACTCTCTATCAACTAATTTATAATGTGGAACAAAACAAAAATGACAAATTAAAAGAAAGAAAAAAAAAACATTAACAAATTATTGAACAAATTATATTATATTACTACTTAGAGTTTATTTTTAATGTACTTAATATATAAACATACATATATAAAAAACCAACAACAATTGTAAAACAAAAAGTAAAAACAAAAAAAAAAACGCAAAAAAAAGAAAAACTGAAAATAAAAACAAAAATACAACAAAACGGCCAAGACACACTCACTGTTGTCAAAAGCCAAATTGTACCGATGCCTAAAAAAAAAAAAAGAAGTTTATTGAGTTTTTATTGAAGAAATATTATTTATCACTTTTTTTAAATTTGCCAACGGAAATTCTTAAAGTTGCTGGAAAACGGTTTTTTTTACTTTGCTGGAATCACTTTAGACTCTGTCCAACACTGGCTTGTCAAGCAACTGTTAACCGCAAAATGTTAACTGGAAAATTATATCTGGCAACTCTAGTGTTTTGTGTTCGCGTGGCTGTGTTGTTTGTTTGCCGAATTTATTTTATTGTTTTGATTTCATTGGAATACTTTTACTTTAATGTCAAACTAAATCAAATTGAAAATTAAATTTAAAGTGTACAACGACTTGGGGGCTAAGGAGAGAGAGAGAGAGAAAGTGAGTGAGAGGCAAAGGACAGTATCAGAATATTTGATGAAATTGATGAGAACGTGACACCTGGAATAGATAGAGTTGTCATCCCTCTTTGGCAAAAACAGCTGATACAACTTTAAAACATTTCAGTTGAAATAGAGGCACCCAGCGGCAACAGCAGCAGCAGTAGCATTCCATCCGGCAGGCACCCCACCTCCCTCTTACTATCTTAAGCAAAAACAAAATTGTGAATCATGTCCATCGAAGCCTCAACTCCGGTTTTAAAAGGCTGCATCAAGTTGCCACTAGCCGAGGATGAACTACTTGAAGTGACAGCCAAGGCCAAAGACTATGCGATAATGCATGGAGCAGCCATGAGATCAAAAACCCAATTCAGTCCAGATGCCTTGAACGTAAGTGCACATTTTAGATACTTGAAAATTTGTTCTAGAATATTTAATAATATTTTTCATGTTCTTGGTGTTGCAGTTTGCACCATTTCTTTTGGTTCCCTCATCGTTTCCACGCAAGGAATTCGAAAAGGCAGTGGCCCTACAACCGATTATCAATCGTTTGATGCATAATGTGGCCCATGATGAGGAATTCATAACCACCACATTGGCGGAAACTATAAAAGTGGATGAATTTACAGCAAATCTTTTTAATATCTATCGCAAAGTTTTGGCCCACGGCTTTACCCAGGTGAGAGAGAGAGAACGAATATTTATGATTTATTATCAAAAAAAAAAAAGAAAAAGAATATAAAAGGCGAAAAGTAGAAGGCGAAAGAGAAGGAGATAATGATGCTTTAATGATGAACACCATTTTGCCTTCACTTTAACCCACACACAAACACAATGTCATGTCCATCCAAACATCCATCCATACATCCGTTCATCCATTCATCCATTCATCCACTTCATCCACTTCATTTACCCTTCAGCGGCTCATTCTGATATCTTATCTATCAGCTAGCATCGGTCGCGCATTTAGGTACAGGAATCTAACGCAATTTAATTTATAATCTAGCATTTTACATAGGTATTTAGTTTAATATAATTAAATATTTTCATCATATTTTTTTTTTCTTTCTTGTTTTAAATTGCTAAATATATTTTGTTAATCTTATCGTGGCCAAATAACTCTCTTCATAAATCGTAATCATTGTGTGTGATTTATGTTTAAAGGATGCTAAAAGCTTATCTTTCGGCTGCCAAATATATATATATTTCGATTCAGGGTTACAAGTGGTCTAATAATACTTCAAAATAGTTAACCAAATGAATGTTGTTGTTGTTGTTGTCGCCGCTTTCTCAATCTCTTTGTCTCTTCTATCTCTTATGGGTTACAAATTTTTCTTTGCCACATTTCTGTTTTTTTTTTTTTTTTTTTTTTTTTTTTTTTTTTAAGAAAAAAACTTTTCAAACTTTGAAACATTTAAATTCATATAAATCTTTGCATTAAAATTTTACAAAAACCGATACAACAACAACAAATTATGAAAACAAAAAAGCGCGTTTCATTGGGCATGCTGCGTAGTGATCTTATGTTGGAATCCGACTGTCCAGAGCTATCAATCAAGGTTTTGCAACGGCAGCAGCAGCAGCAGCAACAACATCATGGTAATAAGGATGCATTGGAGGAGGAAAAGGAGGAGAAGGAGGCAGCGGCGGCGGATGTACAGGCGGAAATATGTTTAAATCAAGCAACCAAAACGAAACCGAAAACAAAAAAATGCGAAGAACGTCAAGCAAATGGCACACAATCGGCATATTGCTGCTGGAAACAAGTCGAGATCAATACAATAGCTTCAGGTTTTGGCCATTTGGGACCAGCAAGTAAAACCATACAAAGGTGCTGTCTCCCCTCTCTCTCTCTCTCTCTGTCTCTGTCACACTCCGCCCCACACACATACACAAACACTTTCTATTCAATCTTTCTCTTTTTTTTTCCCCCGCCTCCTCGATCATATCCTTCGCCCTTAAACTTACATGAACACAAAACCATATTTTTTGCCTTTAACAAGCCTAACACACACACACACACATACATATACTTATATAGAGATGTATAATTATATAGAAAGATTCATAGATATTTCAATGGTGACTGCTAAATACAAGTTATATATACACCCACATAACATAACAACTAATTAATCATATATACTAAATATTGCAAAACATATTCTTTACTTCTACAATTAAATAATATTAAGTAGAAAATCAATTATTCATGCCAAATTTCCTTAAATGGATAATCGCACATCTGGATAATTGGAATGCGGATAACTGGAATTTGGATAATTGAAATTCTACTAAACGAATAGTATACACAGAAACCCTAAACTCGATTAGAAAATGTTTTTAATTTGAAAAGTAATGAAACAGTTAACAAATTGAAAGATTTCAAAAGTACTGAAACAGTCATTCCTCTAGCTTGATGTGCGTACGTGCGTGTGTGTGTGTGTGTAGGGGCCAGTCTGTTTAATTTGTATAGTTATGTACCTATGTATATATATAAATTAATAGTAGTAATATTTTATGTTTTAGCCTTGCTCTGTAATATGTTTTGTTAATTATATATCTACTTATGTATACATATGTGTAGGTATATAGACTTATAAATTTTATATGTTTTGTTATGTAGATTTTGATTTTTTGCTCCGCCGCTCCGTCGGATTGCTGCCTTGTACTTTCTTTCTCTCTCTCTCTCTCTGCCTGAACGCCAGCTCGTCTGCCCGTGCCCGCCTGCCTGCCTACCTGCCTGCCTGCCTGTCATCCCGCTATAACCATCAACAAAACTATTTTAATTACAAAACATATTTTTATCATTTTACTTTCTACTTAAAGACAATATGCCCACATTTTGTACCCACTCCTCTCCTCCCCGCAACCTCTGTTAACTGTTGTATGCCTATCTATCATATTTCTACTTATCCCAAAACACATGTTTCTATGCCAGATAAGAAACTCTTTTTTTTTTTTTTTTGAAAAAAGGGAACAGATAGAGATTATTATTACAAGTTGTGAAATGTTTGCTTATCAGCTCTGACAACATCAGATACATTTTGAATGGCTTTTACTATACGATTCATGTTCATTTAAAAACAGATAGTAATTAATATTGTTACTCCTTAACTAATAGAATATTATTGAAAATAAAGGGAACGGGAACAAAAGTGCAATAGTGCAGCGCCGATGCTAAGAAACATTTACTTTGTTTCATTCCATCAATTCATTGCCAAATTCTCAAACAGTTCGCGCTCGCTCATTGCTTTCTCAATTTCACCATCAAATTTGCTGTCTATCTCTTTCTCTCTCTCTCACTCTCTGTCTCCCTATTGAAGTCCTGTGGATGGGTGTAAGAGAAGAAAAATTTGAACTTTTAGTATGTTTTTTTTTTTTTTAGTTTTTTAAAAATTTTATTTTCATATTTTTCGTTTGTTGTTTTATTAGTTTTATTTTATATTAAATTTAATGTTTAAGGGTGCTTAAAACTGGTAAACAAAAAAGCGCAGTTCATGTTGTGTATTTGGAGATATATATATAAATATATATAATGTATATAATTAGATATAATGTATAATGATCAAAATAATTATTGCAGGCTTATAGCATCGGTCTGTTACGTTCTGACTATTTGGCTCACATATACGAGGGCTGTGCAATAAAGCAGGTTGAAATCAACACGATTGCCTCCAGTTTCGGTGGCATTGCTACACACTTGGTGCCTCTGCAAAAGTATTAAGACCTCTCTTCTTTCACACTCTCTCTCTCTCTTTCTCTCTCTCTCTCTCATTCTCTTTTTATCTACCACACACAAAAACACACATCAATGCACAATCCCGTTAATTGCTCTCTCTCTCTCATATGACCATGCACTGCACTTTTGCACTCTTCTCATTAGTTAATTAGATAAAAAGAAAACCTCTCATTGAGTAAAGGGTTCCAACATCCATGCATGATTATTTCTTACTCACTCTCTCCCACTCTTTCTCTTTCTATCTTGGTTATGGACTTATGCCTCTCCCACGCACACGCACACATACAGTCTTAAAAACACACACACAAACACCTAATATTCCTTTAACTCCTTTTCTCCCCCCGAATTTGTATCACCTTCCTAAAACGTAACCCCCTTCTTGTTGTTTTTTTTTTTTTTTTGTATAACTAATTCCCTCCTCCCACACCACCAGCCCCCCTTTTAACAAAACTATGTTGTTGTATGTTTGCTGTTTTTTACTTGTTTACCGTATTATATTTTAATGAATATTACTAATTTAAAATTTCTTTGTCTTCCCCGTCTGCGCGCCTACCTTTATAATCCTTTAGCTTTGTGCTCAGAGAACTCGGACATGCGGAGAAATTGAAACACGTAAGTGTAAAAATGTTTCACATACCAAATTCTGTTTGCTCTAATTCGTAATCCTTTATTCCAGATGCCCAAAAATAATGCCCTAGCTGGTCTTTGTGATGGCATGGTCAAGGCATGGGATATATATGCAAAGCCACAGGCTGTTATCCTATTCATTATTGAGGATGTATCCTATAATATTTGTGATCAGCGCTTCCACGAGTTCTATATAAGAGAGACATATCCCCATATAAAGGTCTTGCGTCGTACTCTAACCGAAGTCCATCGTGAGGGTAAACTGGGACAACGCAAAGAGTTGCTACTGTAAGTAGTTTAGATTATATACCCAAAGGTATGCAATGGAATACTATAATGTTTCTTTTCATT
Organism: Drosophila austrosaltans; assembly: GCA_035045865.1. Classification (NCBI taxonomy): domain Eukaryota; kingdom Metazoa; phylum Arthropoda; class Insecta; order Diptera; family Drosophilidae; genus Drosophila; species Drosophila austrosaltans. The sequence continues at coordinate 21,533,637 of JAWNOQ010000007.1, read as the reverse complement.
TCATATTTTTGGTGACCCCGACGTATGATTTCACATTGTATGAATATTTCTCTCTCACTGTCATTTATTCGCGCTTATTTAGAGGCACTCAGGAGGTAGCTGTCATATATTTTCGTGCTGGCTATGAGCCTGGCCATTACCATTCACAAGGAGAATGGGATGCTCGGTATTTGATGGAGACCTCTTTGGCAATTAAGTGTCCATCAATTCATTATCATTTGGCTGGCACCAAGAAAGTGCAACAAGCTTTGGCTCAACCAGCAGTCTTGGAGCGTTTCATTAACGATCCCGAAGAGATTAAGGCTGTAGGCAAAATTTTCACAGGTCTGTATTCGCTAGATGATAACGATGCCGGCAATGCCAACTATGAGATGGCCCTGCGAACACCAGAGAAATTTGTATTGAAACCACAGCGTGAGGGTGGCGGCAATAATGTATATGGTGTGGATATACCCGATGCTCTGAAGGTAACTGAGATACAAACGAGTCAAGTAAATAAAGTGTAATAATATTTCTTTCAACTTTAGCGCATGACACGCGTAGAACGTTCAGCCTGGATCTTGATGGATTTAATCCATCCTCCCTTGACCAGGGGTTATATGGTGCGTCCGGGTGGTGAGATGCCACCACCAATAGTGGAAATGGTATCAGAATTGGGTATATTTGGTGTAGTAATTGGTGATGCCGACAATATTGTGCACAATTATCAGGCGGGTCACATGCTGCGGACCAAACTATCGACAGCCAACGAAGGTGGCGTAGCCGCTGGCCTGGGCGCCCTAGATAGTCCCTATCTGATTGATAGCGACAATGAAGATTGATTTGAGCCAGAAAATCAATCTAAATGGCATTCCAGTGTTGCCTAAATTGTAAAATACAAAAAAAAAAAAAAAAAAACAAACAAAACATAACAATAACCGAAAGAAATCAATTGTATCTAAAAATCGCTTTATATATTTTTCTAAACCCAACTAACGAGTTTGTACACATATTTTTTCTATTGCAATAAATGTAAATACCCAAAGTATTAAAGACGAAATGTTCTCCGATTAAACAAGCATTAAAATTTATAATAGCCTTAAGTATATATCTAACTAGCACCAATCTATATAATTATGTACAGTGGAGAAACGAATTTGTTGAAACATCTGAAGCTATTGAACAACTTTGCGGAATGTGGCATCCATAACACGATCCACCAGATTATCAATAGGATGTACAATCAGTGGTATACTGGCCAAACCGATTATAGTGGGCAATGTTTTGAGCAAACCCACCGGGGCTTTACTTAACAACATTTTAGTGCCCCATGTGATTCTGTATAATGGATAAATTCAAATGAGAATTATATAATCACTCTGTATGCTTTACTCTACCTATTAATAACGAGTCCAGGTAAAATCACAGATGCCATCATTTGCCATGTAAAAACATCGGCTGCCACCAAAGCCACCTCTCGATGACTGGAACCGGACATCTGTTGGCGCAACGATTTGTCGAATGTATCTGTACACACATAGCCAATGGCCATGCCATAGGAAGCAGCAACCAGGGATTTGGGCACTAATGGTCGAAAGGCCTCGCCTATCTCGTTACTATAGCCTGAGCAAAAAAAAAGAAGATGTGGATTAGATCATCACCATAACATTTTAGATATTTACCCATATAACGTAAGAATGTATCGCGATATATATCCAGTTCTTTGACTGGTAATTGCTGAATAGCTGCCAACTCCTCTATGGGTGGTTTTGTCTCTTCTTGTCCTTCACCCATGGTCAAAATTTAAACATAAATCACAATTGGGGGGTAATTGAATATAATTTGTCAAGTGTCAGCTGTTAACACACAACATGTGTTGCCAGAGTACAGCAGTTAAATATTCAAAGTTGACAAAAACCCGTTGGGCGTCATTGATGAAAAGCATTAACCAAAAATACTTAACTTTGCGCAAGTTTTTAACATTCGTTTAAAGTATAAAAGTTAAAAAATTTGATAAACAAAGAGATACAAACAAAGAATTGTATAAATTTTTAAATTGCAGCGCAATCGAGATCTAGCAGAATTTTATTTTTGTTAAATATCTGGCAATATTGAAAATAGCTAAGGACCAGAGTTGCCAACGACTTTATTTGTATCAGCACTGCAAACCGATTTTAACTGGGTGTGGGTGTAAGGAGTAAGTTGTGGGTGTTTAATACACTTGCGCCCAACGCCAGGAGGCCAGAGGGGTCCAACAACAAAACAACAAGTCACACACAGGCCGGCAACAAAATGAAGCCGAAACCAAATAATTCTCTTTGTAAGTACGACTATAAAAATACGTTTTTTCCTAGCGAATGCAATTCAAAAGTTCTCCCATTTCCCTTAGCTATGTTTGCCGAGGATATCCTCAAGGATTACGCTGCATTCATAGAAGAGCACGATGAACAAATGGATTTACTTAAGAATGGTATCATCAAAAGCGATGAATCCCTGACGGCAGCAACTGTGGCACTGACATTGGTGGCTCCGCCAGTCGAAATGAACTATGGCAATGCCAATTTTATGATCTCTGAAAATAATGCCGAAGCAACCGAGATGTTGACCAATAAACCACTGACAACACTTGCCAACCTATGTAATCAGTGTCATGACTTGACCATGACCCTAAAACAATATCAGTTGGCATTCTCTTTTGGCGATTTTCAAATTGAGGATGGTGGAAGAGCGTTTACATCGGGTACAGGCACGGGAATAGGCATGGAGCGAACTTTGCACCGAATGAGCTCAGCCATTGACTTTTACTGTCAGGTTTTCTTTGTGCTTAAACGTTCGATTGTAATACTGCAGAATCTGTGGAGCCAGATAAGTGCATCTGCTTCCCTGCCTGCGGATATAGCCGAAGTTCATATATTTGTAAGTATTTTTGGTATAAAGGGTATATTATATATATATAATCTCTTATGTTCATTTAGACTGTGTTCGATTCGATCTGTGAGCTGCTGGAACAAATTGTCATCTTTAATGAGATTACCGTACAATCGAACATGTCCGAAAAGTGGACATTCTATAAGAAATGGCTGAGAACCTTATGCAAAACTAAGAACAACCAATCCTCCGGATTATATACAACCTTAGAAATTAATGGCCTTTATGCCTCGCTTGATGAATTGGAGACTGTGATTTCAGGCAATATATTTCAGGTTCGTAATTGCCCATAGGCAATTAGTATTCTTTAAACTTTTGATCCCAATATCTTTTTCTTATAGATCCTGTTGGATAGTCTGCTGGAACTGAAGAAACAATTCAATCTAAAAGATGTTAATCATCTGACACAACATTCCAATGCCTATACACGCAAATTGCAACTTGAAATCGAGTCGCATCAGTCATCCAATGAATATAGAAATTATGAGGATCCCAAGCAGATGATTCGATTGACAGCCTTTGTGGCTGTTCTCTATCAGTTAGGCATACAAATGGATGGTAAACTGATCAAGCATGTTCTGGAGATGCTTTCCAAATACCATCGTTTGCCTATAAATCAAAATGTTCACTGGTCACCAAATGTATTCCTTATGCAGCATGCCAGGTCACTGGTACGGACACCTGCCAAAGCACCAACCACATTGTCAACCTCCAGCGTGTCCATTGAAAAGATAAACCTAAACGATCAGCGAATCTGCCGACAATTGAGCACGCAGATTGCATTATGGTCAATAAATATGCAACGTGTTTTTGCTGCCGGCATCTTTGGACATCTAAAGAGTTTCTCGCATTTAATCCTAAGCGGACAGAGCTATGCCGATCAAGTGGCAGGACAAATTGAGGGACTAATTAATCGTCATGTGGCCCTAATGGTGCCATTGACAAAACCGGATTTCAATACCATATTCAAGCTAATGCAATATTTGAAATGTATTCAGCATACATTTGCCTCAAATCAAATCAATTTCATACGATTCCTTAGTACCCTTGCCCAATGGCAAAAGCAAAAGGTTCTCCATCTACTATTGACCACAAAGAAGAAGATTGTCGACTTGAAGTTATTGCAACGAAAGATGAATATTCTGTCGTCAATGAGGCTAACTGAAAAATCCATACGTTCCCATCCCATAAGAAGGCGTTTAACAGCTGTGAATCTAGCATTAAGTGAATTCCTAGAAAAGGATCGTAGTCTACCGGCTGATAAGCAAAAGCTCTTTAAATCCATATCCCATCGGGTTAACAATCTGGGTGATATACATCGCAACATTTTGGGACAATTCGATTCAATTAGTTTGTTATACAATTATTGGCTAATTAGCCATTCGATACTCAAGGAGTATGCCCAACAGCAACGCAATCCATATGCCTTACAGGTAAATGATTATCTATGTATATCCACGATTTCTGTATACGAATGAAACTAATTTTGTGCAATTGTAGAACATTATGGCAGCTAGCAATCAATTGGATAAATCTCTTACAGTATTCACATGTGGCGGTGATAGCTCCAAGCAGAACGCCAACGATTTGGTCATCGAGTTCCTTAACACACATTTTGAATGCTTTTTACGTGTCGAAGCCTTGTCGCATCTCTTTCTGGATCAGGATCAGCCATTTCGACAAAACAATGTGGACTATCGAAGCTGTACGAATGCATCGGCCATTGAAATTGATGGCAAATATAATATACTTCGAGGTACGATAAGGTTTTAAGATGACAAATTTCAAAGTTATTTATTCCATTGCATATGTATAAGAACTTCTAGTCCACCCGCTTTGTGTGGGGGGGGTGGATCTCTCTTTCCAAAGTCCATGCCACTTGAATCGATTTTGGGTGTTTGGATTACTTTCAATCAATTTTTAATGATTTGACACCATTGTTTGCTAATATTCATGGTTAACTTTGGTGCAAAGGTACTTAATGCCTTAAAAAAAGGAAGCTCTATTATATGTTTGGGTCGCGTGTGCAATGGAAATTAATCGATTTTATACCCTCAAATTAAGGTTGACAGTTTTGTGGGGCCCATTAGGCCGCCCTACCCCACCCACATTGTCCGGCCCTGCACACATGAAACAAACAAATGTACATACATACATACATACATATATACTTTAGAATACATGCACAATCAAATTAACAACCAAACAACAACCAACAACAACAAATTTCTATTGTCTTTTAGATAACCTTGAGAACTATTTTACTGCAACGTTCTACAATTTGACAACTATTGCACCTCATGATTGGAAATCATATGAAAAGATGCGTCATTTTGCCTTTAATCTTCTACAGTTGCGACCTGTCGATGATTATCTACCCAATCAGACAATTGATCAAGTAAAAAAACACTTTCTCCCCCCCTCCCAACATCCACTCTGCTGAATTCCTCTAACGAATCGTGTCTCTCATTTTATAGGGTATTGATGTACTCCAAATAATGCGAAATATTCATACATTTGCCTCATCGTATGCATACAATATGAATTTACAACTATTTGTTGAAACTGATAGTAAGGGCAAACATTTGGATATTGTTGGTACGCGACATGTGGCAAATTCTGTACAAACCCATGGCACTGGCATTATAAACACAACTGTCAATTTTATTTATCAATTTTTGCGTCAAAAGTTCTATACGTTTTCAACGTTCCTCCATGATGAGCAAATAAAGTCACGTCTACTAAAGGAATATCGTCATCATGCCGAACAGAAGCACAATAATCAGCCATATCAATCATATCCATATGAGAGAGCCGAAAGTTTTATTAAGAAAATCAAAAGGCTCGGTTATTCCAGCAATGGTGAAACGTATATGGATCAATTCCGTAAAGTCATTACCCAAGTGGGTGAGTTGTTATAATAATTATCTATAGCATATATGTATATACATATATATATTCATATTCTCATTTATATGTAGGTAATGCAGTGGGCTATGTACGCCTCTTGCAGGCTGGCAGTAAAAATGCCAATTATCGTAGTCGTTCGTACATGTCAAGGACCTATAATAATTTGATATCCAGTGAGAATGTGAAAAGTCTACAATTACCGGAAGCAACGGAAAACTCAATAAGAGAGTATGAGAAAAGTGTTGGTCACATGATGGAATGCTATTCCGATTGTACAAATTACTTTAAGGTAAATAAAAAAAAAAACTAAAACCTTAGGGAAACTTTGAAAACCAATCACACTATATACTATATATTATTGTTATTTATTTTATACAGTTATTAATGCAAGGATTTCAACCATTTTTCTGCAATCCTCATAATCATCATTTGAAAATTTTCTTTCTAATAACACCGGCTCTGATAATGAACTATATTGATAATCGGGTAAAGGAGAAAATGAAAATCTATAAAAAGGATCAACCGAAATGTTCACTATTCGAAGATGGTTTTGCCATTGGTTTAGTTTACATATTAAATATGTTGAATCAATTGAGCGATTTCCATGAACTTGGCTGGAATCAGACAACGACCAGACAATTGAATGCCGAACGTCAGAAATTGCGTCGAATGTTAGAGACCCAAAAGACAACGGAAGCCACATCGTCATCCAATAGTAACAGTCAAGATGAGAAGTTATTGCAAACGGTGGCCATAACTGAAAGACACGTTAATGCCTATGAACAGGAATATAATCTATTATATGCTACTTTAAGTAGCGCTGAAATATTCTTTCAATAAAAACAAAAAACAAGAAACTATTATTAATAATTGTTGCTATTTTCTGAAATACAACTTCAACTGTAAAAGACAAAAGAAAAAACCATTTCTATATTATGTATTGTATGTAATTTTATTTTGAACTCTTTTTTTTTTTTTTTGTTTTTTATTAAGACGAAAATATAAGTCTGATCGATCTTGATGTACAATATAATATTTTGTAAACGTAGAGGTTAAGCGGGAGGTAGGGGGTAATGAGGGTTAACTAACGTTAGAAAGCGTTTCATACTTGGGTCAGAACACATAAATTCTTTTGTTTAACCATAGATAAATTTGTTATAATATAAGCCGGCAAAAAAAATGGGCGTCGACGGTCCGACCGACCGCGAGCGGGAGCACAAATTTCATAAATAATATATATTGTGTGTTTGTTTTTTGTTTACTTATTAGTTTCCTTCCTCACATATTACTATATAGCCGTCCGTATCATTATTATATATTGTTGGCAAAAATGCGCGCGCGCATCCTCTCGCCGTTTTTTCTTTATTTCTCCCTCTCAATTTCTCAATCTTGGAATCTGTGAGATAGTTACTTGTTTTTACTAAGATAGGTAAGATACCTTTTTCTTTAAAACCCCCCTCCTCTCCTGCCAACCCCATTATTTGGTTGTCAAAAATTTCTTAAGACAAGAAGTAGTTGAAGAAGAAGACACCCCTTGTGAATATGGAAACATGGTGTCTATTGAAAATATTGTATGTATTGTATTTCATAATATTACAGTTATTGGTAAAAAAAAATCTTGGAGAAAATGCGAACGGTTTTCGTCTCTCAACAGCTGATTGATTATATTCCCTTCAATTCTCTCTCACACTCTCACTTCCCTCCTTCTGTCAAATAAACATCATCATCATCATCATTAATAATAATAATAATAATTGTCCGAAATTTAAAGGGAACCACTGTTGGATACAGCAATCTTCTTTGAGGTCTTGCCGGACTGAGAGCCATAGGATTCAATCTTCTTGACCACATCGAGACCCTCAACAACTTCACCAAAGACAACATGCTTGTTATCCAACCAGGCAGTCTTTACGGTGCAAATAAAGAACTGGGATCCATTGGTATTGGGGCCAGCATTGGCCATGGAGAGAATACCGGGTCCGGTATGCTTCAGTTGGAAATTCTCATCTTGGAACTTGTTGCCGTAGATGGACTTGCCGCCAGTGCCATTGTGATTGGTGAAGTCACCGCCTTGGCACATGAAATTCGGGATGACGCGATGGAAAATGGAGCCCTTGTAGCCAAAGCCCTTCTCGCCGGTGCACAGGGCGCGGAAATTTTCGGCAGTTTTGGGTACAACATCGGAGCGCAGCTGGAAAATTTGAAAATTGGATTTGAAACGTGACATTTATTGATTAGTTGTATATCTCATCCTCTCTCTCTCTCTCTTTCTATATATGTATATATACACATTAAAATACATATGTATGTATGTAAGTATGTACAATGCAAAATCAATGATGTATATGCATATTTTAAAAATATTTTAGAACTATACTTATGTACAACAGAGTGTGTAAATTCATACATCATGCTCTCACATGTGGCATGCATACATACATACATACATATGTATGTTTATGCCTATATACTTATGTATGTATATACATACATACATACATATGCCGGGCAATGACTGCGCAAAGCGGCTAAAAATAAGCTAATGCAAAATGTATAAAATTCAACAAATTTTTAAATAGAAAATGCACGTATGCGCCATCAAATTACATCATCAGCAGAATTAATCTTGAGTTCATTCGTCAAACTGGTTTAACTAAATTCTTCTACTCGCTCACACACAAACACACGCATACAGTCATCCATGTATACATACATGCAAATAGAGGTTATGTGCGCCTCTCTGTATTGATTGAAATTCATGTGTATGTGTTCAGAAATGCCGGCAAACTTTCCATTCACTACGTACATGTATGTATGTATGCATATACTGATGTACGTATACACACACACGCATTCCCATTTTAGGAACCGTAATTAATTTACAGTTGCATATACATACATATGTACAGTCCATGACCTTAACACTATACAAAAAATATATTAAAAAAAAAAAAATGCTTGTCACAATGCCCACCCAAGAGTAAAACATTTGATATATTATTCAAGACGTTATTAAAATAAATTGCACATTAAATTATAAATTGCTACTAAGAATACATAGATACATACATACGCGAAGTGGAAGAATGAAAGAAATTTGCTTACACATTCACACTCACACAAACACATGGGCACCTTTTAAAGGAACGTGCATATGTATGTATTGTGTGAGCATATATTACTTTTGATAATCGTGATGAAAATTTGGAAAATTGTAGGTAAATGCACAATCACGTGTTTTGTAAATTTTCTCCCATTTCTGTTATCTCACACGTATTCACACATGTGTATTAATGTATATGTAGTGTATGTATGTATCTATATGCACTCACACACACACATACACACCCCAGCGCATAAATGTGAAAAAATTAGATTTTTTTCGTTTTCAGTTTGCACAAATGTTTTTAAATGTATAAATCATAAAACAAATTGAAAACACTTACCTCCATGGTGATCCTACCGAGGGGCTCGCCATCGGCGGTCATATCGAAGAAAACTCTTGGTAAATTACTCATTTTCGACGCTCTCGAATATTCGCGAACAAACTGAATTCCAAATTGCAACTGACCTCTGTTTCTACTTTTAGCTGACGAAGCTAGGTTTCTCAGAATCAGGGTTGCACCGATAAAAACCATCGTGTACGACAGCGATAATGCTACTACACGAGGTTTTACCAAATCGTTTCATATTCCGCTACATCTTCCTTCAATGGTGTTATGTCACATTTTAGGGCAGCTAGAAACATAAAATCGTTATCATGTGTAAAATTATGATTTTTTATTTTCAAATATTATTATTATTATAATTTAAGTTTCATTTTAAAATGAATTAAAATTTACTTTTAAATTGAATAGCAATTTTCAAGTTTTTACATTGTTTATATTTTCTTAACTTTTGTAATTTCGTTTTAAATTTATAAATATTTGTTGATGTTATCGCTATTTATTTTTATTTTTAATTTCTTTCATAATTTATTTATTGCTTTTTAACGGGGTCCGTAACAGTTATAAGTGAAATTCAAAAAAATTAATTTAAAAAATAACAATTATTTTTGTTCCCTGCTTTTAAATAATATAATCTTGGAGCTCAATACCAAATATCATTTACTATCCTATAGTTATTTATTTCTACGAAAACTTTTTTGGGAATTTAAATGATCATTTAAAAAGGAATTTAAATAAGACGAATAATTGGAATTTCTTTATATTTTACTAAAATATATATTTACAATATAGTAATTTCTTATGATTATTTGCAAAAAAAAAAGAATTTGAAAAACTGGCAATAAAATCTTCTTTGAATTTGAAGGCCAATCAATTTAATTAGGTTTTTTTTTGCGGTTCTTTTTTAAAATTAAATTTTTGTTGGCATATATCACTGACCCTGTTATATTTAAGTAGTACTATGAAAAACATCGATCTGTCGACGATACATCGATGTTGCTAACTTCGATACTCGATATATCGCCATCACTAGACCATTATTTTCCCATCACTTGAAATAAAAACGCGGGAAAAGCTGTAACGTAGTTGCAAATTCATTTTATCAATATAATTAAAATGCTAACGTAATTCACTTTTTCATTTAGGATTTTGGTGTTGGCAGTGCATGGAGAAGTTTTTAAAGGGCAAGGTCAATGGCGAAGGTTAATATTATTCTACTGCGTGTGGCATCCACACAAGAGGGCTGCAGCTTTTGAGTTTTAATCTAATGTAACAAACTTGTTTTTGTTTATAGATTGCGACATAGTGAATAATAATAATGAATAAATTTGACAATCACTTGTCATTTCATAACTGCCGATTTTGAGATGCCGACAGCAGTTCTGACAACTACAAAACTTAAGGAAGCTGCAAAGTAACGACCACGCTATTTATTTGACGAATAGGCTCTTTTTATTCAAATTTGAAATGAAACGGAAACAAAATAAAAAAGACCGATAACACTTTTTTTTCAAATTGTTAGTTCGCCAACACTGTTGTTCATTTGCGAGTTCTGCTAAATTGAACACATGTTTACCGCCATTTCCATCACTCATTTTTGCGTTATGAAACACTGTAGTTAGTACTTTTCGAATTGCCATTGGCAACCGAATCACAACAAATGTTTGAGTTTTAGTTAATTCGGTTATATTTTTGTTTGTTAGATTTTTTTCGTATTCGTTTTTACGTCTCCATGAAATTACAGTAGTCAAAATTCCCCCAGTAAACACGGTCACATACATAACAGATGGATAGCGCCAGGTGAAAGAAGGAAATGCTGTAAATTGAATGGATTTAACAATAATTTTGAGTATTTTCGGATTTAACAATATTAACGAATTGTCATAGCCAAGCCATGGAGAAGCTGCTGGCAGCGACAACAGAACTTGAACTACCAACAGACGAGGGAACATCATCGACATCGATCACCAACACAGCGATATGTGCCCGCTCCAATTTTAGTTCCTCCAGTGCTATTAATTTAAAATCTAGGTTCCACCTGGATGGACAGCCCATATTACCACCATTGGTAAGTAGCGAGATGTGGGTATGTCGGATTTACTGAAGCATAACGGTTACCCCTTTCCTTCTTTCTACCTCAATTACTCTCATCCAGATGACAGACAGCAAAGTGAGCGAAATGCAGATGGCCAGGCAACTGGCCATGCAAATAGAAGCCAGATTAATGGCAGCTGCCAAAGCAGATGCCACGGACGATGACAATAGCAGCATGGAGGGACGCCGTAACTTTCCAAAACTGGAGCAGACCAAAACCTACATATACGACAGTACACAAAGGCGTCCCCAATCTTTGGCAATAAATGGAGAAAACTCTAATTTACCAATTATCTGTGTGAATCCTCCCACACCTCTTCAGCATCAGGTGCAAGAGAGGCGTCATAGCCCACATGCTCAATCTTCGGAGCCTGTTTTATCATCACCCAAACGCAAGGTGAACAAAATCACCAATCGAATCTTGCATTTTGAGCATTCTGGCCTGGGAAGGGAAAATAAGAATTCATCATTACCAGCGACGGTTGTATGGCAAGGTCAGGATAAGCGCATCTTAAGATCTAGCACAAGTCCCTCATTGGCCAATGACCAATTGGAAAAACAATTGGATCAATTAGAGGTAAATACATTGCAGCGTTCCCGCTCTTTTACCTTGGACGAACCCTCTCAAGTGCTAGTGGAGCATATGCAACGTCATGCGGCAACAACCACATCCCACCCTACCATTGCGAATTTCCAGCGCGATACGATTGAGTCAAAGGCGAAAAAGGTTCAACGTTCCAGCCCAAATCGCAATTCCTGTCGCCAGTTGCCAAATAGTTCGCTCTCGCCCTCTTCTCGTCAGCAGCAACTGGAAGTTTTATTGGAGCAAGCTCTCAGCGAGGCAGGAGTCAGTACCCATAGCCAACTGCATCAGGCCAAGCACAAGATGATCAATGACATTAAGTCGGCCCATCGAGATCGTTTCCAAAAATTGGTACAATATCAGCATAAGGAACAGCTTCGCATGCAGCAGGAATTCGAGCGCCAGCAAAAGTTTCTTATCGATGAGATTTGTGCAGAGATAAATGTCTCAGCCTATGCCCAATCACCGCAAACAAACCAAGTCTCTGAGTTTACCAGTACCGGTGATTTAATGGGCAACCGATCATCTGGGGCCTCTGCCTCCTCCCATTCGCCAACAAATACAACCGTTGTGTCATCCACAACAACGCCACGCAGTTACGCTGATCTCGATGAGTTTCTCTCTATGGAAAATAGTTGCCACTTGCCTTCGCCTAGCCAAAGTCTTTCGGCGCGTAAACGTCTCTTTGCCGTGGAACCGAATCAAAGTTCCAATTATGATTCCGAGCCGCAATCATTGCCCATGGGTAGTGCTCCAAGTACACCCAGATCATTGCCATTGCGTAATAATAGCTTAAGTAATAGTAATCGTAGACCCTCCTCGGGTCCAGTTCAAATACGGAATCAATCTCCATTGCGACGACAGGTTAAAAGAATGCAGACTCGAGCAGAATCCACGCCAAGAATGAGCAAGAATTCGCCAACAAATGCCTCTGTTAGCCGGAAGACATCATCTCCAGTTCGTCGGCCACAGCAGCAACAGCAGCATCCACAACGATCAGTGTCCAAGCCACGGAAAGTCTCATCACCTAATCGTTCGACTGTAAGTATTCGATCCTATTCAATTCTGTTCTTATCGGTTACAACTCCAATTTGTTAATCAAGTAATCAATAAGCCCAAAAACATATTTATTTAACTCTTTAACTGTTACTTTTATAACTATATTTTTGGATGGACGTGTTTTCTATTTTATTTCATCTCTGTGTATCTTTCTCTCCCCCTTTCTCTCTATCTCTCTGCCGCCAAGCAGCGTTTTGCGAACAAGAAGCATTAGAAATGAATCGACTAAAAAAATCAAGTGCCTTAGAAAAAAAAAGCAATTTCAGGAACAATAAAAGAAAAGAATATGAATAAAGATGAAGAAGCACAATCAACTAACCCCCGATTTGATTTGACTAACCCAAACCAAACAAGGCCAATATTTGCTCCCTCTATCTCACTCACTCACTTTTTTTCTCCCAATCTGTCTCTTTTTATATCTATTAATCTCATTCTGTCTCTGCGTATCTCTCTTGTCTCTAAATATTACCAAATCATCTGTAATAGCAGGTGAAGGAATATAGTTATCATGAGAGAGACAATAATCTTGAGCATATGGCCGCTTCTCGCATCTCGGCTGCTGTTAGAGGCTTCCTAGTGCGCCGCCTCTTTCGCACTGAGCAAGTTCAACGCATTGTCCAGACCATCAGAGATACTCTGATATTTGTGCTGAATCTGCATTTGGAGACTTATGGCAGTAGTTTGGAACAAGAGGAGCCGGCCAATATACGTCTGAAGGCCCGATTATTACAACAGGTATGATCGATAATTCAAATATTTATATATATACTTATTATGACTTTATATTCAGCTCTGTTCGGCCAGTCGTACCCTGCATTTGATCTTCTTTCAGACAAGTGTCAAAGAGAGAATGGAAATTATAGCCAGAGATCGGAAACGTATTAAAACTAAATTAATGGCCATGCATTTGAAGCGTAGACAATAGACGAGGGCATTCTTTTAAGTTTGTTAATTTGAAACGGATTTCAATCCGTTTGCTAAATGAACCAATAGCATCATACATACATTCTGCTTCAAAACGTCGAATGAAATGAGTTTCTGGTCTACTAATTTCTTAAAAGAAAAAAAAAATGTTTTTTTAAACCAATTGAAAATTGTAAATGAATCCAAGTGGAAACTATGCCAAATATGAAACGATTCTTAAGCGACAAAAGGGTCGCTTGTAGTTTTAGTTCATTTAATTTGTATTTGTTTCCATTAATGGTTTTTTCTTTTCATTCTTTTTTTTGTGTATTTCACCCAAATCAGTCGTTAAACATTAACCATTTTTTTCTCTATTGATTAATTAATTATAATTTGTCTAGAAATTAATATATGGTTGGTTCTCTAGCCTGTTACATATACGAAATAGAGACAAACTTACTCGAATTTTGGTATCAAATTCATTTCAATAACAAATGTATGCCGTCATCTAGTTCACACTAATTCTGACACATTGTTAGCGTCATGTGGCGGCCAAAGTTTCATTCCTGCCTTTTAAATAAACATTTTAAAATATATATAGCACCTAGTTTTACTCCATTTAAAGAAAACGTTATAATGTATTATGATATCTCCTTTCTCCAGTTATCGAACTAATTCGGGAAGGGGAAATAGGCAGTAAGATAATGAAATCAGATTTCGGAGCACATTGCTGGATATTTGTTTTTTATTACTTTGATCCAAGACCAATAAATATGAGTATAAAGTATCTTAAAGCATATCTTAACCTTAATTTCAGTTATGGCAATAGCGTGCTAACTTTTAATGAATCTGCAACATGAGAAGCCCTTTGCGCGCCAGTCGTAAAAATAGTTATAAAAGATCAAAATAATTGTTAACTTTGACCTTTATTGTCTTTTCTAACATTCAGCTGTGCCAATAAATTGAAAAAGCTTGATTTGCCGCCAAGCCGAAAGCTTCTATTATTTGCACTTGTAGCTTAAAGCTCAATTAAAATTCTACTCTTCTAGATGGTGACGACTTAAATATGCTCATTAGTTGACTCTATAAAATAATATACAATAAGTGATGCCAAGTTATGGTTAGCAGTGCATTTGAAAATTTTTTAAATTAAAAAATCGAACACCAACTAACATTTTATTGGTAACATCTAAAAAACTAACGAGCTATCTTAAGTACCTGAAATATACGTGCAAGGAACCTTCACATACCCTCATACCCTACAAACTACAGGTTATGAAAAGCTTTATGATATTTGCCCAAAACATCAGAAACTTTTACTGCGGACGGACGTGAACTGAAAGAAGAGCAAAAAAATAAAAACCGTGAATTTATTTTTATAATTATATTATTTTAAATGAAATTGCACTTTCGGTTTTAAGAGCAAAACAGTTTAATAAACGGAAAACAAGTTCATATCTTTCGTAATACCGAACAAGTGAAGAAGCGAATATAAAAAATAAGTAAATCTTTTTTTTTTTGTTGAAAAATCGAAGGCCAAATGAAACTACGTGGAGAAAGAGAAGAATTTGTGTTCACTTCATAATTCAATTGATATTTTACCGATAGTACATACATATATAAGAATACATACATATGTATATTATATGTACATAAATACTTGTGTATGTAAATTTCCACACGCCACAAGGTTTGAGTGCGTGTGCCCAAGTGTGAGAAAGTGTTCGCTTGTATGTGTGTGTGTTGTGTCGCAATGTAAAAAGGAGATGAAGGAAAAGTAAACGCCGCCAAGCTTTTTTTTTGTTTTTTTTGCTTATTTTTTTTTTACTAACAACACTGAAAACAAGTAGAAGAGGAAGAACATGTCATATACTGAACTGGAGTCGGGATATCAGGACTTGCGAACGCAAACCAATACAGCTGCTGCCCATCATCATCAGCACCAACAGCAACAACAACAGCAACAGCAGCAACAACAACATCATCAACAACAACTAAATCAGCAATCAGCAACAACGTCTGGCCAGCATCGAGTCGGCTTCTATTTGGGTCATGATGGCAATGTATGCGCTTTAATTTTGTTTTATTAACTCTCCTTATTTTTTGTATGGGGCGTTGCATCTTTGACTTTTTTTTGTGTTTGTTGAATTTGACCCTGACTTTTGAGTTGCAAGCAGCAGCTGCTTCTTCCTCTTCTTCTTAAACAGCTGTTCTGAGGGGTGGCTAGTGCTAGCGCTGGTTCAATGTCAATGCCGAAAGCTTTTACTCTCACACTGTTTATGACTCTCTTTATCTCTCTCTTTATTTTTTTTTTGTTTGACTGTGAGTGTATGTGATTCTCTTTCGATAGGTAATAAAAACTAAATAATATTAAACAAAAAACTTAACTAAAAAAAAAAAAAAAAAAAAAAAAAAAAAAACTGCACAAATCAAAAGAGAAAAAATGGGCAACAGTTTTGATAAATTCGGGGATGCCATTGCCAGCAACAACAATGACAATAACAACAACAATATACGTTGTCGCTCCTGGAACCGGCGACGACGACATTATTTTCATCCAACCAGAGCAGCAGCCACCCACACAGTCTCAATTGCGTCGGGTTCAGCTGCCGAGCAGCTAGCAGAGGCAGCAGATATATCATCATCATCAGCAGCAACAGCAGCACAGGTTCCGGTCATATCTTCAGTTCCAGTTACTGGGGGGCGGCTGACCCATGTCAGTTCCACACCCAACTTGGGCGGTGCGTGTTGTGGGTGAACAGAGTGCGAAAGAGTGAAAATTTGCAAACCAAACGCAGAGAAGAATATTTAATCTATATTGTTTACCATGTCGGTATTATCGTATCCTTCAGTTCCAGGTCCATTAACGTATTTGGTTTCAATACGCTTGGTATGAACTTCAAACTTGATTCCTTTTGTAGTATTAACTACTTATAAAACTAAGCTTCATTAATTCTACAGAAGTAGCCTATTCTTAACAAACTATTAATTGATACTTAAGTACTTGAAATGATATATGTATATAAGTATTGTTAGATAATTGCCATTAGAAAAGTAGCTTTATTAGTCACGGCCCTGTAGATTAAACGGGGTATTAAGGACGCTAAAACGTGTAAAACAGGTAAAAGATCATTCTCCGAACCTATATATTCTTGATTAAGATGAACCAGTCGATTAAAACAAGTCCGTCCGTCGGCATGAACATCAGGATCTTAAAAACTAAACGATCTGGAGCTACCAAATATGGTTGGTATAAAGAGTCTTCTAATATCTAATCGACGTGAAGTTATCGTATTCTAAAATATACAAATTTTATTAAATTTGGGTAAAAACTCAACAGTAACTAATACGTAAAGACATTTCAGTATTAGCACAGCGTAAACGAGATAAAGTTCACTCTCTAAACGGTACAGGGTATATCCAAGTCGGCTCACGTCGACGATTAAGTGAATGAGATTAAAATGATTAATGATAAAAGGTAGACACGATTGGTTTTTTTCTTCAACTTTTGGTTTGCGTCCAGTTCAACTCACACACATTTGCCTTTTCCTTATTTTGATCCTTAAACACTTTTTCTTTCATTCTTTTTCCCCCGACAACCAGAGACAGACATCAATGAGCTGGAGCCACGCTCATCATCATTTTCCTATGGGGTGAATCTCTATACATACAAATATCTTTTCGTGCTTGTTAAAAATTTTACTTCTTATTCTTATTTTGAAAGTTTTGCTTCCTACAGCTGCTGTTTCGTTTTCATTTTCTTCAGTTCCTGTTCTGATTTTAACTGTTTACTTTTTTGTTATTTTGTTTTTACGTTTCAATTTGTTTGCAAAGATTGGCTGTATTCCAATTAATTTCTGTTTTGCTTTTGTTTTTTCTTGAGCTGCATTAATATTTTTTTATGCCGTTATTTGTTTGCATTATAAATTAACTGTTTGTTTGATTTTATATAGAGCAGAACAATATACGTATGTATATAGTCATAACATTTGCCGGCCCGATAAGCTGTTGATAAGTTAAATTTGTAGTTAACAGGGCAAAGAAAGCAATTAGCAAGAGTTCAGCCTGGGCTTATGCAATTGATATGCAAGCAGACAAGGAGACAAAATGTTGCCTACTTTTGGGGAATTTTCTATTAGAACAAAATAATACGCAAAGAAAGAGTAAGAAAGGTGGAAAGGTATGAGATATAGAGACTTATTCTATTGTATTCGTTATATGTCACAACAAAGAGATGGACATACAAACATACCATTATAATTAACAGCTTGTTTACTGTCAAACAAAAAAATTTAACAGCCAAAATGTGTTTGACCGATCGATCGTTCTTCCGCAAGTCTTATCTGACGTGTTTAAGCACTTATCACTGTCGTTATTTATAAAGCTCTCTGTGTACTTACATATGTATATGTAAGAATGTAGTTACCGAACTTCTAGTTTGTAACCCTTCACAAAGAATCTTCCCACGACTTTAAGTTGAATCACAAACCGCCGCATGTAACTTCGAATAATCGCACTCTACGATTGGGATCAGTTTACCCAACATTGTTGAATTTTGACATTTTCTGTTGTTTAAGTAGTAAAATTGGTGATTTAGATAAGAATTTCAAGCTGTGAGTGTTCTTAATCATTAAAGTTCGGTTAAGCTGTGTCGTCAACAATCAATTTGCTTACTGATAACAAGAGTCGAAACAATTGTGGACAAAAGCCAGAAAGCAATCGTACCAAAACAATGAGAATTAACTAAGGCGCCGCTGTCAACGTCAGAGCGAGAGTGGGAGCGAGAATGAGAGCTAGCGAGCAAGATAGAGTGAGAAGAGAGAGAGAAAGAGAGGGTGGCGGCAATTATCTTTACAATGATCGCCAGCAAGCTCTCCGAACTCCCAACCGACGATCCGATACGCTCCGCTCCGCTCCCGATATTGATATCGTCGTCAGTTGTCGACGGTTCACAGTACAGATCGCGACCCCCATAGCCACTTGACGCGTAATTGTTCGCAAAATAATTAAAAGCACAATAATACCTTTATATGTACATATGTACATGATATATAAATATACATATATAGGTAGAATTACGGAAGCTAACGTATACGTAATATTGTGCCCTTAGTATGGAATGGACGTGGTTCAAAGACTGGTGGCGCTTAAAGAAGCTTCGTTCGCGTCATCAGCGTCATAAAAAGAAGTTGGAAGCAGCGGCAGCAGCTGCTGCTTCCAGCGTTTCCTTAGCAGTAGGAACCAGTGTAAATCAAATTGAGGATAATGATCCTAAAACTACAGCTGGACGCAGGCATGGTAGAGCACGAGATCGTCTACGACAAAATCGAAATCGTCAATTGCAGCGTCAGAGGCGAAGCCAAAGCGCCGGTGTACAAACATTAAGAGAAGATCGTTCCGAGGTTAATGAGAATAACCAAAATATCAAAGATGATGATGATGATGATGATGATGGTGAATATGGGCCCTTCAATGTTAGCGATTATGAGGATTATGATCGTAATGCCAACGATGATGATTTTTGTTTCTGTGACGTGTGTATGAATGTATGTATGTAATTTTTTTCTGTTAGTGGTTTTGTTACACAAATATCTATAGAATGCAGGGGGGGGACAGGTGATAATGAGTCAACCAAGCAGCAAGGTTAATAACTACCTAAATAATATTGCTAATTGATATGTCCAATACTGGACTATGGCTTTAGTGTGGGTGACAATGAGATGGTTTAGTTGCTACTCGGTTTTAGATAGACCCTTCTGTAGGGTAACTGGGGCAATCACTATAGGTAACTGAAACGAATCTTCCCGGAACTAGATTCTGTTGTCTTTTCTTACATAAATGCCCATATATCTATAGTATATCCTTTCTTCCATTACTATACTTTGCGAACAATAATTTCTATAGCATTTTGTATATATATATTGTGACATAAAAACACAATTGAAAACAAAAGAAAACGTAAAAAAAAAGAAAGAAAGAAAAGTAGAAAAAGTAGGGAGAGGAGAGAGACTCAATTCTTTTCGATTGTTAAATGTCCGTTTTTTAATGGATGCGCGGCTGTACCTTAAGCTTAATACTCCAATTTCTGGGTCTGTTTAGTTTTTGCTTATCGCAAAGATGCTGCGACGTACTCGCCCACTGATTAATGCATCATTGCGTACACGTTTCTTACCTACTCCCAAGGGCGACACTGACTTTGGCGATAGCAATGACGGCATGGATTCGGATACCAGCACCTCGTCCAGCAATAGCAAGCAAGTGGTTGTTGGCATCTGTGCCATGGCCAAGAAAACGCAATCAAAACCAATGAAGGAGATTCTAACACGTTTGGGTGAATTCGAATTTATCAAATTGGTAACATTTGAGGAGAATGTCATATTGCGTGAATCGGTACAGAATTGGCCAACATGCGATTGCCTGGTATCATTTCACTCCAAAGGATTTCCCCTCGAGAAGGCCATTGAGTATGCACAGCTAAGGAATCCATTTGTATTGAACAATTTGCATATGCAATATGATATACAAGATAGACGTCGTGTCTATGCCATATTGGAAAAGGAGGGCATTGAGATACCAAGATATGCGGTATTAGATCGTGATTCTCCCGATCCCAAACGTAAGTTTCAATATCTCTCTCTCTCTCTCTCTCTCTCTTACTCTTGTGTGTATCACTTAAATAACATTTGTTTCTTTCAAAGATCATGAACTCATTGAATCCGAGGATCATGTGGAAGTTAATGGTATTACTTTCAATAAACCATTTGTGGAGAAACCTGTATCGGCCGAGGATCATAATATATATATCTATTATCCGACATCGGCTGGAGGTGGTAGTCAGCGGCTATTTCGTAAAATTGGCAGCAGGAGCAGTGTATATTCGCCAGAGTCGAGGGTACGCAAAACTGGCTCCTTCATTTACGAGGATTTTATGCCCACCGATGGTATGCAAGCTTAATATCTCCCTATATATCTCTCTCTCTCTCGCTCTCAATCGCCGTAATTCGAACTCTTGCTCTCTGTGCACTGCTTTAAGAGCTTAGATACTTATCTATATATACACATATATGTATCTGTATATATATATATATATATTATACACCCATTCCCTAAGCATTCCAATTAACCTTATCATAAGCACATCATTGTATTGCGTCTCGCTCGCCGCTCATATATACCAAAAAAAAAAACCAAAATCAAAAAAAAAACCAAACCGTCGTGCTACAAACCGCCGTGTAAAACGGGCCGCCAGTCGAACGCACTGAATTACCCAGCATCATTCCTTTACAACTTAGTATATTTTTCAGGCACCGATGTCAAGGTCTATACGGTGGGGCCCGACTATGCCCATGCCGAGGCTCGTAAGAGTCCAGCCTTGGATGGCAAAGTGGAGCGCGATAGCGAGGGCAAAGAGATACGCTATCCGGTCATACTCAATCATTCGGAGAAGCTCATATCGCGCAAGGTGTGTCTGGCCTTTAAGCAAACCGTATGCGGTTTCGATCTCTTGAGGGCCAATGGCAAGAGTTATGTGTGCGATGTGAATGGTTTTAGTTTTGTTAAGAACTCGAACAAGTACTACGATGATTGCGCCAAAATATTGGGCAATATGATATTGCGCGAATTGACACCCACATTGCATATACCATGGTCGGTGCCCTTCCAGCTAGATGATCCACCCATTGTGCCCACAACATTTGGCAAAATGATGGAGTTGCGTTGCGTTGTCGCCGTAATACGGCACGGTGATCGTACACCCAAACAGAAAATGAAAGTTGAGGTTCGGCATCCCAAGTAAGTAACGACAATGAGAAAGAATGATGGCAATCTCAGATCGAAAATATTTGTAGGTTCTTTGAGATCTTTGCCAAATACGATGGCTATAAGCTTGGTCATGTCAAGTTAAAGCGACCCAAACAACTTCAGGAGATTTTGGATATAGCACGTTTCCTGTTAACCGAAATTCATACCAAATCCCATGCCGAAATTGAGGAAAAGGAGAGCAAATTGGAGCAGCTAAAAAATGTACTCGAAATGTATGGTCATTTCTCAGGCATCAATCGTAAAGTGCAAATGAAATATCAACCAAAAGGACGACCACGTGGCTCCAGCTCAGATGATAGTAAGTATATAGTAAAAGCATTTTGTTACAATTAGCCTAAATGGTTGCTCTTATGCTATTTCGGTAATACGATTTATCATTGAATGTGCAATCGATCTGGTGTTACATTAAGCATGTTATCCATGAGATACTTAACCGGATTAAAGCTAATCTTGCAGCGGAATCACCGGCAGAGCCGTCTCTTGTGCTCATATTAAAATGGGGCGGTGAACTGACCCCTGCTGGACGCATACAAGCCGAGGAATTGGGTCGCATATTCCGTTGCATGTATCCGGGTGGACAAGGACGTTCGGATTACTCAGGGACTCAGGGTTTGGGTCTATTACGGTGGGTTGTGACTTCACCATATCGATAATATTGTTTTACTAATAAGATTCTCTTCTTTAGATTGCATTCAACGTTCCGGCATGACTTAAAGATCTATGCCTCAGATGAGGGCCGGGTGCAAATGACAGCGGCTGCCTTTGCCAAGGGTCTGTTGGCATTAGAGGGCGAGTTGACTCCCATTTTGGTACAGATGGTAAAGAGTGCGAATACAAATGGTTTGCTGGACAACGATTGCGATTCCAGCAAGTATCAGAATCTGTAAGATGATATCAACTGGTACAAAACAACTTCATTAACACTTTTCTATCATTTATCTTGTTGTAGCGCTAAGGGTCGTCTCCATGAACTAATGCAGAACGATCGCGAGTTTACCAAAGAAGATCGGGAAATGATTAATCCCTGTAATAGTAAATCAATTACCCAGGCTCTTGATTTCGTTAAGAATCCTGTGGATTGTTGTCATCATGTGCATTTGCTAATACGGGAACTTTTACACATTATCAGCATTAAAAAGGATGATCCAAAGACCAAAGATGCTATTCTATATCATGGCGAGACCTGGGATCTCATGCGTTGTCGCTGGGAGAAAATCGAAAAGGATTTTAGCACAAAGTCAAAGTTATTTGATATATCCAAAATTCCCGATATCTACGATTGCATTAAATATGATTTGCAGCATAATCAACATACATTGCAATACGATCAGGCCGAAGAATTGTATATATATGCCAAGAATTTGGCCGATATTGTTATACCCCAGGAATATGGCCTAACTCCGCAGGAGAAACTGGCCATAGGTCAGGGCATCTGTTCGCCATTGTTGCGTAAAATCAAGGGCGATCTGCAGCGCAATATTGATGAGATTGAAGATGAGTTTATGAATCGTTTGAATCCTCATTATAGCCACGGTGTGGCCAGTCCACAGCGTCATGTGCGTACCCGTTTATACTTTACCAGCGAATCGCATGTGCATTCATTGCTAACAGTCCTACGATATGGCGGCCTACTCAATGTGGTGACCGATGAGCAATGGCGTCGGGCCATGGACTATATCTCTATGGTGTCCGAGTTAAATTATATGTCACAGATTGTTATAATGCTATACGAGGATCCAACCAAGGATCCAACATCCGAAGAACGCTTCCATGTGGAACTTCACTTTAGTCCAGGTGTAAATTGTTGTGTGCAAAAGAATCTGCCACCGGGTCCCGGTTTCCGGCCGCATTCTCATGGTGATAATGCCTGCAATGTTAGTTTGCAATCGGATGATTCGAATCCATCTCGTATTGAGGAGGAAAACGATTGCAATTCAGGTGAAGAGCAACAGGGCAAGAAGCGTGGGGTGAGTCGATATCGAAGATCAGAATATCCTTAATATGCATGCATTAACATTATACACTTACAGGTCACTGGTCAGGCCAATCGCTCTTCAGCGAATAGTGGCACTGCGTTTGGCTTCAATCGTCTCGAATTACGCTCCAAGCACTACAAATCGAAACCCATTCCCATTGGTGCCCATCACACGGTTAGTGGTCACGAGGCCATGGATTTGGCCAAGCGTTTGAATGAGGAATTGGCTTCCCAGCATCAGATGTCCCAACAGCAACAGCTAAGACCCATTAGCCCCGATATGCGTGCTGTTAGTCCGGATTGTGAGCCACGTTCCCGTAGCTTTGAGCAGCGTCCTACGTCCGGCAATTGTGGAAAGGAGGCGGGTATGTATGTGAAGGGGGCAATGCTTTTTTATACCACCCTCCCCCACCCCAATTATCTTGCTCCCACCCTTGCTCCCACTCTGTGTGTGTTTGTTTGTTTGTGAGTGTGTGTGTGCGTGCGTGCGTGCGTGTTTTTGTGGGATGACCTCCAAAAAAAAAAAAAAGAAAAGCTCAGCAATTGCTCGCTCACCTTTCACCTATTTGCTGAAGGTTGAAGGGTTCGCCTTTAAATTTTTTTTATTTAATACCTATTTTGCGTTGACTTTGACTTTGTTTATTTGTTTGTCGGATTGTTGGTTCGTTTCTTCCTGCGCTTATCTAACACTAAAAGCATTGACTATGTAAATGTAATGGATGAAATAATGAGTAATGGATGAATATAATTTGTGTAGGTCAAGGAGTAATTTTACAGTCCAATTAGTACTAATTGATAAAATGATGAGAGCTAAAACACTAAAGAAATTATCGTTGAATATAATGTAGGTCCTTACAAACATACATACATATACTACTAATACGATTTCGATGAGTATTACGAAAT
Source organism: Drosophila austrosaltans (assembly GCA_035045865.1). Taxonomy (NCBI): domain Eukaryota; kingdom Metazoa; phylum Arthropoda; class Insecta; order Diptera; family Drosophilidae; genus Drosophila; species Drosophila austrosaltans. The sequence goes on along the minus strand of JAWNOQ010000007.1, from coordinate 21,509,033 downwards.
ACGTGCACCACCGATATGTATTACAGTTGCGCGCAATAATATACATACACAATCATACAGTTTTCATAGAAACTACTTTCTCTATTGGTTCCGAAATTCAATTTCTATTTTCTATTATTTCAAAAGTAAAAAAGTTTCTTTTATTAACATTTTTCAAATATTTTGGATATATATATATGTGGGCGTGTCTTTTTGTGTGTGTATGTGTGTGTGTGTGTGTGTGTGCGTGAGACTTTTCTGTTACTACCAAACTGGCGCTAACCATCCTAAACTTTGAGGACTGACTTTTTAACTCTTTAACCTTTAACAACAAAATGAAATTGAAATCCTTTCAAAAATTATAATACGAAGAATTAGCCTCCGCCCAGCTTTCTATAGAGTTTGGTTTTTGTTTAATATTTACTATATATACATAAATCTACTATCTATTTTCCAATTCTGATTGATGAGATACATATACATACATATATACTTGTATATGCTACAGATATTATATTATCTAGAACTGAAAAACGAATCTCTCTTTAACTATATATCATTCTATAATATATCTTTCTCTATTGAATCTCAAAACTGTGCCCAACATTTTTGGTTTTCTTTTTTTCTCTCACAATTTCCATAAATTTTCGAAATATATATTTTTTTTTTTTTTGTTGAAATACATACAATTTCACTATATGTATATTAATATGCATATGTATGTATGTTGATGTATGTATAATGAAATATGATTCCAATTCTCATTCCTTCTTAATCGCGAGAAAAACTTAAAATCAATAAGCATCTGGCCGCGGAATCCCGTGTACTTGGCAATGCTGGTAACCCACCAAAGATGTCAATCAATCAATTAAACAATCAATCAATCATTTATTCAAGTCCAAACTGCAGTTGAGTGCCAGATAATGTTTATTTTACCGTTTCAATTAATGGAATATCCGAAACATTGCTGGGTTTCAGCTGCAGAGATGATATTCATCATTTAGTTCTTCTGACTCTTCCCCCCTATCTATCTATCTACATATGTATGTACTGCTATCTACCGTCTATGTTGCCGTCTGTGTCTGTCTACCTCTATGCTGATTTTTATAGCCTATTGTCCACTCTTTCTCCTTTCTCTTTCTGTCGCTTTCGCTTTGTCACTGTCTAGTGCATGCCAAAATAAAAGTGTTTGAAAATGTTTGTTGGTTTTTGAGACGATTTATTGTTTGTGTCTCTGTTCGTTGTTGTTGCTCAATGATGGTTTGTTTGTTTGATTGTTGCGCGCTGACCTTGAGACTCGCCTGGACCGCGACCCCTAACCAACTTACCACATACTTACATAGTTACTTACTTGCTCACTAATACATACAAAAAAAAAAACGAAACTAACCAATTATTAAATATATATTTGGCTTCCGCTGCTTGTGCACTTGCTGAATGCATGTGACAACCCTGTCGACTGTTCGTAGCCACCTGTTGGGGTTGCCAGAAGGTTTACAGAAAGAGGTATAAATAGTAGAAAAGTCCGTTATAAATGTTTAAACGATGTCATATCAGAGAGCGATATCCGTTAATGAAATTCGCACAAAACTTATATGTAAAAGAATTATAAGTTGTAGTCAGAAGCATTGGAAACGCTGCCTTTTCACCTCTTTTTCCTTTCAAATTCTACTTCTTTATATGACCAATGAATTTGGTATAATTTTTCTTTTTGCTATTTTAAAAGAGAGTTTAGATTCTGGTTTTCGGATTGCCGAAACGATATTGTTAACAGTTAATTTTTGTGGTTCCCATTTTTTGTTGCTGTCTATACGTTTTTTTCTATTTTTTTTTTTCTTCCAATTGGTTAAATTTTAATTATACATTCATATATTTTTTTTGGCTAATGAGTTTTTTGTTTGTTATACCAAACAACACATCGAACGTAACGAATCAACGAAAACTACATGAATTCTACCCCTTACTTGATGACAATGACTGATAAACATAACCAATCAATCCGATCCTTCATAACATATCATGATACTTACATTATCTTCTACTAACTAGCCACTTTTAATGAGATAACCAGTGCTCGTATGGGCGTGGGCGTGCCCAATCGTTCGGCACTTCATATACGAGTGACCGATAAGTTGTCCTTCTTCAAGATTGACTCATCCACCAATGAGTTGCCACTCTCCGATATTGATTTCTCTTTGAATCCGGGCACACCCCAGGTAGGTCCCATGGAGCGCAAGCGTTTGCATGTGCTGACCATGAGACGCATGGAAAGTTGCGATGAGGATACGGATCCGGTTGATGGTACGAATACGGATTTCAAACATTTGCCACAAATATCACCACTGGCAACCAATGAGCGACCATTAAGCTGCAATTGCAGTTCATCCTTACCTCTACAAGCGCATTCCCATTCGAAAAGTCTAATCGATCTGGGAGCTAGCGATACAATGGTGGTGCCGCATAGTCCACCACCTATAACCACTGACAATACAACTAGTGGTGGTAGTGGTGGTGGTGGAACGAATTCCAGTTTTGAAGATGACTTTCAGCTGTCGACATCTGCTCCAGCCATATTGTTAAGTACGGAATTTGGTCAACGCTTGGCCAGCAGCAGCAGTGGCACCACCACCACCATCACAACTACTACCACTTCATCCAGCAATGGCTTAGTGGCACCACCTTTCAATAATGTCAATAATTCGCCCACAGCCTCCACATTGAAGTTGTGCAAAGATCTAGATGAACGTCGTCCTCAACAGTTGAAGGGCAAGGCCACAAGTTCTTCATGTGGCCAGTTATCTTTAGTTAATTGCTCATCTGCTCCTGTGGTGCAGGAGAATCCTTTTCGTTTTACCGTTACGCCATCTAGCGGCTGTTTTGTTAGCACTTTTGAACCAATAGCTGAGCATAGCGCAACCACGACCACGCCCCTACCTCAAATGGTTTATAATTTGCCCACATTACTGGTAACAGAAACTGTTAGCACCACTCAAACGCCAACACCAACACCACAAATCACAAATGACACAATGCCAACAACAACAACAACAACAACAACAACAGCCGCAACAATGTCTATTAAACAATCTTTTACTAACCAATTCAAATCGATTGATCCTTCCTCTACTGACGCACCACCACAAACAACACAACCACAACCACAATCACCACCACCACCACCACCAAACACAACCACACTGATTGACCCACATACAAAATTCAATACAAATACAAATACTATTACAAATACAACAACCGTCAACCGAACCACCTTCCCCTCTTGTTATAACACCACCCAAACCACCACCACCACCATCGCAACCACAACAGATAGCAACATTTCGGTCTCGGTATCGGCATCGGCCTCGGCCTCCGCATCGGTATCATCCGCTAACTCTTCGTCCACATCGTCGTCGCGTCGCCAAAGACACAGTATTGCCGGCCAGATGTCCTATATGAAAATGTTGGGTTTCGGTGGTTTTAGCAAAAAGATGGCAACCAGTGCTAATAGCCTTTTCAGTACGGCAGTTATAAGCGGCAGCTCCTCAGCGCCAAATCTACGCGATATGATACCGGTATCATCGTCCGGTGAGTACACAAAAAAAAACAAAAAAAAAAAAACACATAATAAAAACAAGCATAAAGCTTAAGTGGTTTTAGGCTTAATCTATATAGTATATACATATACATTACGTGAAAATCATTCGATCGATATATGTATATATAAGAGTATCTATATACTTCGTGAGATGATCAAAAGTGTTACCAAATGATGCACTGCTTCTTGAATTGTTTGTAAAGGGGAATGCGCTCCACTACTGCCAATACATTGAAGAACTAATAGTTACTCTTACAATCATTATTTAATACAATTATTAACGTGACATTTACTTTCTCTATCTCCCTCCCCCCTCTTCCTATGTTTCTTTCGTTTTTTAAATTTTCCTCCCAAAACAAAACAAAACAAAAAAAAAAAGGTTTCGGCGATGTTCCACCCATAAGACCATTGGAAACTTTACACAATGCATTGTCATTGCGTAAATTGGATAGCTTCCTGCAGGATATGATTCTTGCACAAATATTTAAAACGCCAACTGGCTCACCGCCGCGCATCCTGCATGATCAGCCCGCCATAATGGAAGTATCATCGATGACATTGAATGACCATTCGGCCAGTGAGTTGACAACGGCGGCACCAACAGCAGCAGCAGCAACAGCTATGCTCCTACGGGATACACCCAATGTGACCTTCTATCGTGATGGCAGTGAAGCCGGTTCGCTTGGTGAACCAATGGATACATCGAGTGGCCGACATATAATGACATCTGGTACGGAGGATGTGGATGGATTGGGTACGGCAAGCAGTACAACAGTGAGACGTTGTTTGGAAGCCAAAAAGCAGCGTAAGTTGAGACATAATTCATCGCTCTAATGGCGTCCATTGAAACATCTAGGATCATGCTAGGCATGTGTTGTTGCATGCCTTCCTATCTATGTATCTAGCTATCTATTTATCGATTGTATGTCTATCCCTTCATTTTGACAAACTTTTGGCATAATTTTATATAATTTCTCCTTTTGCTCATTGAAAATTTAACTTTTCCAAATTTCGAGTTTATATGTTATGTAAATAAATTCTCAAGTGTCCCCAACAAAGTATAGGAAATTGGTCCATTTCTTTCAATTTTAAATATAATTGTGAAAATGTTTATAAAGTCGAACTTCTTTAACTCGAATACTCTTCAATTCGAACCAAAATGAACGGCAGTAGATCGAAATCTGCATAGACTTTCACCTCGCTAACTCGTAGTCTCCTATAACTCGAAAGTTTTATCGGAATTAAGTATAATTCGACTATATAAAGTTTAAACGATAAAAAAAGATGCTTAAATCTAGGTCTAAAATTTAGTCTTATATTTTGATTCCATTCAGTTTGTTAACATTTATTTATTGCATTAGTTTTCACTTGTTTCATATATATGTTTATATATGTATATATATTTCTCATCATTTCTTTTATATTTTGCAATTTTTTATTTTTGTACTTAAATTCTCATTAAATTTTTTAAATTTTTTTCAAATTTTTCCAGTGGATTGAATTGCACATAACCAGCTAAAACTATTTAAATGTATGAATATATATGTATATACTCTACCCTCTATATATATATATATATCTTTATCTTATATATGCTTATCACATATGTATATAAATTGATTGAATTGATTTCAATTTTTGTTTTCACTTTAGTTTTAGTATATAAAGATGAAGAAGGACAAGCATATTATGCTATGAATTTTCTGCTATTTCTATCTGTCTCTTTTTATCTTTCCATTTGCATTTTTTTGTTCATTTCGTTTCGTTTGGGTTAAGCTTAAATGCTTTCTCTCTCTCTGTCTCTCTCTTTATCTCTCTATCTCTTATACACGAGTTTGCTCATTCAATGTGTCAATGAGCTTGTCTCTTTCATGCACCAAATATCCTTAACGGTTCTTACTTGTAAATAAATAAAAAAAAACAAAAAAAAAACAAAACAAAACCCAACTTCATCCAAAAAAAAAAACAAAACAAACACCAAAGTTTGGCAACAGCAGCCGCAGGATAGTCTACAGGCAGCACAAGACGAAGATGATCTGCAGCATCAAGAGCAAACACAAGACCAAGTAAAGGAGGAGAGCAGGTGAGAGCAGCTTCTCTTTTGTTGTCTCTTTCTTATTAGTTAATTCTTGGCATATCTCTCTTACGCAGCTTGCAGCAGATTATCCTGGCCGAAATGGAAGTGGATGAAACCAATTTTGAGCCCATGAATGAGGATACTTTACTTAGTGAAGCGGAAGTCGAGGAGGGAGCTAGTGGCTTATACTTGCTCAGCGTGGGCCACGATCTCAGCTTGGGCCAGGGTCAAGGTCATAGCAGTGGCAGCACTTGCCTAACACCCGTTAGCCAGGGCATGGATTTGGATCTTAGTATGGTGGCCAATAAGGGATCCATGACACTATCAATGGATGTATGTGATATAGAAAATCTAAATAGCAATCCATTGACATGTCCATTAATCCGTTTCAGGGTTTCGATGATGAGGAGGAGGAGGCGACTTTATCGGCCGCGACAACACCTTCATTGCCAGCCGATAATGATTTACCCAAATTGGAGATGTGCTACTGTTGCCCCACACATGCCCATGAGAAGGCCCCACCCGATGTGGCCAGTGATGATCCCAAATTCGGTTTCGCTCTCCCGGTAAATGTTATCCAGGCCTCGCCCGAGCACAAACTCGAAGCGCCACGTCCAAGTGTCCGGCGTATCCATGATCCGGTATCGCCACGCATGCAACAACAGATTAGCCTGTTTGAAGATAATGGAGCGGGAGCGGGAGCAGGAGCAGGAGCAGGAATCGGCACCAATGCTGCTTTGCATGCATCCCTTTATTTGCCTGCTGGAGCTGGCGGGCAGCAGCTTCGCCAGGATGCCCGGCTACGCAAGTTTGAGAATCTTACACAATCCACTTCGAATTCGAATTTTCCTTTCGAGAGTAACACGCTGAAGCGAGCAC